>CM040122.1:113861741-114461741 GCA_022559845.1 Amorphophallus konjac | reverse complement strand
CTATTCGTCAAAAAGAAGGACGGATTGATGAGACTATGCATTGATTATCAGCAGCTGAACCACCTCACTATCAAAAATAAGTACCCACTGCCGAGGATTGATGAACTCTTCGATCAAATCACTGGAGCAAGGTATTTCTCAAAGATTGATCTTCGATCGGGTTATCACCAACTGAGGATCAAAGAAGAGGACATTCATAAAACTGCATTCTGAAGCAGGTATGTGCATCATGAATTCACTATTATGCCTTTTGGACTAACGAATGCCCCTGCAGCTTTCATGCAGTTAATGAACAGCATCTTTAGGCCTCATCTGGATAAATTTGTTGTAGTCTTTATTGATGACATATTAATATATTCAAAGTCTGAGGAAGATCATGAAGTGCACCTGAAGAAGGCATTGCAAATATTGAGGGAAAATAAATTGTATGCCAAATTTAGCAAGTGTGAGTTTTGGCTAGAGGAAGTGGCTTTCTTGGGCCATATAGTCTCGAAGAATGGAATTTCCATGGATCCTGCAAAGGTCGAGGCCGTGAAGAATTGGGAACGACCAACAAATGCAACGGAGATTCAGAGTTTCTTGGGTCTGGCTGGTTATTACAAGCGTTTCATCGAAGACTTCTTGAAGATTGCTATACCACTGTCTAGGCTGACTCGCAAGGAGATTCCTTACGAGTGGAATGAAGAATGTTAAAGAAGTTTCCAAGCTCTTAAGGACCACTTGACCACTGCTCCGGTCTTAGCCCTACCGATTGAAGGAGATAAGTATGAGGTATATACCGATGCTTCTAGTGTTAGCCTCGGGTGTGTTTTAATGCAACAAGGAAGAGTTATTACATACTCTTCTAGGCAGTTGAAGAAACATGAAGAAAACTACCCGGTGCATGACCTAGAGCCAGCCGCGATAGTGTTTGCCTCAAAGATCTGGAGACACTATCTCTACGGAGAATAATTCACTGTGTACTCCGATCACAAAAGCCACAAATACTTGTTCTCTCAGAAGAAACTCAACATGAGGCAGAGGTGTTGGCTTGAATACCTCAAGGATTTCAACTTTACTATACAATACAACCCTGGTAAGGGTAATCCGGTCGCAGATGCCCTTAGTCGAAAACCAAGAGCAATATTAGCCAATTGTATGATTCAGAAATGGAAGTTATTGGAGAAATTTTCTGAGCTTGACATAAGCACGAATAAGGAGAATGGGTGCATGTGGAACGTGGATCTTTATCTTTATCTCGTTGTATTATTTATTTATATTTTTTATTTGGATTTTTGATTTATTGATTTATTAAGCGTGCCAGTCACGTGTGTGACGATTTTATTGTGTGCTCGATCTGACTTAGTCAGTCGATTGTGAAGTCCGAGTCGGGACTAGAAGTCTGTCATACCATAAAGGCTATGACGTTAATTACGCCCTTCCAAGGAAGGACAACCCTTGATTAAACGCCAAAATAGGAGGAAAGCAGCGGTGAAGATAAGGCTCAGAAGAGACGGGGTTGATTTATTTACAGAATGCTAAATGGACTAGACAGAGCAGGGGGGTTATTAAGTACGGGACAAATCCGACGGTATATCCCCGCCATCTTGGACTATGCCAAGTGGGAATAGGAAACCACCCATGCCGCGGCAGGGTAGGATCCGTAAAAGATCGGGTATAACAGACCCAGAGTCCGAATAGGGACCGGCGCGACATGGCACGTCCCATGTGGGTGCGGTGCCGCATCTATATCCCCCTTCGAGGGACCATCGGAGAGCGTGCAAGGGCATAACTCCGTGGGCCGGCGGGGCTAGGAGAGAATATCACATTTACCCGGTAGGGTATGTATGAATTTCGGCAGCATGTCCCCTCAACTTGGATTATGCCAAGAGAGAATATGTCATCATCCACGGGATGCCGGGATGACGACCAGATAAGAAGGGCACCGGGCCCGGGGATGTTACTTGCGTCTATCTCATTGGTTAATATTCCCTTGGAACCCATCAGAACGCATATAATAACATGGTTCCTTGAGTTCGTAAGGTAGCAGTGAAATCCGGATCGGAAATGAGGGCTGTAGGGGAGGTCTTCCCCATTACTGTATCTTCTCAGGGCACATATGATGGTCTCCGAACATCCCCTAGACAGGTGTGTAGGGAAACTAAAGGATTGAAGGATGACAGTGCAGAGGAGGGCCTCGGACTAGGTTTCATTGGCCAAAGAAGGAGGGTCTCGGCGTGGGTTTCTATTGGCCAAAGGGAGAGCTCTCGGCATGGCTTTAATGGCAAGAAACAAGGGGGGAAGCTCCCGGCGTGAGGCTTCCCGGCGCGCTCCTCGCCGCGCCGGGAACCCGGCGCCGGGAGGCCACAGGCCGAGAAGGCTGTGAAGGAACAGGGTTTAACCGGGGGGTTTTGTCGGTTTGCTGAAGGGGAAGGAAGAGGGAAGCCTCTCGGCGGCGTAGCTCTCGGCGTGGAAATTAGCACGCCGGGAAGGCGAAAGGGTTAAGGGTTTCAGGGCTTGATTACGGTACTCTGCTTTTTGGGATTTTGAGAGTTTTCTGGGAATTATATCAGAGTAGATTGGCTCTGGGGACTAGAGATGGGGTTCAACTGGTTTTAGTTGAATAGGCTTCAAAGGAGGCCGAGAACTGAAAGGGATTGGAGGGGAAGAGCCCCACACAGAGGTCCTTTTCACCATCACCATACGGAGCCCAGAGGACAGCTTCAGTATTATTTTTCATCGGCTGGGAGGATTTCAGCAGCACCTCCCCCGTACCTAGCGTATGCCAGGGGGGTAATAGACGATCACCCACAGAGTGCCGGGGTGAAAGCCAGAATAAGGGGGGTATGGGACCCCTAGCCCGTGTATGTGATCACAACACCAACTTAATATCCCTTTGAGGCCATTGAAACTTATGCAGTGGCAGAGTTTCTCTAGCTCGTAAGGTTATGCAGGGGAGTTATCCCCAATGATGTTTATCCCTTAGGCACATATGATGACCTAGAGTATCCTTCGACAAGATGCAAGGCTTGGTTGATCGGACTTCAGCGGGCATCCATGTGGTTCCTTGGCCTGTAGCAGGAAGGCTTTCCTCCGGGGTTCAAGGAATGGGGGATTCACAACGTAAAGCAGGGGTGGCCGGAAGCATGGTTCCCAGCGTGGGTTTTATTGGCCAAGGGGGAATGCTCTCGGCGCAAGGGTTCTCGGCGCGGTAATGACCGCGCCGGGAACCCGGCGCCGGGAGGCCCGGGAAGGCTATATTGGGATAGGCTTTGTTTGCCTTTGCCGAAGGGGCTAAAGCAAGGGGATCTCTCGGCAGAGTAGTTCTCGGCGGGGAAATGGCCACGCTGGGAAGGGGCTAAAAGGGGTTTTTTGTCTTGGCTGTGATACTCTGCTCAGGAGATTTCTGGGATTTCTGGCTCGGATTGAGTCAAGATCTGGACTGCAGAAGGGGTTTACGCGGGGGTTAGCATCATTAGTCGAAGGGCAAATCATCCATTATCGAATCCTCATGGGATGTATGGCATTTTCTATACTCACCTGCTGCTCAGACGGTCAAGAGATTGATGTCTCTGACCCTGAACGAGATGGGAGCTCGACAGACATCTGTGATATTCGGGGAAACCGTGATTCGAGGGGGAGGAAGAGGAGGGACAGAGCCTAATAACCCATCGGATGAGGGTTGAGACTCCATCTTCGTCTTCCACCAGAGGACAGGCTAGGGAGGGGAGGTGGAAACATGGATCGAAAATATATAACATCTGGGCAAAACGACATTCAAAAGAACAGCCGATGCAAGGAGGGGAGAAATACAGCAGATATTTCAATCGATCAAATGCCCAAACGAGCCATGCTCATCTTTTATATTATTGCATCATCCCAAACCTGTACAGATCATAGAAGGTAGACGAAAGACAGAGAGATGGAAATCGAGACCGGAATCTTCCGGCTACATTGATACATCGAGAAAACCTCGCCAGATTACATCAGAAAAAGAAAATAAAAAGAGGAAAGCATGGGGGGAGGGTGGAGCATTGACTCCTCTCCCTCCCCGGAGCAGCCCACCTGGAGCTTCTTCTTCCTCCTTTCTTCTCAGATATCTCTTCGCTTCTTCGAGTCACTTTTCTTGGGGCTCTCTTTTTCCTTTGGTTTCTGGCTATCCTCTCGATCTCTCTTTTTTTCTTCGAAGCCCTTCTTTTTCTTCTGGTGCTTCTCTCCTCTGCCTCTTTTCTTTCTTCGAAGAAGTTGGTTTATATAGACCCAGGTTCTTCTTGCATATCGGCAGATGGTAGTCGGCGCGCCTCATTCATTCGCAATAGCTCCCGGCGCGCCGAGTGGCCTCCTGTTGAGGTTCTCGGCGCCACACTCGGAAGCCCATTTGGCCGGCCCATTTAGGACTTTTAAGCTTCCCACGTGCCTTGGCCTCTCTTAATCCTTTAAATTGATATTCATCAGAACCAGAGAAGGCCCTGTATTGGTGACATAGCTTCCATTGATATCATTGATATGTTTTCATCAGTCCGTAGGCAGGGGTTTCATCAGTATTGCCATCTGAATGATGACAAAACCGGGTATCATTTTATCGATATCGTTACCTGAATGGTGACGAGATCGGACATCAGCCTTAGTATGGGAAGACCTCAGCCGGGCGTATAATCTGTGGAGACAATTCTTCTTCATTGATCTGACTTGGCAAAAGCCTTTACAATCTTCATCTGCCGGTACCGGCTTCATCTTTATCACATATCACATCTGTCAATAAGCCGACATCTGACTTACCCTGACATGTCATCTGTGGATTCTTGGATGAGGCAGTAGTACAGCTCTCATTAAAGTGTGCTAGGAGGTCCCATCAGTCGAGTGACTGCTGCTTTATCAGTGTTGCCGTCTGAATGATATCGGCACCGGGCGTCAGCTTGGCCGACAAAGGCTTCAACTGGGTAAATGGTTGACGGGCTTCATCATTGGTCTTTCACTGTTGGTCTGATCCTCTTTTCAATTGTGCTTTCACCCTTGTTCATTTTCAAGGTGTCAACAAATGCCCCCCGCCTGCGGGCGGCGTAAGCGCAGAATGGGCGGCACGGGGCCTGCAGGTGACGTTCATTATTCGAGGGCATCTTCCTCAATTTCTCTTCAATCTGATTCTCAGACCTGATCATCTTGTTGCAACAATATTCTGCACACGTATTCTTCATTTTCACTTTTTTCCATCTTCATATCTTCTTTATTTTCAGCATTTTGGAGCTTCTCGGCACGGGGCAGGGGCTTCTCGGCGCACGAAGACCTCCCGACGCAGAGCTTCTCGGCGCGCATGGCTTCCCGGCGCGCCTGGCCGAAGGGGGCTCTCGGCCTGGGGATCTCGGCGCGCATAGCTTCCCGGCGTGCCTGGCCGAAGGGGGCTATCGGCCTGGGGATCTCGGCGCGCCCTTTTGGCCCAAGGGGGGTCTCGGCCTGGGGGTTCTCGACGCGTATTTCACCGCGCCGAGACCCTGGTCTCTCGGGCCCCTATTTAGGGCGCCGAGGCCCTTTCTCTTCTCATTCTCACCCTTCCTTTCTCTTTCTTCAGCTTCTTCCCTCCATTTCTTTTCTTCGGCGTGAGCCGTTTTCATCCTCTCGGCGGTGGCCGCGAGTTCTTCCCGTCCCGGGTATGACGTTTTTTGGGGATTTAATCCCTTTTGCTTCCGGGATCACCCCCTCTTGGTTGGTGACTCCTTATTCTTTTTGGGAAGACCCCGAATAAGGGGAGATGCTGCCGAAATTTTCATAGGGTCTCATGTTACAATCTTTATAAGACTGACTTTTATTTTAGGACTTTTAATTCACATTTATTCTTCGACTGCAGACACTACAATGGCTTTCGGCTCTACTGCTACATCTTCTGGAGCCGTCGGAACAAGTTCGTCAGCCCAACCAGATATATCACGGGCCACAATAAACTGGCTGAACGTGCACAGCTTAGACTTCGGATACGACAAGATCGCTTCCGTTGATGAATCATCCGATTCTGATACTGATACGGTGTCAACATCCCGGGTATACTCCACTGCCATGGAAACATGTTTCAGACGGGGCACTGATTATCGCCCGAATTTCCCGAAGGACAAACACTTGCTGCCGTTTATCCGAACCTTCACCGTGGGTGGAATGCGGAACTACCGAATAGCTCGTACAGTTGAAGCCGCAATTCTGGTTGAGAGGGACAGCCTAAAAGACTCAGTATATCGCGGAAAGGCTATATATCTTCCCGGGGAGAAGAGTGACTGGGATGCAGTCCTTGGCATATTGGAGCTGGAGCCGGAAAAGAAAATGCTGACCCGAGCCCCGGAGTTCACACCTGCTCGGTGGGATAATGCCAGTGGCCAAGTCAATAGGGAGAAGCCCGGCTATGGTCTCTTCCTGGCGCCAGTGAAGTGGGGGTACCGCGAAGAGCCTTTTGTGCTGAATTGTTCGGTCATTCAGTTCAAGTATCATTTGGCCGCTGGTTGGTTTGGGGATACCAAGATCACTGACGCCCATCTATTTCGAGCAGGAGCCATGGAATTTACTGAGTTTGTCCTGAAGGAATATGCCCCTCTACTGATCAGAGCCGGGGTATATCATAGTGTTTTTGCTTCCCGATTTCGGTATCCTATATCCCGAGGGTTATGCTGTGGGATGTTCGAGGTCTTTTGCCCCTTATTCAACATATTCTATACAGCAGAGGGTGAGACATCTCTTGACCTCTGGAGTCTGTCACAGCTTTCCAGAGTACCTATTGACGGCGAGCCCTATGAAGAAGTCTGCTTGGCAGATTCTGAGAAGGATAGCTCCGATGGTGAAGGCAGATATTCCATTGGCTTCTCATACCGGTACCTGATGAAGGCATATCGCTCCATTTGTCTGGCGTACAGTAGAGGGTCCTCCAAAGGTTATCATCCCCGAGAGAAGGGCAGTAAGCTACGGATCCGGGTAGGGCAGTGGATTCAGTACTTCTTTGACGGGCCCTTGAAATATGCCGACTTCCCTTCCGTGGGTCCGACTGCTAGCAAGCAGGTAAGGGCTCCTCGTTATAAGTCGGCGCTGCCATCTTCATTGCGCCGTGCAGGCAGCGGTGGTCCCAACCCAGCAGGCGTAGACCCCATCACACATTGTGCGGCTTACTTCACATTCTGGCTGTGCACTTTCGCTCTCCCTCAAGGGGACGAGACAATCATCCGGCCAGAAGCTATATATCCGGCCTGTCAGATGGCCTGGGGGATGAGGCTGTCGCTCTGCCCAGTGGCCCTGTGTTTGATATACAAGTCTTTGGGGGATCTGTACAAGCATCGGACTCCCCGTTCTTTGAGGACCGTGGGTCCTTTTCATTTTTTCAACGCCTGGGTCTGCAGTTTATTTCCTGAGTTGGCTCCCAGAACTTTGCAGGCAGATACGGTATTGCCCCGAATGATTGAGTTTGCCAGTGCTGAACCTGGTCCTTTCTATGATCAGCTGTTCAAGATAAGGGGTCGACTGATAAAGGTGCCAGTGGATGCCTCTGGCAGTATTCATTTCTGGAGCTTGGCAACAAGTTCAGCTCCTTTGATTGATCCTCAGAGAGAGTGCAAGCTGGAAGAGGTAGAGACATATATCCATCCTGTCTCAGGGGTTAACACTGCCCGGCCAATCCTAGAGCCGGAGCTGGTCAGATGGGCCATGGCCATCCGTCCTAGTGTCTTAGTTTTCAGAAAGGGTGGCCTGCTCCTTCTGGAACCATACTATCCATTCCGCTTTGGGCGGAACTTTGGTTATGACCAGCATATCCCCACAACGGTTGCTCAATTTCCCCTGGATAGCCGGGCTAAGCATGGGTCCACCATTGTCGGCGATGGCCGGTTGTGGTGGGATTTCTACCATCGCCAGGACGGTGCAGTTTTCAGAGTTCCCACAGTTTCCAACCGTGTTCCCCGGGTAACATCAGAATATATCAAATGGTGGAACATTCGAACCAGCTTCTACAGGGATAGTAGAGGTGCATTCTGGGACGTGGCCAAGCGTTCCTTTCTGAAACAACAGCCCGGGCCAGTGTTTGACATCCCCGAGGCCCACCTGAGAAGGCTTTATTCACAGCACCAGAGGGAGGCTGAGAACTATCTGGCCCAGCGTCGGGCTTTGAAGGAAAAGGATTCCGACCCGCCTGCTCCTGTCTTTGCTGCTATCAATGAGGACACTCTCATGCAGAACTTGAAACATTTGAGCCGTGTAGGGGACGCTCGTTTGGAGGCGCAACAATATCCATTTCCTGTCGAAGAGCCGCTCCTGGCAGTAGTTTCTTGGAGGGGTCCGACAGATAGATTTCACCCATATAGGACGTTTGTGCGCCGGGAAGATAGAACCCAGACGTACTACAAGCAGACGTCTTGGTTGTTTATTTTGCTGAATTTACATGGGTTATCTGCAGAAAACCCGATAGCCGGCATATTGAACAAGCCGCTGTTTATCTCTTTTCATTATGTCGACGGCTGGGGTATGGACCACCTCGACTTGTTTCGGTGTCTTGACCTTCATGGTCATAGTGACCTGGCAGCTTTAGTGGAGAAGTGCTAGGTACTTGGCGATGTATGATGGCTTATCAAGGAGGCTGCTTCACGTTCCAAGGAGGTAGCTTATCTGTACTGGCCGCTCTCTATCTTTTATGACGGCCCAGCAGGTATGATCTCTTCCTTCCTGACTGCAGTGATTTCTGCTCAGTATTCACACTTTACATCCACTGATCACATTACCTCTCTGACATCTTCAACAGACAGGCCTGATATAAAGCGACAGGGGCTTTATAGAAAAATCATTGCGCAGGCTGAGAAGCCTACTTATTTTGAAATCCCTGCAGCAGCACCGACTACTACTCCCCTGCCTCTTGGTAAGAAGAGAAAGGCCTCCGTAGTTAAGGCTGCAGTCGGGAAGGCCAGGAAGGCCAAGAAGGTTTATGCTCAGCAATCGGCTTCGGTAGTTATGGACACCGGGACCCCTCTCCCTGATATTCCCTCATTTGATGAGTTTGAATCTGAAAGGGAGGCTGCTCAGACATCGGTTCGGGGTAACATCAATAGCCTACAATTGCATTCCTCATTCTCTTTCGCTGGATTTCAAAGAAGTCCTTGAATCTGACCCCTTCCTTTTGCACAGCCCAAGAGCCAGTTGTAGCACCTTCTGTGGTGGAGACCAGGTTGCCTTCTCCCACGCCGGCTAGTGAGGCGGAGGGTAAGTGTGTTTTTTCTTATCTGTTTCATACTTGCATTGTCTTCTTTGCTATATTCCTCATAGGTCTCTTTTGCAGTAGTGGCAGGCGAAGAGCAGACTGAAGCCATGATGACAAAAGAATTGCTTCAACCACAGGAGGGTCACAAGACTCAGTCGAAGCAGAGTACTGTTTCGGCCAGGCGCATAATTACCCGGTCTACATCCTGACATGTTTTAGAGGTGGCCCCACAGCGTGTAGCCAGTGTGGAAATATCCTCAGGCAGTTCTAAGACCGTCTCTGATGAGGAGGGAGCGACTTTCAGCGGCAGTGAGGGGGATGCTCCTGAATCAGAGGCCCCGCTTGTATTTGCAAAAGGTGCTTTGCCTTTTCAGCCTGCTAAGCTGCTGGTGCTATCTTCAGAGGAGGAGTTGCAAGAGGAGTTCGCCGGGCTCGACACCGAGATCGACATAACTCCACCATTTGTCACTCCGACTACGGAGCTTCCTTCTCTTTCACCCCACTTCGAGGGTGTGGACCCTGCTTCAAAGGTGGGTTCCTTTCCATGTTTGTTGCTTCATCTGTTTCTTTCATCTAGTGCTAAAAGTTACTTTGCTTTGGTCTTAGAGCATCGCCACTGCTAGCTCAGACACGACCGCAGCTATCATGGACATTTCCTCTACAAACTGGGCTATTGTCCCTTTTCTGCCTTTAACTTGCATGGGAGTCCCTGAGGTCATTCGCCCTGTGCCAGTGCGGATACAGTCTTCGACGGATTTAGCATCGTTGGACTTAGGGGCCTCAGGAGAGAGTTGCATTCCTATCAGGGCTTCGGATTTCAGAGCCGAAGCCGATCCATCTAGAAGCTCCGCTTTTATACCGGCTGCAGTAATGTCAATTGCGCCTGAGTCAGCAGTCCCTGCCATAGTGGCTATAGAGACTGGACTTCTGCCTTTTCTGTCTATAGCAGCTCCTTCCCTGTCACCAGAAAGAGTAGCTGAAGATGAGGCCCCTATTCAGGAGACTCATGAAGAGGTAGCTCCATCCTTCATCGATTCTCCCCCTGTGGATGTTCAAGCTATAGCTTCCGATACAGCGATAGGGGAGGAATCTTCAGCTCAGCAGGAGAGCACAGAAAAGGACTGGCCAATCCTTACAGCAAATCTGCCGTCTTCGTCCTCTCAGCCGGATGTTGCATTGTGGGAAGATATCGATGGCGAGGTGACCTTTGAAGTCATCCCCTCTGCCTCCTTCGGATTCACTTCCTCTGACAACTTTGTCTGGCAGCATCTGGACATGCTACGTCAGCTGGTAGAATCCCAGGCTAGCTTGACGTATCTGCAACTGAAGGAAATCGCCAATCGCTTCACCGCTGGCTTGCAGGCCATGGGCTGCCCTTTGGACATATGGGTTCAGCGGTTGCTGCTTCTACTGAAATTCGTGCATCGGAGAGACTTCCTAGCACGGACCATGGTTGATAAGCTAACGGCGTTGAAGCTGCAGAGGTCAGAATATAAATCTGAGCTGGGGAAGCTGACGCTTATGCTTGATGAATGCCGAGCCGAGCTACAAGGTGCTATTCAGCGGGAAGAAGCTGTGCGGGATCGGATGGCCATCTTGGAGACGGAGCTCTCTGGACTTCGAGCCGAACTGCATCAATTATCCTTTATCCGGCCACGGTCCGAAGAGGAGGTAGCCTCGCTGGAGGGACGAGTGATGTCTCTCCAAGACATGTCCATTGGACTTCAGGAGGAGGAGGCGCGCCTTCATGAGCTGGGGGCCGCTCCTTATGTGGGTCTTCTGGCCTTCGAGGATATATTCCGGCGGCCATAAATTGTCTATCCCTTCTTTTTCTTTTTGTTCTCTTTTGTAATATGGTGTCCCCTCGAGGCCCTTTATGTACTCCCTTTTTAATGGAAAGGAATCTCTTGGCTTCATGCGTCTTCATCTTATTCTGCATGTGGTTTTATCACTTTGGAAGGTGGGGTAGCAGTTTTGACAATCCCTCATGCGAATGGCTCGTACCTTGGCAGGAGAGCGTCCACCCCTTCAGAGAAAGGATGGGGAACTCGCTCCACCGCGTGACGGCATCCGAGGAGGTGCTTGAACCGAATTTTGTTGGTGGCAGCAAACGTCCTATTGGCCATGTGTGCCGTAAGGGAGACGATTTGTCGGAATGCAAATGAGGGGGTCTCATCAGAGTAGACGTATGGTCTAGGCTGGGTAGAGACTATTGTAGGTGGGACATTGAAAAGGATATGTGGTTCTCATCAGAACGGACATAAAGTACGAACTGGCCAGATTGTATCATTGGCCGGGCGATGTACCGATCAGCCAACGGTTGACTTCATCATCGATATTGAGCTTATAGCGATGCAAGGGGAATTTTAGAATAGACGTAAAGTCTAAACTGGGTAGGGTTTTATCATTGATCGGGCAACGTGCCGGTCGATCAATAGCGGGTTTCATCATCGATATTGGATTTATATCGATGCAAAGGGATTTCATGAGTTTCATCAGAATAGACGTAAGGTCTAAACTGGGTAGGGTATTATCATTGATCGGGCAAGGTGCCAATCGATCAACAGTTAGTTTCATCATCGATATTGGGTTTATATCGATGCAAAGAGACTTCATGAGTTTCATCAGAATAGACGTAAGGTCTAAATTGGATAGGGTATTATCATTGATCGGGCAAGGTGCCAATCGATCAACAGTTGGTTTCATCATCGATATTGGGTTTATATCGATGCAAAGGGACTTCATAAGTTTCATCAGAATAGACGTAAGGTCTAAACTGGATAGGGTATTATCATTGATCGGGCAAGGTGCCAATCGACCAACAGTTGGTTTCATCATCGATATTGGGTTTATATCGATGCAAAGGGATTTCATGAGTTTCATCAGAATAGACGTAAGGTCTAAACTGGATAGGGTATTATCATTGATCAGGCAAGGTGCCAATCGATCAACAGTTGGTTTCATCATCGATATTGGGTTTATATCGATGCAAAGGGACCTCATAAGTTTCATCAGAATAGACGTAAGGTCTAAACTGGATAGGGTATTATCATTGATCGGGCAAGGTGCCAATCGACCAATAGTTGGTTTCATCATCGATATTGGGTTTATATCGATGCGAAGGGATTTCATGAGTTTCATCAGAATAGACGTAAGGTCTAAACCGGACAGGGTATTTCATCATTGATCGGGCGAGGTGCCGGTCGATCAACGGTGGGACGTACGTGATGGTGTAGGTCTCGTCAGGAAAGACGTAAGGTCTATTCCAACAGGTTTTATCGCAGGTGGAGCTTGCCAAGAAATGCGTAGGCTTCATCAGGACAGACGTGAGGTCTGAGCTACACAGGCTTCATCAGAATGGTGATGGGTTTCATTGTCGGTGGGACGTTTGAAAGAGGGTATGTAGATTTCATCAGGGTAAACGTAAGGTCTACCCCGGAAGGGTTTATCATTGGGGAATGGAGCCAACTGACCGACGGAAGGTTTCATCAGTGAAGGGGAGGTAAAGGCAGCGTGCCGGTTGGCCTGGAACTTCGAATTACCACATTACTGACCCAAGCGCCCTTTCGGGTTTTCACCGGAGTCAGCCCCCTCTTACTTTTGCCCACGCGCCCTTTCGGGTTTTCACGTGGTGGGGTACCCGATTTTGCCTGCAGTGCCCTTTCGGGTTTTCACCACAGCTGGGTTTTAGCCATTTTTGCCCTTGTTCAGAATATCCGAACAAGTCTGGCGGGGTATCTCTATTTTTAACCCCATCCTTTTTTATTTATTATTTTTTTATATATACATATATATATATATATATATTGAATTGGGATTTTAGCATGGATCAGGTGATGTGCTGCTTCATCAGAAGCTGCTCTTATCATCGGTATTGGGTATATACCGATGCAAGGATTTCATAGGCTTCATCAGGTTAGACGTAAGGTCCAAACTGGATAGGTTTCATCATTGATCGGGCAGGATGCCGACCGATCAACAGCAGGTTTCATCATCGGTATTGGGTTTATACCAATGCAAAGATTTCATATGTTTCATCAGGATAGACGTAAGGTCTAAACTGGACAGATTTTATCATTGATCGGGCAGTGCGCCACTCGATCAATAGCAGGTTTCATCATCGGTATTGGGTTTATACCAATGCAAAGATTTCATGTGTTCCATCAGGATAGACGTAGGGTCTAGCCCGGACAGGTTTTATCATTGATCGGGCAGTGCGCCAATCGATCAACAGTAGGTTTCATCATCGGTATTGGGTTTATACCAATGCAAAGATTTCATATGTTTCATCAGGATAGACGTAGGGTCTAGCCCGGACAGGTTTCATCGCTAATCGGGCAGTGTGCCAGTCGATCGGCAGCGAGTTTCATCATCGGTATTGGGTTTATACCAATGCAAGGATTTCATAGGTTTCATCAGGATAGACGTAAGGTCTAAACCGGACAGGTTTTATCATTGATCAGGCAGTGCGCCAATCGATCAACAGCAGGTTTCATCATCGGTATTGGGTTTATACCAATGCAAAGATTTCATATGTTTCATCAGGATAGACATAGGGTCTAGCCCGGACAGGTTTCATCATTGATCGGGCAGTGCGCCAATCGATCAACAGCAGGTTTCATCATCGGTATTGGGTTTATACCAATGCAAAGATTTCATATGTTTCATCAGGATAGACGTAGGGTCTAGCCCGGACAGGTTTCATCGCTGATCGGGCGGGATGCCGACCGATCAACAGCAGGTTTTATCACGGCGGGACGTAAAGAGATATGCAGATCTAGTCGGAACAGACGTAAGGTCTAAACCGTAGCGATTTCTTTGCCGATCGGACAGCGATCCCATCAACCAAAGGTAGGTTTCATCATCGGTATTGGGTTTATACCAATGCAAAGATTTCTTATGTTTCATCTGGATAGACGTAAGGTCTAAACTGGATAGATTTCATCGCTGATCGGGCAGTGCGCCAATCGATCAACAGCAGGTTTCATCATCGGTATTGGGTCTATACCAATGCAAAGATTTCATATGTTTCATCAGGATAGACGTAGGGTCTAAACTGGATAGGTTTCATCATTGATCGGGCAGGATGCCGATCGATCAACGGTGAACTTCACCATGGTGGGACTTTGGACAAGGTATGGGGGTTTTATCAGGACAGACGTAGGGTCTATACTGGGTGGGTTTGATCGTTGATCGGGCAAGGTGCCGGTCGATTGACAAGAGGTTTATGGCGGGATGTGAGGCTTCTTTAGGATCACCACGTTACTGACTCAAGCCCCCTTTCGGGTTTTCGCCGGGGCCAGCCCCCTCTTGCTTTTGCCCACGCGCCCTTTCGGGTTTTCACGTGGCGGGGTACCCGATTTTGCCTGAAGTGCCCTTTCGGGTTTTCACCACAGCTGGATTTTAGCCATTTTTGCCCTTGCTCAGAAAACCTGAACAAGACCGGCGGGGTATCTCTATTTTTAACCCCATCTTTTTTATTTATTTATTTATTTTCATTCTTTTATTCTCTCTTCCCCTCTTTTTTGGGAGGGTGACAAGTCGGAATGCCATTAGATCATGACGAGGGATGGCTTGGCTAGGGCGGAGTGCCGCTATACCAAGGAAGGGTGTAGCTCGGCTAGGGCGGGATGCTGCTAGACCAAGGAAAGGGTATATCTCAACTAGGGCTGGATGCCACTAAGCCGAAGAAAGGTAGCTTGGTTAGGGCAGAGTGCCACTAATCCAAGGAAAGGGTGTATCTCGGCTAGGGCGGGATGCCGCTAAGCCAAGGAAAGGGTGTATCTCGGCTAGGGCTGGATGCCGCTAAGCCGAAGAAAGGTAGCTTGGTTAGGGCGGAGTGCCACTAATCCAAGGAAAGGGTGTTTCGACCCGATTACTCGGGGAATATTGGTTGTGCAGCATGATACAGCTTGAGGTGTTTACCGTTGAGTGGCGAGAACTGAATTTCCCCTCGATGGTTAACAACTATGTAGGCCCCTCCTTCGTAGACCCTTTGTATCACATAAGGACCTTCCCAATTAGCATTCAGCTTTCCTTTTGGGTTGGACGCCATGACTTCTTTTTTCTTGACCATGACGAGGTCACCTTTCTTGAATTCTCGTCCTCTTACGAGTTTATTGAATGCAGTGGCCATGCGGGCCTGATACATTTGGATATTCTTCTGAGCTTGGAGGCACTTCCCTTCCAATTCAGTCAGTTCTTCTAACCTTCTTTCAGCATTTGTTTGTTCGCCACGGGCCAGGCCATATTGGATTGACACTCTTAGCGACGGGACCTCCAGCTCTAGTGGAACCACTGCCTCCGAGCCGTATACCAATGAGTATGGTGAGCACCCTGTAGGTGTCTTAAAGACGGTGCGGTATGCCCACAGAGCTTCATACATCTTTTCTTCCCAGTCCTTTTTATTAGAACTGACAACCTTGGCTAGCAAGGTGCACAAAGTCTTGTTAAAAGCTTCTGCCAATCCGTTTGCCTGGGGATTGTAGGGAGTGGAGGTTCTCCATTCAATCTTATACTTCTCGGCAAGTCGATAGATTTTTTGATTTCTGAAATGACTTCCATTATCATATATTATTCGGTTGGGGATCCCGAACCGGAAGATAATATTCTGCTTGATAAACCTGGCGACCAGTTCACCAGTCACTTCTCTTAATGCTACAGCTTCCGCCCATCGGGAGAAGTAATCTATCATGGCCAATATGTACTTATGACCGACCGAGGAAGTCGGCAGTGGCCCGACTACATCAGTTCCCCATTGTGCAAATGGCCAGTTAGGAACTGTAGGGTGCAGAGTTGTAGGTGGCCTTCTAGGCACGGTAGCATGCTCCTGACACTTCTGGCATGACTTTGCAAATTTACAGCAGTCTTCAAACATGGTAGGCCAATAGTAGCCCAGCTTTTTGATTTTTATCTTCATTTTGGGGCCAGCCTGGTGGGCACCTGCTGTCCCAGCGTGTATTTCTTTCATCGCTTGCCAAGCTTCCTCAGTGGACAGGCAACGGAGTAGAATCTTTTTGCGTGCATCTGTCATTATTCGGAATAAAGTTCCATTTCTGAATTCATAGGAATCTTTGATTCTCAGGAGTTTCATCTTTTCCTCCCTTTTCTGTGGCAGCTGTCGGTGCAGAAACCACTGTAGAAAATGCTGTCTCCAATCAGACGCCTGTACTGCGCTGATAGTGGCAACTTCTTCCTCTTCGGAGCACCCTTCTAGCATACTGGGGACTTGCCGCCGGTTCATAACAACAATGTTCAGTGTTTCATCTGGCGGGACTGCTAGCGAGCTGGCTAGCTTTGCCAGTGCATCAGCCTGGGCATTATGTCCACGGCCCACATGTTTGAGTTCAATATGATAGAACTTTGCCATGAGGCATACAGCTTTCTGGTGATAGGGATTTAGTTCTGGCTTCCGCACTTCGAACTCCCCTTGGACTTGCTTTATTATCAACATCGAATCCCCGAATACCTGAAGCATTTGGATACCCATGCTGAGGCTGATATTGAGTCCGATTATCAGAGCTTCATATTCGGCTTCATTATTGGTGCATGGCTTGTTTATAGAACAGGAAGTATGCACAACCTCCCCCTCTGGTGATTTTAGCACAATACCAGCTCCAGCCCGTATTCTGGTCTTTCCATTGGAATCTGTCTCCGTTCTGGATGCTCCATCAAAGAACAGTTGCCACATAACTGGCTGAGCTTGACAGGCCTCGAGTGTTTCATCATCGGGTAATTCAGTCCCCAACATATCATTCTCCGGCACAGGGTGCTCCGCGAAGAAATTAGCCACGACCTGTCCTTTTATTACCCTCTGGGGTATATATGTGATATCGAATTCCATCAGAATTACTGCCCATTTGCCCAACCGGCCTTTTAGTACTGGCTGAGTCAATATGTATCTGAGTGGATCTGCTGCAGATATCAATCTGATTTCATGTGACAACATGTAGTGTCGGAGCTTTTTGACAGCAAAGACTAGTGCCAAGCAGGTCTTCTCTATGTAGCTGTAGCTTTCTTCAGTTCTCATCAGCCTCCTACTTAGGTAGTACAGGGCTTGTTCTTTGCCTTCCACATTTATCTATGCCAGCATTGCCCCCAGGGAACAGTATGTGGCTGAGATATACAGTATCAAGGGCCTGCCCTTAATGGGTGCCCCCAGCACCGGAGGGGTCTTGAGGTATTCCTTCAGCTTCTCAAAGGCTTCCTGACAGCCATCGTCCCAGAGGAACGGCACATCTTTCATCATGAGTTTGTGAAAGGGGTGGCATCTTCCCGATAGATTTGATGTAAATCGTCGGATGTAGGCCAGACGCCCTTGCAGGGATCTCAACTCGTGCAGATTCCTTGGTGGAGGGAGCTCCTGGATAGCTTTAATCTTGGATGGATCGATTTCAATACCCCTATGTCGGACAATAAATCCGAGGAATTTTCCACTGGACACGCCAAAGGCGCATTTTATAGGATTCATCTTGAGTTCATATCTGCGCAACCTCTGGAATACTATCCTTAGGTCTTGCAAATGATCTTCTCTTTTGCTGGTTTTTACCACCAGATCATCAATGTAGCACTCTACCTTTTTGAAGAGCAGGTCATCAAAGATCTTTGTCATAGCTCTTTGGTAAGTAGCGCCGGCATTCTTGAGGCCGAACGGCATCCTTTTGTAGTGAAATATCCCCTTCGGAGTGCGGAATGCAGTGTGCACTCTGTCTTCTTTAGCAATCCAGATCTGATTGTATCCGAATGACCCATCCATAAATGATAGGGCCTCATGGCCAGTAGTTGCATCGATCATCACCTCAGTGATTGGCACCGGGAAATCATCTTTCGGGCAGGCCTTATTAAGGTCCCGAAAATCGACACATATTCTGATCTGCCCGTTCTTCTTCTTTACGGGCACTATATTGGCCAGCCATGTAGTATACTGGTTTTCTTCGACAAAGCCTACGTCAATCAGCTTGTCAACCTCTTTGTTAATCTGATTTATCAGTTCAGGATGCATTCTCCTGGAAGGCTGCTTTATAGGGTTAGCCTCTGGGTTTATTGCCAATCGGTGTTGTGCCACATCAGAGCTCAGTCCTGGCATTTCATCATATGTCCATGCAAAACAATCTCAGAATTCTGTCAAGAACTGTATATATTGTTCCCTGACATCTGGCTCCAGTAGTGCGCTGAGGAATGTCGGCCTTTGCTCATCTGCGGACCCCAAATTTATTTCTATCAGCTCATCGACGGTGGCTTGGCCTCCGTCTTCGACTTCGGGCAGGGCTTCTTGCAAATCAATAAAGCCTCCCGGGATATAATCTTCTTCAGTTCCATGCTCCTCTGCTTCATCATACTGGTCATCAGCGGATGCTGGCGCATCATATAGGGCCAATACTACCGGATCCTGTTCAGTCTACTCTGAGGGCGAGACTGGTTCAGCAGGAGGTTCAGAAGTGGACCCCTCCGTCCTTAGAGGCTCTTCTAATGTGGGCTCCCTTGAAAGGTCATCATTCTGTAGAGCCCAGAATTCTTCTAGGATGCGCCCGAACTCCAGACACTCCTCCAGCTCTCTGGCTATTTGATCTTCATCCGGGGTTCCCGTATCAAATTTTGCTTCAGCCTGGAATAGATCATCTTTGGAAGATAAGTCCTCCCAGCACCAAGCTTTCTTTGTCTCATCAGATGTCTCTGTTTCTGGCAGGTTGTCTGGGGCTTCATTGCTCATTATGGATTGATAAATGATTTCTTCATCTTCCGAGGGGTATTTGTCATATCCTACCTCGGGAGGATCGTCATGCCGGTAGGAGACAGATATGACGTCTACCTCAGCCTCATGGTATTCTTGGAGGGTATAACCCAATCCTGGGTGTTGAGTGATCTTCCTCAGTTCTTTACTATCTCGAGGCGGATCCCACAGTTCCTTGAATGCCTTCTTCTGAGCAGCAGGCTGCATTGATGGCATTTGCATTTTGGAGAACATTTGTGAAACCCGTTGGGTAGTATAACCCAAGCCTGTAATTGGTACCATCCGGTTTGCAGCTTCTTCAGGGGCCATACAGTCTTGATCATCTTCTTCGACTGGCTCCCCGGTGTAGAATATAATAGGAGGCTCGCAGAAGCGAGGGATTTCCATAGTCTTCAGTGGTAGCACCGTTTGGTACTCAAGGCTGACGACGGGTTTAAATAAACCCTGCGGCACCTCTACCTGAGTGTACTTTTGCTTCATTTCTTCATCGGCATTATCCGCGTGGACGCTAGGAGGGGTAACCCGAGCAAAGTCATCGGCATAAGAGATGTGAGACACATTATGCTTTTTAACATAGCCTTTTGGTGGCGGTGGAGACCAGTTCCTTATCTCTGTCTCAGGCTTTTTCTGGATGACCACAGTCTCTTTCCTTTCGCAGTTTTGCGACACCTCGGTGTAGTAGGATGCATCGAGCATATGGCACTCGAACACTTCGAAGGGATGCAGGTCCGCAAACACCCTTTCTTCTTTTCCTTCATGGCAGTATTTAATGCACTGATGTAGCGTGGATGGCACTATTTGATATTCATGCAGCCACGGTCTCCCCAGCAGGGCCTTATACGTGGTGTTGGAGTCGATCACATAGAATCGTACCACTATAGTGAGGTCTCCCAATGTGAGGTTAAAATCAGCTACCCCAAGAGGTGTCTCACACTTTTGGTTGAATCATGCAATCTTCATGTCTCTGACCTTGGTGAGTTGCAGATCAAAGTAATATTTCTGATAGATGCGGTATGGGAGAATGTTCACAACAGCCCCGGGATCTATCAGTATTCTGCTTATCGGCTGACAGTTCAGGGAACCCCTCATATACAGCGGTCTGTTATGGCCGGAATTTGGGATTAGCATATCATCCTCTGTGAATGTGACTGATGGACCAGAATTCACTTCCGACAAGAGTGCTTCATACTGTGCTGGCGACTGCAAGGCATCAATAATGGCTTGGCGAGCCTCTTCACTCAGAGAGAGGATTTCCCAGATGGAGAACCTGGTAGGGAGCTTCTTCAGCATTTTCATGATCCGGCTGCCCACCCGGACGTTAGACAGTTTCATCTCCTCCACCCAACGGGGTCTTGGAGGTTCATGTGGTGCCTGTGGCCTTTGCTGCCCAGTGCCAGTTTTACCCTCTTGATCGGTTCCCCGGGAGGCTTCTTCTGTAGTAACGACCCCTGTTTCTGATAGAGGGTTACTTCCTTTATTTTCTTCATGCTGCTTCTGCTTCCTAACTGCAGTCTGCTGGCATTTATTGTTTTCAGCTGAAGCAGTGTGAGCCAATTGCTCATTTTCCAAACTGGACAAGAATTCCAGGAATGAAGGAGCCTCTTCTTTTTCTTGGTACAAGCTGGCAGGGGGAGGAACCTGGACACCTCGTACTTCTGGCTCGGGGATCTGATAGGGTTGCTCCCCTCTGAATATAATATTATGATTGGCTGGTGGCGGGCGCCCCCATCTTTTCCCAGAACGTGTTGCATGGGCTGAGGTAGAGGCCTCAGCATGGTTGGCTTCCAGCGGGGCATTTGATGCTTCATCCTCATCATTCTCCCCGGGCAAGGAAAAGAGTACTGACAGGGTGTTGCATTGTACTGTCGTGACTTTCTTTCCCCTTTTGGACTTGGGCCGTCTCTTCTTCTTCTGAGAATTTGGCTTTGCTGGCTCCTGCCCCCAGAAGGGCTCATTTTCAGCTTTTTCTTGTTCTGCCTCTGGTTGCTCTTTAATTTTTAATTCTTCGAGCTGCCCCCAGAGTATACAGTCTTTTATCAGTAGGTTTTTGGGCTTTTTCTGCTCATATTCATCGAGCTCATCGATATACTGTTGTAGACGCCTGGCTGCAGGACTTACTTCTTTATGTGCAGGTAGGGGAGTTTGTCTCCTCCGGTTGTGAGTAGAGATCCGGATGACTGGTCCGGTCTCAGCTGTATGCCATACTGGCCTTACTGGAGGCGGCTCAGGCCTTGGGGTGACACCCCGAATAGTTGCCCCACTGGTGCTGGCTGCAAGAGTCCTTTTCTTATTCTTTATGGGCTTCATCTGCCATCCTTCCTGATCTTTCAGTGGGGTGAGGAGGCAAGCTTTATAAGTATGCCTGGTACATTCTTCAACGGCTTCCTCCGGCAGTTGCTGATAGACTGAAATCACATTGGCGGCCATCCTCCAGGGCGGAGGCTCATGCGGACGAGGTGGCTTCACCTGATAATCGCCCAACTGTAGCTCACCTTTTTTGACCATTCCTTCCATAATATCCTTGAAGACATAACAATCTTCAATTGCGTGCCCCAGCGCACGGTGAAATGGGCAGAACAACGGATCATCTTTCTTTGTTGCATCCGCAGGTCTCTTCGGTTCGGGCAATGTTACCTTGTTGAACTTATATGCCCAGTTAAATAGTGCTGATGTCTTATCTTTGGGAAAAGAGTAAGCCCTTCTCATTCTGTCTCTCAGAGAGACCTTTTCTTTTCTTTATGTTGCACCCTCAGGCGGGGGAGCTTCATCTGCCTCCTTTTTCCCTTTCTGTTGCTCGAAGGTTCTGAAATCGACGGCGTTAGCCTCAGTATGTGATGGCCGTCGATCATTGGTTTTACCCTTCGGCATAGTGGGAGCATTGGCGATCGGGCGCTTGGACAAGAACGTCTCGACTTCCGCCACTGTATTGTTCAGCCGGTCGAATGTTCTGACATCTGCACCGATCATCTTTTCTAGCACCTCTCTCTTGAGGCTCTGTTTACATATCTGCACCGCATCTTCCTGATGAGGAGGTCTTCGGCATCTCATGGCTAAGTTTCTCCACCTTTTGATGTAGTCCAGTGCTGTTTCATCTTGCCTTTGCTTGGTTGCATATAGCTCCGCTATTGTAATTTCTCTTTCAGTGACATGAACTCTATCGCGGAATTTTCTTTGCATATCAGGCCAATCAACCACTGATCCAGCGGGCAGGCTTGAATACCATTCAAAGGCTATCCCAGTGAGGGACGAGCCAAAGAACTTAAGCAGATAGGCTTCATCAGCTGCCAGGTCGCCCATAATTGTGGTGTAGTAAGCAATGTGCTCCCTGGGAGAGCCCTGGCCGTTGAATTTCTCAAATTTTGGCGGCTTACTGACGCCTGGGGGTGTAGACACGCTAAAATTGACATTATTTTGAGTATATTTCATATCACTCTGCGATGCCCCATTTGACCCTCAAATCAGCTTATTTGAGTGGTTTTCTCACTTTTTCTTGAATTTCTCCTATTTTTCCCCATTTATCTCCTTTTTCCTATTTTTTTGGATTTTCTGGGCATTTATCTCTATTTTTTGAATTCACGCCCTCATCAGGGGCGTGTTTTTGAAACACGACCTTGTCTAGGGCGTTTTCTCCCATTTTATCTATTTCTCCCCCATTTTATCTATTTTATGAATTTTCTAAATTCACGACCTGGGTAAGAGCGTGTTTTCTTCAAAACATGACTTAACCAAGGGCGTTTCTTAAAGAAAGGACGACCTCACCTGAGGGCGTTAATTCTTCTAGGTTTGACCGACTTCCCCATTTGAGCTCTTGAAATTAACGCCCTTCTCAGGGGCATGTTTTTTTAAACGTGGCTTTAATTAAGGCGTGTTTTACATTTTTCAAATATGGGGAGTTTTTATTGCTAAATTTGGTTTTTGAGAAACGCCCTTGTGCAGGGCGTGTTTTTTGAGAAACGCCCTCTGGTAAAGTCGTCAATTCATTAATTGACGCCCTGACCTAAGGCGTGTTTCATCTTCTGGCTTCGCAGCCCTTTCCCCAGAGAGTCCTTGCCTCGTTAGACTCCTCCCCTATTTTGGGCTCTGGCCCATTCTTATCATTTCCCTCGGTAGGACTCTTGCCTTCCTATCTCTTCATCCGATTCTATTTAATGGAGAGATTGCCTCTGTTAACAGGTTGGATGCCCATTTTCTTCTCCCCGCCGTTCTTCTGTTCTTCTTCTTCTTCTTTCTTTTCTTTTCTTTTGCTTTTTTTTTTCTTTTCTTCTCACAGGTTGCTGCTGCCGTTGGCTAAGGAAGGAACTCTGTGCGCATCAATCTCCATTTTTTTAAAGCTTCTTCCCCATTGAATATCAAGGCCACAAGCAACAGAAGCAATAGGCTCCTTCTATTTTATTTTTATTCTCCTTTTGCTATTCGTTAACATGCATGCATCATGTTTCATTATCATATTAATTTTTCTCAACTATCATTGAGATCTCCCCTTTAGTGCATCTCTTGCACTCTCTCCCCATAATATTTTTTACATGCATTCATATCTCCCACACCCTCTTTTGCATAGGGGTTTAAGGGCAACCACCCTTAAGGTGCGTTCTTGCACATGCTTTCATGCTCACATATTTCTATCATGAATTGATGCTACACTCACCACATATCTAATGCAATTTCTTCATTGGTGTTTGTCTTTTTTGCAAGGGTAATTAAAGGAAGAACTCTCTTCTCGGCCGGCCGATTTGAAGAGAAAGGAATATTCACATCCCCCGCATATTTGAGGTATTTTGCGATCATCTTCCCATATCAATCTCCTCTTTGAGACCCTCGTGTCTCTGGCGATCACACACTCTCCACATTAGCACCTCGTTCTTCCTATCTATTGCTTTTTTTTATTTTTAAGTGTGGATTTTAAAAGAGATCTACGAATTGGCGATCACGGTGGGACTCTTTGTGTTCTTCTTTCATTACCCCTCGCGTGCCCTTTTGATATTCATATTTGTTGATTGCATTGACTCTATGAGTGTTCCTCTGCTGTTGCTGGCCGCGAAGGATTCCTGGTCAAGATGAATTCACGCCTCTGGAAGAGGCGTTTTTATTGATTTAACGCCCTGACACAGGGCGTCTTCTTAATATTTTACGCCCTCTGCCAGGGCATTTTCCAGCTTACTTCCGGGTTTTGTTGCTTCCTGTGAATTCACGCCTTGTCCGAGGGCGTTCTGTTATTGAGTAGCGCCGCAGATCAGAGCGTTTCTATTGATTTGACGCCCACAGCATAGGGCGTTCGTTTATTGGTAGCGCCCTGACCCAGGGCGTTCCTTGACTTGGTTGGCATCTGCCCGCGGTGTTTCACGCCCTACCGAAGGGCGCTTTTTCCATTGGTAGCGCCCTGCCCCAGGGCGTTTTCTTCCTGTGTTTTGCCAAACCCCTGTGCTTTCTTCATATCATATATTTTGCATATATCTGCTGCCAGTGTTTCACGCCTTGCCCAAGGGCGTTCTTTTATTTATTAGCGCCCCTCATCAGGGCGTGTCTCCTGAGTTGACGCCCGGTGAACAGGGCGTCCGTTTATTGATAGCGCCTCACCCTAAGGCGTGTTTTCGCCAGCCCCTGGGCCCCTCACGTTGATTCACGACAGTCACATCGTCGTGTCTTTTTTAGTAGCGCCCCCTTCCCGGGCGTGTTTTTACTGTGGGTTTCCAGAACCCCCGGCTGTGGTTTTTCATGATATTTCATGCTTATTTTTGTTGATTGATCATATTATTGTGGTTGGCCTGTTTACCCTGTTGCATTCATATTTGCATTTGGTTTGGGAGCCTCCTCCTCTTCATTTGGATCCACACACCCTCTTGGAATCGGGACGACCCTCCATTGAGCATTCCGTCTCTTTGGACTGGAAATCCCTTTTCCAAGCCTCCATAAGCCCCCGCACCCGTGGATTCCCTCACGGACGCCGGGCAGGTTGTACCCTTTTGGAGTCCCGATATAGTTGGCCTAATACGTGGTGAGTGAGAGTTCCTAGTTGGCATTGGAGTTCAAATCTCATTTGAAACTAGGACTCTCCTTGTGTGAATCTTTCCAAACTTTATTAAAATCCTTAATTCACCAAGGATAAAACAATCAAAAATCACGGTAACCATTCCAACTTGTGTGCTTATTTGCATAATTATTGAGAATTTTTGATTATATAATGGCTTACCATGATAGAAACATGTTCAATTCAATTCATGAGGATGCACAACCTAGCACTTCATATCCTCAATTTCAACATGTTAATCAGCATTCTCACCATTCTTTCAAGGGACCACGTCCTTATTCTCATGGTCATACCCAACCCATGGGCAATGTCCATTCTTATGGTCCCCCTCCTCAATTTTGAGCTACTACTCCCTCGGGATCCTCTCGTCCCAATGATGAGAAGGTCTCCCAGATCATTCATGCATTAGATCATCTTACCCCTCAACAGATCCAAGCTTTTAAGGCTGCCGTTGAGGGTACATCTCATGCATCTCTCCCTCCTTCCAATTCTATACGGGTGGCCCATCACCCACCTCCTTCCAATTCTATTCGGGTGGCCCATCACCCATCTCCCTCCAATTCTACACGGGTGGCCCATCACCCACCTCCTCCTTCCAATCATATTCGGGTAGCCCATTACCCATCTCCCCCTATTCATTCTACTCGGGTGGTCCGACACCCGCCTCCTTCTATTCCTCCTCCCTCACGGCCCCGAGGCCCATTTATTCATTGCAATCCGGCCCATCCGGGTTCTTTTACGGGTCATACCGTCAACTCCCCTCCACGGCCTTTTTATGCGGCCCCTCCTCCTTCAAGGCCCTGCCAACCTTCTATTGTTCAAGTCACACCCCTCCAACAATCTCTGCTTGATAAGATTACTTCCATGGAGGAACAATTAAAGAGGGTCACGGTTCCTCCTACTCCGGTCAATCCTCTCTATGCGGCTTTGGATGACATTACAAGAATGGAGAGAGAATGGAAGGATAGGATGGACGACTACGGCGTTGATATTCCAAGCGAGCAAGAACCGGCAATTGAAGAATCCGAGCCGGTGTATGATGATGAAGCTCCGCAGGCACCCCTTCCGAGTTTCCTTAATTTCCCGCTCCCTCCGCTATCATTCGATGAACCTCCTGCTCAGGATGAAACCATCCCCGATCCAACCCCCATTTATGAGACTAGTTGGTGTTACGACGATGGGTCGATATTCCAATCGTCCGCACCGGCGCCTATTGAGTCTCTTCCCATTCCCACTCCCACTCCTAACACTGCTCGCCCCGTCCGGCATTTTCTACGCACCAAACCTTCACCCATTAACCCTCCACCAACTACACCTCCACCCACTATACCATCAACCTTCACCCCATTAGCCACCGCTGAGCCTTCCATTATAAAACCTCCACCTATTAAGTCAGTAACCTCCACATCGGCCTACACCGAGCCTACCACTGAACCTCCTCCAATTGACCTCCCATTACCACCATCCCTAAAAACCACCTTACCTACCCCACTATTTAACCCTCCACCTTTACCTATGGCTAATCCTGAGCAGGACCCACCACTTTTTGCACTCGAGCTAACCCCGACCGCTTGCAAGCAAAGGGAGAAACTCGATGTGTTTGAACCTCCGCCTCCACTTACGCCAACACTTTCCATTATACCTCCACCACTCACAAAGCCTCCCGCCTCCGCCTCACCTCCCTTTGTTACTCAGAAGGGGCGTGCTTCTGCAGCTACTTGCGCCAAGGATAAGCAAGAGCCGGGCAAGAAGACTTTGGCCACGACTATGCCATTCAAGATGCAAGAATTCATTTATCGGATGCCAATCCGGGTTATTGTGCCAAGCATGGTCGAAGAAGCCAAGTCATCACCGTTGCTCAATAGATGCCAAGCGTTGACGCCGTTTGAAGGCCAGGCAGGGCACCCTTTGTTCAAACCTTCGAATTCCGAATTCATTTACAAGGGGCGAATGCCCATTTTATTCAACATTCCATATTCGTCACCATCAATGGGCAACATAATGCTTCCCGTTCCAACTCTACGGCTCCCTCACCTTATTGATCTTCGCTTTCCAAGGGGGTGGTCATTTATTGAAGCTTCCTTTATTGGGCCAATTGGCCGTACATGTTCACTGCCGTGGAGGGGCAATTGTCTTAAGGGGTCGTCCCCTATTTCTTCCACTCTTGTTCATTCAACTTCATCCATATCCATTTCAATCACCTTTTCTTCATGGGCCACTCCAAGGGAAAAGAGGAGGATCTCACCTTCTCACTCTTCACATTCTTCATCTTCTTCGAATTTCATTCATTTTTCATTCATTCATTCATTCCATTCTTTGCATTCATTACATCCATCATTTTGCATACATTTACACCTCCTGCTTCCCGGGTTTCCAAACCCGTATCTTCCCCGCCTTCCGGTACCTCCGGATATTCCGCATTTCTCATCCTGTTCATCTTCATCTTTTTGTCCACTCTCCTTGGGGCATCGCGCCCCCTTTCCTGCTATCTCCCTGGAACCTCCAGGAATTTTATCCCTCCTCTTTGGGCATCTCGCCCTTTCTGATTCTATTCCTCCGGAACCTCCGGACTTATCTCTCGGGCATCGCGCCCCTTTCCATTTTCTCCCTCTGGAACCTCCGGATTCTCCACCTGATTGTCTCCATCTTTTCCCCGGGCATCGCGCCCCTTTCTATTTGCTTCTTCCGAAACCTCCGGACTTTCCCCCCGGGCATCACGCCCCTTTTCATTCTCCTCCTCCAGAACCTCCGGATTTTCCCCTTGGGCATCACGCCCCTTCTCATTTGCTACCTTCGGAATCTCCGGATTCTCCGTCTTATTCTCTCTATCATCTCCCAGGGCATCGCGACCCTCCTAATTTCATTCCTCCGGAACCTCCGGACCTTCCATATTTCCTTCAATTCATCTTTTTGCTCCTCCGGGACTCCATATCTTTTATTCTCTTCTTCCTTTTCCGTCATCTTTTTCATCATCTTTTTCCCTATTTCTCCCCAGGGCATCGCGTCCCTTCTTTCGTTATCCCTCCGGAGCGCCCGGATGATTCCTCCTATCACGATTCTCCTCCTTTACCTCCGGACCCTCCGGATCCACCTCTTTCTATCTACCAATTTCTTCTTCTAATTCCTCCTGATTCTGGGTCCGACCCAACTTCTTCCACATCCACTGCCTTGGGCATCTGCCCTTTCTCCCACTGCTTCCGAGGCTTTAGTCCTCACTCCTCCTTCTAATTCTCATCTCCTTCTGTAGATTATTCCATGTGATCAGGGTTTCCACACCTTAGCAAGGGAGTTCTAGCCCTCGCCTCTCTTCCTTTTTCTCCTTATTCGTCTGAGTCTGGTCTTGGCACCACTCCCTCTTGTTAAGCCACTTTCAACCCTTTGCTTCCAATCCTATGGACTGCCAAAGAGGACAAATCTCACGATGATCAAGATCGCTTCTCGTGACAGCTGCTTCAACAAAGGTTGCAAGGTAACATATTGGCGTAAGTACGCATTTTAATGATATCATTTTCCCATTTCTTTGCGCATGATTCTCAAAAGGAAGTGCTTCTTAACAAGATTAAGAATGGTGTTTTAAACCGTTATCTTAGGCTTTTAATTGAATCACTTCTAAAAAGAGTCTTTAGACTTGCTTTGCAGCACTTTGGTTGATAAAGAACCCAGCATTGGGAATTCAACATTCTCTCCCCGCTTGTTTAAAAGTAACCCTCGGTTGGGCATTCCACACACTTCACGGCGTCCTTAGCCGGCTCCTTTGGTAAAACACCGTTGCTACCTTGGCCATGCCATGAGTATATCTGAAAGTCTTTTTCTCTCCTTCACTCGGCCGAATGCAGGTACAAGAGGTTGACGGATAAGATGACCAACCTTGGTAAATCCCAATACGAGAGGAGTCTCAAATAGGGGCAGTCTTGACCCAGAAGAAGAATAAATATGAATTTCATGATAAATCTTGCCACAAGGGCTATTATGGAAATCAAATCAGAATTTTGATAATTGTAATTATGAATTATGGCATGTCAAGAGGGCAAAGTCCCCGCAGGGAAAACCCTGGTCGTATGCATGTCAAGGGTCTAAAAATTAAAGGCACAAAGTCCCGGCACAATAGACTACCTCTTTGAGGGTTAACACCTTGGAAGGAATTCAAGTCTTGATATCTCCCATCCTGCATAAAGCTTATCTCCAATTATTCTTCTCTTCTCCCTCTAAGACCGAATGTTTCTCGGGTATGGCCTTGGTAGGGGCACCGTTGATCAAAGACGGCCGGTTATAGGGCGCCACCCTTCAATGCACGCCCGGCTTTGGGAAATTTTAGCGAAAGGGGAAGGAACGAGGGCCCCTAGCCAGTGGTTTAAGACACCCTTTGATGCTGCTTTAGCAATGTTTAACCAAAATCAAACAAAAAATTGAATATTTCTTTCTCAAAACTTCATAAAAATTTGAATATCTTTTCCTAAAAAAAACCACAAAAATTTGCATATTGATAAAATTCATAAAAATTGGAATATCTTTTTCAAAACTCATAAAAATTTGCATATTTTCAGAATCCAAAAAAAATTGCATTGTATTGTCTGATGGTGTTTTGCAGGAACAGCTTTGCAGAGACCAAAAGCACGGGATGAGTCCTCTCTCCACTTATTGCTATCAATCTATTGATTCTTCCCGATATTCTCATAACATGCCACCCTGGGCATTTTGATTATCATTTCCTCATATCTCATGATTATTCATCTCCAAATTTTTTTTTAATCAACTCCTGCTAATTTCATCTGATCACTCCGCCGATGGGCATTATATCCGATCTTGATCATTCAATTCCAAATCTTGATTAGCCAAGATTGTCTCCTCATGATAAAACAAGAAACAATGCTATGATTTGAAACAATACTTATGCTTCATGCCATATACATGCTATAATTGATGCTTTGATGATTGCTATGATCGAATGTCTTATTCATTGCTTGTTATCTTTTATATCTTGGCTAATGAATTTTTGAGCGCAGGATAAGAAGCTCTTGGTCCCGCCGGCTGGGCATCATCATCAAAGTCTCACCGGTTTTGCAGCTCATTTCTGAGTCCCCCAGGCTTATTGCTATCACCATCTCCCTGTATGCATTTTACTATATGTTACTAGATTATATCAAGGACCTTGTGGCTTTGGTAAATCTGGGATTTGAGTTCCCCTTCATCAAAAACAATGATGATTCCAGAGGAGTCTTAGTCACACGGATAGGCCGTTGAGCCATCCAAGACTGGGGACGATGGTTCCCTTTTTACGAGTTGGTGCGTGGATAAACGAGCTTCGGCTTAGTATCAGCTCGCAGAATTGGTTTCTTGACCCAGTCTGGGCAGTTTAACAATATTATCCTTGATTATATTATATTTTCATTTGTTATTTTCCCTTTAGCCCAGCATGCATTCATGTAGGACTTTGAAGCAATTGTTGAAAAATCATTTTTGATAAGCTGATGTGAGAGTTGAATTGATCTTAATCTTTCTCGATATGAGATTTTCCTTGCCGAATTGGATCCTCAGTTCGTTTTGTTGCTGTTTTGGGTGATTTTCTCGAAAGCTCCTTGTTTGGATTTTTATCATCTTATTTTTAATCTCCTTTCCTTTGATCCACCTTGGCTGCAGCACGTCCACTGGCTGGTAACCGCTCCCCAATGGTGAAACCTACAGGTTTGTGACCTGGGGTACTTCCACCGCGTTGGAAGTTGATCATTTATTTTATCTCCTTCGTGCACCGCGTGCGCATCTCCCCTTTTATCCAAACATTGTTGATTTCCTTGAATTTCCCGAGATTAGCTTCATCTCGTGCTTTTGATTTGATTCTCATCAAGTGATGTTGATTGCGTGTCTCATCACACCTTGGTATCTACTTTTCAGTTTGCTACGCTCCCTTGCAAAGCAGACGCCAAGGCGGGGCAGCTGTAGACACGCTAAAATTGACATTATTTTGAGTATATTTCATATCACTCTGCGATGCCCCATTTGACCCTCAAATCAGCTTATTTGAGTGGTTTTCTCACTTTTTCTTGAATTTCTCCTATTTTTCCCCATTTATCTCCTTTTTCCTATTTTTCTGGATTTTCTTGGCATTTATCTCTATTTTTTGAATTCACGCCCTCATCAGGGGCGTGTTTTTGAAACACGACCTTGTCTAGGGCGTTTTCTCCCATTTTATCTATTTCTCCCCTATTTTATCTATTTTATGAATTTTCTAAATTCACGACCTGGGTAAGAGCGTGTTTTCTTCAAAACATGACTTAACCAAGGGCGTTTTTTAAAGAAAAGACGACCTCACCTGAGGGCGTTAATTCTTCTAGGTTTGACCGACTTCCCCATTTGAGCTCTTGAAATTAACGCCCTTCTCAGGGGCGTGTTTTTTTAAACGTGGCTTTAATTAAGGCGTGTTTTACATTTTTTAAATATGGGGAGTTTTTATTGCTAAATTTAGTTTTTGAGAAACGCCCTTGTGCAGGGCGTGTTTTTGAGAAACGCCCTCTGGTAAAGTCGTCAATTCATTAATTGACGCCCTGACCTAAGACGTGTTTCATCTTCTGGCTTCGCAGCCCTTTCCCCAGAGAGTCCTTGCCTCGTTAGACTCCTCCCCTATTTTGGGCTCTGGCCCATTCTTATCATTTCCCTCGGTAGGACTCTTGCCTTCCTATCTCTTCATCCGATTCTATTTAATGGAGAGATTGCCTCTGTTAACAGGTTGGACGCCCATTTTCTTCTCCCCGCCGTTCTTCTGTTCTTCTTCTTCTTCTTTCTTTTCTTTTCTTTTGCTTTTTTTTTCTTTTCTTCTCACAGGTTGCTGCTGCCGTTGGCTAAGGAAGGAACTCTGTGCGCATCAATCTCCATTTTTTTAAAGCTTCTTCCCCATTGAATATCAAGGCCACAAGCAACAGAAGCAACAGGCTCCTTCTATTTTATTTTTATTCTCCTTTTGCTATTCGTTAACATGCATGCATCATGTTTCATTATCATATTAATTTTTCTCAACTATCATTGAGATCTCCCCTTTAGTGCATCTCTTGCACTCTCTCCCCATAATATTTTTTACATGCATTCATATCTCCCACACCCTCTTTTGCATAGGGGTTTAAGGGCAACCACCCTTAAGGTGCGTTCTTGCACATGCTTTCATGCTCACATATTTCTATCATGAATTGATGCTACACTCACCACATATCTAATGCAATTTCTTCATTGGTGTTTGTCTTTTTTGCAAGGGTAATTAAAGGAAGAACTCTCTTCGTCGGCCGGCCGATTTGAAGAGAAAGGAATATTCACATCCCCCGCATATTTGAGGTATTTTGCGATCATCTTCCCATATCAATCTCCTCTTTGAGACCCTCGTGTCTCTGGCGATCACACACTCTCCACATTAGCACCTCGTTCTTCCTATCTATTGCTTTTTTTTATTTTTAAGTGTGGATTTTAAAAGAGATACGAGCCTTGCGGCCTTCTTCATAATCATTTGAATCGGAGGAGGAGACTCCGAGCATCACTTCTTGAAGGGCTTCTCCTTCTTCTTCATCCACGGTGCCCAGAGCACGGGATAATCTTTGCTGACCGAGGGTAGGGTTCCCCAGGTAATGGAAGTAGTCTTGGACCACTTGTTTCATCTCCTCTGGATCGTGCCTTTGCGGCTCTGGTCGGAGTATCAATCTTTCCTGGCTTTTCTGCTGATGAGCCAGTCTTGTCATCTGAGCATTCAAATGCTCGGCTTTGGAATATTTGAATATGTCAGCCTGTCTGGCACAGGCTCTTGGTCTTCTTGGAATGGCAACCGTGACTGGTTCGCTCATTCCCATATCGCCATCCTGGCAGCAGTTGGCAGTGTCATCATAGTTCTTCCTTTGCCATCTTTTACCTTTGGCCCTGGGATGGGTGACAGTAAGGTCTCCCTTCTTCTCATATCTTATGCCCCTCATCACGGGGCGAGTAGTAATCAGATTTCTTTGTTCATCATTTTTTTTATCTCTCCTCCCCAGAGCTTTGGGGTAAGCAGCAACATCATCTCTTCTGTAGTTTCTTTCTTCTCTTCTACTTCCTGCCTTGAAGCGGGCAACAGCACCCTTAGTAGCCTTCTTCTCATATCGAGCTGGGGCCCAGCTCTGAATCTTCTTTGGTCGCCAGACCTGTTTATATTTTGCTGGCTTGGGCGCCAGCGGTTTCCTTTCATCAGCTTCCCAGTTGGCCCTCCTAGCGGCCAGAATGCAGAACCTGTTGTCGGTCTGGACAGTCGGGACAATCCTGTCCGGCCGGACTTCTCTGGGGCGACCGTTGAGGTTCACCCTAACATCTCCCATCATCATTGTCTTCCCAGAATTGGAAAGACGACGCTCAGCAGCAACATACCGGCTTCTCCGGTTATTTCTCTTTCCCCTCTGGGCAGCAGCGGGAACCGTATACCTCCTTTGAACTTGGTGTACATAGCAGGCGACGGCCGTCGAGGTCGTCTTCTCCGGTAAGCCAGCCTTCTTACCAGTAGTCTTCATAGGCGCACCTGCAGCGGTGCCTTGCTCGTCGTTGTTGACCTGCAGAAGGTCGGTGAAGACGAGGCCCAGACAGTTGGGCAGCCCGACAGCAGGGGGCATTGCTCCGAATGACAGGGGTACCGCCAGGTAACCCTCTCGCACATGCATATCGATCGGTTGTTGGCCGAAGCGTACAGACATAAGTCCAGTAGTCATCTTCCTGAAAATAAGGAAAGCGCACAGGATCAAAAATTTGAGGGGGGCCCGCTGGGCCTCCTATTTTGGCGTAAAGATGAAGGGAGACTAAGTCCCACCGGGCGTGCCAGACTTGTGGAACGTGGATCTTTATCTTTATCTCGTTGTATTATTTATTTATATTTTTTATTTGGATTTTTGATTTATTGATTTATTAGGCGTGCCAGTCACGTGTGTGATGATTTTATTGTGCGCTCGATCTGACTTGGTCAGTCGATTGTGAAGTCCGAGTCGGGACTAGAAGTCCGTCATACCATAAAGGCTATGACGTTAATTACGCCCTTCCAAGGAAGGACAACCCTTGATTAAACGCCAAAATAGGAGGAAAGCAGCAGTGAAGATAAGGCTCAGAAGAGACGGGGTTGATTTATTTGCAGAATGCTAAATGGACTAGACAGAGCAGGGGGGTTATTAAGTACGGGACAAATCCGACGGTATATCCCCGCCATCTTGGACTATGCCAAGTGGGAATAGGAAACCACCCATGCCACGGCAGGGTAGGATCCGTAAAAGATCGGGTATAATAGACCCGGAGTCCGAATAGGGACCGGCGCGACATGGCACGTCCCATGTGGGTGCGGTGCCACATCTATATCCCCCTTCGAGGGACCATCGGAGAGCGTGCAAGGGCATAACTCCGTGGGCCGGCGGGGCTAGGAGAGAATATCACATTTACCTGGTAGGGTATGTATGAATTTCGGCAGCATGTCCCTTCAACTTGGATTATGCCAAGAGAGAATAGGTCATCATCCACGGCATGCCAGGATGACGACCAGATAAGAAGGGCACCGGGCCTGGGGATGTTACTTGCGTCTATCTCATTGGTTAATATTCCCTTGGAACCCATCAGAACGCATATAATAACATGGTTCTTTGAGTTCGTAAGGTAGCAGTGAAATCCGGATCGGAAATGAGGGCTGTAGGGGAGGCCTTCCCCATTACTGTATCTTCTCAGGGCACATATGATGGTCTCCGAACATCCCCTAGATAGGTGTGTAGGGAAACTAAAGGATTGAAGGATGACAGTGCAGAGGAGGGCCTCGGACTAGGTTTCATTGGCCAAAGAAGGAGGGTCTCGGCGTGGGTTTCTATTGGCCAAAGGAAGAGCTCTCGGCATGGCTTTAATGGCAAGAAACAAGGGGGGAAGCTCCCGGCGTGAGGCTTCTCGGCGCGCTCCTCGCCGCGCCGGGAACCCGGCGTCGGGAGGCCACAGGCGGAGAAGGCTGTGAAGGAACAGGGTTTAACCGGGGGGTTTTGTCGGTTTGCTGAAGGGGAAGGAAGAGGGAAGCCTCTCGGCAGCGTAGCTCTCGGCGTGGAAATTAGCACGCCGGGAAGGCGAAAGGGTTAAGGGTTTCAGGGCTTGATTACGGTACTCTATTTTTTGGGATTTTGAGAGTTTTCTGGGAATTATATCAGAGTAGATTGGCTCTGGGGACTAGAGATGCGGTTCAACTGGTTTTAGTTGTATAGGCTTCAAAGGAGGCCGAGAACTGAAAGGGATTGGAGGGGAAGAGCCCCACACAGAGGTCCTTTTCACCATCACCATACGGAGCCCAGAGGACAGCTTCAATATTATTTTTCATCGGCTGGGAGGATTTCAGCTGCACCTCCCCCGTACCTAGCGTATGCCAGGGGGGTAATAGACGATCACCAACAGAGTGCCGGGGTGAAAGCCAGAATAAGGGGGGTATGGGACCCCTAGCCCGTGTATGTGATCACAACACCAACTTAATATCCCTTTGAGGCCATTGAAACTTATGCAGTGGCAGAGTTTCTCTAGCTCGTAAGGTTATGCAGGGGAGTTATCCCCAATGATGTTTATCCCTTAGACACATATGATGACCTAGAGTATCCTTCGACAAGATGCAAGGCTTGGTTGATCGGACTTCAGCGGGCATCCATGTGGTTCCTTGGCCTGTAGCAGGAAGGCTTTCCTCCGGGGTTCAAGGAATGGGGGATTCACAACGTAAAGCAGGGGTGGCTGGAAGCATGGTTCCCGGCGTGGGTTTTATTGGCCAAGGGGGAATGCTCTCGGCGCAAGGGTTCTCGGTGCGGTAATGACCGCGTCGGGAACCCGGCGCCGGGAGGCCCGGGAAGGCTATATTGGGATAGGCTTTGTTTACCTTTGCCGAAGGGGCTAAAGCAAGGGGATCTCTCGGCAGAGTAGTTCTCGGCGGGGAAATGGCCACGCCGGGAAGGGGCTAAAAGGGGTTTTTTGTCTTGGCTGCGATACTCTGCTCAGGAGATTTCTGGGATTTCTGGCTCGGATTGAGTCAAGATCTGGACTACAGAAGGGGTTTACGCGGGGGTTAGCATCATCAGTCGAAGGGCAGATCATCCATTATCGAATCCTCATGGGATGTATGGTGTTTTCTATACTCACCTGCTGCTCAGACGGTCAAGAGATTGATGTCTCTGACCCTGAACGAGATGGGAGCTCGACAGACATCTGTGATATTCGGGGAAACCGTGATTCAAGGGGGAGGAAGAGGAGGGACAGAGCCTAATAACCCACCGGATGAGGGTTGAGACTCCGTCTTCCTCTTCCACCAGAGGACAGGCTAGGGAGGGGAGGTGGAAACATGGATCGAAAAGCTATAACATCTGGGCAAAACGACATTCAAAAGAACAGCCGATGCAAGGAGGGGAGAAATACAGCAGATATTTCAATCGATCAAATGCCCAAACGAGCCATGCTCATCTTTTATATTATTGCATCATCCCAAACCTGTACAGATCGTAGAAGGTAGACGAAAGACAGAGAGATGGAAATCGAGACCAGAATCTTCCGGCTACATTGATACATCGAGAAAACCTTGCCAGATTACATCAGAAAAAGAAAATAAAAAGAGGAAAGCATGGGGGGAGGGCGGAGCATTGACTCCTCTCCCTCCCCGGAGCAGCCCACCTGAAGCTTCTTCTTCCTCCTTTCTTCTCAGATATCTCTTCGCTTCTTCGAGTCACTTTTCTTGGGGCTCTCTTTTTCCTTTGGTTTCTGGCTATCCACTCGATCTCTCTCGATCTCTCTTTTTTTCTTCGAAGCCCTTCTTTTTCTTCTGGTGCTTCTCTCCTCTGCCTCTTTTCTTTCTTTGAAGAAGTGGGTTTATATTGACCCAGGTTCTTCTTGCATATCGGCAGATGGTAGTCGGCGCGCCTCATTCGTTCGCAATAGCTCCCGGCGCGCCGAGTGGCCTCTTGTTGAGGTTCTCGGCGCCACACTCGGAAGCCCATTTGGCCGGCCCATTTAGGACTTTTAAGCTTCGCACGTGCCTTGGCCTCTCTTAATCCTTTAAATTGATATTCATCAGAACCAGAGAAGGCCCTGTATTGGTGACATAGCTTCCATTGATATCATTGATATGTTTTCATCAGTCCGTAGGCAGGGGTTTCATCAGTATTGCCATCTGAATGATGACAAAACCGGGTATCATTTTATCGATATCGTTACCTGAATGGTGACGAGATCGGACATCAGCCTTAGTCTGGGAAGACCTCAGCCGGGCGTATAATCTGTGGAGACAATTCTTCTTCATTGATCTGACTTGGCAAAAGCCTTTACAATCTTCATCTGCCGGTACCGACTTCATCTTTATCTCATATCACATCTGTCAATAAGCCGACATCTGACTTACCCTGACATGTCATCTGTGGATTCTTGGATGAGGCAGTAGTACAGCTCTCATTTAAGTGTGCTAGGAGGTCCCATCAGTCGAGTGACTGCTGCTTTATCAGTGTTGCCGTCTGAATGATATCGGCACCAGGCGTCAGCTTGGCCGACAAAGGCTTCAACCGGGTAAATGGTTGACGGGCTTCATCATTGGTCTTTCACTGTTGGTCTGATCCTCTTTTCAATTGTGCTTTCACCCTTGTTCATTTTTAAGGTGTCAACAGTGCATTACCCTAGCACATATGAGTTTGCATCTGGACTTACTTTCAGAGATCATGAAGCTACAAGAAGAAGATCATGTACTTGTAGAGATAAAAGATAAGATAGATGAGAGACCCGACTTCAAGATGACAGCGGACAGTAGATTACTGTTTCATGAAAGGACATGTGTACTGGACGATCCGAAATTGAAGAAGAAGATTCTAGAGGAAGTTCACCACTCGAGGTACACTCTCCACCCTGGAGCAACCAAAATGTATAAAGACTTGAAGAGAACTTTCTGGTGGCCTAACATGAAAAGAGAGGTAGCAGACTTCATGTCTCACTATCTCACGTGCCAACAAGTAAAGGTGGAACGCCAAAATTCCACCGGAAAGTTACATCCTGATGGGAATCAACACCGGGCACTAACATTTTATTTTGTATTAGTATCCTTTTGTTTGCATTTATATCCTGGGGTTAATTGGTTTGCAATTGTAAGGTATTATAAGCCAAATGGTTAGTCATTAAAAATCTTTGGGTTTCTTTACAAAAAGGCCTTTGGGTTTCTATGTAAAATGTCGATAGGTCTAGCAGGGTCCCCCACGCTCTTTCCCATTGGTCCACCTAGGTTCTAAGGCCCATGTGGGTTGGTCCAAGGTCAAGGGTGGAACATGGACCATGGGGCAAAGTCCAACTTGGACTACCCCTTAGTCAAGGGGGTGCCCCCTCCTTTGTTCTCTCTTGTAATTTTTTAGTTTTATTTCTTTTGACCACATGAGAGAAGAAAATGCTATCCCTTATTTGCCCCTCCCTAATGCTAGATCTGAGGGTAGTTTAGGTCTTTTTTCTATTTCTATATAACCCATGTATTTTGTGAATTCTATAGCAATTAATGAAGAGAAAAATCAGGAATTTTGTGAAGAGCCCAAGGGCACCCCTTGTCTCTCTCCTCTCCCACCCCTTGCAACTGTGAGAGCTAGCCATTTTAGAGGTGAGATATCTCCCCATCAACCCCTCTCTGAGTGAGAAGCTCAACACCGCCACCACCGTCGCCATCGAGCCGCCATCACACCACCATCGCCACTTCGTCGGAATTCTGTCCACCCCTAGACAACAAGCTATTTTTTGGATTTTATCTCCCAATCAGGAGATCTGATCGAGCCTAAATTTTTAGGGTGAGTTCCCCACGAAATCCCCTCTCTCCAAAAAAATTTCCAGGTTATTCGTTTACCGTTTGCCCCCCATTCCACCATATTCTTCCCTGATCTACACAATCTATCCCTGTGCAGATTTGTGTTATAGCAGCCCAACTCTTCTTCGTTTTGACCCCCATCCCTATTTCAGGTCGATCTGAAATTTAGACTGGGATTTTTTTCCACCAAATCCACCTTCTACAATTTTTTTCATGATTTTATGAATTTGTTTACCCATCCAAAAAACCACTTCAAAATCCGGAATCTACTCTGTCCCCTGCAGTCCAGATCCGACCATCCCCTGTTATAAAATCCATTTCCCCTCTCAAACCACCTCCAAAAATTACAAAAAAAAATTCTCGTGTTCCTTACTTTTCCCTCTATCTTTCATAAAAATTTCAAGTCTAAATTGCACTGTTTGATCTTCGGTCAACTCATGTTTTCAGGCAGATCCCAATCTGCCCAGTATTTCCTGAGTCTGTCAGTCCGTCGGTTACAAATTCCACCAAGGAAACTATAGAGACAGGAAAATTCCTGTAACACCAGGTGGTTGTAGATATCCAAGTTATCTTCGCAACGGCGCTAGTTTCGGGTCGATCCGACGTCCGTACTGATCGCAGAATTTTTCTCCCCGAGTCGCGCAGTGTTGAAACAGAGGAACCAGTTCGGGACAGCAAGCTGCCACCAGAGTAGTAGCGCGCCGGAACCGTCAGAGCTGCCCAAGAAGCCGCCCGTCAACCCAAGTGTGATACTCCCGGGTCCCATGTGTAGCCCTTTACCTCCCTGTGTGGAGTGGGCAGTGAAATCATTTCTGCAATTATTGTGGATTATTTATACCGGGAGTGCGAAGCTTGGCTGGGAACGTCTTCCCCACGCCCGGTAGCATGGAGGTATCGTGTTCACTCCCCTCTCGACGATTTTGCTTACTTCGTATATTTTCATATGCCGCTGCATGAGTGATAGAAGCTTAGCTCGTTATAATTTTATCACCACTGCGAGAGTGAGTGAGTGGAACCCATCCCGTGACTCGATGCGAGCACGCAGAAAAGCTGGTACCCGAGACTCATTACCGGTTCCTCAACCGCGCAGATCCGCGCGTTTCCCTTGCTTAGGGATGTCCGCGAGCTAGAGTCCCAGGTTCGTGTCCCGTCCCGCATCAAATTTATATCAGAGCAGGTTGAGTCTAGGGTAGTTTTGTCTTAGGTTGCATTTCACTCGTATACCTGGTATATCAAAAGGTCTTTCCGGAACGATAGGTTACGCCTATTGGGAAGGTTGCACACTTGCGTGAGTGCGATCTTCGGATCAAACCTTCGCCACGTACCAGATACTGGTTGAGTCTAGGTTTGTAGTCGAGTCTGCATTCCAACTTTGCATTGCTATTTAGGGTCACTTCAGTCCGCATTTCCATTACATGGCCACCCTACAGCTCCCCCGTGTCCCATGGATTCCCAATTTCCCACGTCATATGAATGGTGGCGCGACACCCATGGATGGGGAATCTAACCCTTTCACCGATGTAGGCTCGAGGCCTCAGACTTTTATGGCTCCAAAGTCCCGAGCGACTACCTAAAGTGGGAAGCCGCTATGGATAACTACTTTGAGTGTTACATTATGTCCAATGCCATGAAAGTTGATTTTGCCACAAAGCGGCTTTTTCACGAAGCCGCCAAAAAATGGAGGGACATAGAATGCTTGAGGGAAATTAGGAGGCAATGGCCTATAGAGTCCTGGCATGAGATGAAGGGCGAGCTTAGAAGGGTCTACCTACCCAGCCCAGTCACCTCCAACCGACCCCACCCAGTCACCTCCAACCAAGTGGGTCATAGTCGGAGGCAAAGAGCCCCGTACGTAGATGAGCCTAGACCCAAGACTAGGCCAATTGAATATGAGCAAACTCACCATGATGCCCCTAGTCCAAACCGCACCTTAGATGATCTCTTGCAAATGTTCATGGACCGGATGGATATGATGTGGACACGACTCCTGCCTGAGCCTAAGGAGGTTGTAGCCGGTAGTCTGAACCCGGTGCCATCGACGGAGTCCCCAGGTCCTCTCCCCATCATAGAGGACATCCTCTCCCCATCCGAGGGAGACGTTTCACGCCGAGGAGGGCCACCCCAAGGACCTCTTCCCCTCAGGGAGGACATTCCTTCTCCACCCATGAGAGCTCCATTGCCACCATCCTCACCTTCCGATCTTTATTCAGAGCCACCTCAGCCAGAGCCACCCATGCTTCTATCGGGGAGGCTAATCATCGACGAGCCACTTTTTAGCTGGCTCAAGATAGGCTTGGTCCCTAATGCACCTTGCTACCCATCCATGGACCTCACACTACCATTAGTGTCCGTCAACTCATTCCATACCACCTTCCGGTCTTGTCACCATGTTGATACATTGGATGACCTTATTAAGGGATTAGACTGGAAATTGAAGTTGACGTGTATGTTGGCCCGAGGCTTCGACCAACCCAATAGTCGTACCTTCACACATCCAGCCTTAGGGTCCATTACCTCCGTGTGCACCATGGGTCATGTCACCACGGAGGTTCTCTTATTCCTCCCTATGCCGGCCGAGCCTAGCTTCATTTCACTTATCCCAAGGGAAGAACCATACCTTCTACACATGACCGTCGTCCCACCGATCACAATGCATGAAGGTGATTATTTATACCTTCAAGAATTTTAAACTTGGGACCATGTCATGGGGGAACCTACATTGAGAGGTCACACATTCTTTGATCCCTTCGATCCCTTCCTTAGTGAGTCTCGTGACCCACCACCACCATTCCACCTTGTTAGGGAAGTCCCCTATCACACCCCTACCCCACGGGCCAGTCCACCTACACACCACCAGGGGCCTGTTCATTGGCAAGAGATACATGCATATAGGGGTGATGAAGAAGGTGAATTTGGCTCTCATAGCCCACCCAAACCTTCCAAATCCAAAGGGCCATCAGTGTATGAATGGTGCATGTTAGGATGTCTAGGATCCCATTCCATCAATATTAGGTTGCGTCGTGTGTATGCATGGCACACATTCGGATGTCCTGGTCCACTATTGCATATGTATGGGTCGATCTAAAAGTAGGTTTGTTTAGGATCTTGTGTGAGTCTGTGTCTTTATTTATTTGTTCAGAGTCTGTACATGCATGTGTCGAGCATATTAGGAGTCACATAGTCGGTCTAATGTAAGCTCGCAATCTCAGTCCCTTTCGAGTGTGAGGCAAGTCGGATCTAATGCATGCGTTGTAGAACTTGCCAAAATTTGGGATCAGCTCTACCATAATTTCTCAGATCTAGTCACATATAGGGGCTCCGCTGTCACGCCCCTAACCGATAGCAGCGGAACGTGTCGTTCGCTCGGAACGTGGCAGTTAAACAGTCATGTCAATCAGAGCATAGTCATTTCCACAAAACACAATTTGGACAAATAACAAATTTCATTTCAATTATAAGTTCTTTACATATTCGGGCCCATAATAAACGAAAGACTCAATAAAGAAAATTACAATGAGACTCTTGACTCGACTTAACATAAGACACAGGATAGCAAGACTAGATGGTTCGTCTAGATGTCAGAGTACTCATCACTCTTGCCCTTGCCCATCATGTTCGGTCTCATCGTCACTAAGGTCATTACCTGAAAAACATTAGAAAATACAGGGTGAGCGAACGCTTAGTAGGACTTAATATCTCATGCTCCAAGCTAGATTTAAGTCAATTATAGTTTAACATGCTCATGCAGGTCATGCAAGATATAGAAATCGAGAACTATAATGACACGAGATAAATTCAAGAATTATAAGAAACAAACGAGTAAGCAAGATGCTAGATACACTCATGAAGAGTAAGGACAATGACAATCAAGAGAGTATAGTAAGATCTTAACAAGTACTTTCTCAAGATAGGTCAAGAGCATTCATGAGGAAATATAACATTCATCTCTCTATGACGAACACTATCACGAGAGCTTCAATGTATCCATTATTATGAAGGATCTTTAGGACAAGATAACGTATACTATCATTCGGGGTAATTCAAGAACATCTATGATGATCAATATAGAAGTAGAACAGTTACTTCTACAAGCACTATATAGCATTTGCCAAGACACTAAGGGAATATCACGACGATATGATAACCCCTCCAATAAGGCAATTCAAGATCTTTTCATGACGAACAATAAGTTGTGGAGAGATGTACTATGATGGCAGTACTCCCGATCATCACTATCACGAGAGCGTTTGCACATCTAGCACTACATAGGATTGGCCAATGCACTAAGGGGAAAATCACGACGATATGACCACCCCTCATGGAAATAAGGTATAGACGACTATAGGTGGTGAATGCCAGCACCCGATCATCGTATACCGGTAACGTTTGGACTTTGCCTCACCCAATAGGGTCAGATCAGGACCCGTAGCTTTTAAAATGTCATTTTAGTGGGACCCATAGCCCCTGACATTTAGTCTAGACTAATTCCATATTAATGGCCAAGAATTTCAAGGATCAAGCATGTAAGAACATTAAGATAGATTTCATGGAACATAGAGTTCAAGGATAGAACTTGTAATAAGGATGATATATCAATAAACCATATGAAAACCATGACATTCTGGAAATCTGGGTGATTAGGTACAACCAGCTCATCCGGCCTTGAGGGAATCCAAGGCTGCGAGAAGACTTACCGGGGTCCCAATGACTAACTTGCCAGTCCGAAGGAACGGAATGTCCAACGGAGGGCTCGTATGTCACCGAGAGTTGAGGTATATAACGTGAACCAATCATGAAATAGGGACTCCATCTACGGACGTGAGATGAGAGTGCCAAAAGACTCGAGGTATGGGTCAAAACCGGAAGAAAACGGTGAGAACATGAATACGTTAATTATAGAATTCACGTCCATCCAATTCTATAATTAACTATAATTAAATAAACTTATATTAATTGACGCCCGTGGGTGGCGTCATTTATTAATTAGCGTCCTCTTGGAGGGACGTTAATTTTATGATTTTTACCTTAATTCATTTAACAAGAATTCACATTAATATCTATTTAATTAAATAATTTTAAAAATATACATTCAAAGACATATTTATTTATATAAAATAATTTATAAAAATAGAATATATGATAATTAAGAGAAAATTCAAGGATTCCAAAAATATATTTTTTATAGTTTTATGTTGCATAGTTTAGTAGATATGGATTTTCAAAGATATAATTACAAGTTATATGTATATATATATATATATATATATATATATATATATATATATATATATATAATTCAACTACTTTGCACGATGCCGTCAAAAGAATTTGACGTCATTGAGCTTGTCGTCATTTCAATAAAAGTGTCGATCTTCCAACCTCATGTTCTCGACGTACACACGTCGGAATCACGCGTTCTATATATCGAAATGACGGGCTCGAAAAACTCTATCTAACTGGATGTTCAAAATAATTTTTCGTTGAGAGATGGGAGATCTTGAGATAGGGGGCACGAAAAATGATGCAACTACTCTCACTATATTGGTCTCTACCCCAATAACGCTCCCATAAAATTTCATGGTCAAAGGACACTCCGACGGCCACGAACAAATCGTTAAGGTAAAATCCCATAACTATCAAGCTACAGTGATTTTTTATAATTCACCGAGTATATAGTTAAAACATATTAAATTGTTTAACTAATTAATGTTTATAGTTAATACAACATTTATATGCACGAAAATTTAGGAATAATCATGGGGATTCCATAATTATATTTATCTAGAATTTTGTTATGTGGTTACACGGTTACAAAATTCTTTAATCATGCGTTTACTTTGTTAACTTCACGTGAAACTACAAACTTTAAACAGAAACATGCATAAATTATGCAGATTAACTAACAGTTTGGGCTTGGGAGATTGCCTACCTTCAACACAATGAAGAGAGAACGGACGGTTTGGAAAGGATAAATATGAAGATCGGCCGCAGCAGCAGAGAAAACAACCGAGAAACAATAGAGGAGAAATATCAGCTTTTCCTTTATATGCTTACGGCTGCAACACCATGCACCCACGCACGCACAGCAGGCGGAAACATGAAAGAAGATAGAAGAAGCAAAGCTTCTTCACAATACAATTGCAGCTGCAGGAGGATCGAACGGAAGAAGAAGGTTGAACTTCTTCTCACAGCAGCAAGGAAGCAGCACGTCGGAGGCAGCAGAGGAGAAAACGAAACACAATAGCAAGGATCTTCCTTGCAGTTCGTAGGGGTATATTTATAGGCTAATGATTCCCACTTAGAAGAAGAATCCTAGTAGGTTTAATATTTCCCGATTGATCCTATCGTTTCCTACGATGGATTTACCCTACTAAAACCATAGCCACCTTCCGTTTGAGTGGGAAAGACCCTAAGGCACACCCATTCTAGCATGTACGTAATTGGGTTTGGGTTTTATTACAAGCCCTTGATGTTATCATATTTATATATATATCAGTACATATATAGATCTGAAGCCCATTTAGTTAATAGTCCATATACAATCTATCCTCCCAACCTCTTTATATATGTATATAAAGAGGGTTTTGAGTTTACGTTACACTTTTTAGGCCTTAAAAATCGTGAGGGTTTTGTTTCATTTCAATAGCCATGTAACCGTGGGCCTCTTCCTATATTGTTTTAGCTAAGGCCCATTTTGTATATATTATATATATATGGGTTTTGGATTAGAAAATGTGATTTTTTGGTTTTTCGTATGTGATCATGCAAGTGAGTTTGGGTATACGTGGTTGGCTTAATATATATATATATATATAAATGCTTATATGCACACTTTGTACAAACACATGGGTTTGGGGTTATGGTCTCCTGGGTTCATGTGATCCTTTATTATCTAATTATCTTTTTAGAGAAACATGTACATGGCGTTATTTAATGTGTAGTTATCTTTTCCTTTCAAAAATTTAATTACAAGTTATATACATATATGGGTTTTCAAAAGCCCACTCATTACTATCAAGGCCCATTATTCCTTTTAAAGCTCATTGAGCATAATGTATATACATATGTTCAATTTTTTATTTCTAAATTATTTATTTATACCTTTATTGATGTCCATTAATTAACATTTAGGCCCATTAACTATTTTAACTAATTATCACTTTTTTTAATCAAAATTTAAATTTTTCATAATTTTTCTATGACCAATATTTATAATCATTTTTATTTATTCTATATTTAAATTTTCGGGGTGCTACACCCTCCCCCACTTAAAATAATTTAGTCCCCAAATTCACATGATTTTCTTCCATAGCAGTGGGGTAAAATCACTATGTCCAAAACACGTAGTTTTAACTAGCTCATTCTCATAACATGCTAAGTGTTAAGATCACCATAACCGATTCATGTGATTATGGGTGAGATGGGTTTATAGAGTTACCTTCCAATGCTTGCGATGCTTCTTCCTTTAAGAGTAGACAACGAGTAATCTTGTGATCTCTGCTTCCGCAACGGATGCATTTTCAAAGTTTATACCAACACTCGTCCGGATTGTGCCTTCCCTTCTTGCAATGCTCGCATTTCCCCTTGGCCGGAACAATTTGTCGATCATTATTCCGAGGTTTCTTATTTTCATAGAATTTGTTACCTCCATTAAATCTATTCTTGCTGTTCACATTTTCTTTGTTCTTGGATCCATTTGGTAAGTCCTTCTTGGCGGCCTTTCCTTTGATTCTTTTCATCATATCCATAGCATGTAAGGCCCGTGCCTTAATGGATCCTTGATGGTTTTTGTTCTATTATTTGTTCTGGAATTTCGGCTATTTTCCTGGATTTTTAGGAATTTGTCTGATATGTTTCCGTATTTATTTGGAGTTATCTGAGGGTTATTAGAATTAATGAGATTTTAATATATATAATAATTATATTATATATATTTTAATTTCTTTTTCTTATTTTAATCCCTCTCTCACCCTCTCTCCCCCGTCGATCTCTCATTCACCCTCACGCTCTCTCTCTCCTCCATGCGATCGTCCTTTCCCCTTCCTAGGGATCGCGGACGAGACGAGGTCGGATTGAGACAAGGTTGGCACCGTTGGATTCCTCGCGTCGAGAGGAGCGCGTAGGTGTCCACTTCGGCATGGTTCGGTGATCGTGGGAGCGGAGTGGAGCTTGAAGGCCCGGTGAGCCTACCTCGGTGCATGCGGCCTTTTCGTCCGTTTCGACTTGCAAGAGGTAGGGGGATGGAATCCTGATCTCGCTAGAATCATTTCCTGTGGCTCGTTCTGTTGATTAGAGCCCGTGGCATGCATAATGTTCATTTCTTCCATTTGTAGGGTTTTAATGAAATTCTTGAGATTAATGCTTATTAGGCCTTGCATGTGATGTTTTTAGTTGTTATATTGTCGTATGGGTTGCATGGTTTGACAGGTTACAGGTTTTACGACGTTACCCGGCGATTCAGATCGTCCGGGAGGGAACCAATTTTTAGATATAACCCGTCCGCGACCCAGGTGAAGTGACGGTCTCGCCAGGAACCGTCACATCTCCGACGGTCTTTCGTGAGCGCGTTACTTCAATGTAACGGCCCATCGTGGGTGCGTTACTTTGAGAGTAACGGCAGGGCTTCCAGCCGTCGCTCTCTCGTTGATTTACGTTGGTTTGGTCAGGCGGTGCGCCCGACGGCCAGTCGGCAGGCCGTCGTTTCCAAGCGACGCGCCGAGACTGGGGCATCGTTTCACCTGCGATCGATTTAAACGTTGTACGTTGGTTCTTTGGCCTCGGGTGAAAGTAACAGCGGTGCTCCCACGCGTCGCTTCGAAGCAACGCATAGGACCCCCACCGTCACTCTCCCTCTTAGGTCTTTTGAGCTGGAACTCAGGTGGAAGTAACGGATGGAGACCAGCGCGTCGTTCTTGGTGTAACGCGCCAGTCCCCGACCGTCACTTTCAAGTAGCGCGTGGGTATTAGACCGCCGCTTCCCTGATGGTTTTAATATGTTGCCAGCCCATTTGTTATGCGTTCCTTTTTATACTCATGCCATATTCGTATTGTTTTAAATGTTTAGTGGCGTGTTTTATTACCATTAGAGTAGCCTTTCTTTCCACGCAATGGAGCCACTGTTGTTGCCCTGAGGTCTGTTGAGTGCCGACCCGCTTGAGGATGGCGGAGGGGTGTGTTTCCCATGCACGGTTTATAAGCTAGTTCTGTGGGCTCCCAGCCAATGGTAGCATCCTACCAAGGGGGAAAACTAGCTAGAGTGCCTGGCTCAGGCTAGAGTCAGTGTGTGCACACGTGGTCGGAGACTGTGGACTGACACCGACGGGTGCAACTCCGACTGGTCACTTGGTTTGGTACTGTTTACGCGCTTAGCTTGTCGCTTCGTCGACTGCGAGTGCTTGAGACGCAGTGTAAGTCGTCAGTGGACGCTTCTGATTTCTGCTCCAGTGGTTGTCCTTCGTTGTTGCTTGGATTAGTTAAGACTTATTCTATTTGGTAGCTTTAGTTTTAATCGCTTGCTTTTAGTTAGCTGTGGCATACTTTGGCTGTTATACCTGTTTAGTTAGAGTTTACAGCTTTACTTGAGTAGTTATTCATGCCATTGTCTGTTAGCTTATTTAAATGCATGCTCTACTTGCCTTATTTATGCATGTATGTTCGTGTAGTGCGAGGTAGGGATCCGCATGACCCCTACTGAGTCTGGCTGTGACTCACCCTTTCTCCTTTCAGGTGAGCCGCGCCCGTCGTCTCCCGGTGGTTCGTGAGCCGTTTCGGAGACCGTGCTTAGCTGCCAGTTTTAGTCGAGGCGCCTTTTGTGGCTGCTTGTACTTTTGCCGGGGTATGCCCCGCGTAGTTGTACCTTGTGGACTAGTACTCTTGTTTCTCTGGACTAGTATATGAGTATTACTCTAGTTATTTTGAATTGCTTCCGCACTCGTGTTAATTTCTTTACTTAATTGTAAATTGCGCGTTCCAAATTCCAATTCGTTATGCATATCCCTCAGCACTTTTCTTCTAACCCTTCAGGGGCCTCATCAGCCTCTTGGGTGGCTTCCCCAGTTCTTGGTATCGGTGTATCGATGTTATCGGTATATCGGTATCCTGAACTCTGGGTCGTTACAGTTGGTATCAGAGCTTTGTTTGAGGATTTGTATAAGGAATTGAAATTTGTGCTTTGTCCAGAGCTAGTCCTATAGTCGTCTATTGCTGGCATAGGATGTTTTCCGTGTGATTGATTAATTGTGATTGAATTGTGTTTTGGCAGTGTAATTATGCCTCCCCGTCGAGGAAGACCCCCTCGAGCTCCTCGTGTTCCTCGAGATGCGCCCAGGGAAGATAGTGGTTCTGCACCTCCTCCTGCAGTTCCTGCTGTTCCAGTTGTTCCTCCTCCAGCACCGATTGTTGCTCCTCCTGTTGAAGCGCCTGGCAGTCGAGGCAAGGCATTGAAAGAATTTCTTATGTTCAATCCGCCTGCTTTCGATGGTCAAGCTGATCCAGAGGTGGCAAGGCAATGGTTGGACGCGATCGAGCGTGTGTTCGTATCGATGGAGTGTGCTGAAGATGAAAAAGTTATGCTTGCTGCTTTTCAACTCCAGGGTACATCCATCACGTGGTGGAAAGCCGAGTGGCAGATTGCCTTCCGTTCAAGACCTCTTCGGCAGATCACTTGGGCAGAGTTTGTTGCTGCTTTCGAGCGTGCCTATACTCCTGCCTGTCTTCAGATGGACAAGATGTATCAATTTATGGAGCTGACTCAGGGCGGTATGACTGTGCTTCAGTATCGGAATAGGTTTATGGAATTGGGTCAGTACGCGCCTCATGTGCTGGCTAGTGAAGCTTTGAAGACTCAGCAATTTTTGCGAGGTTTGAGGCCTGAATTGAAGATGCCTCTTATCGCCAGTCGTGTTGCGGATCTTGATGGTGCGTGCTAGACAGCGGTGGCTTTAGAGCTGGAGATGACGAGACCTGGTGGATATCCTCAGGCAAGGTCAGTGCAGCCGGTAGCTCAGTCACAACAGACTTACCGACCGCCAGTGCCAGGTATTCCCTCGGTCCAGTCAGAGATTTCTAGTGCTTCCTCTCCTTCCAAGCCCAAGTTCAAGCGGTTCAAGAAGAAGAAGAAGTTTTTCCAACAGCCGTCCGGTACAGATTCTGTTCAGCAGCTGACAGCACCTTCTTCTCAGACTCGGCAGAGCTCAGCTGTCAGTCAGCCATGGACGTGTAGGAGATGCGGTGGTCATCATAAGGGCCAGCCGTGTTCTCTTCCTGTTGTTTGCTTTAGGTGTGACCAGCCGGGTCATGTGGTTCGTGATTGCCCGCTGAGGTCGAAACAATTGCAAGTTCCTCAGTTTTCTCAACCTCAGCTGCCGCAATTCAGACCTCCGACTGCACCTCAAGCTCAGCAATTTTACTCTCAAGCGTCGGCGTCTTCTCAGCAATCTTCAGCTGGTTCTAAGAAGCAGAAAGGCAAGGTTTCTCATTTGACTAGAGCTGATGCTGTTGCGTCCCATCTTGTGGAAGGTACGATTATGCTTTATGGTCATTCAGCTCGTGTCTTATTTGATTCTGGTGCTTCTCACTCTTTTATTTCTGAGGATTTCATGGCCTGTATTGAGGAACCGCCTTCCGAGGTATTCTGTGAGATGTTTGTTGAATTGCCTTCTGGAGATTTCATGGTTACACCTTTGTGCCTGGAAGAATCTCCTGTGATGATTGATAATCACCAGTTGTCGGCAAGATTGTATGCGTTGCAGCTGGCAGATTATGATGTTATTCTGGGAATGGATTGGTTGGAGCATTATGGAGCTGTGGTTGACTGCAGATCGAAGAAAGTCTATTTTCAGCCACAGAGAAATCAGCCTTTTATTTTCAAGGTATTCGATCCCGATCTTCTCGTATGATTATTTCTGCTATTCGAACCTATAGGTTGCTTAGCGCAGGCTGCCAGGGATTCCTTGCTTCAGTGGTTATTGTTGAAAAATCACGACGGGATGTTTGTGATATTCCGGTTGTCTGTGAATTCCCTGATGTGTTTCCTGACAAGTTGCTAGGCTTGCCCCCAGAGTGAGAGATAGAGATGGTGATTGAACTGATTCCAGGTACCGGCCCCTTAGCAAAGCCGCCGTACCGAATGGCTCTAGCTGAATTGAACGTACTGCGTGCACAGCTACTAGAGTTACTGGAAAAAGGTTACATTCGTCCCAGTTTTTCTCCGTGGAGTGCCCCAGTGCTGTTTGTGAAAAAGAAAGATGGAAGCCTGAGACTTTGTATTGATTACAGGCAGTTGAATCAGGTGACTATCAAGAATAAGTATCCGCTTCCTAGGATTGATGATTTGTTTGACCAGTTACAGTCTGCTACTGTCTTTTCACGGATTGATCTCAGATCTGGCTACTTTCAGTTACGGATCCGGAAATATGATGTGGAGAAGACTGCATTCAGCACTCGTTATGGTCATTTTGAATTTTTAGTCATGCCGTTTGGGTTGACTAATGCCCCAGCAGCTTTCATGGACCTGATGCAGCGTATCTTTCATCCATTTTTGGACCAGTTCGTGGTGATCTTTGTTGATGATATTCTGATCTATTCTGCCTCTGATAATGATCATGTGCAGCATTTGAGGATCATTCTGCAGACTCTAAGGGATCACGAGCTTTTTGCGAAGCTCAGTAAATGTGAATTCTGGCTTCGGGAAATTCATTTTCTTGGTCATGTGATTTCTGGTGATAGAGTGGCAGTGGACCCTGCAAAGATCGATGCTATTTTGAGTTGGCAGAGACCGAGAACTGTAACAGAGATTCGAAGTTTTCTAGGTTTGGCTGGGTATTACCGCAGATTCATTCAAGACTTTGCGAAGATTGCAGCCCCAATGACTAGATTGACTCATAAAGATGTGTCTTTTGTCTGGTCGGATCAGTGTGAGACTAGCTTTGTTGAATTGAAAAGGCTATTGACTTCTTCTCCTGTGTTGACTTTGCCTTCCGACTCGGGTGGATTTATGGTCTGTACAGATGCTTCTCGAGTAGGTTTGGGTGCAGTGCTAATGCAACATGGTAAGGTTATTGCATATGCGTCCCGGCAGTTGAAACAACATGAAGGAAATTATCCCACGCATGATCTAGAGCTAGCTGCAGTTGTTTTTGCCTTAAAGATCTGGAGACATTATCTGTATGGTGAGAAATTTTAGATTTTCACCGATCATCAGAGTTTACGGTATATTTTCTCCCAGAAAGATTTGAATCTCAGGCAGAGGCGATGGATGGAATTCATGAAAGATTATGACTTTACACTCTCCTATCAGCCTGGTAAAATGAATGTTGTGGCTGATGCTCTGAGCAGGAAAGTGCAGGTCAGTCATTTGTTGCTTCATGAATGGAAATTATGGGAACAGCTTCCAAGTGAGGCATTCAGTGCAGAGTTTCCTGCTGATCCGAAGATGGCAGTTTGTGCTAGCTTAGTTTTGGGTTCAGCTTTATATCATCAGATTAAAGATGCCCAGCAGGCTGATTCTGATTTGGCTCGTGTTATATCAAGCTATGATGTGGATTTTGATAATGAGCTAGTTGTCAGTCTTCAAGGCAGATTATATATTCCCGCTGATGATGATTTAAGACTTGAGATTCTGAGTGAGGCCCATGGTTCTCGTTTTGCTATTCATCCGGGTGTCACCAAGATGTATCAGAATTTGAAGAAGCAGTTCTGGTGGCCAGGTATGAAGAAAGACGTGGCTATATTTGTTTCTAAGTGCTTGACTTGTCAGTTAGTTAAAGTCGAACATCAAAAGCCAGGTGGTTTGCTTCAGCCGTTAGAGATTCCGATGTGGAAATGGGACCATGTTACTACAGATTTTGTGGTGGGTTTGCCTCGGACTTCTCAGGGTTTTGATGGCATCTGGTTGTTAGTCGACAGATTGACTAAAACTGCCAGATTGTTGCCGATTAAAGTTACTTGGAATGTGCAGAGATTGGCCGAGCTGTATGTGCAGAAGATCGTGCCACTGCATGGAATTCCTGTTTCACTTGTGTCAGATCGTGACCCACGTTTTACCTCCGGCTTTTGGCGTAGTTTCCAGAAAGCTTTGGGCACTGAGTTAGCTTTCAGTTCAGCGTATCACCCTCAGTCAGATGGACAGTCAGAGAGGACTATTCAGACTTTGGAGGACATGCTGAGATTGTGTTGCCTTGATTGGCAGGGTTCGTGGAGTCAGCATTTGCCACTTGTTGAATTTGCTTATAATAACAGTTTTCACTCCAGTATTGGAATGGCTCCTTATGAAGCACTTTATGGTCGTCCTTGTCGAACTCCTCTGAACTGGTTTGATGTTGGGGACAGATTGTTGACAGGGCCTGACATGGTGCAGCAATGTTCTGATGTGGGTCGTCTGATCAGGCAGAGATTGTTGACGGCTCAGAGTCGACAGAAAAGCTACGCAGATCAGCGCAGACGTCCACTACAATTTGAACATGGAGATATGGTGTTTGTTAAAATGTCTCCGATGAAGGGTGTTTCCAGATTTGGGAAGCGTGGAAAGCTTAGCCCGCGGTATGTTGGCCCTTTTCTGATTATTGAAACTATTGGTCAGGTGGCTTATCGTTTGCAACTTCCTGCGGCTATGCAAGCTGTTCACGATGTGTTCCACGTGTCTCAATTGAGGAAATATGTGCCGGATGCTTCTCATGTTCTTGATTCAGTATGGCCTGAGGTGACTGCTGATTTGTCCACGCTGGAATTTCCTATCAGAATTGAAGACCGTCGCGAGCAGCGGTTGAGAATAAGGTTATTCCTCTGGTAAGAATTGCTTGGCAGCGTCACTCTGGTAATGAGTCTACTTGGGAGCGTGAAGATGAGATGCGTCAGTTTTTTCCCTTTTTGTTCCAGTGAGGTATAAGTCCTTTCTCAGTTTCCTCCTTTTCGGTTGTTGTAAATTTCGTGGGTGAAATTTCTGTAAGGAGGGAGGGACTGTAAGGCCCGTGCCTTAATGGATCCTTGCTGGTTTTTGTTCTATTATTTGTTCTGGAATTTTCAGCTATTTTCCTGGATTTTTAGGAATTTGTCTGATATTTTTTCGATTTATTTGAGTTATCTGAGGGTTATTAGAATTAATGAGATTTTAATATATATAATAATTATATTATATATATTTTAATTTCTTTTTCTTCTTTTAATCCCTCTCTCACCCTCTCTCCCCCGTCGATCTCTCATTCACCCTCACGCTCTCTCTCTCCTCCATGCGATCGTCCTTTCCCCTTCCTAGGGATCGCGGACGAGACGAGGTCGGATTGAGACAAGGTTGGCGCCGTTGGATTCCTCGCGTCGAGAGGAGCGCGTAGGTGTCCACTTCGGCATGGTTCGGTGATCGTGGGAGCGGAGTGGAGCTTGAAGGCCCGGTGAGCCTACCTCGGTGCATGCGGCCTTTTCGTCCGTTTCGGCTTGCAAGAGGTAGGGGGATGGAATCCTGATCTCGCTAGGATCATTTCCTGTGGCTCGTTCTGTTGATTAGAGCCCGTGGCATGCATAATGTTCATTTCTTCCATTTGTAGGGTTTTAATGAAATTCTTGAGATTAATGCTTATTAGGCCTTGCATGTGATGTTTTTAGTTGTTATATTGTCGTATGGGTTGCATGGTTTGACAGGTTACAGGTTTTACGTCGTTACCCGGTGATTCAGATCGTCCGGGAGGGAACCGATTTTTAGATATAACCCGTCCGCGACCCAGGTGAAGTGACGGTCTCGCCAGGAACCGTCACATCTCCGACGGTCTTTCGTGAGCGCGTTACTTCAATGTAACGGCCCATCGTGGGTGCGTTACATTGAGAGTAACGGTAGGGCTTCCAGCCGTCGCTCTCTCGTTGATTTACGTTGGTTTGGTCAGGCGGTGCGCCCGACGGCCAGTCGGCCGGCCGTCGTTTCCAAGCGACGCGCCGAGACTGGGGCGTCGTTTCGCCTGCGATCGATTTAAACGCTGTACGTTGGTTCTTTGGCCTCGGGTGAAAGTAACGGCGGTGCTCCCGCGCGTCGCTTCGAAGCAACGCATAGGACCCCCACCGTCACTCTCCCTCTTAGGTCTTTTGAGCTGGAACTCAGGTGGAAGTAACGGATGGAGACCAGCGCGTCGTTCTTGGTGTAACGCGCCAGTCCCCGACCGTCACTTTCAAGTAGCGCGTGGGTATTAGACCGCCGCTTCCCTGATGGTTTTAATATGTTGCCAGCCCATTTGTTATGCGTTCCTTTTTATACTCATGCCATATTCGTATTGTTTTAAATGTTTAGTGGCGTGTTTTATTACCATTAGAGTAGCCTTTCTTTCCACGCAATGGAGCCACTGTTGTTGCCCTGAGGTCTGTTGAGTGCCGACCCGCTTGAGGATGGCGGAGGGGTGTGTTTCCCATGCACGGTTTATAAGCTAGTTCGTGGGCTCCCAGCCAATGGTAGCATCCTACCAAGGGGGAAAACTAGCTAGAGGGCCTGGCTCAGGCTAGAGTCAGTGTGTGCACACGTGGTCGGAGACTGTGGACTGACACCGACGGGTGCCACTCCGACTGGTCACTTGGTTTGGTACTGTTTACGCGCTTAGCTTGTCGCTTCGTCGACTGCGAGTGCTTGAGACGCAGTGTAAGTCGTCAGTGGACGCTTCTGGTTTCTGCTCCAGTGGTTGTCCTTCCTTGTTGCTTGGATTAGTTAAGACTTATTCTATTTGGTAGCTTTAGTTTTAATCGCTTACTTTTAGTTAGCTGTGGCATACTTTGGCTGTTATACCTGTTTAGTTAGAGTTTACAGCTTTACTTGAGTAGTTATTCATGCCATTGTCTGTTAGCTTATTTAAATGCATGCTCTACTTGCCTTATTTATGCATGTATGTTCGTGTAGTGCGAGGTAGGGATCCGCGTGACCCCTACTGAGTCTGGCTGTGACTCACCCTTTCTCCTTTCAGGTGAGTCGCGCCCGTCGTCTCCCAGTGCTTCGTGAGCCGTTTCGGAGACCGTGCTAAGCTGCCAGTTTTAGTCGAGGCGCCTTTTGTGGCTGCTTGTACTTTTGCCGGGGTATGCCCCGCGTAGTTGTACCTTGTGGACTAGTACTCTTGTTTCTCTGGACTAGTATATGAGTATTACTCTAGTTATTTTGAATTACTTCCGCACTCGTGTTAATTTCTTTACTTAATTGTAAATTGCGCGTTCCAAATTCTAATTCGTTATGCATATCCCTCAGCACTTTTCTTCTAACCCTTCAGGGGCCTCATCAGCCTCTTGGGTGGCTTCCCCAGTTCTTGGTATCGGTGTATCGATGTTATCGGTATATCGGTATCCTGAACTCTGGGTCGTTACATAGCATCTTCCAAGAGTTGAGCTTTTCTAACAATCTCCGTATATGTTTGAATTTCTAGTGGAGCTAGTTGAGGTATAAGTTCCACCTTCAAGCCATTCATAAATCTCTTTGCTCTCATTTTCTCCGTGCAAACCAAGTGTGGTGCATATCGGGTGTAATGCCCTGGATCTTGGTAGGTCTTGCTGGATCTTCATTGGATCTTTCGGATATGTTTCGGTGAGTTTCGGTTCGCTTTTGTGGCTTCCGAGTTGAGCTTTACGATCCGTGTGGGTTTTTCTCTCGTACTAGTTACAGAACCTTACGGTGAGTTTGGTTGTCAGTTCCTCAACTCGTGAATGCTGCAGCGACGTTGTGCTCTCCGAGCCGGTCGTTTCGACTATTTTTGCGTATTTTTCGGAGATAGGGCCAGAAATCAGATTTTTCATAAATTAGGAAAATTCCTAATTTCTTTTCCTATTTCTTTTCTTTCCTCTCTCCTCCCTTCTCATTTCGCCGCCGCCGTCTCTCTCCCGTTTTCTCTCCTCTCGAGCTTCCTCGACTCTGGCTGCAGACGGAGGACCTAGGAGCTGTGGAGCTGACTGGGTGCGCGATAGGGCAAGGATGGAGTGGTTTTGGCACGATCCCGAACGGTGGATTGAAAGCCGGTGTTTGAGCTTGCGGCACGGTTTTCGGCGTGGTTTAGTCCCTTCAGGGCACGGTTTCTTTGGTGGAGGTAGGGAGACGGACCGCCACCTTGTTCTGCACGTTTCCTCTATTTCCGTGCATGATTTGGTGCTCGATCGGGGGAGATCGGGCCGGTTTTGTGAAAACCGTGGTTTTTGGGATTTTCAGGGTTCACCGGAAAACGGCAACCATTTGTGGTGTGGTTAGTGTTGAATTGACCGCTGGGATGTCTGGATCCCATCCATGCTAGTTTCGTGTTGATCGGTGGTCATTCGAGGCCGGTAGGAGTCCGGAAACCTCGGTGACTCGTTTAGGGTTGATTTGTCTAAATCACCCCGATCTAGCGTTTTAATGCGTGCATGTGGGCTTTTTAGCCTCCCGATGTTGTTTTTCATTGTCTAGTCTTGTTTCCCCTGCGCTTCGGCGTGAATGGGGCGTAGATCGGCTCGATTTGGCCAATCCACTGTTTTCCCACCGTGACCGATGTAGCGGTCGTTTCAGTGACCGCCAGAGGTCCCTGACGGCCCTACGATAGACCGTCACAACGTCTGGGCGTTTTTAGTTCTTCGTGGATTTGGGAGTGTGACGGCCTAGAGGTGGCGCGTCACAGCTCTCTGACGCGTCTGGGGTGATGCGTCACGCCTATTTTGTCGTTTAGCGTTTTGGTTAAGGTGGTTCCTCTGACGTGCCTACCCTAGTGCGTCAGAGTGTTGTAACGCGCCTGGTGTAGGCCGTTACGTTGCGTTTGACTTGGAGTTTGACCGTTGAGGCAATTTGTGTAACGGTGGTGTCCCTGTGCGTCACAGCGTTGTAACGCGCCTGCCCTAGGCCGTTACGTGCTGTTTTGGCCGAGTTGGGTGGTTGTGCCGTTGGCTCTAACGGCCACGCCCTCGTGCGTTAGGCTTGTGTAACGCGTCCGTGATGGACCGTTACGTGCCTTTCGGCCATTGTTTCCTTGACTTGAGCCGATTGGCCCTGACGCGCCTGCTTTGCCGCGTTAGGCTGTGTGACGCACCTAGTCTAGTGCGTTACGTGGTTCGAGTTACCGTTTTTGTCTCGGGTCTGTTGGCCCTGACGCGTCTGCTCCCGTGCGTTAGGGTGGCGTAACGCGTCTGTTGTCATGCATTAGGCCGCTGTAACGCGCCTGCCCTGGCGCGTTACGCTGTTCGTGTTGTGGTTTCGAGCGTGTTGGCTCTGACGCGCCTGCCCTGGTGCGTCAGGCTCATGTAACGGCCCAGCGTTAGACCGTCACGTTCGTGTAACGGTCTAGGGATGGTGCGTTACAGCCTTTGAGCTTCGATTTCCGTCGTTTTAGTTTCTGACTGTCTTGGCTTATCCTTGTGGTCTGCCCGCTTTCCCGTGGATGTCTCCTGACACCCTATGAGGGCTAAGACTACGTTGTGAGGTGGCCAGGAGTCTTCTTGCTTGTGGTAGGATTCTCTTTCCTACTATTGAGTCACCGTTGTTTGGTTCCGGTCAACCCAGGGTGACCCAGGGGTTGACAGGCGACCTTGTGTGGGTGTCTTGGCGGTTCTGTCCAGTCTGAGACACTGGTTCTGGATGCCTCGAGGTATCGTTTTACCTTGGCTTGCGTATCTAGGCGTGTCTGAGGGTCTCCGGTGTTCCCTCAGGTCTCCGTGAGTCATTTTCTATGGAGCGTTGCTTCCCGTGGCTTAGGATTAGACCGATTGGCGGCTTGTTCCGCCGTTTGTGACGATCTTGCCTTTGAGTCGTCCGACTCAAGGATCGTTACGTTGTAGGTCTAGTTGCCTAGTCCTGAGTCTGTTGCCAGTTGTCTTGCTGCCTTGGTGCTCCGTAGTACGTGCGATAGTGCTTCCTTGCCTGTTTGTACTACAGCCCTTGTTTCAGAGTCTTGTGTTTTGTGCGCCTCCGATTGTTGTTGCCCTAAGGCCTGTGAGTTGTCGACCCGCCTTGGATGGCGGAGGGGTGTTCCCGAGATACGGTTTGTAAGCTAGTTCCGTGGGCTCCTAGCCAACAGTAGCGTCCTACCGAGGGAGAAAACTAGCTGGAGTACCTGGCTTAGGCTAGAGCCAATGTGTGCACACGTGGTCATGGGCTTTGGACTTACGTCGACGGGCGTGACCCTGACTGGTTACTTGATGCTATTGTTCCTGTTTGGTTCAGTGCGGGGGTCTGCGACTCTACCGTGGCTTCAGCGGTATTGTAGGCGAGACACTCGTGGCGCAGCATAAGACGTCTGTGGACGCAGCTGGCCGTTGCTCTGGTGGGGAGGTGCGTCCATCTGTGACGCGTGGCTCTCCACTGCTCTTTGCGTTTCTTGCACGTCGTGACCTTTCCGAGTTAGCCCTCTCGTGGCCCTACTCGAGGTCAGCGTGGTGTACACGACTTTCCAGTCGTGTGTGTCGTCGAGTCTGTCGGTCGTCTGCGTGGGTCTTTTCTAGACCTTTTGTCGGTCCTTGCAGGTCTTCGTCTGAGGCCTGGTGCCGTGTTGGCAGATCGATAACTTCTAACTTTGTTAGGTCAGAGTCACCCTTCTGTCGCTGCTTGGAGTAGTTTGGGGTGCCGAGGTTAGTTCGGCCGCCGCTTGTCTGGCGCGGGTTCTTTCCCTTTCTTACTTGTTCCCTACTCCTACTCCCCATCTGTTCTCTATGGCTTCTAGAGTAGCTTTACAGCTTTGTAGTGTAGTTTTCTCGCTTTGCTACACCTGTTGTTCTTCTTGTTGTTTTGTTGTTCCGTGTTACTGCGTGTTTTTCAGTGGGGATCCGCGTGACCCCTACTGAGCCAGTGACACGAGGCTCACCCCTACTTTTCAGGTGCGGTGACGTGGTTCGTTCTGCTTCCGCGTGGTTCCTGGTGCGCTTGCTCGTGGCGTGTCGTCGTGGCCAGCTGGTACCTGCGTCGGGCTTCCCCCGACTTCACGGTACGTCTTTCTTTTCTGTCGACTGTACTGTGCTAGACTTGCTGTCTTTAGCTTTGGACTTGACTCTGGTGTATAATTGTTTAATTGAAACGGTTAATTAAAAAGTAATTTTATTTCTGCTACTTTAGCAAACCGATCTGATGAAATTTAATTGCTTCTGTTATATCTATGTGGCTTCAATGTACTCTACACATGCCTTTTTCCCTTCGGAGCTTTCCCGCTCTTAGGAGGCCACGTGGGTTGCAAGTGGTATCACGTGTATTCGGTAGTTCTACCGGGTACATCTGGTATCCGGGATCTGGGTCGCTACATCGGGCCAATCTAGAAAACCTCGCCTCATACTCGGCGACTGACAGACTACGTTGCTTCAAAGCCGCGAATTCCATAGCTTTCTTCTCGCGAATTCTTTTGGAGAAATACTTCTCGTTAAAAAGTTCTAAAAAGTCATCCCAAGAAACTTGATCGTTAGGCAAAATGGCTTCCACGGATCCCCACCATACTCGGGCATCCTTCTCTAAATGATATGTTCCTAATAGTACCTTCTCTTCATCGGTGCATTGCATCACCTTAAAGGTCCTCTCTATTTCTTGCACCCAATTCTCCGCTTCATCCGGGTCAGTCGACCCACTAAACTTAGGGGGATTTATCTTTTGGAACTTCCGATGCAAATCCCCGGCTCCATGCCGTGCTCCACCTTGTGCAACTTGTTGTAAGGCTTGCGTTAAACCCTGGACAGTGCGTTGCATCTCTCTCCACTGAGCTCTCTCAGCGGCCATTCTAGCCTATAAGAATAAGGTTTGGATTAATGATATTCATATCTCGACAGGTATCTAACGCTAATGTAACATATTTTATCATTTAACCCAAAGCTCTACCCAAATCTCACAAGGTTCCTATAGGATAACTGACAAGGAGAACTCAATCTAAGACTTGGACTAAATGACCTAGGGATTTAGAAAGCCTAGACTCTGATACCACCTTCTGTCACGCCCCGAACCGATAGCAGCGGAACGTGTCGTTCGCTCGGAACGTGACCGTTAAACATTCATGTCAATCAGAGCATAGTCATTTCCACAAAACACAATTTGGACAAATAACAAATTTAATTTCAATTATAAGTTCTTTACATATTCGGGCCCATAATCAATGAAAGACTCAATAAAGAAAATTACAATGAGACTCTTGACTCGACTTAACATAAGACACAGGATAGCAAGACTAGATGGTTCATCTAGGTGTCAGAGTACTCATCACTCTTGCCCTTGCCCATCATGTTCGGTCTCGTCGTCACTAAGGTCATTACCTGAAAAATATTAGAAACGTAGGGTGAGCGAACGCTCAGTAGGACTTAATATCTCATGCTCCAAGCTAGCTTTAAGTCAATTACAGTTTAACATGCTCATGCAGGTCATGCAAGATATAGAAATCGAGAACTATAATGACACGAGATAAATTCAAGAATTATAAGAAACAAACGAGTAAGCAAGATGCTAGATACACTCATGAAGAGTAAGGACAATGACAATCAAGAGAGTATAGCAAGATCTTAACAAGTACTTTCTCAAGCTAGGTCAAGAGCATTCATAAGGAAATATAACATTCATCTCTTTATGACGAACACTATCACGAGAGCTTCAATGTATCCATTATTATGAAGGATCTTTAGGACAAGATAACATATACTATCATTCGGGGTAATTCAAGAACATTTATGATGATCGATATAGAAGTAGAACAATTACTTCTACACGCACTATATAGCATTTGCCAAGACACTAAGGGAATATCACGACGATATGATAACCCCTCCAATAAGGCAATTCAAGATCTTTTCATGATGAACAATAAGTTGTGGAGAGATGTACTATGATGGAAGTACTCCCGATCATCACTATCACGAGAGCGTTTGCACATCTAGCACTACATAGGATTGGCCAATGCACTAAGGGAAAAATCACGACGATATGACCACCCCTCATGGAAATAAGTTATAGACGACTATAGGTGGTGAATGCCAGCACCCGATCATCGTATACCGGTAACGTTTGGACTTTGCCTCGCCCAATAGGGTTAGATCAGGACCCGTAGTATTTAAAATGTCATTTTAGTGGGACCCATAGCCCCTGACATTTAGTCTAGACTAATTCCATATTAATGGCCAAGAATTTCAAGGATCAAGCATGTAAGAACATTAAGATAGATTTCATGGAACATAGAGTTCAAGGATAGAACTTGTAATAAGGATGATATATCAATAAACCATATGAAAACCATGACATTCTGGAAATCTGGGTGATTAGGTACAACCAGCTCAGTCGGCCTTGAGGGAATCCAAGGCAGCGAGGAGACTTACGGAGGTCCCAATGACTAACTTGCCAGTCCGAAGGAACGGAATGTCCAACGGAGGGCTCGTATGTCACCGAGAGTTGAGGTATATAACGTGAACCAATCATGAAACATGGACTCCATCTACGGACGTGAGATGAGAGTGCCAAAAGACCCGAGGTATGGGTCAAAACCGAAAGAAAACGGTGAGAACATGAATGCGTTAATTATAGAATTCACGTCCATCCAATTCTATAATTAACTATAATTAAATAAACTTATGTTAATTGACGCCCGTGGGTGGCGTCATTTATTAATTAGCGTCCTCTTGGAGGGACGTTAATTTTATGATTTTTAACTTAATTCATTTAACAATAATTCACATTAATATCTATTTAATTGAATAATTTTAAAAATATACATTCAAAGACATATTTATTTATATAAAATAATTTAGAAAAATAGAATATATGATAATTAGGAGAAAAATTCAAAGATTCCAAAAATATATTTTTTATAATTTTATGTTGCATAGTTTAGTAGATATGGATTTTCAAAGATATAATTACAAGTTATATATATATATATATATATATATATATATATATAATAATTCAACGACTTTGCACGATGCCGTCAAAAGAATTTGACGCCATTGAGCTTGTCGTCATTTCAATAAAAGTGTCGATCTTCAAACCTCCTGTTCTCGACGTACACACGTCGGAATCACGCGTTCTATATATCGAAATGACGGGCTCGAAAAACTCTACCTAACTGGATGTTCAAAATAATTTTTTATTGAGAGATGAGGGATCTTGAGATAGGGGACACGAAAAATGATACAACCACTCTCACTATCTCGGTCTCTACCCTAATAACGCTCCCATAAAATTTCATGGCCAAAGGACACTCTGACGGCCACGAACAAATCGTTAAGGCAAAATCCCATAACTATCAAGCTACAGTGATTTTTTATAATTCACCGAGTATATAGCTAAAACATATTAAATTGTTTAACTAATTAATGTTTATAGTTAATACAACATTTATATGCATGAAAATTTAAGAATAATCATGGGGATCCCATAATTATATTTATCTAGAATTTTGTTATGTGGTTACACGGTTACAAAATTCTTTAATCATGCGTTTACTTTGTTAACTTCACGTGAAACTACAAACTTTAACAAGAAACATGCATAAATTATGCAGATTAACTAACAGTTTGGGCTTGGGAGATTGCCTACCTTCAACACAATGAAGAGAGAACGGACGGTTTGGAAAGGATAAATATGAAGATCGGCCGCAGCAACAGAGAAAACAACCGAGAAACAACAGAGGAGAAATAGCAGCTTTTCCTTTATATGCTCACGGCTGCAACACCATGCACCCACGCACGCACAGCAGGCGGAAACATGAAAGAAGATAGAAGAAGCAAAGCTTCTTCACAGTACAACTACAGCTGTAGGAGGATCGAACGGAAGAAGAAGGTTGAACTTCTTCTCACAGCAGCAAGGAAGCAGCACGTCGGAGGCAGCAGAGGAGAAAACGAGACACAATAGCAAGGATCTTCCTTGCAGTTCGGATGGGTATATTTATAGGCTAATGATTCCCACTTAGAAGAAGAATCCTAGTATGTTTAATATTTCCCAATTGATCATATCGTTTCCTACGATGGGTTTACCCTACTAAAACCATAGCCACCTTCCGTTTGAGTGGGAAAGACCCTAAGGCACACCCATTCTAGCATGTACGTAATTGGGTTTGGGTTTTATTCCAAGCCCTTGATGTTATCATATTTATATATATATCAGTACATATATAGATCTGAAGCCCATTTAGTTAATAGTCCATATACAATCTATCCTCCCAACCTCTTTATATATGTATATAAAGAGGCACTTTTTAGGCCTTAAAAATCGTGGGGGTTTTGTTTCATTTCAATAGCCATGTAACCGTGGGCCTCTTCCTATATTGTTTTAGCTAAGGTCCATTTTTTATATATTATATATATATATGGATTTTGGATTAGAAAATGTGTATTTTGGGTTTTTCGTATGTGATCATACATGTGAGTTTGGGTATACGTGGTTGGCTTATATGCACACTTTGTACAAACACATGGGTTTGGGGTTATGGTCTCCTGGGTTCATGTGATCCTTTATTATCTAATTATCTTTTTAGAGAAACATGTACATGGCGTTATTTAATGTGTAGTTATCTTTTCCTTTCAAAAATTTAATTACAAGTTATATACATATATGGGTTTTCAAAAGCCCACTCATTACTATCAAGGCCCATTATTCCTTTTAAAGCTCATTGAGCATAATGTATATACATATGTTCAATTTTTTATTTCTAAATTACTTATTTATACCTTTATTGATGTCCATTAATTAACATTTAGGCCCATTAACTATTTTAAATAATTATCACTTTTTTTAATCAAAATTTTAATTTTTCATAATTTTTCTATGACCAATATTTATAATCATTTTTATTTATTCTATATTTAAATTTTCGGGGTGCTACATCCGCGGTGATTCCTAGTGAGTCATTGAGCCGTCTCCTTCCTTTGAGAGTGACCCCACCCCGGAGTGTCCACCTCTAGCCTCATTCCCACAGCAGCATGTGCATATCAAATATATACGGGATGAGCAGGTGACGATTACTTGGAGTGGAGCGTACTCCGCGCTACCTGGTCGGTGATAGATCGGCAGGAGCCACACGAATAGCCGCACCCCTTACTCGACGGGGTCGAGTTCTTCCCACCCGGGAAGAATTGATGGCAATCAACACCGGGCACTAACATTTTATTTTATATTTGTATCCTTTTATTTTTATTTATATCCTAGGGTTAATTGGTTTACAATTGTAAGGCATTATAAGCCAAAGGGTTAGTCATTAGAAATTTTTGGGTTTCTTTGCAAAAAGGCCTTTTGGTTTCTATGTAAAATTCCAGTAGGTCCAGCAGGGTCCCCCACCCTCTTTTCCATTGGTCCACCTAGGTTCTAGGGCCCATGTGGGGTGGTCCAAGGTCAAGGGTGGAGCATGGACCATGGGGCAAAGTCCAACTTGGACTACCCCTTAGTCAAGGGGGCGCCCCCTCCTTTGTCCTCTCTTGTAATTTTTTAGTTTTCTTTCTTTCGACCACATGGGAGAAGAAAATGCTATCCCTTATTTGTCCCTCGCTAACTCTAGATCTGAGGGTAGTTTAGGTCTTTTTTCCATTTCTATATAACCCATGTATTTTGTGAATTCTATAGTAATTAATGAAGAGAAAAATCAGGAATTTTATGAAGAGCCCAAGGGCGCCCCTTGTCTCTCTCCTCTCCCACCCCTTGCAGCTGTGAGAGCTTGCCATTTCAGAGGTGAGATACCTCCCCATCAACCCCTCTCTGAGTGAGAAGCTCAGCACCGCCGCCGTCGCCGCCATCGAGCCGCCATCGCACCACCACCGCCACTTTGTCAGAATTCTGTCCACCCCTGGACAGCAAGCTATTGCCCGGATTTTATCTCCCAACCAGGAGATCTGATCGAGCCCAAATTTTTAGGGTGAGTTCCCCACGAAATCCCCTCTCTCCAAAAAAATTTTCAGGTTATTCCTTTACCGTTTGCCCCCCGTTCCACCATATTCTTCCCTGATCTACACAATCTGTCCCTGTGCAGATTTGTGTTCCAGCAGCCCAACTCTTCTTCGTTTTGACCCCCATCTCTATTTCAGATCGATCTGAAATTTTGACTGGGATTTTTGTCCGCTAAAGACCTATTCCACAAATTTGTCATGATTTTATGAATTTGTTTATCCATCCAAAAAACCACTGCAAAATCTAGAATCTGCTCTGTCCCCTGCAGTCCAGATCCGACCACCCCCTGTTATAAAATCTATTTCCCCTCTCAAACCACCTCCGAAAATTACAAAAAAATTATCCTCGTGTTCCTTACTTTTCCCTCTATCTTCCATTAAAATTTCAAGTCCAAATTCCACCGTTTGATCTTCGGTCAACCCACGTTTTCAGACAGATCCCAATCTACCCTGTATTTCTGAGTCTGTCAGTCTGTCGGTTACAAATTCCACCAAGGAAACTACAGAGACAGGAAAGTTCCTGTAACACTAGATGGTTGTAGATCTCCAAGTTAGCTTCGCAAAGGCGCTGGTTTTGCGTCGATCCGACATCCGTGCTGATCGCAGGAATTTTTCTCGCCGAGTCGCATAATGTTGAAACAGAGGAACCAGTTCGGGACAGCAAGCTGCCGCCAGAGTAACAGCGCGCCGGAACCATCGGAGCTGCCCAAGAAGCCGCCCGTCATCCCAAGTGCGATACTCCCGGGTCCCACGTGTAGCTTTTTACCTCCCTACGTGGAATGGGCAGTGAAATCATTTCTGTAATTATTGTGGATTATTTGTACCGGGAGTACGAAGCTTGGTCGGGAACGTCTTCCCCACGCCCGGTAGCGTGGAGGTATCGTGTCTGCTCCCCTCTCGATGATTTTACTTACTTCGTATATTTTCATATGCCGCTGTATGAGTGATAGGAGCTTAGCTCGTTATAATTTTATCACCGCTGCGAGAGTGAGTGAGTGGAACTCGTCCCGTGACTCGATCCGAGCACGTGGAAAAGCCGATACCCGAGACTCATTGCCGGTTCCTCAACCGCGTAGATCCATGCGTTTCCCTCGCTTAGGGACGTCCGTGAGCTAGAGTCCCAGGTTCGCGTCCCGTCCCGCATCACACCCTCTAGATATTCCCAAGTGAAAGTGGGAAGAAATTGGCATGGATTTCATCATGGGCTTGCCTAAGTCTAAGGGCGGACATGGTGGTATCTGGGTAATAATCGACCGTCTCACCAAATCGGCACACTTCCTACCTATCAAGAGTCGTTGGTCGGTTGATTTCCTAGCCGCATTATACATCAAGGAGATTGTGAGATTTCATGGTGTACCTGTGTCGATCGTGTCTGACCGAGACCCGCGCTTCACCTCTCATTTCTGGAAGGGTCTATGACACTCTTTGGGGATGAAACTCAACTTCAGCACTGCTTTCCATCCCTAGACAGATGGTCAGACCGAGAGGACAAATTAAATTGTTGAAGATATGTTACGGGCATGCGTCATTGACTTCGGTGGAAGCTGGCATGACCACTTGTCCCTAGCCGAGTTTGCTTACAACAATAGCTACCGGGCCAGTATTCAGATGGCCCCATTCGAAGCACTTTATGGCAGGAGTTGCCAAACTCCAATATGTTGAGATGAAATCGGTGAAAGATAAATACTAGGACCAGATATGGTCAGAGAAACAAATGAGAAGGTCCAACTCATCAGGGATAGACTCAAAATAGCTCAGTCCAGGCAGAAGTCATATGCTGACAATAGAAGAAGAGATCTAGAGTTCCAAGTTGGGGACCATGTCTTTCTCAAAGTCTCTCCTGGACGAGGCATTAGAAGGTTCGGTGTTAAGGGCAAGCTTACACCAAGGTTTATTGGTCCATTCGAGGTGCTGGAAAGAGTTGGCGAGGTAGCGTATCGCCTTGCTTTACCTCCATAACTATTTGAAGTGCACAATGTGTTTCATGTTTCTATGTTGAAGAAGTATGTGCCCGATCCTTTCCACGTCATCGATCATGATAACTTGGTGATCCAAAAGGACCTCACCTATGAGCAAAAGCCAATGAAGATCCTCGACCGAGATGTCCGAGTTTTGAGGAGCAAGACTATCCCTATGGTGAAAGTGCAATGGAATAAATGCTTAAAATAAGTAGCTAGCTGGGAAACTGAAGAATCTATGAGAAGGAGATATTCGGAGCTATTCTAGACAGTAAGTACTCTGCACCCTCCATGTCCCTATCCGTGCAGTTGAATTTGGGGTTCAAATTCTTTTAAGTGGGGGAGGGTGTAGCAACCCGGACAAGAATAAGGAATGAATTGTTTTAAATAATAATTTAACTCGTATAATTATATGAAAAGCCCAAACGAAGGAGTACACAATAGCCCACATACATCTTTAACAGGCCTTAACCCACACCCATTGTACGAGCTTTACGCCTCATGTGCTTAACGTAAAACCAAACTCACAGAATAGCCAACCCTTGATATTCCAAAGCCCATATACATTCACCTGGCCTGAAACTCACGACCAAGCCACCCCCAAAACCCACAAACGTGGGCTTTCACCAAACAGCAACCCAAACCCACATGTGACCACCCAACCAAATAAGCTTCGACGTGGCTTGCATGGGAGGGGAAAGTTTAGGGTTTTTTGTGTTAAAAATGGTAGGCGACGACTATAATAGCAGGATAATTGATGCATGGAAGGTTTTCAAAGCCCTTCCTTTGAAAATGATCGAACCCTCACAATGACTCCTTCTCCTCTATATAATCAACCCACCGTCGAATGGGCTAAAGGCTGTTGATACTGCTGGCGTTCGTTGCTCTTGTTGTTGCCTGCAACAAGGTGCATTCTTCGTCATCCTGTTGCGTGATGAAGACGGTGGCATCTTCTTCCCGATCATCCTCTGCTTCCATTCTTCTTCCTCCTGCAACGTGAAGGAGCGTTGAGTTTCTCCTTCCCTGCTACTTCCTTGACTTCTGTACCTCGTCATCAACCTCCAAGGTAGGTGTTCTCAAGTCACGAAGCCCAATATAATAATCACTGTAACTTCATGCATATAGATTATATAGCATGATACCATATTTTTAGTTTCAGTACCGTAGTTTTTACTGCATTTCAGTAAATACGACCCTGTCCTGTGCAGTGATTTAATGAACGACCACGCGCACGGTCGCTAATTCTTCTTGAATAGCGATAGTGGTCAAGGCGCCTTTTAAGGAACGACCCTTTAAGAATCCGCTATTTCTTTGAGCATTTAATAAATATTACATGTTTAAAAATTTATATCTACAAAACTTGACGTTAAAATTAATGCATGGATATAGGTCTGGATTCCTAATAATTTTCTCTGTCGGATCATGTCTGAAATTTCCTGATTCTATGAACTTTCAATCTGTGAATAGTAACATGTGTCCATGAACGTATCTGCCCGATGCCTATCAGAAGACAAAGAATGCGCGACACCTCTGTAGTCACTATTTTAATAATGAACGCCCTCATGCAAGGGCGCTAATCTGTAAATAACCAGTAAAAGTAGAAGATATTGAGAATTTGTGAATTTACGATCGAGGTCAGGGCGCCATTCAAGAATGAACGCCACTACATAATGTCGCTATTTGAAATCATGATTATTAAATTTTGAAATAAATCCTGGAATTAACGCCCTTACACGGTGTCGTTAATTAATATTAGTTTCTTAAAATCCTATGGTAAATTGTGATTGAACGACCTTTCAGAAGGTCGCTATTTCATGAAATGGCGACTTCTGTTGAGGTGATGTTTTCCTGTCTCACTGATTTATCGATTTTCTCAATCCATATCACGGGTTACTTGGCACTCTCATCTCACATCCGTAGATGGAGTCCCTATTTTGATTTCATCGATTACACACTCAATTCTCGGTGATGTTTGAACCCTCCGCGGGATATTCCTTCCTTCGGACTGGTGATTTCATCATAGAGACCTCCGTAAGTCTACGCAAAGCCTTGGATTCCCTCAAGGCCGCTAAGCAGGTTGTACCCTAAAAACCCATGAATCCATGTCTTGTCACGTCACTCTGAAGAAACGTGATGTTTTAGCCCTCTTAGAGCGATGTTTCTAGACTCTATGATAAGTCTATTCTCTGTCAGTAATTGGTGACATGGACTTGGGCGCCAGAAGGAATTGGCGACCCATCTAGTGCCGTTATTTCCCTGAATCTGTGACCTGGACTTGGACGCCAGAAAGAATTGGCGCCTAGTTAGGGGGCGCAGTTTACTGTTATAGCGACCGTGACATGGACGCTATTCATGAATGAGCGACTGCTTGAGAAGTCGCTAATTCTTCGTGCCTATACTCTTCTCAGGAATAGGCGACCACGCATGTGGGCGCTATTTCTGTAATTCGTGGTGACTGAGTGGGTGCCATTTACCTAGTTTCACGACATGTCTTGGTTCTCATGAGAATTTAATGATGTGTCATACTAGTTCAAAGTTCATCCCTTGAACTACTTCGTTCGTAAAAATCTACCTTATCATCATACATGAGCTTATTCCTTGAAATTCCTTTGGCTATAACTAGTGGATGTCTAGAAACTTTACACGATTCTTAGGGCCCAGTCTGGTCCTGGGAGGAGCACCCGAAAGTACTTGTGCCCATGGGAGTTAAATTGACCACGGTGTGGCATTACAGTGAAGTACTTGTCTATCTAGAACTATTCTATCGCATTCCACACTCTCTCATCCTTGACTTGACTTGTCGTGACATTACTTGCGTGGCCCGGAATGGGCGAGTACTTGTTTGCTTTAAATAGCCAAATTTCGTGACAAGACTTGCTATTACATGCTTGAAATACTTGACACTATCTCCCCTTGAAAATTAGTGCAAACTTTTGATGGTTCTTTATTATTACCTTGACATCATGAGTGATTCATCTTTAAAGTTCTTGCCATCATGATCGTGCGTCATGCATAGCTTTACCTGCATTGCACGTAACTTGTAACTACTTAAATCATTGCTAGTTCTTGAGATATAAATCCTACTGAGCGTTCGCTCACCTAGTTTTTCCCCACTTTTCAGGTAACTCGGATACCAACTCACAACCGGATGGGGATGACAATGAGTGAAGAGCATAGAACCTCCAAGCGTCATGCCGTTATCATATCGAGTCTTGTCACGTCTGTGGATTATGAAAATAACCACTAAAAGAACAATAGGATAATACGCTAGAAAAAGAGGGGAAAAGAGAGAGAGATAGGGAGCATGCAAAGATGCTAATATGGAGTGTGATCGCCAGAGGGGTTACCTCAAAAGAATATAACAATAAAGCAAAGGAGGGATCGCGAAGAATACCTTTGAAAAGCATGGGAAGATTGTGAGTGCACCTTCTCTTTCAATCGGCCGGCCGATGAAGAGAGTTCCTCTTTAACTTGATTACCCTTGCAAAAAACACAGACAACAACCAACAATAAAGATTGGATTAGAATTATGAGATGTGTAGCATCAAATCCTTAAGATAAATAAATATGACAACATGAAGATGAACACACCTTGTTGGTGTTGGCTTTAAAACCCCTATGCAAAAGGGTGAGGAAAAATGATGTGATGAAGAAAATAAGGGAGGGTGTAAGTGTTGCACAAAGGAGGTCTCAACATGGTTGAGATGATGAAAAGAATAATAAAAGAAAAGGATGATGCATGAACATGAACTAAATGCACAAAAGAAGAGAATAAGAGGAAGAGATAGGCTTATCGATTTTCTCCATGGCTTTAGATCTTCAATAGGGAAGAAGCATCCAAAGGATGTAGCTTTGGCATGGGGAAGACTTCCTCCTTGAGCCTTCAAACCAGCAGCACCTCCCCTTAGATTATTATTGATGCCTTAAACATGAGGGAGAGAGGGGTCCTATATATAGGGCCAAAATTCGGAGTTCAATCGAAGGGAAATTAGGAAATCAAGTTTTAATTGGATTGGGAAAGAGATATATATTGCCCAAGTGTCCCTTCAACCTTGGAAAGCGTTAGGACACTTTTTCAATTAGAAAAGGGGCTAAAAATGGAGAAAGAAGGAGGTTCTGATCGGATTCAAAATTCTGGAAGAATTGACGACCACTCAGTGGTCGCTATTTAAAAGGACGACAGACACAAGTGTCGCCAATTCAGAGGCATTTAAAGACGGATTAGGACTCTGCAAAATTTGAAAAGAATTGACGCCCATCAGGCGGTCGCCAATTAGGAATTAACATGAATTTTGGTCAGAGCTAAAAGCTCAAAATATATCAAGAGAATTGGCAACTTTTCGCACGGGCACCCATTTATGAATTGGCGACCTTCCGAACAGTCGTGGAATAAAAAATAATCCGAATTCGGCTCAAAATGTGAAGAAAAGAAATGGCGACCTTCCGAACAGTCGCTATTTAAAGAATCGATGACTTTTCGGAGTGTCACCAATTTCATATCTCATAAAAATCAGAAAAAAGAATTGGCGCCCTCTGGGCTGCCACCAATTAAGAATTGGCACCCTCTGGATCGCCACCAATTAAACAATTGGCGCCCTCTGGGCTGCCACCAATTAAGAATTGGCGTCCTCTAGGTCGCCACTAATTAAAAATCTCATAAAATCAGGGAAAAAAGAATTGGCGCCCTTCCGGAGTGTCACCAATTAAAGAATTGGTGCCCTCCAGGTCGCCACCAATTAAAAAAAGCCCCAAAAAATTGAAGAAAAATCTCATAAAAATCTAAAAAATCTAAAAAAATAGAAAAATATGTGGGAAAGTTGAGAAAGCTGAAAAATCAAGAAAAATGAGAAAAATCACTCAAATGAATCGATTTGAGAGTCAAATTGGGGCATCATAATGTGATAGGAGATGTGCTCAAAATGATGTCAATTTTGACGTGTCTACAGTTACCCCGCCTTGGCGTCTGCTTTGCAAGGGAGCGACACGAAGTAGAATGGAATGGAGTGCAATGAAGTGGAATGAAGTGGGAGCGAACTGAAAAGTAGTCGCCAAGGCGTGATGAGACACCCGGTCAACATAACCTAATAAGAATTGGACCAAAAGCTCGGGATGAAGTGATCTTGGGGAGATTCAATGAAAGTAACAGTTGTTTGGATAAGGAAGGAGTGCGCACTCCGGCACGAAGGAGATAATAAAAGAAAGTGATCAATTTCCAGCGTGATGGATGTACCATAGGTCACAAACCTGTAGGTTTCACCATTGGAGAGCGATTACCAGCCAATGTGGACGTGCTGCAGCCAAGGCGGATCTAAGGGAAAGATCGAATAAAGAGGATAGGAATCCAAACAAGGGAGTTTTCAAGGAAGTAGCCCAAAATGGTGACAAGGCGAACTGAGGACACAATTCGGCATGGAATATCTCATATCTTGAAAATTAACGATCAATTGACTCTCAAAATGAGTTATTAAAATGATTTTCCCAAAGTTAATTCAAAATCATATATGAATGCATGCTGGGTTTAAAAGAAAAATTAAAATAAATTAAAATATAAGATAATCAAGGATAATATTGTTAAGCTGCCCAGACTGAGTCAAGAAACTGATTTTGTGAGCTGATATTAAGCCGAAGCTCGTTTATCCGTGCACCAATTCACAAAAGGGAACAATCATCCCTAGCCTTAGACGGCTCAACGGCCTATCCGTGCGACTAAGATTCCTCTGAAATTATTATTATTTTTGATGAAGGGGAACTCAAATTCCAGATTTACTAAAGTCACAAGGTCCTTGATATAATCTAATAGCGTAAATATCATATAGTAAAAATGCATACAGGGAGGTGTCACGCCCCGAACCGATAGCAGCGGAACGTGTTCGTTTGCTCGGAACGTGGCAGTTAAATAATCGTGAATGATCAAGAGCAATCGCATGAGACCAAATAATTTAGAACAACAATAAACTTTTATTCATATGAACTTGTTATTACAACTTATTGACTCAATTACAACATAAAGAAAAGGAATGGACACACTAACAGGACTTAGACCTTTGAAACTTGATAAAAGATACTAAGCTAATCTAGTCATGACTAACTAGTTAGAAGACACCATACTAGACTCAAGAAAGTAGAGAGCGTGGCCGTGACTCAAACGGGCGGGACAAGTGTGCAAGAGAGCTCTGGAAACTAGATGACCCGTGTCTTGATTACTTGAAAAATATTAAAATAGGCTGAATGAGCGAAACGCTTAGTAGGCATTATATCTGAAGAACAAGCAATTGTGATGCGGGACGAGACCATGGACACGACAAGCTCGTGACTGCCCCTTAACGAGGGAAGCGTCGGATGTGCGCGGTTGAGAAACCGGCAATGAGCTAGGGTGGTCGGCTCTCACTTGTGCCCGGATCGGGTCACGGGACGGTAACGCTCTCTCTCGCAGCAGCGGTGATATAAATAGAAAGCGAGCTAATTACCCTATCATGCTCTCTAGCAGCGGCATAAACAAGCATATATGAGATTAAGCAAAATGCCAAGTAAGGGAGCGAAGGCGATACCTCCACGCGCTTGGCGTGGGGAAGACGGACCCGACCGAAAACTCGTACTCCCGGGAAACTTAACACACACTAATTACAGCAATGGGAACATGCCCACTCCACGCAGGGAGGTAAAGGGCTATACAAATGGGCCCGAGAGGACCGAATTCGGGTTGACGGGCAGCTTCGGGTGTTGATTCTGCTACACGCGTGTTCACGACCGTGGGGCCCACGTGCTGTCCGGAGGGGCCGTGTGGGACCCGGTGGTACCGCTATAGTGGAGACACTTGGATAAGCGCTCCCCGGGCTGGCGGCATGCTGGTTTGCCGGCTGGAGGCCGGGCGGCTCCGTTCGGCACCGGTCGGAAAAATCGATCGGAAATCTGCCGGTTCTATATTTCAGCGCGCGCTCCGGCGAGAACGGTCGCTGCGATCAGCACCGGTGTCGGAAAGCAACGAGATCAGAGCCGTTGGAAAGCTGCTTCGAAGTACTACAATCTAGTGGCCTTCAGACAAATTCACCAGATTTGTACTTTGTGTTGGCGAATTTTATATGCTGTTGTTGTACAGTAACCGAAGACTCAGATCTGCAGAGAACTTTCCTGTTGATTGCCTTTGACCGTGAAGTAGATGTCCGAATTTGAAGCTGTGTTCTTCAGCAAGGTTGTAGGAAATCGAACAGGGAAACCAGAAATATTTTTGGATTTGGATTTGGAGGTGGTAATGATTTGTTCTGAGTTTGGAAGTGGAGGGTGGTCGGATCTGAGATCTGACTAAAAACACTGTATCAGAGGAAGAACACGAATTTCTAAAAATAGATAGAAGTATAATAAAAAATTGAGAAAATTTGTGGAGATAGGGGTGATGGAAAGAACTCCCAGTAAAATTGGGAGGGTTTGGATAAATCAAAAAGATTGTCGGAGGGAGAGAATTCAGAGGTTCTATCACTGTAGATAGAAACCTGGCAGATTTGGGATGACATGTTGGATGAAAATTTAAAAATACTAAAAGATGGAATTTTGGCGTAAAAATTTAGGTGGATCGTGGGATGCAAAGGCTGCACACACCATAAAAAATTCAGATCAATCCATGCTCGTGGCTGAGATAGACAATTCGTGGAAGCTTCTGTGGTCGGATGAAGATAGAACTGCAGAGGCGGCTCGATGGCGACACGAACGGCGGCGGCACAAACGATCACCGGAGGTCGAGAGGAGATGATAGAAGGTAGAATAACTCTAGAACTTGAGGTTGAAGGAGAGGAATCAGAGGGAGAGGGGCTGGGGGCGCAATATGCTGCTTGGATTTCACAAAATTTTTGATTTTTCATTCAATTTCACATGAAAATACAAGCTTATATATGGTTTACATCAAATGCAATGTGGACCCTTGGATCTAGGGAAGGGGATTGAAGGGCTAGGATTGCATTCTAATAACACACAAAAAATATTAAACTAAGGCAAGTGGAATGGGGCGCCCCCTTGACTATAAGGAAGGTTGAATGGGTATGTAATATCCCGGACCTTTCGGATCCTTCTTCATGGGTCCCGGATCTAGTTTTCGGAGTGTCCGGCTCCGTTGTGTCCGAAATTTCGTTTCGGACATCTTTCGTGTTCGGATCGGCGCGATCCGGAGTCGTTTCGGAGGCCCGGAGGCGTTCCGCGGCTTTTTCCGCGCGTGTTTTCCGATTTCCGGTGTGTGTTTCGGCTTTTTCTTCGGACGCTCGCTGCGGGCGAACCGGGCAGTTCCCCGAGGCACGAGTGGTACCGTTGCGATCGGTGCGTTCCGAGGATTCCGGAAATGTATTATTCTAATTTTCGGTATTTTTCCGAAAAATCGGATTTTCTATATATTCCCATTTTCTTTTCTTTTCTTTTTCTTCTTTTCTCTTTTCTTCTTCTTCCTTCCTCTCTCTCCCTCACGCGACCGTGGCCGGCTCTCTCCCTCCTTCTCTCCCGTTCGACCGTGCCGACCCCCGTTCCGGCTGCAGACGGCGGCGGTGCGACGGCGCGAGGACGTGGGTGACGTGGTGGCGATCGTGCGGGCATACGGCGAGCGTGGGAGGCGTGGAGAGGCGAGATTCTAGCGGCGTTCTTCGCGACTTCGAGCTCGGATCGGAGCGTTTCGTCGCGGACCGGAGGTAGGGTGACGTTCCTTAGCCTCATGTCTTCCTTCCCCGTGAGTTTCAGCTCGAGACGAGGTCGAGAGGGGTTTATTTTGAGCCGGGAAGGGTCGATCATGCCGCGGGGTGAGTTCGTCCGATCCATCGTTTTGAGCCCCGATTTCACGGTTTAAGGGCGTAGGAGCATGCTAGGGGGCTTGGGGGTTCTTCTCTCGCCATTTCCCCCTCCGTGGGGTTTGTTTTGAGGCCGATTGGGCGATTCCGGTGAGGTTCGCCATTTTCTCGCCGGTGAGCGATGTGCGGTCGAACCAGTGGCCGCACAACCCCTATGCGGTTCCGTTCGGACCGTTCATCGGCTCGGCGCGCTTTGGGTGAGGCTTGGCGCGCAGTGGGCTTGGGCGGTCTATCGTGGGACCGCATATCCTAATGTGCGGCCCCACAGCTACCGCCCAACCCCAAGGGTTTTGACCGTTGGTTGTGACCGTTGTGCAGTGCTCTGGGATGTGCGGCCAGGAGCTGACCGCATAACCCCTTGCACGGCCAGGTGCTGGCCGTACATCCCCTAGCGCTATGGTTGGATGTGCGGTCTGGCCCTGACCGCACAACACCTGAACGGCTAAGCCGTAGCCGCCCTTCCCCAAGTGCGGCTAAGGACTAACCGTCCAGGCTTTTTACCGTTGGGAGACGAGCGGCCAGTAGGTGACCGTTCCTCACCCACGTGCGGTCAAGAGTTGGCCGCACATCTGTTTGAACGGTCCTGTGTTGGCCGTTTATCCGTCGTTTGGACCCTGGGTGGAACGGTCCTGATATGACCGTTCTAATCCTTGTGCGGTCCCTGTGTGACCGTACATCCCTGAGCGGCCCAGTGTGGACCGTTCAAGGGTACGGGTTGCGTCGGTGTGTCTCTCGTCGTACAGAGTGTACCGGGAGATGTTGTTGTCAGCTGGTCACCGTGCGTCGGTGTTGGTACAAGGAGCGTTCCTCGTACCTGCAGTTGCACCGTTGTTTTCCGAGACTTGAGAGTCTACTCCTTCTGTGACCCTCCACTAGTCGTAGCCTACTAGTACGCGTGTGCTAGTCGCACCAGGGAGTGGTGTACGGGCTGACCTTTAGAGACGGTTTGTGGACCGGTTACCGTTGGGCCCCACGTCTTGCAGCCAGAGTCCGGCTGAGGGGAAAACCGGTCAGAGGGCCAGACCAGGGACGCGCGGTCTGTGTGTGCACACGTGGTTGGGGGCGGTTGGACCCACGTCGACGGGCGTGACCCCAGCTAGTCACTTGTTGTAGTTACTTGTACGGTGTTTGCGCCTCGGGTAGGACCTACCATGTCAGGCGGTTCACCTGCGGTGCGGTGTAAGACGTCAGGGGACGCTACCGGCTGTGCTTCTAGTGGGTGGTACTCCTGTCGAGTACGGAGTGTCAGACTGTCAGTCGTGTGTTTCCGACCTTCGGGTTTTGACGGTTCGACCGTTGAGTTTCGGTCTTCTCGTACCGTGGCACGTGTGTCGGTTTGCGTGCCGTTAGGGTCTAGTTCTGTAGAGTACAGGGCTTTCCTTTCCGAGGTACCTTTCTACCGCTAGAGTAGTGGTTTCTCGTTTTTCGAGGTAGGGTTCGAGTGATCCCTACTGAGTCTTGTTCCGAGACTCATTCCCTGCGTGTTTTCACCGTGTTTCAGGTGAGGCGCCACCTTCGGGGAGCGTGTCAGGAGCGCAGCGGAAGCGTGGTGCGGGTGCCCAGAGGTAGTGCCAGAGGTCAGAGCCGGGGGATGCCCCGTGTAGCTGTACTTTTCTTTCTTGTCACTGTACTAGTCGTGGACTACTGTTGCTGTTGTTGTTATTTTATTGTGGACCATGTAAAATGTTAATTCATTTCCTGCTTAATATCATAACTGTTTAATTTCTGCAATTATTTGTGATGCTTGTGTAGTTTCCACACCATCCTTTTAACCCTTCCGAGTCTTCGGGCTCGTGGGTGGCGGTGCGAGTCTCGGGTTATCGGGCCTTCCCGGTAATCGGATTCTCGGGTCGTTACAGCTGGTATCAGAGCGCGGTTGTGGAATTACATGAGAATCATAGGTAATTGTATTGGTCCACTAGTCCACAACGATGATGTACAGATGACGCTGGCATTGGGCACCGCGTGTTTTATTCTGACCTTCCGTTTCTGAGTTTTCTGTCTTGTGCTTAAGGAGCGAGGATGGCGCCGAGGAGGAGTTCTCGCTCTCAGCAGGGGCAGTCGGCTGGAGGCCAGGAGATCCAGCAGGGGGTCCAGAGGGACCAGGAGGAGCATAGCAGAGTTCCGGGAGCTACCGAGGCCGCGGATGCTGCGAGGGCTCCGGGGGCCGAGGGTTTTCTCCGTGGCATGTACCATCTCATGGCTCAGCAGTTCGGCGGAGAGGCCGGTGAGGGCTCGTCAGTCAGGGGTGGGCCAGGCCGAGCAGTGAGGGATTTCATGCAGTTTCATCCACCTTACTTTAGCGGCCAGGCAGACCCTGATGCGGCTCGTGATTGGCTTGATGAGATGGAGCGGGTGTTCAGTTCTGCGAAGAGTGCTGTCGAGGACAGAGTGGTGTTGGCCTACAACCAGTTGCAGGGTACGGCTCGGAGGTGGTGGTCTTCCGAGTGGAAGACGTCCTTTCAGCTTCGTCCGCTTGAGCAGATCGAGTGGGATGACTTTGTCAGTGCTTTCGAGCGTACGTACTGTCCAGATATTGTTGCTACGCAGCGGATGCGGGAGTTTCTGGAGCTGGTGCAGGGTGACATGTCCGTGTTGCAGTACAGGGCCCGATTTGTCGAGCTGGGTCGGTACGCACCTCATATCATGGAGCATGAGAGGGTGAGGACGACGCAGTTTGTGCAGGGCTTGAGGTTGGAGCTGAGGCACCATCTGATCGCGAATGGGGCCACTGATCTCGAGACGGCGTCTCGTGTTGCGATTTCCTTGGAGATGGATATGCAGAGGACTCGAGGACCGATCAGCCAGGGGCAGTCTGTGTCAGGTCGCAGCCAGCAGTCGGCTACTCAGCAGCAGGGTTTCTTTCAGTCTGCGTCGGGTGGTTCAGGAGTACCGGCATCGGCAGCTTCGGTGACAGGATCTGCGTCCTTTGGCACGAAGGTCAAAAAGTTCTTCAAGAAGGGGTTCGGCAAGAAGAAGTCCAAGGATCAGGGGCAGGCTTCATCGGGCAGTGTGCAGCAGCCGTTTCCTTTGCAGCGACAGGGATCGGTGGGTGGATCGCGAGGACCTTGTCCACGGTGTAGTGGGACCCACCCAGGCAGGCAGTGCACGGCGCCGATCATCTGTTTTCGGTGTGACCAGCCAGGGCACATGGCGCGCGACTGTCCTCAGAGGCCGCCGCAGCAGCAGGTTTCCCAGCAGCAGCAGCAGCAGGGACAGTATCCGCCGCTACCCAGGTCAGCTAGTGTGGGAGGCAGGCAGAGAGCTCGTGGCCAGATCACGCACTTGACCAGGGCAGAGGCAGTAGCGTCGCAGCTCGTGGAAGGTACCGTTCAGATTTTGGGTTGTGCGGCTCGGGTTTTATTTGATTCTGGCGCGTCTCATTCGTTCATTTCGGAGGATTTCGCGTCGAGCGTCGAGGAGCCGGTGACCCAGTTGTCCTGTGATTTGGCTGTGGAGTTGCCTTCGGGTGACTTTATGGTCACTCCGTATTGCTTCGACCAGGTTCCGGTGTGGATCGATGGGCGGAGTATGCCAGGCAGGTTGTATGCGTTGCAGCTTTGGGATTACGACGTGATTCTAGGCATGGATTGGCTCGAGACTCATGGAGCGGTGGTGGATTGTGGGATGAAGAGGGTCTACTTCCAACATCCGAGCAAGAGGACCTTCTATTTCCAAGGTATCCGTTCCGCCTCTTCTCGATTTCTTATCTCTGCTATTCGAGCCCGTCGATTGCTTGATTCAGGTTGCCAGGGTTTTCTCGCGTCAGTGGTTGTGTCTGACCGGATGGAGCCGAATGTCGAGGACATTGCGGTGGTGTGCGAGTTTCCCGATGTTTTTCCTGAGGAGTTGCCTGGATTACCTCCCCAGCGGGAGATCGATTTCGTGATCGAGGTTGTACCTGGTACGGGACCTTTGGCGAAGGCTCCCTACCGTATGGCCCCCGCGGAGTTGAGGGAGTTGAGGGCGCAGTTGCAGGAACTGTTGGCCAAGGGGTACATTCGTCCGAGCTTTTCCCCTTGGGGTGCGCCCGTGTTGTTCGTGAAGAAGAAGGACGGTAGTCTGCGGCTATGCATTGACTATCGGCAGCTGAATGACGTGACCATTAAGAACAAGTATCCGTTGCCGCGGATTGATGATTTGTTCGACCAGCTTCAGTCTGCGCGAGTGTTCTCGCGGATTGATTTGCGGTCCGGTTACTATCAGCTGAGAATTCGCGAGTCCGATGTGGAGAAGACTGCGTTCAGTACGAGGTACGGGCATTATGAGTTTCTGGTGATGCCGTTTGGGCTCACCAATGCCCCAGCAGCCTTCATGGACTTGATGCAGAGGGTGTTCCACCCGTATTTGGACCAGTTCGTGGTCATTTTCGTGGATGACATCCTTGTTTATTCGCGGTCTGCTGAGGAGCATGCGTACCATTTGGGTGTGGTGCTGCAGACGTTGCGAGATCACCAGTTGTATGCGAAGCTCAGCAAGTGCGAGTTTTGGCTCAGCGAGGTGCACTTTCTGGGGCACGTGATTTCTGGTGATGGCATTTCCGTGGATCCCGCCAAGGTCGAGGCTGTGATGCAATGGCCGAGGCCGAGGTCGGTGACGGAGATCCGGAGTTTCTTGGGGCTTGCGGGTTATTATCGCCGGTTTATCCAGGATTTTTCCCGCATTGCGACCCCGATGACGAGGCTCACGCGGAAGGATGTGCCTTTCGTCTGGTCCGAGGAGTGTGAGCAGAGCTTTAGGGAACTGAAGAGATTGCTCACCTCGGCTCCGGTGTTGGTTTTGCCTTCTGGATCGGGAGGTTTTGTGGTGTGTACAGATGCTTCCGGCGTCGGATTGGGTGCTGTTCTGATGCAGCATGGTAGAGTGGTGGCTTATGCATCTCGGCAGCTAAAGCCCCATGAGGAGAACTACCCTACCCATGACCTTGAGTTGGCGGCAGTGATCTTCGCGCTGAAGATCTGGAGGCATTATCTGTACGGTGAGAAGTTCGAGGTGTTCACTGACCATCAGAGTTTGAGGTATGTGTTCTCGCAGAGAGATCTGAACCTCAGACAAAGGCGTTGGATGGAGTTCATGAAGGACTATGACTTCACCCTGTCTTATCAGCCGGGCAGGATGAATGTCGTCGCCGATGCCTTGAGTAGGAAGGTTGCGGTCAGTACCTTGATGCTGAGGAAGTGGAGGCTCTGGGAACAGGTGCCCGAGGTGTCCTTCAGGCTCAAGATTCCCCAGGAGCCAGGGTTGGCAGTGCTTGCGAGTCTGACTGTCACTCCTGCTATTCGTCGTCAGGTGACAGAGGCTCAGCATGCGGACCCTGAGTTGCCCCGGATTCTTGCGATGGCTGATGTGGAGCTCGGCGAGGACGGTGCTGCGAGGTTTCGTGGCAGGCTGTACGTCCCAGCGGAGGAGCAGGTTCGTCGTGCGGTGTTACGCGAGGCTCATGGGAGCAGGTACACTGTGCACCCGGGTGCGACGAAGATGTATCGGAACTTGCGGAGGCAGTTCTGGTGGCCTGGCATGAAGAGAGATGTTGCCGAATTTGTGGCCAGGTGCCTGATCTGTCAGCAGGTGAAGGCGGAGCATCAGCGACCAGGCGGTACTCTCCAGCCCTTGGATGTTCCTGCTTGGAAGTGGGACCATGTGACCACGGATTTTGTGGTGGGGTTGCCCAGAACCCCGACTGGGCAGGACAGTATTTGGTTGCTGGTGGATCGGCTGACGAAGGTGACGCGGTTGCTACCGGTCAAAGTCAGCTGGAGCGTGCCTAAGTTGGCTCGTCTTTATGTGGAGCGGATCGTTCCGTTGCATGGGGTTCCCATTTCGATCGTGTCGGATCGGGATCCGCGCTTCACTTCTGGATTCTGGAGGAGTTTCCAGCGAGCTCTTGGCACGGAGTTGGCATTTAGCTCGGCGTATCATCCACAGTCAGATGGTCAGTCTGAGAGGACCATTCAGACTTTGGAGGACATGCTGAGATCCTGCTGCCTGGAGTGGCAGGGGAGTTGGATTCATCACCTACCGTTAGTGGAGTTTGCCTATAACAACAGCTTTCATTCGAGCATCGGCATGGCTCCTTATGAGGCATTGTATGGGCGTCCTTGTCGGACTCCACTTGATTGGTTTGAGGTGGGTGAGCGTGTTTTGACGGGACCGGAATTGGTGCAGCAATGTGTGGATGTTGTGCACCTGGTTCGTCAGAACATGTTGGCGGCCCAGAGTCGGCAGAAGAGCTATGCTGACCGTAGGCGGCAGCCCCTCGAGTTCGCCGTGGGCGATCATGTGTTCTTGAGAGTTTCTCCGATGAAGGGGGTGATGCGGTTTGGACGGCGTGGGAAGCTGAGTCCCCGCTATATTGGTCCTTTCGCGATTGTGGAGCGCATCGGTGAGGTTGCTTACCGGTTGCAGTTACCCTCTGAGTTGGCGTCGGTGCATGACGTGTTCCACGTCTCTATGTTGCGGAAGTATATGCCCGATGACTCTCATGTGCTCGAGTTTTCCGTTTGGCCTGAGGTGACTCCAGATCTTTCTCTCCCAGAGTTTCCGATCCGCGTGGAGGATAGGCGAGAGCAGCGCCTGCGGAACAAGGTTATTCCCTTGGTCAAGGTCGTGTGGCAACGACACTCTGGTGGTGAGGCTTCGTGGGAACGTGAGGACGAGATGCGTCAGCAGTTCCCGTATCTGTTTGAGTGAGTCTTCCTCTTCTTTCCCCTTGGGTTGTTCTCAATTTCGAGGACGAAATTCCTTAAGGGGGGAGGGCTGTAATATCCCGGACCTTTCGGATCCTTCTTCATGGGTCCCGGATCTAGTTTTCGGAGTGTCCGGCTCCGTTGTGTCCGAAATTTCGTTTCGGACATCTTTCGTGTTCGGATCGGCGCGATCCGGAGTCGTTTCGGAGGCCCGGAGGCGTTCCGCGGCTTTTTCCGCGCGTGTTTTCCGATTTCCGGTGTGTGTTTCGGCTTTTTCTTCGGACGCTCGCTGCGGGCGAACCGGGCAGTTCCCCGAGGCACGAGTGGTACCGTTGCGATCGGTGCGTTCCGAGGATTCCGGAAATGTATTTTTCTAATTTTCGGTATTTTTCCGAAAAATCGGATTTTCTATATATTCCCATTTTCTTTTCTTTTCTTTTTCTTCTTTTCTCTTTTCTTCTTCTTCCTTCCTCTCTCTCCCTCACGCGACCGTGGCCGGCTCTCTCCCTCCTTCTCTCCCGTTCGACCGTGCCGACCCCCGTTCCGGCTGCAGACGGCGGCGGTGCGACGGCGCGAGGACGTGGGTGACGTGGTGGCGATCGTGCGGGCATACGGCGAGCGTGGGAGGCGTGGAGAGGCGAGATTCTAGCGGCGTTCTTCGCGACTTCGAGCTCGGATCGGAGCGTTTCGTCGCGGACCGGAGGTAGGGTGACGTTCCTTAGCCTCATGTCTTCCTTCCCCGTGAGTTTCAGCTCGAGACGAGGTCGAGAGGGGTTTATTTTGAGCCGGGAAGGGTCGATCATGCCGCGGGGTGAGTTCGTCCGATCCATCGTTTTGAGCCCCGATTTCACGGTTTAAGGGCGTAGGAGCATGCTAGGGGGCTTGGGGGTTCTTCTCTCGCCATTTCCCCCTCCGTGGGGTTTGTTTTGAGGCCGATTGGGCGATTCCGGTGAGGTTCGCCATTTTCTCGCCGGTGAGCGATGTGCGGTCGAACCAGTGGCCGCACAACCCCTATGCGGTTCCGTTCGGACCGTTCATCGGCTCGGCGCGCTTTGGGTGAGGCTTGGCGCGCAGTGGGCTTGGGCGGTCTATCGTGGGACCGCATATCCTAATGTGCGGCCCCACAGCTACCGCCCAACCCCAAGGGTTTTGACCGTTGGTTGTGACCGTTGTGCAGTGCTCTGGGATGTGCGGCCAGGAGCTGACCGCATAACCCCTTGCACGGCCAGGTGCTGGCCGTACATCCCCTAGCGCTATGGTTGGATGTGCGGTCTGGCCCTGACCGCACAACACCTGAACGGCTAAGCCGTAGCCGCCCTTCCCCAAGTGCGGCTAAGGACTAACCGTCCAGGCTTTTTACCGTTGGGAGACGAGCGGCCAGTAGGTGACCGTTCCTCACCCACGTGCGGTCAAGAGTTGGCCGCACATCTGTTTGAACGGTCCTGTGTTGGCCGTTTATCCGTCGTTTGGACCCTGGGTGGAACGGTCCTGATATGACCGTTCTAATCCTTGTGCGGTCCCTGTGTGACCGTACATCCCTGAGCGGCCCAGTGTGGACCGTTCAAGGGTACGGGTTGCGTCGGTGTGTCTCTCGTCGTACAGAGTGTACCGGGAGATGTTGTTGTCAGCTGGTCACCGTGCGTCGGTGTTGGTACAAGGAGCGTTCCTCGTACCTGCAGTTGCACCGTTGTTTTCCGAGACTTGAGAGTCTACTCCTTCTGTGACCCTCCACTAGTCGTAGCCTACTAGTACGCGTGTGCTAGTCGCACCAGGGAGTGGTGTACGGGCTGACCTTTAGAGACGGTTTGTGGACCGGTTACCGTTGGGCCCCACGTCTTGCAGCCAGAGTCCGGCTGAGGGGAAAACCGGTCAGAGGGCCAGACCAGGGACGCGCGGTCTGTGTGTGCACACGTGGTTGGGGGCGGTTGGACCCACGTCGACGGGCGTGACCCCAGCTAGTCACTTGTTGTAGTTACTTGTACGGTGTTTGCGCCTCGGGTAGGACCTACCATGTCAGGCGGTTCACCTGCGGTGCGGTGTAAGACGTCAGGGGACGCTACCGGCTGTGCTTCTAGTGGGTGGTACTCCTGTCGAGTACGGAGTGTCAGACTGTCAGTCGTGTGTTTCCGACCTTCGGGTTTTGACGGTTCGACCGTTGAGTTTCGGTCTTCTCGTACCGTGGCACGTGTGTCGGTTTGCGTGCCGTTAGGGTCTAGTTCTGTAGAGTACAGGGCTTTCCTTTCCGAGGTACCTTTCTACCGCTAGAGTAGTGGTTTCTCGTTTTTCGAGGTAGGGTTCGAGTGATCCCTACTGAGTCTTGTTCCGAGACTCATTCCCTGCGTGTTTTCACCGTGTTTCAGGTGAGGCGCCACCTTCGGGGAGCGTGTCAGGAGCGCAGCGGAAGCGTGGTGCGGGTGCCCAGAGGTAGTGCCAGAGGTCAGAGCCGGGGGATGCCCCGTGTAGCTGTACTTTTCTTTCTTGTCACTGTACTAGTCGTGGACTACTGTTGCTGTTGTTGTTATTTTATTGTGGACCATGTAAAATGTTAATTCATTTCCTGCTTAATATCATAACTGTTTAATTTCTGCAATTATTTGTGATGCTTGTGTAGTTTCCACACCATCCTTTTAACCCTTCCGAGTCTTCGGGCTCGTGGGTGGCGGTGCGAGTCTCGGGTTATCGGGCCTTCCCGGTAATCGGATTCTCGGGTCGTTACAGGGTAGGTGGATGGTAGGTGGCCTAGCTTGGACAAAATGGGCCACTTGTCTACCCATGTGGCATATGACTAGTCCAACCTTCTAGATGTCCACCTAGGATGGTTGACCAGCCCCACAAGATGACATGGACCAATGGGAAAGGGCTGAGGGCCCCCTTGCTGGTCCTACTGACAAATTACATAGAAACCCACACAATCTACGGGAGTGACGCATTGGCCGATAAAGCCGTACAATTGCGCGTATACTTTTCCGTGGATATAAAAATAAACTAAAGGATATAAATGCAATATGAAAAGGTACTGGCTCGGTGTCGATTCCCATCAACTCTCCCCGGGTGGGAGGAACTCGACCTCGTCGAGTAGGGGTAGGGATGCTCGAGTACTCCGGCGAATCCGTCACCGTGCCAAGTAGTGCGGGTATGCTCCGCTCCAAGTGATCGTCACCTGCTCATTCCATATATACTCGATATGCGAACTGCTATGGGCTAAAGGTGGTCACTCCGAAGGGGCACTCTCAAAAGGGAAGAAAACAGCTCGAAGACTCACTAGGAATCACCGTTGAGTCCCTATAGGTGACTGATCCGGGTATAGATGTGGAACCGATCCCATACTCATCAAGTGAGTCCACTCGCCTCTTACTCATAAGAGACCGACAACGAGCTTGCACAAGACTCATGCAGACTTACCATGCAATACACACAACAATCGACTCGAAACACACCACACAAACAAACCACACAAGAAAACACACTTTTTTTTTAATGTAAAAGCCCTGCCTAGAGAGAAGGGGGAGGAGTAAAGTACTCCAACACCTTACCACTAGGGGGAATTTTATTGAATAATGGGGTTGATAAAAATTCAATTACATCACACGCACACTGGGCATACCCAGCTTATCAAGTCTAATAGCACCCTTTATAAGTGGAGGAAGCTCAGAGGAAGAATAAAAAGCATTACATTTCAGGTTACAAGCTAAAGAGGCCAAAGAGTCCGCCACCGTGTTCCCTTCTCTGAAGATGTGGGTTATTGAATCTGCAGGGGTAAGAAGTCGCCATATCTCTCTGACATAGGAAAGGATTGACCAAGGGCATGTGGCTTTCCTGTTAATAATGTGAACAAGAGTTTTAGAATCACACTCTATTTTGGTGGCTGTACATCCAGTGGTTCTAGAATATTTTAGTCCATCCAAGAGGGCACGGCCTTCAGCAATGATACTGTTTGAGATGCCATAGTAGTGGTTGAAAGCTAGCAGAACATTTCCAAAGTGGTCTCTTATCACCCCACCCCCACCAGATTCACCATTGAGTTTAGAGGCACCATCGGTATTTAGCTTGAGAGAAGGCCAAGGAGGACAAATCCATTTGATGGCCATGAATTTGTGTTGTTTGGGTTTATAGTGCTGCAGTCCAAAAGCTTCTAAGATTTTAATGTTTCCATGATTGGCTTCGGGTAAGGTAGTAGCCTGACAGAACTCCTTGACTTTGTAGCATATTTTATGGAGTAGCCCTTGACTTGAGACAATAGAACCATCATATTTGGCTAAGTTCCTAGCACACCATATCTCCCACATGCCAACACCAATAGCAGCAATACTAAATAAGCCAAACATGGATTTCTTCTGAGTGGAACTTAGAGTGTTGACAATCATTGTGTTAACAGAATTAGCTTCAGTTTGCAAGCCTAGAGATTTGAAATAAGACCACGTATGAGCTGCCCAGTCACTGTGAATAAACAGGTGGTTGTAGTCTTCAGGCTGAGCACTCTTGCAGCAGCTGCATTTTGAATATAGATGGATCCCAAGTCTCTGAATATTGGAATCCAAAGGGAGACATCTGTTAATAATCTTCCAAAGATGAACTGAGATCTTAGAAGGAAGCCATGGGGACCATAATCTGGTCCATTGGTTATTGACTTGTAGCCCGTGGTTGCTACTGATCACCTTATAGGTGGAGGAAACAGAACAGTTCCCTGACGAAGATAGACTCCAAACAGCTTGGTCATGTTCTTGAAATAGATTTATATGCCTTAGAGCAATGCATATATCATCAGGGAAATTCCTATTGTGCAAAATAGTGTCTTCAATATTCTGCTGCAAGATACAGTCTCGGACTGACAATTCAGGATTTGTAATGTGGTCAGTTGGAACAAAATCAGCAAGGGTATAGTTTCCCAACCATCTGTCATACCAGAAATTAGTCCGGCTGCCATCTCCAATTATAACCCTTTTATGCTGAATGATAAGAGTTTTTGCTGTGAGCCAACGCCTCCTTTCAAAGCCTTTCATATTTTTAAACTGAACCTTGACTAGGGGGCAGTTCCTTATGTATTTGGCTCTGAAATACTCAGCCCATAAGGAGTTTGAGTGTAGAGCTTGCCACAACATTTTAACTTTCAAAGCTATCTCCATATGTCTTAGAGACATAATGCCAAGGCCACCTTGCGAAATTGGATTGCAAATTGTTTTCCAAGATCTCCAATGTTTCTTGTTACCTTGGGCAGAGGAACCCCAGAAAAAATTGGCAAAGGACTGTTCAAGAGCTTGATGAGTGCCAATATGCAGTGATGAAGAAGTTAAAAAATATATGGGCAAGGAGGACAGAACATGTTTGATAAGAACCAGTCTAGCTCCTTGGGAGAGCATCCCCGATTTCCAACCTGAAATCCGCTGCTGAATAGTATTAAGAATACCAATGTAATGGACCTTCTTGGATCTGCCTTTAACCAGGGGAAAGCCAAGATATCTGTGAGGGAATGAATGTCTAACAAATCCAGTTTCTTCCTCAATTTTTCTAGCAGCAGAATTATTATGACTGGAGTGCATGAAAAAACCACTTTTTCCCACATTTATCAACTGCCCTGAAGCCCTTTCATAGGCTTTAAGAATCTTTAGGAGGTTCCTGATTGTAGTAATATTACCTTTGCAAAAAATCAGTGTATCATCCACAAATAAAAGGTGAGATATTTTGGGACAATTCCTCGGACTAGCATACCATTCAACAAGTCTACTTTGAAATGCTCTGGTCAGAGATCTACTAAGAACTTCTTCAGCTATGATGAACAGAGAGGGAGCAATAGGGTCACCTTGACGAACTCCTCTTGAGGATTTGAAGAAGCCAGCAGGCACTCCATTTAAAAGAATGGAAAACCAGTTGTTTTGAACCATTTTCCTGACAAGGAAAATAAACTGATCACAGAACCCGAACTTGTGAAGAACATTGAATAGAAAATCCCATTCAAGCCTGTCATAAGCCTTTGCCATGTCAATCTTAATCATCACATTTGAACCTCTTGTTTTCTTTCCAAGTTCGTTGGTTAATTCCTGTGCCAGAGCAATATTCTCAACAATATTCCGTCTTTTAACAAATGCAGATTGTTCAGAGGAAATAATCTTAGGCAAAATGCTGGCTAGTCTGGAATTAATGATAGAAGCAATAATCTTGTAGAAGAAATTGCAAAGACTAATAGGTCTAAATTCAGAAATCTTGGTGGCATTAACTTGTTTAGGGATAAGGGCAACCAAGGTGGCAGTGACAGTTCTGGGGAGGTCCTCCTGAGATATGAAAAATTCCTGAACAGCCTTTACGACAGTGGAAGAAATTATCACCCAGGCTGATTGGTAAAAGGCACCTGAAAACCCATCAGGCCCCGGGGCACTATCCTGAGATAATCTAAAAACAGCATCTTTGACTTCAGGTTCAGAGGGGATAGCACATAAAGCTTCATTGTCCAACTGTTCAACCAAGAGAGGAATGCAATCAAGTATTGTGCTATCTGCAAAATGAGATTGGGTGGTGAAGGCTAGCTGAAAATGTGACACAGCAATATTAGTCATTTCCTCAGGGTTTGAAGTGGGAAATCCAGCTGAGTTCTGGAGCTGAGAAATGCACATTTTCTTCCTTTTAGCCATAGTGGTAGAATGGAAAAACTTGGTATTTCTGTCACCTTCAGCGAGCCAACGGACTCTTGATTTCTGCCTCCAAAAGCACTCTTCCTGAAGAATAATCTTAGACAAAGTAGACTTAGCCTCTTCAAGAGCAACTGAATGAATAGGGGAAGGCAGGAGATCATAGTCATGTTCCGCTTTAAGGACAGCATCCTCAGCTGCTGCTAATTTGTATGAACATTGCCAAAGACATGGTAATTCCAATCCTTAAGCATTTTCCTGAGACTCTTTAACTTGAGATAAAGAGTGGTAGTAGGTGAAGTTGCCAAAGGACTAGTGTCCCAACATTTCTTTATATCATCCAGAAACTGACCATGGTATGTCCACATTTTCTGGAAACAAAATCTGCTCCTAACTTTGATTTGAGAAACCTGTTGCACTAGTAAGGGAGCATGGTCAGATGCTTCCCTAGAAAGGTGCTCAACAGAAGTGGGAAACTGAGCCAGCCAATCAGCATTTATTAAAATTCTATCTAGTCTTGCCCAAATGCCCCTACCACCTGATTGGTTATTATGCCATGTGTAGGATGATCCTTTGAATCCAGCATCTATGAGAGCACAGTCTGAAATACAATCCTTGAATTCTGTCATAGCAGTAGAATTTGGGTCATTACCACCAAGCTTTTCCCCTACATCAATGATACAATTGAAGTCCCCTGCCACCATCCAAGGCCCAGTAATATGAGAATGAGCATTGAACAAAGAATTCCAAAGGCCCTTCCTCTCAGTCACATTGCATTTTGCGTAGACTAAGGATAAATGAAAGGGTGCTTGACCAGTAGAAGACAAAAGAAGAGTGATTTGCTGTTCATCTCTAGCAACCAGAGTAAAATCCAGGTGGTCTTTCCACAAGACCCAAATGTGTGCCATGCCATCTGTATTTGCAATAACATTGGACATACCCAATCTTCCACGAATTCTATCCATGTGGCTAGTATGCAACTTGGGCTCCATCAGAGCAATGCAATCAAGATTATATTGTTTTATTAAAAATTTGACACGGCCAATAGAAATGTCATTACCTACACCTCTGATATTCCATGATATGAAATTCATTTGGAATGATGGGAGTGAGGAATGTTACCATCAGATCCTCTTCTGGTCATGGATCTTGTAGTGATGCGGGGATTTTCACCATGCATAGCCTTCAAATTTTCAATAGCAGCCAGTTCAGCTATTACCTTCCTTTGCTTAATATTTTCATCTGACTGAAATTCACCACTAGAATTTGCAGTAATCATGACCTCCTGGTCTGGTGGAATGGTTTGAAAATCAACATTCACTATCTCAGGAACCGGAACTATGGCAATAACAGAGGAAGGAATTTGGCCTGAAGGGAGCTCAGAAAGAATAAAATTATCCTTAATAACATCTGGGGGTTCTTTAAGAGTGTCAATGCTGTCATTCTCTTGGAACAAGACAGAATCAGAGTTGTCCTTTGATGAAGAATCAAGACCATTGTCACAACCAGCAGGGGGACTAGAAGAAACCTTATCCCAACCAATCATTTCCCGCCTGTCAGAATTAACAGGGTTGGCAGATTCCACTATTAAATTACCTGGGGCATTGGAAGAAGTAGGACCCCCATCAGTAGAAGGTACAGAGCGAGCTGAGTGCACATGGGCAGGCATCAAGGTGGGAACAGGGCGCCACATTTTCTTTTGTCGTGGTTGAATAGGGGGCTGAGCCATATCTTTCTCAACATCAGCAGAGGTATCAACAGCCGGAGTGGAATCATTGGCGTCATCCTTCCTTTTTCTGCACTTGGAGGAGATATGCCCAAGCCTTCTGCAAGCAGAACAAAAAAGAGGATGGGCTGGGAATACAAGGGGTTGCCAAAATCTTTTGTTTCCAGCACCAACCCATACCCAACGAGGAAGATCTTTGGAGACATCAATTTGAATGCATACACGGCCCGAATGGGTGCGAGTTAGGCATAAAGTGTTCCTGTCCACTTGAAGAACAGGGCCAACACTCCCTGCTATGGAACGCACCATTGCCTCATTGTAAAAGTTTGCTGGAAGGCCTGGTAATTCCATCCACACCGGGACAATCGGCGAGTCCTCATCTGGCGAAAAGTCCATCGTCCACTTGGAAAACCAGAAGGGCTTTCCTTTGATGTACAAAGATTCTTTAAGGAGGACACTCAAAAAGTCTTCATGGTTTTGAAACCGAAGGAGCAGATGCCGGCCATCAAGAGCACTTAAATAAAAATCTTGCTTGAAGAGGAACCTCTGCGCAAGATGTTGCCTAATATCTTGGAATGTAGGCCTCCCCAGAGGAGTTTTTGCTACAATCGCATGTTCCAGAGGTTTGAAGGACAAATGAATCTCCTCCATTGAAAAGAAAGCCGCTGGCTCCCCAAGGTCTGTAGAAGCAGGAGAATGAACAGATAAAGGGACCGACGGTGGGGAGAAAGAAGAAATCAGGACCTGTGCAAAGGAGGGAGGTGCGACCATGGGGTGACCACCCCTCACGTCCTTTGCAGATGACGATGAAGGTAGCGCCGGCCATGCACCGTTGTCCTCAAGTGAACGAGAATGAGCCGTGGCTGGATTATTAAAACAAGCCGAAACATCCTCAGGCACTGTAGATGGCCCACAGGCATCGCCTTTCTTTGGAGGAACAATAAAAGCTCCGTTGACACATGGTCTGCATGGCGCTTGACCATTGGAAGAAATACCGCTGACCTCAACACGACGAAGCCTATCTGCAGACGCGTAAAGGGGAACGTTGACTTGAAGAGGATCTCCGGAAGGGATCAGCGAGGAAGATGGGGGAGGAGGTGGCTCCCCCCCAAGGCCAGCCATGGCCGGGAAGCCAAACCCTAACAAGGAGAGCCGGGTTAACAAGCAGAATTGACAAGAAAACACACTGACTCATGCACGACTCGAGACTAAGGTGGTAGCATCGAGCCCACTAGGTGGCGGCATCCTGGGCGGCAGGAGAGCTGTCCCACTCTTCCCCCCCCAAGGCATAGTACTCATCGACTAGTGCCTCATCGGCCACGTAATTGACACACTCAAGCTCGGGAGGTGCAGACTCTCCAATACCTATGGCTAGGGTGGCGCGAGCGGGGCACTCGCTGGCAATGTGGCCATACCCGTGACAGTGGAAACACTGCACTCTCGACCGACTACTCTCTCCTATAAAAGGGGCCTTACCTTTATCATCCCATCGGGTAGGGGGTGTAGGCAGCAATGGGGGAGATGTAGGTTCCTTGGACAATAGTGGAGGGGGTGCCGGTGCCAGAGGACGAGCTATAGGAGCCGGGGGACGGGCAACGGGTGCCGGTGGTTGGGGTGGAAATAGATCCCGGGGTGGAGGAGGGCGAGGTCTGGGAGCGAAGTGCTCCTGACGGGCGGGCTCCTGAGGATGAGCCATGGGTCCCCTCGGGTATGAACCTAAGGAGCCACGGGAATCACTACGGGGAGGAGCGGGGCTCCACCGGGGAATAGACTCGAACTCACCCTCGAATTTCTCCATTTCGAGAGCAACTTGGTATGCATCCTCTAGCTTGTCCACCTTGCGGCGGAGAAGCTCATACCGTAGGTACGGACGTAGACCACGCCGAAACTGAGAGACGGTAAGGGAATCCTCCTCCGTGGCATCACATCGCAAGTAGTATTCATCAAACTCGGCGATGTAATCCGAGACAGACCGGTCTCCTTGGGTGAGGCTTTGCCACCTCTCTATAAGACGCTGGCGGTAGGAGGTAGGGAGGTACTTCTTCCTAAGTTTCTCCCTCATCTCGGTCCACTTATCGATTGGAGGTTCATGACAATGAAACAATAGATTCTCCATGTTCCTCCAATATGTTTGGGCTTGGCCCAAAAGTTTCATCCTGGAAAACTTGACCTTCCTTTGGTCCGACATCTCGAACCACTCAAAATATCGATCCATGCCAGCCTCCCAATCAAGATAGACCTTTGGGTCTAAGGACCCGTCAAAGGTAGGAGGGTTGGCCCGAACGGTCCGAAGGGCCCGTTCATCCATATCTTGGTCGTGGGTACGCCTTATAGGACGACGATCACGACCATATCCCCGATTCTCATTCTCGGACTCATAGTCATGCACTTCGGGGACTTCGTGCCTCCTATTAGCTACCCCGTGACCCCTTGGAGTCGCGGGTCGCTGACCCAGCTCCGGTTGACCTTGTGTAGGTGGGACGGGTGCTTGGACTGGAGCAATCGGATGTGTCTCGACTGGTCCTTTCTCTAGTGCGGTGACTCTCCCGATCAATCCCTGAACGGACTGACTTGACCCGGTGGCCCTATCCTCTACGGCTTTCATCCTTTCTTCTAGGCGGGTGCCTAGACCGTTCACTCGGGTACTCACTCCTTCCATCCTATCCATTCGGGTACTTAAATCACCCATTTACGTGTCAAACCCATCAAGACGTGTATGCAATCCTTGCACTTGTCCCATAAGATTTTGGAACATTTCGAGCACAGCTGACGCATAAAGACTAGTGGCTCGGGGATCCGCCATAGGTGGGGGTGGGGGTGAGTACTGAGTACCCCTACGAGTGGGCATGCAAACACACCGACTAGATGACGCCGACTAAAGCAAACACACTAATGCGAAATGATGCGCCTAGACTTAAACCAATATCCGGTACGGGGCTGAGGTAATCGACCCGAGGGTCACTAGTGCAAGTGTGCGGCCTTCCCGATAGGCGTAGCCTAACGTTCGGACAACACCTTTTGATATACCGAATTATCGAGATGAAATGTAATTTAAAAACACTCTTTTTTTTTGTTTTAGAAATATGATGATCCTAGACTCGACTTAACCCAACTAATGACTAGACGTAAATGACACTTTTTTTTTCTTTTTGACACCCTAGACTCAAACTCGCTATGATACCAAATTGATGCGGGACGAGACCACGGACACGACAAGCTCGTGACTGCCCCTTAACGAGGGAAGCGTCGGATGTGCGCGGTTGAGAAACTGACAATGAGCTAGGGTGGTCGGCTCTCACTTGTGCCCGGATCGGGTCACGGGACGGTAACGCTCTCTCTCACAGCAGCGGTGATATAAATAGAAAGCGAGCTAATTACCCTATCATGCTCTCTAGCAGCGGCATAAACAAGCATATATGAGATTAAGCAAAATGCCAAGTAAGGGAGCAAAGGCGATACCTCCACGCGCTCGGCGTGGGGAAGACGGACCCGGCCGAAAACTCGTACTCCCGGGAAACTTAACACACACTAATTACAGCAATGGGAACATGCCCACTCCACACAGGGAGGTAAAGGGCTATACAAATGGGCCCGGGAGGATCGAATTCGGGTTGACGGGCAGCTTCAGGTGTTGATTCGGCTACACGCGTGTTCACGACCGTGGGGCCCACGTGCTGTCCGGAGGGGCCGTGTGGGACCCGGTGGTACCGCTGTAGTGGAGACACTTGGAGAAGCACTCCCCGGGCTGGCGGCAAGCTGGTTCGCCGGCCGAAGGCCGGGCGGCTCCGTTCGGCACCGGTCGGAAAAACCGATCGGAAATCTGCCGGTTCTGTATTTCAGCGCGCGCTCCGGCGAGAACGGTCGCTGCGATCAGCACCGGTGTCGGAAAGCAACGAGATCATAGCCGTTGGAAAGCTGCTTCGAAGTACTGCAATCTAGTGGCCTTCAGACAAATTCACCAAATTTATACTTTATGTTGGAGAATTTTATATGCTGCTGTTGTACAGTAACCGAAGACTCAGATCTGCAGAGAACTTTCCTGTTGATTGCTTTTGACCGTGAAGTAGATGTCCGAATTTGAAGCTGTGTTCTTCAGCAAGGTTGTAGGAAATCGAACAAGGAAACTAGGACTAGTTTTAGATTTGGATTTGGAGGTGGTGGTGATTTTTTCTGATTTTGGAAGTGGAGGGTGGTCAGATCTGGGATCTGACTAAAAACACTGTATCAGAGGAAGAGCACGAATTTCTAAAAATAGATAGAAGTCTGATAAAAAATTGAGAAAATTTTTGGAGGTAGAGGGTGATGGACAGAACTCTCAGTAAAATTGGGAGGGTTTGGATAAATCAAAAAGATTATCGGAGGGGGAGAACTCAGAGGTTCTGTCACTGTAGATAGAAACCTGGCAGATCTAGGATGACAGGTTGGACGAAAATATAAAAAATACTAAAAGATGGAATTGTGGCGTGAAAATTTAGGTGGATAGTGGGATGCAAGGTCTAAATACACCATAAAAAATTCAGATCAATCCATGCTCGTGGCTGAGACAGACAATTCGTGGAAGCTGCTGTGGTCGGATGAAGATAGAACTGCAGAGGCGGCTCGATGGCGGCACGAACGGCGGCGGCGGCGGCACAGACGATCACCGGAGGTCGAGAGGAGATGATAGAAGGTAGAATCACTCTAGAACTTGAGGTTGGAGGAGAGGAACGAGAGGGAGAGGGGCTGGGGGCGCAATATGCTCCTTGGATTTCACAAAATTTCTGATTTTTCATTCAATTTCACATGAAAATACAAGCTTATATATGGTTTACATCAAATGCAATGTGGACCCTTGGATCTAGGGAAGGGGATTGAAGGGCTAGGATTGCATTCTAATAACACACAAAAAATATTAAACTAAGGCAAGTGGAATGGGGCACCCCCTTGACTATAAGGAAGGTTGAATGGGTAGGTGGATGGTAGGTGACCTAGCTTGGACAAAATGGGCCACTTGTCTACCCATGTGGCATATGACTAGTCCAACCTTCTAGATGTCCACCTAGGATGGTTGACCAGCCCCACAAGATGACATGGACCAATGGGAAAGGGCTGAGAGCCCCCTTGCTGGTCCTACTGACAAATTACATAGAAACCCACACAATCTACGGGAGTGACGCATTGGCCGATAAAGCCGTACAATTGCGTGTATACTTTTCTGTGGATATAAAAATAAACTAAAGGATATAAATGTAATATGAAAAGGTACTGGCTCGGTGTCGATTCCCATTAAATTGGTTTAAGTAATTACATTTTTCACATGTAAATGAAGGTACGACATGCATGTAGAATTAACCGAGCAAGTGAAACAAAACTAGCAAGAGATTAACAACGTTATGCAAAACTTCCAAGCGAGTCTTAAACAAGAGATATTCATGAGAGAATTTATACATTATTGGCTATTTCACACAAGTACTTTTCCATTCCGGGCCACGCTAGTCGAGTCACGTAAATCAAGTCACGCACGTAAGTAATATCAAGTAACGTCATGAAAAGAGAGAGTGAGTGTGGAATGGCAAAGATCCAACTAGTCATGCACTTCGGTGCAATGCCAAACACCGTGATCAATTTAGCTCCCATGGACACAAGTACTTTCGGATGCTCCTCTCAGGACCAGATCGGGCCCTATATGCACAGCATTTAAAGATAGATCTAGTCATCCACTATAGTTTATAGCCAATAAGGAGTTTCCAAGAATAAGCTTTAATAGAACGATAAGGTATGATTCATGGAATTCAAGAGCAAGGCCCTTAAGTAGGGACAGACTAGCGAAAAAAATCCACGCTAAAGCATAGAAAAACCATGACATGTCGATAAACTGGGTGGAGATTGGCACCTAGGTAGGTAGCCATGATATCAAGAATAAGCACTCATATATAGTCGCTTGTTCCTTGTACATGAAAAGGTCGAAAGAATTTGTGTCTATATAGAGGTAGAAAATCCTTAAGGGATAGCAATGATATGGTTTCCCATTCCATTAGCTCAAGAAATATTCTCACGGTATCTAAATAACATACCATGAGGGCCGGTATACCATGTTTCTTTAGAGTGACATGGCAATTAAAAAGTGTCATGGGTTTTTAATGGTACAACCTCCTCAATCGGCCTTGAGGGAATCCAAGGCTACGAGGAGACTTGCGGAGGTCTTTATGATAAACTCACCAGTCCGAAGGAAGGAATATCCCGCGGAGGGCTCATCTATCACCGAGAAATAGTGGGTACCTATGAAAACATCGAGAAACGTGGGACTATACTCACGGACTGGAATATAGTGCCATATAGACCCTTGGTATGGGTCATAGAAAACCAGTCAGAAGAAAATAATGAAACAGGTAAATGGCGCCTTCGACAGTGCCATTATTTCATTGTATAAGGTATTCATTAAATTCAGAAATTTCACATTATATATATGTAACAGTTTAATTTCAGAAATTCCACATTATATCTATATAACAGTTACTAGAATATTTCTACACAGGGTAAATGGCGCCCTGGGCTGAGTCACTATTTCAGGATATAGCGCCCAAGTCAGGGGCGCTATTTATTGAATAGCGACAGGGTCTCAGGCGTTGTTTCAATTATATATATATATTAATTTTAGGAAAATCTCTACATAAAGGAAATGGCTGCTGTGTGAAGAGTCTTCAATTCTAGGATATAGCGCCCTATATAGGGGCACTATTTAAATAGAGACTTAGGCTCTACCGTCATTTACTTTCTCACGAAATTTGACATGAACAGTAGTACTTTCTTAATAAAGAGAATTTTGCAACAGTGAATATATGGACAAAAAGAGAAAAATAGCAGGATTCTAAAACTATGATCATGCATTAATTTAGACATCAGGTTATATAGTTATTAAATTTTAAACATGGGTAATTATTAATTAGCAAAGGAATTAACGACTGTTCAAATAGTCGTTGAATTTTTAAATAGCGCCCAAGGTTGGGTCGCTATTCACTGTTTATGCTGAAAAAACTCCGATCCAGAAAAAAAATTGCAAATCACTCTTGATCTATATGCATGCTCATGATCTGAAGCTAATTAGATTGGGCTTGGTACTTGGGAACACCTACCTTGATTGGGTTGATTTGGACTGACGAGAACGTGAAGAGATTGAAGAATAGCAACAATTAACCCCAGAACGGTACTCTGTTTGCAACCGTGGAACAGAGCAACTGGACGGCAGCAACTGCATCTCTCTTTATAGACAAAAGGAAGACGTTGCTCTTCCTTTACAGTAGCAGAATGAAGAGAAAGAAGATGTTGCGGCTTCTTCAGCGGTCAGGGAACAGAGGCCTTCCCTTCTCGGAAGAAACTTCAGGGATTAACGGTTCGCTGAACAGCAGACAGTGTAGCAATAGTTGAAGGAAGAAGAAGCAGTAGCAGAGAGGAAGAACAACAATAGGTCGACGTCGACGAAGAGAACCCAGAGGCAGTAACCTCTGAAGGGTTCTGGAGGGTTATATTTAGAGGTAAAAAGGGATCCCACGGTGTTTAAGTTCTAACGGGACTTATATTTCCCATGTAAGAATCCTAATAGGTATATTATTTCCATCGGATCAATCTTATTGATATTTAACTTCCCTATATATTAAGCCTACTGGATGTTATCCTTCCTTAATCGGCCACTACTTCCTAGTTCGAACAAGACACTGCAACGGGTTTCCGGTTTGCATATTTTGTTCAAGCAAAATATCTATATTTTATTTGTTAACAACTATTTCAACGTTTAAAATTTTATATCCCATGAACCATATTAATAAAAATAGTAAATTGTATGTTTTTATGATCCCTAGATTTTTTTGATAATTTTTATAATTTTATTTTATTAAAAATCTGCTAGAATAAAATTGACCCTGGTTATTCGGTTAAAACTCTACATTAACTTCAAAGATTTTTATCTTTAAAAATAGATGGAATAAAATTATGAAATTTCATGGTTAAGATCCTTACATTTTTCTCTTATTTTTCATATATTTTATTTCACAAAATTTCTTTTAAATAAAAAGTATCACTATTCACATTTAAAGGAATAACGACATAATGCATGTCGCTATATTCATGAACAACGACATATGAATCGGTCGTCATATTATTTTGGAGTTTTTCCACTCACCCTATGAAAATCAAAATTGTTCATATGCCTTATCTAACTTTCTCAATTACGTTTATTCCTTAAAACCCTATCTATATATCCTTTACCCTTCAAAATAAAGATATAGTGTGCAATATTTTCTAACTTATTAATAAAATATAAATTGACATTATCTCAAAGTGATGTTATTTATTTTAAACTATTAATTTAAATAGAAATATAATACCAATTAAATACCTTCTTAAAAATGACGTCCATCTAGAAGGTCTTGGGTATCAGAGGCAGGTTCGATCCTAGGAAAATATTTACTTCCATTCCATAAGGAAACATCAACTAGTCATTCATTTATTTATTCCATATATCCAATTCTTACTTCTTTAATATTATCAACTATTTATGCAATTGCCATCATGTATGGGTTACCCCCCTTTTTTTTCTTTTCAAATCGTAAATAAATAAATATATATATATATATCCTTTTATTCCTGTTTAGTCTTCAAAATTGCCGGGCGTTACATGGTGAAGCACTAAGCATGAGCGAACTTAGAAATGACGTGCAAACACTATGGGGACTTGGATGATGATGCCCGGACGGTGGGACGAAGAGCTTCTTTTCCTGCGCTCAAAATTCGTTAGCAAGATATAACGAAGTATAACAAGCATTGAATAAAGCATTAAGGCAAGCATAGAACCAAAGCATTCACTCATTTATTGAAGACATAGCATGAAAAGGATGGAGCAAAGCATTCAAAATGTATAGCATCAAATCATGAATAGCATCGTTTTCAACATGGATAGAAGCATCGAGCATAAGTGAGGTATAGTAGGAATATGTAAGGCATCATTGTTCATTTGTTGGCATGAGGATGACCATCTTGGCATATCATAAGATTTGGAGTTGAATGATCAAGATCAAGTAAAGCCCAGTGGCAGGAGTGATCAAGTGAAATTAGCAGGAGTTTATTAGAAAGATTGAGATGATCGATCAATTGATGCCCAACGTGGTGATTTGTGAGGGTGTAAATCACCATAGGGAAGAATCGAAAGATTGATATTAATGAACGAAGAGGACTCATCCAGAGTTCTTGGTCCTGTGAAAGTTGTTGTCCCTGCAAAAGGCACCGTTAAGGAAATACAATACAATACAATTTTTTTTTGAATTTTGAAATATGCAAATTTTTATGGTTTTAAAAAATATTCAATTTTTTTGTGGATTTTTTGGAGATATTTTATTTTTTTTGAATTTTGGAAAATATTTGACCTTTTTATGGATTTTGGTTTATACTTTGCTAAGGCAGCATAAAAGAGTGTTTTAAATCACTGGCTAGGGGTCCTCGTTCCCTCCCCTTTCGCTAAAAATTGCTCGAAGTCGGGCGTGGATAAGAAGTGGCACCCTATAACCGGCTGCCATTAGCTAACGGTGCCCCTACCAAGGCCATACCTGAGAAACACTCGGTCTTAGAGGAAAAGAGAACAAAAGTTGGGGATAAGCTTGATGTAAGTTAAGAAGATATTAGGTTTTGACTTCTTTCCATAGCACAACCCTTAGAGAATCAGTCTGTTGCACTGGGATTTTGTGTCATATTATCGAACCTTAATTCTCTTGTAGGCACGCATACGGCCTGGCTCATAACGTCCCACAGGGAAACTGTACTGCCCTCTTGCCATGCCAAATTCATCAAATTTTCTTTTGACTTCACATATGTTTGATTTCACATAATTTTTCATTTGATCATCATTTTTTCTTTTGTTGTGTCCTTTGGACTTTTAGAGATATTACAATTGAGCATTAGTATTTTGATAATAATGTCATAATTGACTGCCCCTATTTGAGACTTCCTCTTGCTGGGGTGCGCTTAGGTTGGTTGTTTTGCCTAGAATATCTCTATCCTCATATTTCAGCCGAGTGGAGAAGAGAAAAAGACTTTGTGCCCTCAAGCATAGCCCGAGTAGCAACGATGTTTTACCAAGGGGGACCGCTAAAGACGCCGTGAAGTGTGTGCAATGCCCAGCTAAGGGTCACCCTTAATGAGCGGGGAAAGAAATGCCGAACTCCCAGTGCGGGGTTTTTATTACCAAAGTGCTGCATAGCAAGCCTAAAGACTCTTTTTTTTGAAGTTAACTTAAATGAAGACCTAGGATTAGGCCTAGAATACTGCTCTTGATCAAGTTAAGAAGCACTTTATGTTGAAAATCGTGCATGAAGATGAATGTGATCATAAAAATGCATACTTACGACATACGTTACCTTGCAACGAAGAAGCAGCTGCCGTAGGCGATGTTGGTAAATATGGGATTTGTTGTCCTCTTTTGGCAGAAAGGAAAGGAGTGAGGATTGGAAGTGGCTTAACAAGAAGGAGCTGTGCTTAGACTAGACTCAGACGAATAAGGAGAAAAGGAAGAGAGGTGAGGGCTATAACTCCCTTACTAAGGTACCAAGACCCTGATCACATGAACAGTCTACAGACTGAAGAGGAATTAAGTAGAGGAGTGAGGACTAAAGCCTTGAAAGCAGTGAGAGAACGGGCAGATGCCTAAATCAGTGGATGTTGAAAAAGTCGGGTCAGACCCGAGATCAGGAGGAATCAAGAGAAGGAATTGATAAATAGAAAGAGGAGGATCCAAAGGGTCTGGAAGTAATAGAGGAGAATCATGACAGGAAGTAAAGTCTGGAGGATCCAGAGGAATATGGTGGAAAGGGACGCGATGCCTCGGGAAGAGGTGTGGAAAAATATGATTTACAAGGAAGAAAAGGACAAATGACATGATGTCCCGGAGGAGTAGGAAGACAAATCAGAGGAAAGGGATAAAGTCTGAAGGTTCCGGAGGAAGAAGATAGAAAGGGGCGCTGTTGGGTCCCGTAGTGCAAGAACACGGATCTAGAGGGGGGGTGAATAGATCCTACTACTATAAACTATGTCCGATTAAAAACATAAACTAGCGCACAGCAAAATTAACAAGATTGATGAGATTGAGGAATTTAATCTAAACAGATTTAAACTTAATTCACTCAGTCTCACCGAGCTCACACGATTGCATAAACAGATAAGATAGCGAAGCACACAACCACAAAGATCAAACCACAAGACACGGGGATTTTTAAGGTGGTTCGGGACCACGACGGGCTCCCTACGTCCACCCCTCACCAAACCCGGTGAGGCTTCACTCGGGGATAAATCCCCAAACAGAGACGACGCTCCAAACACACACGGGACGACGCCCGCACACACACGGGGACACGCCCAAACACACACACAGACAGAGACGAAGTCTCCCACATGATCCGACGACTGGATCACAAACACATATACGATCCGATGACCGGATCATAACACACACACACACGCTGCAACAACCGCAGCACAATGACACAAACACGATCGCACGTAGGTGATCAAACACGACCGTATACACAAACTGTCACACACACAAATATCTCTAATGTTCAGAAAATGAACACAAATATTCAGGCATGCTCAAACCTTAAAATATAGATCATAGAACACATCACAAAGAATTGATAGAAGACATAGAAGTGATCCCCTTTTGTTTTTCAAGGTCGGTTGATGATGTTCCTTGAACCACGAGTTGGAGGGAAGCCGGATGAAGATGATTCTTACGTCCTCTTGATCCTCTCTTCGATCCGCTCCTTTTCTTCTTCTTCCACGAGCTCCAGATCTTCACGGAAGTAGATGATTTCCTCCTTGCAAGAGCTCCACCACGTTTTCCCCCTTTTCTTCACCTATACGAAAGAACAAATGAGCATTAGGGTTAATCCACTCCCAAATTCATAACTCTTATATATGCAACTCAAGAGGTGGGGAAAGGACTCATAAAACCCTCCTAATACATGTTAAAAACACATTAATAACAATAGAAACTAATAGGGGGTAGTATGGTAATGTTTGATAGGGTTTTCAATGGGTTTTAAACACTTTCGCAAGTTCCGACCAGAAGGGGTCGACCCTTGGGCAGCAGAGGGCCAAATAGAACCAAAACAGGTTCTGTTTTTACAGGGGTCGACCCCAGGGGTCGACCCTTGCAGTGGGTCGACCCCAGGGGTCTACCCATGCAGGTGGCTGGGCACAGCCCAGGGGGGGTCGACCCCTTCTGCTGAGGGTCAAAAAATGGGGTTTTAGCCCCGATTAAGTGCTGGAAAAATTCCCAAAAATCAAGAATTAATTACCATGAATTCCACAAAGTATTAAGACCATCTAAACCACATTTCAACAAGATTTATGAGAAAATATTAAGCACATTGTAAAGGCTCAAAAATCTCATTTTAAGGATGCATAAAACACTTCCAATGCAATGCAACCTCATGAAAGATGTTCATGAAAATAATCCGGAACTTAGCATAGCAATGGTTAGATGTTACCATCATCCACTTGACATGGGAGGGTTTAAAAGTCATCCTTCAACCTGTAAAAACATGATAGACCAAGAGGTTAGATGATAATCAAAACTCAAGAACTAAGCATTAACTCTTTGAACTAGTTCACATAAAAATACATCATTGAACTAACTCAACCAAGTATTTGGCTTCTCAAATCAATCAACAAACATACATTCCACCAAATGACTAGGTTTTGTTATGATAAACATGGACCTCTCAATCAACCAAAAATAATGACATGGGAGCTCAACCATTCAGTCACAAGGCAACCAAATCTTCAACGATAAAATGTTTTATCACACAAGTGTTAACAATTATGCCAAATGCAAATCATGCATAATATCATGGAACCACATTCATTCAAATGACATTCTTGTTGATTAAAAGCTAACATTCATGAAGCATTATCTCACGAGGAGTATTGATACAACCAAGGGATCATTTTGAAACATCCATACATTGAAATCACAATAACTCTATGAATGGTATGTCATTATCATTCAATTAGAAAGGTGTGTTAAAAGAACACAATCTCCTTGATTGAGACCCAAATGAAGCCATCTTCAGAAAAGTTATCTTCATGCAATTCTTTCATACAGTAAGTCATTAACTCAAGCTTTTAGAGCATAGTACATATGACCAATCATTCATCCATTGCATGAGCAATATGGAACCAACTCTCATGAAGTCTTGTATGAATATTTCAAGCCCAAAAATCTTATGAAGAAAACGCATGAAAATATCCAACCAAGACTTTGAAAAACTATTAGATGAAATGAATGAAATGTAGAAGAATCAATGCAATGCAATGAGTGAGTCAACTCCTTTTTTCAATAAGATCTTCATTGATCCACTCCTTTGAGTTTCAAACATGAATCATGGATTTTGATCTTGTAAATCAAAATATTCATGGCATGAGATCCTTAAATACAAATCATTCATATAACTTTCAAACATGAACAGAGTTAACTCCCTTTAAGAAGAATAGCTTCATTGATGGACTCCTTAAGATTCCAAGTATGAGCCATGAAGTTGTGTTCCTACAAACCAATATAAATATAACATTAGTTCCTTAAACACCGAGAGTTCACATGGCTTTCAAGAGTAAACATTGACTCCATCTTTCAACTCATCAAATCAAGATATAAAACATGTTGCTCAATGAAACACATACACACACAAGCACAATCGTTTTGATATCATTGAAACCAAGCACGAACTATGGGATGCAACAATCTCCCCCTTTTTGATGATGACAAAACGATGTATGTGATAATACAGATTTTGCAAACATGTGCAAACATTGAGCATAACCACTTCTCACATTCTCCCCAAGACAACAACATTCATACACCATTGAGCACACACCTTAAACATTCTCCCCCTTTTTGTCATCTACAAAAAGACAAGGGAGCATGTGACATAAAATGAACATGTGAGGTCAAATGATAAGTTTCCAATTTAAATGTCAATTGATGTTAAGTAGGGGCTCAAATATATGATACCAAGTGTTGATCAAGATAGAGGCACAAACATAGGCAATTTCAATTCTCGAAGAGAGAGAGCCTCAAAGATAGCATTTGTTGATCATAATACAATTTGTTGGTGAACTCATTTTGGCATTTATGCAACATGAAGTGTTTAGAATATACATTTTAAAATGAACTGTGCCAATTGTTGAAAAGTATGGATTTGATCAAGATGATATCATGAACCTATATGCATGCTGAAAATATCAAATATGCAAATATGCACATGATGAGCGTCATCTTTCAAATGCAATGAATATGCACTATGTGAATGCCAATCATGCAAGATATGAAGTTATGCACATGATGACTTCTATCCTTCAAAAGTAAGGTTTATGCTCAGAATTAGACTTAAGGGGAATGCATGAACATGTAAGCACACAAGCACAATCGTCATGCACACAGATCGTACATATAGTAACTCCCCCTATATGAGACACGGGTTAACAAAAGAGCATGTGATTCAAATTCAAGAATTTAAGGCATGAAGCATAACTAAGTGATTTGTGCATAAACAACTAGGAGTACTACATAAACCATGAATGTAGGTAAATTCATAAGATACATACATCATAAAAATACCCATGTGAAATGTGAGGCAATGACTAATAAGCTTCAAAACATATGGATTTCCAGATTTTCTAAAGAACACTAGAAGGTAATCTCCTCTCTACACTTTCACTTTAGATTCTCGACTATCGGTAGCTTCACACAACCCCTATTTTGTTTCTTTTAAAAGACTTCACCTTTCAGCGCGAGTTTCCTCATATGTCTCAATGGGGATTCCCGGCTACTTGGATTCGTCACACATATGGATTTTTATTTCTCCTTTCGACGCGAGTTTCCTCCTTTGTTTCAGGGGGGATTCCCGGTTACTCGGATCCACATACCATTTATTGAATAGTTGTGGGGTAGGTAACTTTTTCCTCACGATTACTCTTTAATGTCCATGTAGAGATTCAAGTTCCCTTTAAAGTGTTAGAAGGAATTTCTTAAATCCTTATCAAGTAAAGTCATTAAATTCATTGTGTGCAAGAGTGTAGGGGTAAATTTTTATTTTGCATGTATAAAATGAATTCGACAAGACATAGCTATGACTCCCCCTAAATGTATGCACGGTCGGAATCAAATCCTTCCCCTTAATATATGACATGTATCACATATGAATAAAATCACTGCATAGTTATTTATCAAGGAGGTGAGGTCTTAGAAAGATCAAGAAATGGTTTCATAGTGTAAATACTTACAAGCATGCAAGGATTCATGAAACATACATACAAGCATTCACGAGTCAAGACATGCGATTATCATGAAATATATGCATATGCTCTATATGCATGAATATGCAATATGCATCTTTTTGTCATTTTATATGCATAGTATGTATATGCAAAAATGTCGATGCATTCTTTTTATGCAAGTTTTCAGTTTTTGTAATGACTTGAGCATTTAAGAAAAGCATGAAGCAGGTGAATGCATGAGATGGATTTTCAATGAATTTGGCACTGAATCATGAGCACTTTAATTCAGATTTCATCATGAAAAGCCATATCCCTTAGAACCCAAATGTTCAACCATGATCATTCAAAGATAATATTTCATGAGACATAAGCTTCAGTTTGAACATGATACGCCCTGCATGTGTGAATATGCAAATAACCAAGTGTCCAATAGGTTTGACACAAAATTTGGCAAATGAGCAAGATAAGTGTTTGAACATCTATTGACAAGAGTAGATTTTTAAACATGTCAAATAACTTATCAATTTAACAAATCAATCACACATGGTCAATACGCTTTAAAATAAGCCATAGTCAACATTCAATACCAATTGTTGCATTTGATTAGGCAATTCCACAGTTCAAAAATTTTGCCCTTTTGAAACAAAAAGGTTTTTCAAATTCAATTTGAAAGCACATGCAAATCAAGGGCAAATTGATTTCATTCAAAACACATGGTTCCTTATAAGCCAAATAATTCAATTTCTGAATTTTGGTACTAGGCAGAGAACATAGGTCCGAAGACCACCATCACGCTTAGTAGAAGTATCCAGTTGAACGTAGTCCAACCTTCTCTAACCACCATTTGATATACCGAATATTTATCTATTTAAGACATGTATGGCTTGTGAAGAATTTTCAGTATAACATGAGAACATATCAAAATCTCATTCCAAGACATCAAAGCCACCAAGTTTGACAATGAAGGGGCAAAGTTGGAGTTTTACCATATGAGTGTGCCTTGTTCTATTTTACTGGAACCCCTTTCATTCTTTGTTTATCTCAAGGCACACCTTCATCACAACTGACTCATTTGTCAGATTTTGGGCACCCAAGCCTTCTTGGGTCCTTGGATATTAGAAGCATCTCTTCCAAAAGTTTTCTTTGACATTTTCATTGCCACCTTGTCATCACTTTCCATGATCCTGTAATTCTCAATAACATGTCTACGGTTTCCACAATAAAGGCATTGAGGAGAAGCAGTTTTACTAAGAGACTTCCTTTTAGGAGTAAAGGAATTTTCAAATTCATTCCATCTTCTATTTTCAAAAGGTCTAGATTTAACAAAATTAGACCTAGCATGCATTCTAGAAGCATGGAAGTTTTCTATTTTCAAAGACCAACACTCTTTCATAAGATGTCCATACTTCCCACAATGAAAGCAACAAGGAGATGTGGGTCTACAGAATGACTTTTCATTGTTTGCATGAGTGTTTATGAACAAGTTTCTCTTATAGGATGAAGACTCTTGAGCATTGGAAGCATGTTCAGTTCTGAATTTTCTTTGAAAGTTCAACTTAGCATTCATGACACGATAATCATCATTTTGTTTGACAAAGCAATCATTCATGACATGGCCAAGTTTGTGACAATAAAAGCATGAGACATTTTTCTTTTTGCATGTAAGTTTGTCATCCTCTTTCATGACAACACAATCATCCATCACATGTCTAAACATGCCACAATAGAAGCATTCAACATTCAACTTTGATTTTTGAGATCTATTTGACATGGAATACTTTTTGTTGAGATTTTTCTTTTTATCAAAATCATTTTCAGAGATTTTCACTTGAGCAACGGGGGAAGGTGTTTTGGAGATGCTAGGAACGTCGGAGGCATGAACAAAAGAGGTTTTCATTTTTGATTCAAAGGATTTTTTGTTGACCGGGATGTAACCAAGACCCTCTTTTTGAAAGTTCACTTTAACACCTAGTAATGAGTCTAAGTTCTCCTTCCCTTTGACAAATCTAGACAAGTCATTTTTCAAATCATTTGTCTCTTTTTCACATGCAAGGATTTTCTCACTAAGCAAGCAGTTCACAGATTCTAAGTTTTCATTCTCTTTCAAGATTTCCTTATTTTCATCATTCATGGCATAGAGTTTTTCAGTTAAGTTTTCAAGAACTTTCTCAGTTTCAACAAACTTTGAAATATTAACAAGTAATTGTTCATTCTCAGATTTCAACAAGGAATTTTCTTTTTCAAACTTATCAAGGCATTTCAATCTTCCTTCTAGTAAGGAATTCTGAATTAACATGGCACTATTTTTCTTTTTAAGATCTTTATTTTCATTCATGATGCTTTTGCTATCAATTTCAGAATCAAGTGGCTTTTCAAATATTTTATCATCATCAGACAAAGAAGCTAGCTTGTTCTTAAGATATTCTTCATTTTTCTTAAGCATAGAGATTTTAGACATGAGGAATGTATTTTGCTCACGCAGCTCATCACACTCATTTTCAATTTGAAAAGATGTGTTAGGTTTTCTAGCCATTTTAACATCTTCATTCAAACAGGAAATCTCTTCTGAAAATAATTCAACTTTTGATTCAAGAGATTCATTTTGTTCTTGCAGATGTTCAATTTTTGACTCCAAGATTTTACAGTTCTCACATGAGGAATTAGCATGCCCATTCTCATTAATCTTCCTTTTGATGGTTTTATTTTCAGATTTGAGTTTATTGCATTTATCATACAGCGTAGCATATGCCATTTGCCATTCCTCAATAGAGAGTTCTTCGGATTCAGAATGTACCTCATCATAATTTTCTTCATTGAGTTGATCATCATTATCGGCCATGAGATAATTTTGTCCTTCCATCTCTTGAGCTTTGATCAACTAATCCATAAGCTCCTTTACCGTTCTACAAGAAGAAACAAATGGAAACATATGAGTATCAATGGCACTTTTCAATAAACTTAAGACAATGACATTTTCATCGTTCTTCAATTTATCTTGACTAGACCACTTGGTCTCATCTAGAGGCAATATGTGAGGACCATCATAAATCAACTTCCAAAGATTAGGATTAATTGAATTAATCAGTCCACACATTTTACCTATCCATGAAGTAACATCAGAACCATTAAGAATAGGAAGGCAATTCATTGACATGTGCTCAACAGAAAAGTTCATGATTGTAGAATGCACTAGGATCACTCTGTAGATCGTGAGATCTAGGGACTGCAGAGCCTCGCTCTGATACCAATTGTTGGGTCCCGTAGTGCAAGAACACGGATCTAGAGGAGGGGTGAATTGATCCTACAACTATAAACTATGTCCGATTAAAAACATAAACTAGCGCACAACAGAATTAACAAGATTGATGAGATTGAGGAATTTAATCTAAACAGATTTAAACTTAATTCACTCAGTCTCACCGAGCTCACACGATTGCATAAACAGATGAGATAGCGAAGCACACAACCACAAAGATCAAACCACAAGACACGAGAATTTTTAAGATGGTTCGGGACCACGACGGGCTCCCTACGTCCACCCCTCACCAAACCCGGTGAGGCTTCACTCGGGGATAAATCTACAAACAGAGATGACGCTCCAAACACACACGGGACGACGCCCGCACACACACGGGGACACGCCCAAACACACACACAGACGGAGACGAAGTCTCCCACACGATCCGACGACTGGATCACAAACACATACACGATCCGACGACCGGATCACAACACACACATGATCCGATGACCGGATCACAATACACATACGATCCGACGACCGGATCACAACACACACACACACGCTGCAACAACCGCAGCACAATGACACAAACACGATCGCACGTAGGTGATCAAACACGACCGTATACACAAACGGTCACACACACAAATATCTCTAATGTTCAGAAAATGAACACAAATATTCAGGCATACTCAAACCCAAAATATAGATCATAGAACACATCACAAAGAACTGATAGAAGACATAGAAGTGATCCCCCTTTATTTTTCAAGGCCAGTTGATGATGTTCCTTGAACCACGAGTTGGAGGGAAGCCGGATGAAGATGATTCTTACGTCCTCTTGATCCTCTCTTCGATCCGCTCCTTTTCTTCTTCTTCCACGAGCTCCAGATCTTCACGGAAGTAGATGATTTCCTCCTTGTAAGAGCTCCACCATGTTTTCCCCCTTTTCTTCACCTATACAAAAGAACAAATGAGCATTAGGGTTAATCCACTCCCAAATTCGTAACTCTTATATATGCAACTCAAGGGGTGGGGAAAGGACTCATAAAACCCTCCTAATACATGTTAAAAATACCTTAATAATAATAGAAACTAATAGGGGGTAGTATGGTAATATTTGATAGGATTTTCAATGGGTTTTAAACACTTTCGCAAGTCCCGACCGGAAGGGGTCGACCCTGGGGTCGACCCTCGGGCAGCAGAGGGCCAAACAGAACCAAAACAGGTTCTATTTTTACAGGGGTCGACCCTTGCAGTGGGTCGACCCCAGGGGTCGACCCATGCAGGTGGCTGGCACAGCCCAGGGGGGGTCGACCCCTTCTTCTGAGGGTCAAAAAATGGGGTTTTAGCCCCGATTAAGTGCTGGAAAAATTCCCAAAAATCAAGAATTAATTATCATGAATTCCACAAAGTATTAAGACCATCTAAACCACATTCCAACAAGATCTATGAGAAAACATTAAGAACATTGTAAAGGCTCAAAAATCTCATTTTAAGGATGCATAAAACACTTCCAATGCAATGCAACCCCATGAAAGATGTTCATGAAAATAATCCGGAACTTAGCATAGCAATGGTTAGATGTTACCATCATCCACTTGACATGGGAGGGTTTAAAAGTCATCCTTCAACCTGTAAAAATATGATAGACCAAGAGGTTAGATGATAATCAAAACTCAAGAACTAAGCATTAACTCTTTGAACTAGTTCACATAAAAATATCTCATTGAACTAACTCAACCAAGTATTTGGCTTCTCAAATCAATCAACAAACATACATTCCACCAAATGACTAGGTTTTGTTATGATAAACATGGACCTCTCAATCAACCAAAAATAATGACATGGGAGCTCAACCATTCAGTCACAAGGCAACCAAATCTTCAACAACAAAATGCTTCATCACACAAGTGTTAACAATTATGCCAAATGCAAAGCATGTATAATATCATGGAACCACATTCATTCAAATGGCATTCTTGTTGATTAAAAGCTAACATTCATGAAGCATTATCTCACGAGGAGCATTGATACAACCAATGGATCATTTTGAAACATCCATACATTGAAATCACAATAACTCTATGAATGGTATGTCATTATCATTCAATTAGAAAGGTGTGTTAAAAGAATATAATCTCCTTGATTGAGACCCAAATGAAGCCATCTTCAGAAAAGCCATCTTCATGTAATTCTTTCATACAGTAAGTCATTAACTCAAGTTTTTAGAGCATAGTACACATGACCAATCATTCATCCAATGCATGAGCAATATGGAACCAACTCTCATGAAGTCTTGTATGAATATTTCAAGCCCAAAAATCTTTTGAAGAAAACGCATGAAAATATCCAACCAAGACTTTGAAAAGCTATTAGATGAAATGAATGAAATGTAGAAGAATCAATGCAATGCAATGAGTGAGTCAACTCCCTTTTTCAATAAGATCTTCATTGATCCACTCCTTTGAGTTTCAAACATGAATCATGGATTTTGATCCTACAAATCAAAATATTCAAGGCATGAGATCCTTAAATACAAATCATTCATATAACTTTCAAACATGAACAGAGTTAACTCCCTTTAAGAAGAATAGCTTCATTGATGGACTTCTTAAGATTCCAAGTATGAGCCATGAAGTTGTGTTCCTACAGACCAACAGAAATATAACATTAGTTCCTTAAACACCGAGAGTTCACATGGCTTTCAAGAGTAAATATTGACTCCATCTTTCAACTCATCAAATCAAGATATAAAACATGTTGCTCAATGAAACACATACACACACAAGCACAATCGTTTTGATATCATTGAAACCAAGCACGAACTATGGGATGCAACAGGCGCGATGTCTCAGGAGGAGGAAGGAATCCGGAGGTTCCGGAGATGGAGGTGAATTAAAAGATATAGAATGGGGAAGATCTGGAGTTTCCGGAGGTTCTGGAGGAGGAAGACACCATGGGCCACGTTGCCCGAGGAGAATTAGTGAGAAATCCGAAGGTTCCAGAGGTAGGGAATGAGGAGGGACGCGATGCCCAGGGAAAAGAGAAAACTCCGGAAGTTCTGAAAATCAGGGAGAATGAGTAGGGATGTGATGCCCTTGGTGAAGAGCTAGAAGATCCGGCGACTTCGGAGGTAGAAAATGAGGAGGGACGCGATGTCCCAAAGATTGATGGCAAAGAAAATATGAAGGGGCGCGATGCCCCAAGGAGAGGGAGAGAGAAAGTGGATGAGGAGGATCCAGAGGTTCTGGAAGACGGGGAAGGTACAGGTTTGGAAACCCGGGAAAGAAGGATAAATGCAAATGCATGAAATGCAATGAATGCGATAGATGCATGAAATGCATAGGATGCAAAGAACATATGGAATGAGAGAGCGAGATCATTCTTCTCAACCCATGAGTGGCCCATAAGGAGGAGTTGGTAGGTGGTAGGGTGAATGGAATAGCACAAGAGGTGAGTGGATTGGCAGAAGACCCTTCAATAAAAGAATGTCCGCCCCTCCATGGTAAATGGCATGCCCCGCCAAACGGTTTAAAAGATGGAATCAATGCCTGAGTGCTCTCATCAACAATAACATGTGTTATAGTAATGCGTGAAGAGAACCCCTTAGGAAATTGTATAATAATGGAGCGAGGGGTAATGAGAGCGTCAAAAGAATGTCGACCAATGAGCAAAGTGATTTTGACAATGGCATTGGGCCGACATGGCATCAAATCTTGAGAATTTTTTGTGGTGAGCTTTAATGGAGAATTTTCAATAATGCCCATCACAAGAACACGCACCGGCATCCGGTAAATAAAATCTTGAACTTTGGACAACATAGCCATGGCCAAGTCCTCCTTGCCCGGCTCTTGAATTTTCTTGGCACATGTGCTTGTAGAAATACACCCACTCCGATTGGGGATGGATGTCGAGATGGAAGCGGTAACCTTAATGAGTAATGGAGGTTTAATGGAGAGTGTTAATGGAAGGGTAAGTGGAAGTGGAGGTTCAAACACGTCGTGCTTCTCCCCTTGCTCGGAAGCGAACGGGATTGGTTTGAGTGAAAAAATAGGTGAATTCTACTCAGGATTAGCCACGGGCTTGGGTGAAGGGTTTGGTGGAGGGATAGGCAAAGTGGGCTTTGGTGTAATTGGCTTTGGGGGTATGGGGATAGTGGAGGCCTTAATGGCAGCAATGGGGGATTGATTGGTTTAGGAAAAAGTTTTACGGGAGGTTCGGTGGAGGCCGGTGGTGTGGAGGTAGACTCAGATGGCTTAGCGAAGGTAAAGGGTGTGGTATTTGGAGGTGTAGCGGAGCAAGGTTTAGTGCGCAAGAAGTGTCAGATTTTGGTGGGGCGAGAGGTTTGTAGTGTAGTGGAAGGATCATGGCACGCCGGCGTGGGTGATTGAAGTATCGACCCATCATCGTAACACCAATTGGTTTCATAGACGGGGTTTGGGACGGTGGCATCGTCCTAAGCAGGGGGTTCATCGGGTAATGGAGGGAATGGGAAACGGAGGAAGCTGTGAGTGGGTTTCTCTTGAAGGACTTAAATATCTTGTGCCGTCTCCAATTCTTCATCATGAACTTCTAATTCTTTATCATCATTAAACTCAAGTGGACACTGTGATAGGGGCGTAATGATGGGTGACGGAGGAATGTAATGTGGAGGATTATATGAAAGCGGAGGAAGAGGGTGGAGGTATATATGTGGTGGAGGGCGGACGACATCCACTTGGTCATTGAAAATTGCCGGCTCATCTTGCTCACTTGAATCTATGATGCCGTTATCTCTCCTCTCCTTCCAATCTTTTTCCATCTTAGTGATGTTATTCATAAAAGCATGAAGAGGATTGACTTGAGGAGGAGGAGGAGGAGGAGCGGGCCGCGGACTTGTGACCCTCTTCAATTGTTCTCCATTGAAGCGATTTTATCAAGAAGAGTTTGTTGGAGGGGTGTGACATGAATAACGGAGGGTTGGCATGATGGCCTTGGAGGGGCGGCATGATATAAAAGCCGTGGAGGAGGGTTAATGGGCCGGCCCACAAAAGGACCTGGATTGGCCGGGTTGCAAGGAACATAAAGGCCTTACGGCCGTTGAGGAGGAGGAATAGAGGGAGACGGATGATGGGCCACCCGAACGGGAGTTTATATAGGTGAGGGAGGCAGGTGATGGGCCACCCGAGTGGGAGTATGAATAGAAGTAGGTGGGTGATGGGCCACCTGGGAGGGATTGGAAGGAGGATGAGAAGGAGAAGATGCACCCTCAACAATGGCCATAAGGGCTTGTATTTGTTGCGGGGTGAGATGATCTAATGCATGCAAGACTTTGGAAACCTTCTCATCATGGGGAGGAGACGGTCCCTAGGGAGTGACTCGCGATTGAGGCGAGGGACCACAAGATTGGAAATTACCCATAGGTTAGGCAAGACCATAGGAATGAGGAGGTGGTCCCTTGGAAGAATTATGGTGAGAAGTATAGAACTGAGGATTATATGATGTGCTAGGTTTATCATCCTCATGAATATATGATTGATTTAACATGTTGGTTTTATCATCAAAGCGAAACATTATGCAAAAAAATAATGTTCAATCAAGGTAATGTTGCAAAGGTATCAAACAAGTTGATGTTTACGCTTGATTTTTAGTTAAACCTTGGTGAATTAGATGATTTTGACAAAATTTGATATGATTCACACAAGGTAGGAACTTAGTTTCAATGTGATTTTCTTCAATGCCAACGAGGTCCACTCTCTCACCACGTATAGGCCAACTAAACTCGGGGAACTTCAAGGTACAACCTGCCCGACGTCCGTGATGGAATCTACGGGTGCGGAGACTTATGGAGGCTTGGTTTAGGAATTTTCAGTCCAATGAGATGGAATCCTCAATGGAGGGTCCTTCCTTCACCAAGAGGGGATAGGAGGTTCTAAAAGGTGTAGGGAGAGGAGGTCTCCCAAGTCAAATGACCTATATGCAAGTGCTAATGCAAAAGACAAAGAAAAGAAAGTATGAACAATGATATGAGCCAAACTAATGAAAGATAAGGTAAAACACTCACATGGCCATACAAATCAAGACAATCAACATAACATGAAGCATGGCATCCATTTTTTTTTAAAAAAGATGGAGACATAAGAAAGTTAAATTTCCAAAAACTAACAAGTTAGCAATCACATAAGGAGAGGGGGATGTGCACGCGGTGCACAAGTGATAAAACAAAAAGGAAAGTGGTACGTGGAGCACAAAGGGAGTTGCACCGTGGGTGCAAAAGGAGAAGGGTAATCAAAGAAAAATAATGGTGGTCCAACCCTGGTCGCCAATTTGTGGATTATGGAAATAACCACTAAAAGAACAATAGGATAATAAGCTAGAAAAAGAGGGGAAAAGAGAGAGAGATAGGGAGCATGCAAGGATGCTAATATGGAGTGTGATCACGAGAGGGGTTACCTCAAAAGAATATAACAACAAACCAAAGGAGGGATCCCGAAGAACACCTTTGAAAAGCGGGAGAAGATTGTGAGTGCACCTTCTCTTTCAATCGGCCGGTCGATGAAGAGAGTTCCTCTTTAGCGTGACTACCCTTGCAAAGAACACAAAAAACAACCAACAATAAAGATTGGATTAGAATTATGAAATGTGTAGCATCAAATCCTTAAGATAAATAAATATGACAACATGAAGATGAACACACCTTGTTGGTGTTGGCTTTAAAACCCCTATGCAAAAGAGTGAGGAAGAATGATGTGATGAAGAAAATAAGGGAGGGTGCAAGTGTTGCACAAAGGAGGTCTCAACGTGGTTGAGATGATGAAAAGAATAATAAAAGAAAAGTATGATGCATGAACATGAACTAAATGCACAAAAGAAGAGAATAAGAGGAAGAGATAGGCTTATTGGTTTTCTCCATGGCTTTAGATCTTCAATAGGGAAGAAGCCTCCAAAGGATGTAGCTTTGGCATGGGGAAGACTTCCTCCTTGAGCCTTCAAACTAGTAGCACCTCCCCTTAGATTATTGTTGTTGCCTGAAACATGAGGGAGAGAGGGGTCCTATTTATAGGGCCAAAATTCAAAGTTTAATCCAAGAAAAATTAGGAAATCAAGTTTTAATTGGATTTGGAAAGAGATATACATTGTCCAAGTGTCCCTTCAACCTTGGAAAGCCATAGGACCCTTTCCCAATTGGAAAAGGGGCTAAAAATAGAGAAAGAAGGAGGTTCTGGCCGGATTCGGAATTCTAGAAGTATTGGTGACCACTGAGTGGTCGCTATTTAAAAGGACGACAGACATAAGTGTCGCCAATTCTGAGGTATTTCAAGACGGATTATGACTTTATGAAATTTGAAAAGAATTGGCGCCCATCAGGCGGTCGCCAATTAGGAATTAACACGAATTTTGATCAGAGTTAAAGGCTCAAAATATAGCAAGAGAATTGGCAACTTTCTGTACGAGTACCCATTTATGAATTGGCGACCTTCCGAACAGTCGTGGAATCAAAAATAATCTGAATTAGGCTCAAAATGTGAAGAAAAGAAATGACGACCTTCCGAACGGTCGCTATTTAAAGAATTGGTGATTTTTCAGAGTGTCACCAATTTCATATCTAATAAAAATCAGAAAAAAGAATTGGCGCCCTCTGGGCTGCCACCAATTAAGAATTGGCGTCCTCCAGGACGCCCCCAATTAAAAATCTCATAAAATCAGGAAAAAAAGAATTGGCGCCCTTCCGGAGTGTCACCAATTAAAGAATTGGCGCCCTCTAGGTCGCCACCAATTAAAAAAAGGCCCCAAAAAATTAGAGAAAAATCCAGAAAAATCTAAATTTTTTTAAAAAATAGAAAAATATGTGGGAAAGCAGGGAAAGCTGAAAAATCAAGAAAAATGAGAAAAATTACTCAAATGAATCGATTTGAGAGTAAAATTGGGGCATCATAATGTGATAGGAGATGTGCTCAAAATGATGTCAATTTTGGCGTGTCTATAATGTCGTGTCTTCAACTTTTGAGTCCTTGTCGTTAAACTTCCTTTGCTATTTGGGGTCATGATGTAAACTTATCAAGGCTTGAAGCCTTGTGATGATAGTGGATTATCAACTTTATTGTCATTGGGATTACCACTTTTATGGAGTTTGGTTAAGTCTTGAAATTTCATTTATGGTTGTTAATTATTCTTATTATTTATCGCACTCTATCTTTATGTCGAAATTCTTATCGCTCTAATTGACATGAATGCTATAAACTGGTCGCGTCTCCGGGTTCCTTCCGCGCTCGAGGCGTGACAGACCCAATGGTCGCTAATTTATTCCCGTCAGCGAAGAAGATGTCAATTCAACTTTAAATATGGAAAGTTTTAGAATTTACCAAAATTAGAAATGAATTCGTGTCCACCCGGTCTGACGCAAATTAGGAATTAATATGAATTTTGGTAGAATTTAAAAGCTCAAAATATAGATAGGGAATTCGCGTCCACTGGGATGGATGCCAATTTAAATATACGTCAGCGGGGCATACGCCAATTCAAGATTATTTTATGGAAAGTCTGGAAATTATCAAAATTGGAAGAAAATTCGTGTCAAGGGTGGCTGACGCGAATTAAGGATTAATACGAATTTTGGTAATAATTTAAAAGATGAAAAATAGGAAAGGAAATTCACGTCCACTCCCATGGACACTAATTTTAAAATTGGCAGCTTTGTAAAAGGATGTTGATTCAAAATTAATATGAATTTGGGAGAAATTGGTGAAGGAAAGAATTCGCATCCACTTCCCCGGACGCCAATTTAAAAATTGGCGCCTTTCCAGAAAGGCGTTAATTTAATATTAATACGAATTTGAGGTCAAAATAAGGAAATAAAAGTTGCGTCTAGCTGCCCAGACGCCAATTTAAAAATTAGCGCCTTTCCAGAAAGGTGTTAATTCGATATTAATATGAATTTGGCACCAAAAAGTGAAGAAAAGAATTCGCATCCACTACCCCGGATGCCAATTTAAAAATTGGCGCCTTTCTAGAAAGGTGTCAATTCAATATTAATATGAATTTTGGAGAATTTGATGAAAAAAAGAATTGGCATTTGAGATGTTGACCTTAATTTAAAGAATTGGCGTCCACTGGGTCTGACTCTAATTCAAAAGGCCTCGAAAAATTAGAAAATAATCCTGAAAAAATTAGAAAAAATAGGGAAAATAGAGGAACGTTGGATAACCAAGAAAATGAGAAAAATCACTGAAACAAGTCGAGTTGAGGGTCAATTTGGGACATTATGATGCGATAGGAGATGTATTCAAAGTGATATCGAATTAACACCTTTCTGGAAAGTCGAGTATAGCAGTGTTAATTTCCTAGTCAAAGGCATTGTTGTGTATATAACACCAGTCTTAAGGATTTTACATGTCTGAACGGCCCCAGAAGTCTCTCCTGGCTCGAAGTAAGGAGGCAACTCAATGTTGGGGCCGGTCTCCTCCATCGCCCGGAGGATGTCCTCCACGTTAATGTCACACTCGATCCCGTCCTCCCACAAGGGATTAGTCTCTAAAGCTAGTGAGAAGGCCACCTCTGCTCCAGCTTCTAGCGGAGCTGCAAATCCCGCCATAGTAATAAAAGTTGTCAATCATAATGACTAAACAAATATAAGGGAAAGAGTCAAGAATTGGCACTTACTCAAAGCCGGTTCCACCTCGATATGTTCATCCTCCCCACGTCCATGAGAGGACTCCCCGGTCTCTGCTGTGTTAGCATCCACTCGGGGACGCTTCAGTTGAGACTGAAGATCCCTATCACCACTGCCAGCAGCCATCCCCATTGAAGAGCAGTTCGATCCCTACCGTAGGAGAACCTACAGAATGCACATTCCAGCAAATTGCATCTCAGCCAAATAAACAAAGGAGAAAGGTAAAGACAATACAATAAAGAAAGCGTCTTACCTGAAGGTCTGAAGGGAGTCAGTGGCAAAGGAACCAGTTGCTCTAATTTTAAGCCCAGCACTCGGGCGGCCTTCGCAATTGCCTCCTTGATGTCTCTCAGCGTATAAGTGCGCTCTATATGAGAGACAAACTTTGCCGATCTAGCTGACCCAATCGCGTGCGCAAGTGTCATCTCCAGTCAGGGACAGCTGTGTTAGCAAAGCTCCCCTCCGGAAGCACGCCATCATGACTGTTGCTCCTCATGTAGCCATAGTCGACCCGAAACTACATCCACCAAGTCTTCGACGGCTTCGACCTCGACATCCCAGCTCTGATTGTAGCCGTAGGTCCCGCCTGCGCCGGTCCTAGGGGCTTGATCACCCCACTATAACCTCCCCTCGATGATGAGGAGACCCGGCTGTCCCGGGGCCACTACTGCACAATCCGCTCCACTTCTCGACGAATCGGAGAGAAGCGAGTCCTCAGAAACTCCTCGTCCAACGAGATGGGAGGCTGATCCTCCCGCAGAAGCCTACCCTCCTTAGCCTTCTTTATCATAGAAGACTTCTAGCAGTACATGTGTCTATCCTCGAACCACCACAGGGCATAGTGGACCTCAAACCTCCCACGATGATCCACCCCGGCGTCGGTAGCTTCTCCGGCTCTCCTCTGCAACTGAAGTCCCACCAAGCTGCTGCAATCAGGTGGGTGTCCCTACTCTTATACAACTGGCTCGCCAAAGGAAACTCTTAGTTCAGCAGAATTGCCTGGTCATACTCGAAGTTCCTGGCAAACCGATGCGGGTAGTAGGGCTCCAGGACGTTGGCACTGGACTGGTGCAGTGCCAAAATGGTCAGTCGGGTGCTGATCACCCACTCTGTGTGCACCGGTGTGTCTGTCTCTCGCTGAAACGGCAGGGCACAGGCTTCCCCTCCACTCACCAGCACTAACATGGGCCTGAAGCCCCTCGAACTGCAGTCGAACGGGAGCCCATCATCACCTCTGCCAGACAAGTACGATAGGGCCCTCCTGGCCTTCTCCAGTTGATCTACGACGTCTCCGTCCGGCTGTCCTGTAAAACCAAAAGGTAAAGAAGCTTTCGGGTTTGCCACCTCTGACCTCGTGACAAACCAAGGAAAAAGTAGGCCGACCCACACACTCAGGTAATGGGTTGGCAGAACGAGGCTCCTCTCTCTCTGAGCACGGTGTGCGCTACCAGGGCCCCCAATCCATGGTAAATGTTGGCCAAAGCTACTGGGGCCAACGCCAACCTCGGTCCCTCTACCAAAAGACACGCGGGCCACAGTAGCTCTGCCCGCAGAAGACTATCCTTGCCATGAGGAACTACAAAAGTTGCCAGCCAGTACGCAAGATACGCGGCCAAGCATGTGACATCTAGAAGCCCGTGGGGGTTCCACCCCTCCCTCGGTGCATATACGTAATTGGCATATGTCCGGAATCTCAGCTCAATCTTTGAATACTCCTCCCACAGAGTCTGATCCTACACAAACGCATTATAGAAGCAGAAGGGCCCATTGTATAAATGGCGGACCCACGCCTTCAATGTCACCCAGGGAGTTTGTGTTGGCTTCTCCCTGCCCGTTAGGGTCAAATCTCTCCAACTCTTCAATAGATATCGGTAGCTGTGTGACACCCGATATTGTCCCTGGTAGTCTGTGTGGTTGCGATGGAGGTCATCTAGCACCACCTCCTCGTATCTCTCGCTGCTGATCGGCAAACCAAAAATCTTGAATAGCGACCACAAGTCTAATGAGGTCTCTCTCTCTACCGTGGCCACCGTATTCCATCGGAGGTTGAAGCGCTCTGCCAATGCCTGAATAAGTCCAGTGTAACATTGTTGACATGCTAAAAATAACACTAAACTATTTTTGTTGTTTCTTATCTTTCAGGAATGAAGAGAAGAAAAGAAGAAAAAAAAGAAGAAAATAATGGCGGGAATAGAATAAAAGATGGGACTGAGGAAAAAGAAGAAAAGAAAATTTGCTCAACTAGAAGGGATAGCTGCAAAAGCGTGACCCAGGAATTCAAAAGAATATTTAGGATCATCCCCGAAGGAGCAGTCAGAAGCCCCGAACAATAAGGACAAGCCAATTAATTGGCCAACTATTTTAATGTGCAAGAGATGGGGCAAAACATTTAAAGAATCCAAAATGGGCCTAAGATACTCAAATTTGGGCCAAAGTCAACAAAATGGGCCAATAATAAAAGAAGGGGACCCTTACCCGGCGGCCAGGCGATCCGGCGGCCAGGAGACCTCCGCCTGGTGCCGCCGGATGGTCCCTCCGCCTATTGTCGCCGCATCAGCATGCCAGCCTGCTCCTTATATGAAGGCCTTCATCTTCGATGCCAGGAGAATCAAAAAAAGGGAGGGAGAACAGCAACAAGCAACAACAGAGGGGGGACCAAAAAAGAGAGAAACCAGATATTCCAGAAGAGCCAGAAAAAACAAGAGGAGAGCAGTAAGAACAGAAAAAGGGAGGAAGAGAGCCACTAGCTGAGAAGAGAGCAAATAGAAGAAGGAAGATCATAGAGCTTCATTACGAAAAAGAAGGTGGGTCACCGTCGAAGAAGGCCCATCCCGGGCTATAATTCCCCTTCCCTCTTTGTTCTCCTCTATCTGTGATTTGTGTAATTTTTATTCTCTTTTCCAGTATCATGTATGCTTCTTTGAGAATTAATGAATGAAATAAGGCTTATCGGAGCGTCTATTGCCTTGTGTGGTTCTCTCCCTCTCTTCCTGCGATTGCTCGGCTGCTAGAAATCGTCTGAATCGAACAGGGTGCCCTACGGGGCTACACATGATTTTCACCAACTGTGTTTTTCTCCCTTTCAATCTTGAGTGACTTCCCTATAGTTAGACACCCTTTAGGCCGCCAGGGATTCGTCTGCACCCAGACGTAATCCCTGAGCGTTCTCAAATAGGGGCATGTGTTGAATTCATATGTTTTTCTTTTCCTTATTTACACATCAAAGGGTTGAACATTTGTGCCGTGCTTTCAAGGCAGCTAGGTTTTTGGCCACCATTGATTGCCTCAATTGGAGGCCAGGGACTCGCAAATTCCAAGCGTGGTCTCTGGCCCTCCAGCGAGGAACATCTCCATAATGTGTTTCATCTTTTTGTCTGAAACAGAAGCTCGCCGTGACCACCGTTTCACCGAGCTTTGCTCAATTTAATCATGAATTTAAGCAATCTTTGGACTCAATGGGCTTCCCTGGCTCCCCATGGAATTCCATTTAAGCTGCTGAATTTCTTCCCCATCCTGTGTGCTTCTCTTTTACCTCCCCCGTGTTCACAAGCCCTCATCCGGTGGGATGGCTTCCTCTGTCCTGATTCGACATGTGTTTCACCCGCCGGATCGCCTCTTCTATACAATGCCTACCAGATCACTTCTTTCCTCCCAAGGCCGCCGGATCACCTCCTCCCAAGGCCATTGGATCACCTCTTCCCAAGGCCGCCGGATCACCTCTTTCCTCCCAAGGCGGCTGGATCACCATCTTTCCCCCCATGTGAAGGCTGTTGTATCGCCTGTCTGCTCCATTTTCTTTGAATTTCAACCCATGTTTAACTAGCCCCAATACTGACGGGGGTTTGCTGAGATCTCACAGCATGACCCCTAGTCAATAAGCAGGGTACAAATAGATTCGTCACCGGTTCATCATTATATGTGACTGTTTTAGTCCTGCCTATTTCTATATGTTCCGACTTTCCTGATCACTCCTTGAGTGAATAATAAACTGCCTTATTGGCAAACAGTGCCCCGACTTCTTTAGACCCACCGACCTATGGTTATACTGGCGCTCCCCTGAGCCTCTATGTACATGCCGTGGTGCCGAAATGGGTCAACACAGTTGGCATAATATGATCGATAACCCTCAGGTGACACGGATCTCTTAAAAGGCGAGTCCTCGGAGATCCGGCACCTGTTATAGGGTCCGGGCTGCCGTTCTGGCATGCCTGTCTCTCTTCGGAGTTCGTCTTAGCTTGCTGTGGATGAGCCTCTTATACATCTCCCCCAATATATTCTGGGGCAGGGGGAGATGCTGCCAAAATTCTTATGGGAATCTAAGATTTAATTCTACATCATGTTTCTTCGATTTTTTGCTCAGTTTTCATCCCTTATGGTGGTAACGGCCTCACGGCTATCCATGCTGAATTAGGAGAGCATAGTACCGAATAAGGGGAATAAATCAATAATAAGTGCCACCTCCCGGCATACATCGTCCCGACGATATACAAATCCGCTTGAATGCGATCATGCCAGGTTCACCTCATGGACCCATATGCATGCACCGCAATGGTAAATGCGGTCTCATAATAAAAGGCAGCCACTGACCGACAGCCCTACGAATGATCACGACTACCTAGACAGCTAACCCTCGGTTTCTCCACTCATCATAGGGTACGGGATTGCCGTTAGGCATAACTGTCATTCGGGAGATCGTCTCGACATTTCATGGATGAGTCTCTTATACCCTCCCTGATACTCTTCGGGACAGGGGAGGTGCTACCGAAATCTTCCCTGAATATATCAAATGAATACGTAAATAAATAGTTAAATAAAGTAATGATAATATGTTTTCAATCAACCCGCACTGAGTCAAAAAAATGATTTCTATGTGCTGTAGAACCCAAAATAAATAAATATTTCAATTTAGTTAAATAATTATAATATTTATAAAATGATGAAGTTATATTGTGATTATATAAAATAAACTAGATAATTGAGTTTTTCCTGAAATAAATTGAAATTAAATGTTTTTAATTTCAGAAAAATTATATGGGACATAATTAAATTCCCTAGAATGGATTATGATTAATAATTGGGCCATTGGATTACCCATAATGGGCTGGATTATGGGTTAATGGGCTAAAAAGGGTTAAATAGGCCTAAAATTCGTAGCACATGTTAAACACACATTTATATGATTAGATTAGTCTCATTTCTAGAAGATTCTTACAAAATTAAAACCCTATATCATAACCCACCATGGATTAGGCTTATTTCTCACGTTTTTCCACCAAATTAAGGCTAGGTTAAGAGGAAAAGTTAGAATTTGCTTCTTAGAACACTAAATTCGGAGTGGAGAAGTTTGATTTTTGGGGAAAGGAATCTTGATGATTTTGGCCAAATTTTTCCTATAAATAGTCCCCTCTAAGCCCCTCTAATCACCCTTTAGGCTTTTGCTACGTTGAGGAGGTGATTGGAGGTGAATTGGGGGTGTGGTTTGAAGGAGAAAGGGAGCTCTTGAGCATTTCATCCCATTTTTCCTACCTCTTCAAATTGATTTAAGGTAGGTTTCTCTCAAGCTAAACCTTTATTAATTCATGTCATCTTGTGTGTTTTCAAGTGCTCTATCCATTGGTACCATTTTCCCCCATTTTTATTGAGTATTAAGCATGTTATAGCCATTTTATTGAAGAGGTATCATCAACTCACCGAAAGGGGGTTGGTTTCTGAAGGCGGCCGTACCAGGGACCGTCTTCTGGAGGCGGTCTCCCGACAAACCGTCTTCTTGAACTCATTTTCAAAAAATATAATATGTTTTCATGAACGCGTCCAACACATGGATGCCTTCTTTGATACGCATCTCCAAGAGTGGACGCCTTCATTAAATATTTTTCAAAAACAAAAACTATATATATATAGATGCGTCAGTACACATGGACGCCTTCTTTTATACGCGTCCCCTATGGTGGACGCCTTCATGAAATATTTTCAAAAAAGAAAAAAAATATGTTATATATCATATGGCGGCCCACTGAGGACCGCCTTATGAAAAAATGGTCCCCAGAGGACCGCCTTATGCTTGTAGAACCCGCTTTGCCTGGTTTCATCCAGCTTTGTAACGTCCGCCTGACCGTGATGTTTTTAGGCTCTAATTGAACTAATATATCACCCAGCATGTAGATATGTCATGTTATGTTGCATATAAACTAAATCCACACACAATTAAGTTAAGGATATGAAAGAAAATGATTCTATTCCATGAGCTTAAGTTTCCATCCTAGTTCTTGTTACCTTCATGATATCCTTGCTCTCCACAACTATATTATCCTTCTAGCTTGTTAAATGGAGTAGATATCATCTTTAAAACTGCATGGGTTTAGTTGCATAATCTTGATTGATACAAGTTTAACGATTCCGTGCTACCGTGTTACCATGTTTTTCAACAAGTCGCGTAGCTAGCTAGATTTCCAAGGAAGAACGGAGTCTAAGGAAAGAGGTCCACGGAGAAACGCTTTAAGTGGATAAGTGGTTACTTAATTAGGCCCTCGTGAATATGAGGAGAACCTCCCACTGTCGCACCTCTTACCTGGTCGTGATTCTTTTGTTTTCTAGTTAAGCACCCGACTGTGAAAAAACTTGATCTAAACCTGCTTTACGAGGTTTTCCGTAAGGGCTGATTGTGCCTTGTCCGGAAATTCAATTCCTTTATCGACTTAATGTCGTTAAACATGATGCCTTATATCCTCTTCGAACTTCTCTTACAACTACTTGTAATCTTGTACTACTTGATTCTCGAATGATAATTTTTACTAGATTTGTACTTTATTTCATAAGCTATACCTTGAAATTCTTTGGCCATACATATTATGTGGATGTCTAAATATGCTTGAGATCTATGATCCATAACCCCAATGCTTGGCGTTAATGGGGCCCAGTCTAGTCTTGGGGGGAGCGCCCGAAAGTACTTGTGCCCATGGGAGTTGAATGACCTGGTGTGGCATTACACCGAAGTACTTGACTTGCTAGATTCATTTATGACATTCCACAGTTCGTGAAATACTTGACTTGCTCGAATACATGAAGTACTTGAATTACGTAAAATATTTGACTTGTACATATTTACGTGAAATGGCCAATTCCATGATAATACCTTCTACATGATCGTTCTCTACTTGAACTTCACTCTTGATATCTTATCTACTTGTGAATCCAATTACTTGCATTTCTCTACTCTCTCTCCTATTCATGTTCCATGTTTTATTTACGTTTCTTGGCACAACACAGTAATTTTATCCAAAAATGATATTTACTTTAAGTTGCCTGGTATAGAGATATAAATTCCTACTGAGCGTTTCGCTCACCCTACATTTTCGGTTAACATTGCAGGTAGTTCCGATGATGAACCCCAAACACATGGGGATGGGCTAGAGTGAACGAGAAATAAAATTTATCTTAGTTACCTAGGTTTTATGAGTGTTACTCTTGCTAGAATTATGTACTTGGAAGTTGTATTATGCCTTTTAAGGCTTAAGAATGTTGTAATACTTTATTTCGATGAAATAAAAGTACCCTTTTCTTCTTATCTCTTATTGTGGTTGGACCCCTTTATGCATGCTATGATCGACATGAGTGTTACGACTCGTCGCGCCTTGATATTCCGCGTCGGGGTGTGACACGTGCGATTTTAATAAAGAAATAAACTCCTATATGCTCATTTGTTTGTATTCAATCGCATAAATGCATGCTTGCATCTCCCGATTCTCTACTATATAAAATGTTGATTAGCGGAAGGTCAGATTAGGTCCGGCTGGAAACTTTCACTAAGCGTGAGTGAAAAACTCTGCCTCGTACCAAGAACCGGCTAAATAGAATAAATACCACTATATTATGTGCTCACATGTACGATTAAACCATGTTTCTATTTTATAAAATGAGCATGTCTTTCATGTATTCCTTCAGCCCTGAGGGCTCTTCTATCTTGGCGATTAATCAAGGGTTCTCCTTCTTTCGAAAGGATGTAATTAATGCCATAGCCTTTATGGTATGACGGACTCAGGGTCCCGACACGATCACCCACTATTATCTGATGAGTCAGACGGTGCGCACAATAAATCGTCACTCTGTGATTGGCATGTCCCACGCTTAAATAAAACCCCTAATAAATAAATAAAATAAAATAAAATAAAAATAAATAAAAAAATTATTCTCCCACAAACATGGATACCCATACAAGGTCATTGTCACTGCATACCGGATCCCTGCTCGGTCCACAAGTACTCGGTAATGATGGATGACGCCTATCAGCCACTCTGTCGCACCCTGGTGGTACCGGTGAGAAGATATCACCGCCCATCGACTATACCAACTGACCATTATCTGACGCAATATCCCATCTAAAAGGTTGTGGTCATCGTATCCTTCGCCAGTAAACTATAATCCGGATGGCTCCAGTGTCAAACCAATCGCACCCTCAGTCTCAACCCCGTGGTGGCCGTGCAAGTCCCAGGAAGTAGGACTCACAAATCCAACTCGGACCGCGAACTGGTCCGCTCTGCTGAAAAATCCCAAGCAATCCACACTGTGAAACTATCTATGTCTCTAGAAGTCTACTGAGAAACTAGGGAAACTATACATGGTGACCCCGTGCAGGCTGTCTCTGCCCAGCAAGATGGTCCGCTCTAGTTGATGGCGCTCTCCAGCCACTGAAGGATCTGTTGCCTTGTACCAGTTGAGACAAAGCTCCTCATGAACTCGAGCAGGTGCCGGTCCAGGGGGAACTCTCTCGGGTAGCCTCCCGAGCGGTCATAGGTGTAGATGGTGCCTGTCTCAAAAATCATGCTCAGATCTACTACTCCAACCCCATTTCTCCCCTCGCCAATGGGACCCTCAACCACCAGAGATCGCCCTAAGTCCATCTGGCCAACATTGGCGGCAGTGATGAGGGGAGAGCCCAAAGGAGTCATTGGCCGGCCAGTCCACCTCACCTAATAATACTCCTCATGGGCAGTGCGCCTCTGAGCCCGATCATCTCTGCCAAACCTCGCCATAGCTGCAAGATAATTGCATAAAAAGGTTAGTACATAACATTTGCAATATACAAAATGCTAGCATGAAAGAAAAAACATATACATAAAGTGCATATGAGACTTTATCCCACTACAACATGGCAAAATGAGGAGTTCACAGGCCGTCCACCTCCGTCTCCGCCTCTGATGCCTGCCCCGTGGGGGGCATTTGTTGTACCCAGACTTTTTCCCAGATAAAAAAATAAGAAATAGGGGTTCGGGAATTTCCCCAAACACCTTCTGTGTGCTATTTACCCGGCCCCTTCTACAACATGTCGAGCCCAATCGAGGGCCCTAGTCAGCATGTCGTGACTCACGGTGACACCCACACCTAACGGGGACCACCCCCGATCACCCAGTACGCGGCTTCGTCCGCCTTCAACGAAGCCACCCGGGCCGACCCGGGGGGCCCCGACAACAAGCGGCATCATGCGGCACCCAGCAACGAGGCCGGGACTCACCCCCAGAATGCCTCCTTCTAGCATTTTAAAGCCAAAGGAGTATCTCTCCCAGTCAACCGTGGGCTTCGTGAGCCCTTAGCACACTTGTACGGCCCGTGGTCGCGTGTCGGGAATTTCCCCGAGCACCTCGTGGGCACGTGTTTTCCAGGCATTCTACAACAATCTGAGGCCAACCCATGGCCTAGACGCACTAGCCGCATCACACGGCAACCCTCTAGCAAGTTGGGGCCACCCCCGACCCTCAGACACACGGCAACGAGACGTTAACTTTCAGCCACCGGGCCAACCCAGGGCTGCCCGTCAACTGGCCATACAACGTGACATACCTCACCAAGGCTGGGCCCTCACACCCAGGATGCCTTCTCTCAGTTCCTACAAGCTACTATCCCCGCCCCAGGGCTAGATCTAAGCCCAACGAACCAACTAGCCAAGCCGTTCGACAACCCGATGTATATCAGGAATTTTCCCAAACACCTTGCAAGCGGCAACAATGACACTATACAATTGGCCCTCACGGGTCAATACCAGTGTCCTGGTGACCCAATCCTGCCAAAGGATGTCGACACATGATGCAAGAAGGCCCCCCAGGGCACCCCTCACGACAGCAGCTCACCTCAGGGGGGGGTTCACCGCGGGCACGGCCACGCCGAGGTGGGGGCGCCCTCCACCAAGCTTCCCTCCTCCCCGTGCAAGGCTATCCCGGTCCTAGTCTCACTGAGAATCGGTCCACGTACTAGCTCGGGAGTGTTCGTGAGGAAGAAGTTTGAAGCACGGAGTCTCACACAAAGAGCCGGCCAGTCAATCTCGTTCTATGCGCTCCAGTCAAGCCAGTCTGTTTCCTTTCCTTCTTGTGTTCACACCAGGTCAAAGTGGGCCCAAGAAGTACAAAAAATGGGGGTTTATTGGCCCCTCAAAAAACCCCCTCTTTAGTCCACATTAACCCCCCCTGAGGGGGGTTTATGCGGACCAGACTGGCCCCCCCAGTCTGGTCCGTGTAAACCGCCATTTCCTAAAAAAAAAAAATTAACAAAAAAATGAGGCTAGACCAGCCCCGCGTTAACCCCCCCATGGGGGGGGGGGGTTTACGGGGACCAACCTGGACCCCCCCAGTCTGGTCCGCGTAAGCGGGTTTACGCGGACCAGACCGCCCCCCAGTATGGTCCACGTAAACCCCCATTTCCTAAAAAAAGTTTTTTTAAACAAAAAAAAGGCTAGACCAGCCCCGCGTTAACCCCCCCCCCCATGGGGGGATTTACGCGGACCAGCCTGGACCCCCCAGTCTGGTCCGTGTAAACCCCCTGGGGGGTTTTACACAGACCAGACTCCCCCCCCTAGTCTGGTCCGCGTAAACCCCAGCTCTTTCAAAAAAAAAACTTTTTTTCAAAAAAAAGGCCACTCAGCCCCGCGTTAACCCCCTCTAGGGGGGTTTACGCAGACCATACTGGGAGGTCCAATCTGGTCCGCGTAAACCCCCATACCCCTCTCACAAAAAAAAAAAAAATTCCATTGATGGGGGTTTGCCCAGACTAAAGTCATTTGAACCTAGGTAAACCCCCTCAACCCTTCAAATTCTCTATAAATTCCCCCCCTTAGAAGTACAAGGGGCAGAGATACATGATAGACAACATAGACAGAGACACACGGGCTCAAGCATCCAAGGCTTCCAGCACTCCAGCAAGCACAAGGAGCAAGGCGTGTTGGTTGGCTTGTTGTTTGGCTTAGCACACGCCGAGGGTATGTCGAATGTACTCCCCTCACATGGCGTCTAGCCGTTTCACTCAAGCCTATCCTCTCGCGTATGGGGCATTATGATAATGGCGATCACACCCACACATCGGGTCCCCCCGCGTATGGCGCATTATGATAATGATGCGGACGCCATAATGTCAGACTTGCTCCTGCCATGTGTCCACATGCTCATCGCTCTCCCCGAGTCGGCCACCAACGGTCCCGACCGTTGACCCGAGTTAGCCAGACCCTGACCCGGAAGTAACATTCCCAAGACCGGATCTAACTTCTCGGCATGCCGACACTCTCCCTTTGGGGCCAGTACCTGACTGGTCACCTCGAGCTATGTCTGACCTTCCCCAGGCGCCAGCCAGTGTCAGCCCCTGCCATCTAGTTCAACCCTCCTTCAGCAGTTACGCCACTTCTGTAGCTCCTCGTGGAGACCCACTGTAAAAATACCCGGACATCCACTTTATCTTGCATTGACCCGAGGACCGACACATATGTCAAAATTGTCCTGTGGCTTGCACCAGATGTACTCAGACCTTCAGTACCTACCTGTAAAGCCTTTGTGGCATCTATAAGGAAAGAATAGCCAGAAAAATTGATCTTTCACACGTACTTGCACCCATGTTTTTCTATAGCCTTCACGCCAGCCAATATGCAACCAATCTTCTAGAGCCCAGTCGGGTCAACCCTACCAGTCGAGTGGGACAGTCGCCCTATAGCTGCAGTGCACATCCAGTCCTCTACCTGTAGCACCCTGGATAATAATTATAGAGAATAAATTTCCTAAATAAATTAAAACATAATAAATTATCTAAACAATCAAACAAGGGGCCAATTGAAAATATAATACATAATATCTAACCCACAACGATCCCCAATGGGCCCTCAACCCATACACATTAAAAGGGCCTTAACCCTTATATATATATATATAAATGGGCCTTAATAATAAAAGCCCATAACCCTTCCCACGTCAAAGGATGCATAGGGTATATACACATATATACATATTTTGGGTTGTTTTCAAAAAGCCCAAAACTCATGTTCGAACCTTGCATGAGGCCATAGAGTTTTTCCAACCAGAAAGGTGGCTGTGGATATGGCAATAGAGGGATTAACATGGGAAGTTTAAAACCTATTAGGATTCACCGTAGGAAACTCAATTCCCATTAGAAGTCATAGTTCTAAATTCCTATAAATACGACCCCGACGATCGACAGAAGCATCCTTGCTGCTGTTCATCGACGTCGACCTGCTGCTCTTCCTCCTACTGTTGAACGAGAAGAGAGAAGGCTTCTTCTTCTTCTTCTTCTTCTTCTTCTTCTTCCTCGCGGCATCTTCTTCCTACTAATACGGTTGCTGTTGCTGCTACTATTTTTGATCGTGTGCTGCTGCTACTGCAGTTGCTCTTCTTTTCCTCTTCTTCTCTGTTCGTCGACCCGTGCCACCCTCTTCTACACAAAGAGGTAGGTTTTCTCCTAATCTTAGACTAAAACTTTGCTAAACATGTGAAGCCATCTTCCATGATCATGCATGTTTCTTTCTTGTTAGTCTCTGCACGTATTTTAGCATATTTTACGTATTTGGCATGTCGAGGAATTAGCGACCAAGTAGTGACCGCTATTTCATGAATCTGCGACAGTGACTCAGGCGCCAAATCAAACTTCGTTAATTACTTTAGATAAATCATAAGTATAGCATGTTTAAAATTGAATATCTATAGAACCATGCAATTAAAAATCAAGTTGTGCATATTTTTGGATTCCATGTATTTTTCTTTACATCATCATGTCTTTAGTTTTCCAAGAAACCTCTTAGATAGAAAGTGACACTGTTCATCCCTCTAATGAACAGTAAACGAACGAATTAATTCGCATTGAGTCTGTGAATGTATCTAGTGGATGCGTTGCAGTGTGCAACATTGAAAGAAATTGCAACCAGAACCCTATCGCCTATTTGATACTGCGCCCATACACAAGGGCACTATTTCCTAAATTTTAATTATAATGAAATAGGCATTATTTCTGTAGTTAAAATAATTAACGCCCTACTAAAGAGGCGTAATTTCCTGAATATGTGCCCCTTAAGAGAGGCGATGTTTTCCTGAAACTATGAATATGAACAAAAAAAAATAAAAGAATTTGTGCCATGTGTTAAGATGCAAATTATTGGAAAAACCAGATATAATTGCTGGAAAAATCATGAATGGACGTCCAGTCAGTGGGTGCCAATTGAAATTGATGGCCACTGCTAGGGTGTAGTTTTCTGTGACTATTTCATCGCATGTTTTCTCGATCCTATACTGTTGGATCTTTGTCACCACTGTCTAACGTCCGGGACTTGGTCCCTGTTTTACTTTCTACCGCTTACACCTCAACTCTTGGTGATGATTGGACCATCCGCGGGATATTCCATCCTTCGGACGGGTACTTTCTTCATTGAGACCTCCATAAGACTCCGCTAGCCTTGGATTCTCTCAAGGCAGCTGAGTTGGTTGTATCCTAAAAACCCTAGAACCATTGATTATCACGTCACTCTGAAGAAACGTGATGTCCTAGCCCTCATAGAGCATTGTTTCTAACCTCTGTGAAGAATTTACTTCTGTCTGGATTTAGCGACCAAACAGTGGACACTAATTGAATGAGCGAGCGTGTGAGTGGTCGTTATTTCTTCGTGCTCGTGTTGTCCCGAGAATTAGCGGCCACCAGAGTGGGCACTATTTCTGGAATTGGTGGCGGTCTGAGTGGCCGCCAATTACCCAGATTTCCATATTGTCATCAGTTTTAATGTGATTTATCGATATGTCATCCTTACTCAAGTTCTGTCCTTGAACTCTATTCCGTGAATCTACCTTATGTTCCTACAATGGCTTATTCCTTTGGAACTCTATTGGCTATAAAACTATAGTGGATGTCTAAAATATTTACATGACTCAATGCCTAGCAATTATGGGGCCCGGTTTGGTCCTGGGAGGAGCGCCCGCAAGTACTTGTGCCCATGGGAGCTATATTTATTGACCACGGTGTGACATTGCACCGGTGTACATGACTTTCTAGATTTATTCTATGGTGTTGGATCCCCTAGTTGATTCTGGTATTTTGTTTTAATGATAACAAACAATGTGTGCTTGCTTGTAGAACTTGATTGACATCACATAGTTTCATGTGTGAATGATTTGCTTGTAGATAGTTTTTATGAAGAAACCATGATTGGGATTTCATGAATGATGCTTTTTACAAAAAATTGTTTCCTCATGCATAAAGCTTGATTTCCATTCTATTTTAATGTCAAAATAATAGTCATTTGGTTTCTGGAAGAGATCAAGTCGACTTGGTAGGTTGGGAAGTCGACTTGGCCATATGTGTGTTTTCACTTGTGCTTGAACCTTCCTATCTCCTAACTATGAAATGTGAGAGTGAAATATGGTTGTGGAGAATGAGAAGTGTAGTTATGTGCATGTTTCATAATGATTGAAGTCTTTGATTTGGATGCTCATACTAATGTGGCATTCCTTGTGTTTTTCAGGTTTAAATCTTCAGTATGAATCCTCCAGAATCAAAGGGACTTTGCTCTCATTCATCCCATTGGAGATTTATGGCTTAAAGGGGCTGATATTGCTCTTTTCAGATCCTGCAGTGAAGGGGTCGAGCCCTTCAGCCAGTGTCTGGCTAGGTCTTTTTTAAGTGCACAAACTGTCAGGGTCGACCTCCAAGGTCGACCCCTTCCGGCACGGGAGTTGCGAAAGTCTTGTTAACCCATTGTTTTGACTTGGAAACTTTACCATAACTCCCCTAAAAGGTTCATAGACATATGAGGGTGTTTTAAATACATTTTGGGAGGGTCTTATGAGTCTTTTGGCCACTCTACCTTATATATGAACATGAGCTCCGAATTTGCAAGCAAGAACCCTAATGTGCTATCTTTCTATCTTGTAGGGGAAGAAAAGAAGGGGAGTGCGGCTAGAGCTGTGGAGAAGTTCGACCAAAGCCAAGATTTCAAGATCTACATCTAATCTCAAGCCTCCAAAGTCATATTCGTGGCCAGATCTTCAAGGAGAAGCATCGACGGCTCTGTTTAGTTCGAGATCGACCTTCCTCCCGTGTGGATCTAGTTGAAGCATCTTCTATCGGCCTCCAACCATAGAGGAGATATCTAAGATCTCATTTCTATTGATGATTCATGATGTCTTTCATGTTTAATCATTTATGTTGAGCATTCTTGATGTATTTTCTTTCATTTCAGAACATGATATTGTTGTGGGTGTGTGACCGTCTGTGTACGGTAGTGTGTGTGTGTTGATCCGCGAGTCGGATCGTTGTGGAGGCGATGTCTCCATGTGTGTTGGAGATTTTCTCCGTGTGCTTCGTTGTGAAGCGAGTGAAGCCTCACCGGTTTGGTGAGGGGTGGACGTAGGGATCCCATCGTGGTCCCGAACCACCTTAAAAATCCCTCTTGCACTGTGTGTTTATGTGGTTTGCATGATATATCTATTTGCGTGATTGTGTGAGATCGGAAAGGTTGAGGGAAATATTTCCACATAGGTTTCAATTTCATTCCATCATAGTTTAAATTTTATAATCATTTTAATTCTGCAATGTTAGTTTTAAAATCTGCCATTTCGTTTGGGGGACAATTCAACCCCCCTTCTTGTCCGTGCGCATTTGTGGGCCAATAATTGGTAACAGAGCGAGGTCTCTGAATTTTATTCAACCTCATGGTTGTAAAGAAAAGATCGCTAGGCGATGGATAGTAAGGGAATGATTCCTAAGGGACATTCTATACGTAGGCCACCATTTTTTGATGGCACGAATTACACCTATTGGAAAAAAAGAATGACTGTGTTCTTGCAAGCACAGAATTATGATACATGGAAAGTCATAAGTAAAGGTCCTTATGAATTGCCCGATGATGAGGACAGTTGGGCTGAAGAACATATTAAAAAATCATGTGCAAATTTCAGAGCTATGAATATAGTTCAATGTGTTGTACATCTGAATGAATATTCATGCATATCTATGTGTTTGTCTGCACAGGAAATGTGGAACAATCTGAAGTTGATTTATGAAGGCACTTCAGAAGTCAAAGAAACAAAGGCAAATTTATTGGTCCGAGAATACGAGCTCTTCATGATGAAGCCGCATGAGACCATCTTGGAGATGTTTGCTAGGCTTATGGAAATCACCAAAGCATTGAAAGCTCTTGGCAAGGAATACAAAAATCAAGATCTTGTAAGGAAGGTCCTTCGATCTCTGTCATCTCAATGGCACACGAAGGCACTGGTTATTGAAGATTCAAAAGATCTCAGTACCTTGACACTTGATGAGCAAATTGGGTCATTGATGACCTATGAAATCAACATTAAAATGACAGAGGAGGGGGAAGATCAGAAGAAATCAAAAGCATTTAAGGCTTACACAAAGTCATCTGAGGAAAATGATGAAGGGTCAAGTCTTGATAGTAGTGAGGAAGAACTTGTGGACCTCATCACTAGAAGATCTAGAAACATTTTCAGGAAGGCTAGAAGGGATGGCACTTCTTTTAGAAAAGTTCAGAAAAAGCCACTATAGAAGAAAAGAGAGATTAGATGCTATGAATGTAACAAGGTCGGACACATGAGAAATGAATGTCCAGATCTTGAGAGGAAAGTGAAGAAAGGAAAAGCTAGCAAGAAAAAGGTGATGAAAGCTGCTTGGAGCGATGAGGACGAGAGCGAGTCGAAATCTGAGAATGAGGATGAACTGGACGAGGTGGTCCAGAATCTATGTCTAATGGCTGATGAGAAAAATGACACCGAGGTAAATTCTGATAACAAAAACCTCACTTGCGAAGAATGGTAAATTGCTTATGCTAGAATGTATGAAAAGTGCAAGAAGTTGAAACATGAAAATAAAAATCTGAAAAAGAAGTTTATGATATTATGCATTCTAGTTCATCTTCATGCATTAAATGTAGCTTGCTTGAGTTGGAACTTAAAAAAATGAAAGATGAAAATGAAATGTTATTGTCCAAAGTTTCTCTATTTGAGGATGAAATTTCATGTTTAGAAATTGAAAAACAACATGCTTATGAGAATGTGGAAAACCTAAAAACTGAAAATGAAGAATTGGTAAAGGAGTTGGATGGAATCAAAGTAAAATTGATCGAATGTGAGAAATCCAAAATAGACATAAAAACCAACTTCGATACCATGCATGATGAATTAATGAAATTGGAAGACGTTGTTCAAAAGGAATTGAAAGGAAAACAAAAAATTGGTGAAACTAACAATGAAAATGCTAGGAATGATAAGAGAGATGTGGGACACTCACCCACAAGGAAAAATTCATTTGTGAGAAATCAATTTCAGAAATCATTTGACTCATGTTGTTATTCTCCTGTCGATCCATGCATGAACTCGTGTGCTAATCGATCAAACATGCATAGGAGAAGTAATTTTAGGAGACCAAGTGTTACTTGCTTTTATTGTGGTATGTTCAGCTATTCTATGTATGTATGTGATTTAATGAGGGCCGATGATAAATGGTTTGAGAGGAAAAATAGAATGTATTTTGCTCATGCTGGAAGTAACTCTAAGGGACCCAAGAAAGTTTGGGTACCCAAATCTATAAAGTGATAAATTTATTTTACAGGAGTGCCTTGAGGCCGAGGAAATATTAGTAAATAATTGTTTCTCAAGGCAAAGGTAAGAGAGCTCAAGTTCTGAAATTTTCTGTTAAATAATTCAGACATACACTTGGTTGGATCTTGTTAATTCGACCTACTTCATTCTTGTTATTACCTTTTGTTGAGTTTGGAAGTGATAAAGAGATATGCTGTTGAGATGAGTAACTTGCATAAACACTTTTGCTTCATTTTGCAAATAACTATTCAGTTTTGCATACATAGAAAACACATGCAATCTCATGTTTTAGATTGGACATATCCTTGCATATTTGTGAATAAAAATAATTTTTCAATCATCATTTTACATACATGAACATGTTTGCATATACTTTACATACTTATGTGCTTGAATGCCATGATTGTCTGGTATATCAAATGGTGTTTGTGGAAGGTTAGATTATGTCTAGCCGGAAGTTTTCATTTCGTGTGAGGTGGTCTCTGGACCTACGTTCTCCGCCACGTACCGGAAATCATCTTGCATGAACTTAATTCCAAATCTTTGCTTGATTGCATGTATATACTTTAAGAAAATCTTGTTCTTGAAAATTTGAAAGACCTTACCTCCTTGATAGATAAAATATAGTGATTTTGATCAATTGTGAATCATGACATATACAAAGGAGGATGATTTATTTCTAAATGTGCATACATTTAGGGGGAGTCATAACTATGTTTTGGCAAATTCATTTTCAACATCCAAAGCAATTACCCACACACTTTTCACAAAATGATGCATATGACTTTAATAGATAAGGATTTCAGAAATTCTTTTCAACACTTTAAGAGAAACAAAATTTCTACATGGAAATGAAGAGTATGTTGAATTCTATATTTTGATGATGTCAATATAATATGTTTTCTTGGTACTAACATCAGCTTTATTTTTAAAGGAAATTTGAGTTAGAATAAATCGAGAAAGGTACCTTAAGAAGCATGGACAATAGAATGAAGTGTCAAGACAAGGTTAGAGATGATGCATCGACGTAATATGAAGACACCTCGATGCAGTCAAAACCACCAAAGCAAGTATAGAAGAGATGCAATGACGCAACGAGCAGATGCCTCGATGCAATCACAATTTCTGAAGAGAGTTTACAGAGCTGCCTCGGTGTATCAAAAAGATGCCTCGACACATCAAGATTCCGCATAAAGATTCAGGACCGACACTTCAGAGTGTGTAGTCCGATAGATAGGTTGATGAACCTATCAAATACATCGACGCAACAGGATGATGCATAAAGATTCAGGACGATGCTAAAGTTTCTTACCTCGACACGCTAAGAAGGTCAACTACCATATTATATATGAAGTCTACGCATCAGAGTGATGCACCGACGCATCAAGTCAAGGTGTGAACCTTCAGAATCAAACCACGTCAAAGCGTCAGGGCGATGCACTAGTCAAGGCTCAGATTCTAAAGCAACAACGTCAAAGCATCATGAATCTGCACCGACGCACCAACACAGAAGCCTATGTCTAAGGCCGAAGCCGAAAGCCACTGCTTCGACATCTTAGCTATCAACACAAATTTCTACACACTCTGCCTCGACCTGACAGACATGTGCCACGACTCACATCATATGCTTTCCAGAATCCTTATGGAAGGCGTGACTTTTGACAGTTCTAGAGTGATTAAAGTGTCACTCGACCAGTTAATGGTTAAGTATGATATCTAGAGCGTCAGTGAAGGGTATTTAAGGAAAATCTGGACCGCAAGGCAAAATCTGCTTCGGGCGCGTGCTCATTCATGAAGAAACACGTGATGATAGAGAAGTGAGAGTCTTGGCGTGAAAATTCTCATCACACGTGGCTACTCTCTGGAAATTCTGATGACAATCAGAATATTCTTTCTCCACATGGACCAATAGAGTTTCAAGGCTTGGAATTTCGAACTTGAAGAAGAGGAAATCAATTCTCAGCTTTCTCCCCTATAAATAGGATTGCCCACCGTTGGAGAAGGGTGAGGAAAAGCTACGAAAGTTTGAAGCATTCTGAGAGAGTTCCTCCCGAAAGAGAAGTGAGAAGAGAAATCCACCGAGAGAGGGAGAGAAGCTCGAGCAGCCAGCCACTTCAGTTGAAATCTGCTTCATATCGGAAGCTACATTTGTCTCGTTTATATTTTCTGATCATGAATTGTCATTTTTCATTACTTCTATTTTCGTTTCTTTTGTTTTCCTATACGAGTTTACTCGTTGTTCCCTCTGAGCAGTGTCATAGGAAGGGAGTGCTACTCCAGTGTCCCCTCAGCCAGATTTGAGGAAGAGAGGATCGAGACCTCTATTTGTGTGAACTGCAGGGAGCAGTTCACGGGCTTCCTTCTGCTGTCGCAGAAGAAGGGAGGTTGAATCTCCTGGGGTTTTCTCCTGGGTTGCAGGAGATGCAAGGAATCTGTTCCTTGGGGAAAGCTGTATTGCAGGCGTTGTCATAGACTAAGTCTATTGTGTGTGTGCTTGTTTAAGCAAGGGATCCTCACTCGGTTCGAGTGAGGGGTGGACGTAAGCAGACCAAGCGTCTGGCCGAACCACCTTAAAAATTGCTTGTGCTCAGTCTGATGGTTTGCACATTTGAATCTCCTTTCTGAATTCATATAGTTCATTACACAGATCAATTAGCTTGGCATTCAAAGTGTGCTGCACCAATTAACTAGTATATCAAAAGGCGTTGTTGAAAGGATAGGTTACGCCTATCTGGAATCTTGCCCCTTGCGTGAGGCGATCTCCCGATCGAACCTCCGCCAAGTACCAGTGATAGTGGTTGCAAGCACATTCAGGTGCTGAGAGTGGATTATTCCTGCTGTATCTCTTGTCATCGAGCTTAGTTCACTGCTTTAATTGTGCACACCAACTATTTGGTTGTTTGTCTATCTTGTGCGTGAAAACAAATTAGCGTTGCTGTTGTTAATTTGTTTTTGATTAGCTTTTGGTTATTGTTTTCTTGGATTTGGGGACATACATATTCATCCCCCCCTTCTATATCTATCTTTCTCACATATCAGAGTAATCGTGAGAAAAAAGCTACCTACCCACAACAATTAATAAGTGGAATGTGGAACTGAGTAGCCAGGAATCCCCACTGAAATAAATGAGGAAGCTCGCGTCGAAAAGTGAAGCTAAAATCCACAAGATCAAAATTGTGATGAATCCTAGTAGCTGGGAATCTCCATTGAGACACATGAGGTGACTCGTGCCGAATGGTGAAGTCCAATAAAAGAAACAAAAAGGGGTTGTGCAAGCTACCGATAGTCGAGGATCTAAAATTGAAATGTAGAGAGAAAATAACCCTCTAGTATTCTTTAGAAATTCTGATCATATCCATATATTTTGAAGTTCATTTCTCATTGCCACACATTCACTCTTAGGTATTATTGTAATGAATGTGTATCTTGAATTTGTTCTTATCATGGTTAATGCAATGCCAACATATGCATGCACTACCTTTTTTGATTATGCTTCATGTGACACATATTTTCAATCCACTGTTCACTTGTTATCACTTTACTCCATTGAGGGGGAGTTATAGTATTACTTGCTTGAATGGCTTGCTTGCTTGCATGCTTGCTTGGAACACGTCATACTTCATTTCACATAGACACATATTTGGCACATTCATGTCCACATCAGGTTTGAATTACCCCATTGTCAGTCAATTTTTGTTATTGACAAAAAGGGGGAGAATAGGTTGGTGGTGTGCTTAAATTTCTCATATTGATAAGGGTAGAATCTGCTCATACCATTATTTCAAAGTGATTCACTATGTTCACTAACTTTAACACAAAGGGGGAGAACGGCTCACTGATGTTTTTGAAAATGAATGAATTGCTTCCATTCAATCATGTGAAATTCACGCACACATCGTTTTGTCATCATCAAAAAGGGGGAGATTATTAGATCCCCTAGTTGATTCTGGTATTCGATTTTAATGATAACAAACAATGTGTGCTTGTTTGAAGAACTTGATTGACATCACATGGTTTCATGTGTGAATGATTTGCTTGTAGATGGTTTTTACGAAGAAACCATGATTGGGATTTCATGAACGATGCTTTATACAAAAATTGTTTCCTCATGCATAAAGCTTGATTTCCATTCTGTTTCAATGTCAAAACAATATTCATTTGGTTTCTGGAAGAGATCAAGTCGACTTGGTAGGTTGTGAAGTCTACTTGGCCTTATGTGTGTTTTCACTTGTGCTTGAACCTTCCTATCTGCTAACTATGAAGTTTGAAATTGAAATATGGTTGTGGAGAATGAGAAGTGTAGATATGTGCATGTTTTATAATGATTGAAGTCTTTGATTTGGATGCTCATACTAATGTGGCATTCCTTGTGTTTTTCAGGTTTAAATCTGCAGTATGAATCCTCCGGAATCAATGGGACTTTGTCTCATTCATCCCATTGGAGATTTATGGCTTAAAGGGGCTTATATTGCTCTTTTCAGACCCTGCAGAAGAGGGGTCGACCCCAGGGGTCGACCCTCCCTGGGCTATGGTCTGTCTGCACAGCAGACAGACCAGCCAGCTATAGGGGTCGACCCGAGGGGTTGACCCCCTTCAGCTAGTTTTTTGGCTGGGTCTTTTTTAAGTGCAGAAACTGTGGGGGTCGACCCCCAAGGTCAACCCCTTCTGGCACAGGAGTTGCGAAAGTCTTGTTAACACATTGTTTTGACTTGAAAACTTTACCATAACACCCCCAAAAGGTTCCTAGACATATGAGGGTGTTTGTAATACATTTTGGGAGGGTCTTATGAGTCTTTTGGCCACTCTACCTTATATATGAACATGAGCTCTGAATTTGCAAGCAAGAACCCTAATGTGCTATTTTTCTATCTTGTAGGGGAAGAAAAGAAGGGGAGTGCGGCCAGAGCTATGGAGAAGTTCAACCAGAGCCAAGATTTCAAGATCTACATCCAATCTCAAGCCTCCAAAGTCATATTCGTGGCCAGATCTTCAAGGAGAAGCACCGACGGCTCTGTTTAGTTCGAGATCGACCTTCCTCCCATGTGGATCTAGTTGAAGCATCTTCTATCGGCCTCCAACCTAAGAGGAGATATCTCAGATCTCATTTCTATTGATGATTCATGATGCCTTTCATGTTTAATCCTTTATGTTGAGCATTCTTGATGTATTTTCCTTCATTTCTGAACATGATAATGTTGTGGGTGTGTGACCATCTGTGTACGGTCGTGTGTGTGTGTTGATCTGCGAGTCGGATCGTTGTGGAGATGACGTCTCCGTGTGTATTGGAGATTTTATTTGTGTGCTTCATTGTGAAGCGAGTGAAGCCTCACCGGTTTGGTGAGGGGTGGACATAGGGAGCGCGCCGTGGTCCCGAACCACTTTAAAAATCTCTCTCGCACTGTGTGTTTATGTTGTTTGCATGATATATCTGTTTGCGTGATCGTGTGAGATCGGAAAGGTTGAGAGAAATATTTCCACATAGGTTTCAATTTCATTCTATCATAGTTTAAATTTATAATCGTTTTAATTCTGCAACGTTAGTTTTAAAATCTACCATTTTGTTTGGGGGACAATTCAACCCCCCTTCTTGTCCGCGCGCATTTCTGGGCCAACATATGGCATTCCACTTTCTCTCTATATTACGTGCTTGATATTACATGACCTGACTTGCGTGGCCCGGATTGGGCAAAGTACTTGAATGAATTAATAGCCAATATCTTGATACTTGACTTGACAAATTACATGCCTGATATCTTGGTAAACTTTACTTGATTTATCATCAAAACTTGCTAGTATATCTTGCTAGTTCACTCTCTCTTTACTTTCATTCTACATTCAATGATCTCTTGCTATCTTGCGTACATGAGAATGCCACATGATATAAGTCATTAATTACTTTAAGCAAGTGTGGATTAGAGATATAATTCCTACTGAGCGTTCGCTCACCCTAGTTTTTCCCCTATTTTTTAGGTCATTCCGATGACGAAGATCATTCGAATGGGGATGGACACGAGTGAAGAGTTTAGAGCCATCCGATCATTGAAGCTACTATCTAGTCGTGTCTTTTTCATATTTCTTGAGTCTATTATGGTAATTTTCCTTTATTGAATCTAGAAGGTCAATTAGTACTCCTTTCCCTTTGAAGGATGGTGTAATGGAGATATTTGATGGTAATAAGGAATAAATTGGATTTGGTTATTGTCTCTATTTGCGCACTCTATCTATATGTCGAATTTCCTTATGCTCTGATTGACATGATCGATATAAACTCGTCACACGTACCGAGTTCCTTCCGCGCTCGGGACGTGACAATTTTGTGGTATCAGAGCCTAGGATCTTCAAATTCCTAGGAACCCAAGTCCAAGGATAGGTTATTCCTTATACCCAGTGAGATTGGGTAGAGCCATGGGATAAGTCCTATGTTGACGTTCAACCCTATAGTAAAAACTCATAAACTAATTAGACTTAATTCTCTTGTAGGATCATGGCCACCGAGAGAGCACAATGGCGTGACATGCAACGCACCGTTCAAGGTCTCACCCAAGCACTACAACAAGTGGCGTAAGGGGGCATGAACCGTGGAGCCGGAGATCTCCATCGAAGTTTTAGAAACATGAACCCCCCTAAGTTTGTCGGCTCGTCCGATCCTGACGATGCCAAGAACTGGAAGAAGGAGATGGAACGTATATTTCGTGTGATGCAATGCACGGATGGAGAGAAGGTGTTGCTAGCGACTTTCCAACTAGAACGAGATGCTCGACTCTGGTTGGAATCCGTGGAAGCCACTTTACAAAACAATCACGTCACATGGGGCGAGTTCGTGGAACACTTCAATAGTAAAAATTTTTCTGATAGAATACACGAGAAGAAGGCCGTGGAATTTGCCGCCTTGAAATAAAGAAGTTTATCAGTGGCTGAGTATGAGGCCCAATTCTCTAGGCTGTCAAGATATGCATCACATCTGGTGAGTACGGAGAAGATGAAGACCCGAAGATTTCTAAATGGGCTTCGACCCCAATATATTATACAACTGGCACCGATGGACATACAAGTCTATTCGGAGATGGTAAGAAGGGCACAATTCCTAGAAGACACCACGGAGTTGTCCGACCGGATCTGTGGGAAGGACAAGAAGGAGCACGTTACAAGCTCTGGCGCATTCAAACCTGCCTTCAACAAGAAGAGATCCAATAATGGAGGTGATTCCTCCCAGGAAAAGAAATTCAAGAAAAATGATAAACCTTTCTCTATCACCACCACACCATCTAAGGAGGTGTGTAAACATTGCGACAAGGTCAGACATAAGGCCGAAGAATGCTGGCGAAGGTTGGGAGCATGTCTCCGATGCGGGAGCCATGATCACCGCATTCCCGATTGTCCCCTACTCACTGATCAAGCTGGAGACGAGAAGCGCCCGGTCAAAAAACAAGCATGTCTCCAAGCTCTTCAAGAGACGGAAAATAGCGAAGGTGGACTCGTGGATGGTACAATAAAAATTTGTTCCAAGACTACTCACGTCTTATTTCATATCGGCGTGACTCATTCTTTTCTTTCCAAGGGATCTGCTGCTTCATTTTCTTTGGAACCTATATGGTTAGACTTATTTATTTCTACTCCTCTTGGAAGCGAATCCGAGATTACACACCATTACCCGAATAGTGAAGTTATGGTTAAAGGGCAAAATCTACCTGTCGATTTGATATGCCAAGATATGAAAGGTTATGATGTCATACAAGGTGCCGATTGGCTATCCACACATAGGGCAGTTATAGATTACCGAAATGGCAAGGTAACCTTAAAGGATTTCTTGGAACTGGTTTACACTAGTCCGTGGAGTCGGGACAAGTAACCCCTTATTTTGGCTCTCCGTGCTAGCAAGCTCTTAAGAAAGGGGTCTGTGGCTTTCATAGCATTTGTGACTGCCACGGAAGTTAAGGAGTCCAAGCTAGAAGACATCCGCGTAGTCAGGGAGTTTCCTGATGTATTCCTGGAGGATTTACCTGGTCTACCCCTGGAGAGAGAAGTGCCCTTCACCATCGACCTTGTCCTTGGTGTTGACCCAGTTTCTAAGGCACCTGATAGAATGTCCCCCGCCGAGCTAAAAGAATTGAAGGAACATGATGCGGGATGAAATGCGACTAGAGACCAATTTGATGCGAATCTAGGACTCTAGGCGACGAGGTGACAAATTGGACGACGCGACCAGCAATGACGCGAACAACAAGGTTAACTAGATGCGACACCAAGAGCTCCTATGGGATACATGTCGTTAACAAAAATGCAAACTCACGAGTCGTCCCTTGCAAGGGAAACGCGGGGATGTGCGCGGTTGAGAAACTGGCAGTGAGACAAGGGTGGTCGGCTCTTTTCATGTGCTCGGGTCAAGTCACGGGATGGGTCACGCTCTTTCTCTCACAGCGGTGATCAAAAGATGATAACGAGCTAGAATCCTATCACTCAAGTAGCGGCATACGAGCATATACGAAATAAGCAAATGCCGAGAGAGATAGAGAACAATACCTCCACACTCCAGGCATGGGGAAGACAACCCCGGCCAAGATTCGTAACTCCCAATACAGTAAATATTAATAATTACATCATTGAATTTATGGCCCACTCCACGCAGGGAGGTAAAGGGATTCAATAGCAAACTAAGAGCACCAATCTTGGGTTGACGGGCAGCAAACCGGAGGGGTTCTCAGACGGAGACGGACTACTGGTCCGGATTTGCTCGGTTCAGACCTACTGGACAGCAAGCGCGTTCGGCACGTGGGACGGTGGCTTCCTGTCGACTTCTGACCAAGGCGGTTGGCTGGGACATTAGTGGGAGGTCCCTCTTCGATCCCTGATGTCGGCGGTGGCTGAATCGGAGCCGAAGGACCGACGGGGATCTTAGATCCCAGACCTATCCCGCAGCCCTGTGGCTGGACAGATCTGCGCGACCTGGTAAAAATAATTATTGTGCTCAGATCTGGAGGTGGATCGGAACAAAATTGGTGCCGTTGGAAAGTAGACTAGAAGATCTACGAAATATATAATTTTCACAACCATCCAGCAATAGGATTGGCAAGGAAAAACTATGTGCTCCTGTAACTTTTCTGGCTCGGATTATAGAACAGACAAGACATATTGTGATCTTTCTGAAAAAGGGGTTTGACCGAAGGGTAAATGGTGGATCTAGATCATGGAGATTTTATGGGTGAGAGGGGGGGAGTTAGGATAATGCACAAATATTTTTCTAATTTTCTGACGTGGTTTGGGGGGTGGGAAAAATAGATCTTCAGACTACTGTCTCGCAGATCTGCACACAGGCAGATTGTGAGGGGTGGAAAGACGGTAGTGGGAAGGGACTCAAACGGAGGCTGATTGGCGTGAAAATTAAACTGGGAGTAGGGGAGGACGTGGGGAACAAACCATCAAAATTTTAGCTCAATCAGACAGTCGGATCTGGAGATCCAACTTCCTCTTTTACCTTCTATTCTACAGGTCGCAGATCCGGACAGCAGGCCAAAGAGTGGCTTGTGGAGGCTCGATGGCAGCTCGGATTGCAGCGACGGCGGCGGTGGTTGAGAGTCACACCCAGCAGATGTGGTAGACGTGGGAATCACTCTCAAAGACTAGGGTTTCACACCCTGGATCTGCAGCTTTCTCAACTGCAAGGAAGAAGTAGGAGAGAGGGGAGGGCGCCCAAGGCTCCTTGGCACAAATTCTGATTTTTCTTTGCATTAATTCTCCTAAAATTATTAAAAGAGAGATTTTATATTTAAACCCTAGACCTAATACAATGACCTTAATTACCCCTTGGTCACGGGAGAGAAAAGGGCATAATGGGGATGGAAATATTAAATTCCCCATATGGGGACAAAGGAGGGGGCGCCCCCCCCCCCTCTTGGTCAAGGATGGCAACTTGGGTCAATATTCTCCCATTGACCCAAATTAAACCCAAAAATACCAATACTTGATCAATATTCTCCCATTGACCCAAATTAAACCCAAAATACAAATACACGCCAAATACAATCCAAATACATACTAAAATATCAAGACTCAAGTGGGGACTGCAAACTATCCCCCAGCCACAAGGATGCCGACATCACCAGAGTCGTGCTGCGTGTCCGGTACCGGCGGCTAACTGATTCAAGCCGATCTCTAGCTCTAGTGTCTGCACCAATTCTCCACGGGTGGGAAGAACTCGACCCCGTCGAGTAAGGGGTGCGGCTGCTCATGTATCACTCCTGCGAATCTGGATCTATCCTCTGTAGCTCTGCTCGGGTGATCCACGTGTCATCAGCTGTGGGCCGTTCTCTCCACCGTACCAGGTAGTGCGAGTACGCTCCACTCCTAGGAATCGTCACCTGCTCATCCTGTATATGTTCTATATGCTCATGCTGTTGTGGGAATGAGGCTAGTGGTGGACACTCAGGGGCGGGGTCACTATCAAGGGGAGGAGACTGCTCGAAAGCTCACTGGGAATCACCGCTGGGTCCCTATAGGCAACTAGATCCGAGACGTTGAAGGTAGAGCTGATTCCATATTCCTCAGACAAGTTTATAACGTACGCATTAGACCCGACTTGCCTCACACTCGAAAGGGACTGCCACTGCGAGCTGGCAATTTTCTACACAGTTCTAGAGGGAAACCGTTTCGGTTTGACCCTGATCTTGACATATTCATCCTCTCGGAACTCACGGTGGTGTCTTGAGCATAAAGCAACTCATTACATCATGCATTGCTGGCATTTGACGATGACTATGCAACTCCCTATGCACTTGACAAATGTATGTATGGACTGTTAACAAATCGTACAAAGATAAAACAAACCGTATAAATAAAGAAAAATAGACTCACACAAGACCCAAAACTCATACATAATGCAGTGGTGGTTCGACGCCAGTCATCACTGGCCAGTGACGGGGTGAGGATACACCTGATGACCCACTAATTGGACATCGTCTGTGGACTGAGCATCCTGGGTGTCTATAGGATCTTCATTCTCACAAAAGAATTTGTCAGCTAATTCCTGCTCTGCCTCATAGCTGACAGACATAAGCCCTGAATGTGAGGCTTCTCCAACCCTTTTGTCCCCAAGGACTAGTGATGTACAAGTGGGACACTAGCATGCAAAGTGGCCAAACCCATTGCAGTGATAACACTGCTGTCGTGTTCCATCCCCGATAATTGGTCCCTTACCCTTATCCTCCCGACGGACAGGCGGTGTAGGCAACATGGGATGAGCAGGATGTGTGGGTGATGGTGGGCGGGCAATGGGTGTTGTTGGTTGGGGTGGAGGTGGAAGATCCCTTGGCCTGGGAGGGTGAGGCCTTGGAGTGAATAGCTCCTAACGGGTGGGCTCCTGAGGTTGAGCCATGGGGGCCCTCTGATATTGGCCTGAAGAGCTCTAGGGCTCGGCACCACGATGATGGAAGGGGCCCAACTGTTGGGTAGACTCGAACTGTGTCTCGAACTGCTCCAACTTGAGAGCAACCTGATACGCTTGTTCCAAAGTGGTCACATTGCAGTGGAAAAGTTCATATTGATAGTGTGGCCGCAAACCACGATGGAAATGGGAAATGGGCATGGTGCTCTCCTCCAAGATGCCACATCGTAAAAAATACTCATCAAATTTCGTGATGTAATCGGATACGGACCGATCCCCTTGACTGAGACTCTGCCACCTATCTATGAGCCTCTAACGGTACGTGGTAGGAAGGTACTTTTTTCTAAGTCTATCCTTCATCTCATTCCAAGTCTCAACCTGCGGCTCCTGTCGTTGAAATAGCAAGCTCTCCACATTGCTCCAATAAGTTTGCACTTGCCCTAACAGCTTCATTTTAGCGAACTTGACTTTCCGGTGGTCTGTCATCTCAAACCACTCGTAGTACCGGTCCTTGTCGGCCTCCAAATCGAGATAGACCTTCGGGTCCAAGGATCCGTCAAAAGTGGGAGGGTCTGCTCGAACGGTCCTAAGGACTCTATCGTCCTCTTCATCTCTCAGCTGATGAAAGCCACGATGGCGCCGGCCATACCCCTCATAAGCATTATCGGACCCATAGTCCTCAAGACCAAGGTCACAATGCTGTGGTTCGATGGCCCAGTGAGGGGCGGGCTGAGGAGCATGAGCGGGCTGGCCCTGGGCCATGGGAGCGGGCTGGACCTGGGCCATGGGAGCGAATTGGATATGGGCCGCCGCGGGAGGGGGTGCAGGTGGGCCCTGGGCTACTCCTAGAGGATCTCCGTGTGACATCATATCCAACCATCCAACCAGACCTTGGATAGATCTGTCAAATGACTCCATGCGTTCCTCCATGGCCCTAAGGCGACCATCCATACAGACTCCTAAAGGTAGCCTCGGACTAGTCCATCCGGGCCATGAGGGCCATCATCACCTCATGCAAGGTGTGTAGGTCTCTAGGGGCGGTATCCCGTGGGTCTACCATAGACGCGGGGCGATGGTATTGGGTACCTCACCGGGTGGGCATGCAAAGACACAGAGGTTGGAATGCACTGACTAAGGCGAACTGAAGAACCTATACTCAACCAATATCCAGTACGTGGCGGAGATATGATCTGAAGATCGAACTCACGCAAGTGTGCTACCTTCCCAATAGGCATAACCTATCGTTTCGGGAACACCTTTTAATATACCAGATATAGAGATGAAATGCACACCTAGGACAAGATGACCCTAGACTCAAACTTGCTCTGATAGACTACCCTAAACTCAACTTAGCTCTGATACCAAACTGATGGGGGATGAAATGCGACTCAAGACCAATTTGATGCGAATCTGGGACTCTAGGCGACGACGCGACTAGCAATGACGCGAACAACAAGGTTAACTAGACGTGACACCAAGAGCTCCTATGGGATACATGCCGTTAACAAAAATGCAAACTCATGAGTCGTCTCTTGCGAGGGAAACTCGGGGATGTGCGCGGTTGAGAAATCGACAGTGAGCCAAGGGTGGTCGGCCATTTTCACGTGCTCGGGTCGAGTAACGGGATGGGTCACGCCCTTTCTCTCACAGCGGTGATCAAAAAAATGATAACGAGCTAGAATCCTATCACTCAAGTAGCGGCATATGAGCATATACGAAATAAGCAAATGCCGAGAGAGATAGAGAATGATACCTCCACGCTCCAGGCGTGGGGAAGACAACCCAGCCAAGATTTGTAACTCCCAGTACAATAAATATTAATAATTATAGCATTGAATTTATGTCCCACTCCACGCAAGGAGGTAAAGGGCTAGAACAGCAAACCAGGAGCGCCGATCTTGGGTTGACGACCAGCAAATCGGAGGGGTTCTCGGACGGAGACGGGCTGCTGGTCTGGATTTGCTCGGTTCAGACCTGCTGGACAGAAAGTGCGTTCGGCATGTGGGACGGTGGCTTTCGATCGACTTCTGGCCGAGGCAGTTGGCTGGGACGTTGGTGGGAGATCCCTCTTCGATCCGTGAAGTCGGGGGTGGCTGAATCGGAGCCGTAGGACCGACGGGGATCTTAGATCCCAGACCTGTCCCGCAGCCCTGTGGCTGGACAGATCTACGCGACCTGACAAAAATAATTACTGTGCTCAGATCCAGAGGCGGATCGGAACAAAATTGGCACCATTGGAAAGTAGACTGGAAGAGCTATGACATATATAATTTCCATAACCATCCAGCAATAGGATTGGAAATGAAAAACTCTATGCTCCTGTAACTTTTCTGGCTCAGATTATAGAATGGACAGGATAAATTGTGATCTATCTGAAAATGGGGTTTAACTAAAGGGTAAACGATGGATCTAGATTATGGGGATTTTATGGGTGAGAGGGGGGGAAGTGAGGATCACGCACAAATATTTTTATAATTTTATGACGTTGTTTGGGGGGTGGGAAAAATAGATCTTTAGACTACTATCTCGCAGATCTGCCCACAAGCAGACTGTGAGGGGTGGAAAGACGGCAGTGGGAAGGGACTCAAATGGAGGCCAATTGGCGCGGAAATTAAATTGGGAGTAGGGGAGGACGTGGGGAACAAACCATCAAAATTTCAGCTTGATCAGACAGTCGGATCTGGAGATCTAACCTCCTCTTTCACCTTCTATTCTGCAGGTCGCAGATCTGGACAGCAAGCCAAAGAGTGACTTGTGGAGGCTCGACAGCAGCTCGGATGGCTGCGGCGGCGGCGATGGCTGAGAGTCACAGCCAGTAGAGGTGGTAGAGGTGGGAATCACTCTCAAAGATTAGGGTTTCACACCCTAGATCTGCAACTTTCTCAGTTGCAAGGAAGAAGAAGGAGAGAGGGGAGGGCGCCCAGGGCTCCTTGGCACAAATTCTGATTTTTCTTTGCATTAATTATACTAAAATTATTACAAGAGTGGTTTTATATGGAAACCCTAGACCTAATACAATGACTTTAATTATCCCTTGGTCAAGGGAGAGAAAAGGGCATAATGGGGATGGGAATATTAAGTTCACCATATGGGGACAAAGGAGGGGGCGCCCCCCTCTCTTGGTCAAGGATGGCAACTTGGGTCAATATTCTCCCATTGACCCAAATTAAACCCAAAAATACAAATACTTGATCAATATTCTCCCATTGACCTAAATTAAACCCAAAATATAAATACACACCAAATACAATCTAAATACATACCAAATACATTCCAAATACATACTAAAATATCAAAACTCAAGTGGAGACTCCAGACTATCCCCCAGCCACAAGGATGTCGGCGTCGCCCAAGTCGTGCTGCGTGGTACCGGTGGCTAGCTGAGTCAAGCCGATCTCTGGCTCTGGTGTCCGCACTAGAACAATTGAAGGAATTATTAAAGAAGGGTTTTATTAGACTAAGTACTTCCCCGTGGGGAGCACCTATGATGTTTGTCAAGAAGAAAGATGGATCGATGAGACTCTGCATCAATTATCGGTAGTTGAACCACCTTACTATCAAGAACCAGTATCCACTGCCGAGGATCGATGAATTGTTTAATCAAATATCTACAGCCAAATATTTCTCGAAGATTGATCTTAGATCGGGATACCACCAATTGAGGATCAAGGATAAGGATATTCACAAGACCGTATTCCAGAGTAGGTATGGGCATTACGAATTCATTGTTATGCCTTTTGGACAGACAAATGTCCCTGCAGCCTTTATATAGTTAATGAACAGTATATGCACGCCTCATCTGGACCAATTTGTTGTGATTTTTATTGATGATATATTGATCTATTCAAAGTCCGAGGAAGATCATGAAGAGCATTTGAGGACTGCATTACAAATATTAAGGAAGAATCAACTTTATGCCAAGCTGAGTAAATGTGACTTCTGGCTCGAGGAGGTATCTTTCTTAGGGCATGTAATTTTGAAGAATGGAATTTCAATTGAACCATCAAAAGTCGAGGCTGTGAAGAATTGGGAAAGGCCGACAAATGCAACTGAGATCCGTAGCTTCTTGGGTTTGGCTGGTTATTACCGGTGATTTATAAAGGACTTCTCCAAGATTGATGTTCCTCTTACTAGGCTGACATGCAAGGAGATTCCTTATAAGTGGAATGAAGATTGTGAGAGAAGCTTCCAAGCCTTGAAGGATCATTTGACGACTGCTCCAGTCTTAGCATTACCAGCTGAAGGAGAGAAGTTCAAAATGTATACCGACGCATCTGGCATTGGCCTCGAATGTGTGTTAATGCAACAAGGGAGAGTCATTGCTTACTCTTCCTAACAATTGAAGAAGCATGAGGAGAACTACCCAGGGCACGACCTAGAGTTGGCTGCGGTAGTGTTTGCTTTAAAGATCTGGAGGCACTATCTCTACAAAGAGCAATTCACCAAGTACTCCGATCACAAGAGCCTCAAATATTTATTCTCACAAAAGAAATTAAATATGAGACAAACACGTTGGCTAGAATACCTCAAGGACTTCGACTTCACTATACAATATCATCCTGGAAAGGGTAATCCCGTAGCAGATGCCCTTAGTTGAAAGCCGAGAGCATTATTGCCCAACTATATGATCCAAGAATGGAAGATGTTAGGATAATTATCTAAACTTGATATAAGCACGAATAAGGAGAAAGGGTGTATTACTCTATCACACATGAGGATACAACTGGATTTACTCTCCGAGATCAAAGAACTTCAAGACAATGACCCGGTGTTAGTAGCAATAAAGGGCAAGCTAGAAGAGCAACCTGATTTTAAGCTAACATCAGATGGAAGATTCTTGTTCCGAGAAAGGACATGTGTATCGGACTGCCTTGAATTTCTAGAAAAAGATCTTAGAGGAAGCACACCGATCAAGGTACACCATACATCCTGGAGCTACCAAGATGTACCAGGACTTGAAACAGACTTTTTGGTGGCCCAATATGAAAAGGGAGGTAGCGGACTTTGTGTCTCGATATCTCACATGCCAACAAGTAAAAGTGGAACACCAAAAGCCCGCTGGTAAGTTACATCCCCTAGACATTCCCAAGTGGAAGTGGGAAGATATTGGAATGGACTTCATCATGGGTTTGCCTAAGTCTAAAGGTGGACATGATGGAATATGGGTTATCATAGATTGATTGACCAAATCGGCACACTTCTTGCCTATAAAGAGCCGATGGTCAGTTGATGTTCTAGCTGCTTTATACATCAAAGAGGTGGTTAGACTGCATGGAGTTCCCATTTCTATCGTGTCTGACTGAGACCCGCGCTTCACTTCTCACTTTTGGAAGGGTCTACAACACTTCATGGGGACGAGACTCAATTTCAACACTACTTTTCATCCTCAAATGGATGGTCAGACCGAGAGAACCAATCAAGTCGTGGAAGACATGCTACGAGCCTGTGTTATTGATTTTAGTGGAAGCTAGCATGATCACTTGCCCCTGATCGAATTTGCTTATAATAACAGTTATCAGGCAAGCATTCAAATGGCACCCTTCGAGGCATTATACGGAAGGAGTTGTCACTCACCAATATGCTAGGACGAAGTTGGGGAAAAGCAACTTCTAGGTCCGGATATGGTAAGGGATATGACTGAGAAAGTGCAACTTATTAGAGAAAGACTCAAGATGGTTCAGTCGAGACAAAAGACTTATGCCGACACTAGAACGAGAGACCTTGAGTTCCAAGTCGGAGACCACGTCTTTCTCAAGATTTCCCCTGGTCGAGGCATTAGAAGATTTGGTGTTAAGGGCAAGCTTACACCAAGATATATTAGTCCCTTCGAAGTACTAGAAAGAGTTGGCGAGGTAGCTTATCGGATCGCCTTGCCACCCCAACTATCCGAAGTTCATAATGTGTTTCACATCTCTATGCTCAAGAAATATGTGTACGATCTGTTCCACGTCATAGAACACGACAATCTGGTGTTACAAAAGGATCTCACATATGATCAAAATCCTTTAAAGATCCTGGATCGTGAAGTTCGTGTACTGCGGAAGAAGACAATTCCCATGGTAAAGGTTCAATGGAATAAAAGTTTCGAACATGAAGCTACTTGGGAGACCGAAGAATATATGAAGTGAAGATTCCTTGACTTGTTTCGAAATTGTAAGTACTCTGCACCCTCCATGTCTATATGAAAGTGAATTTGGGGACCAAATTCTTTTAAGTGGGGGAGGGTGTAGCATCCCGGATAAAAATTATAGGGAATAAATTTTCTAAATAAATTAAAACATAATAAATTCTCTAAATAATCAAACAAGGGGCCAATTGAAAATATAATACATAATATCTAACCCACAACCATCCCCAATGGGCCCTCAACCCATACACATTAAAAGGGCCTTAACCCTTATATATATAAATGGGCCTTAATAATAAAAGCCCATAACCCTTCCCACGTCAAAGGATGGATAGGGTATATACACATATATACATATTTTGGGTTGTTTTCAAAAGGCCAAAAACTCATGTTCGAACCTTGCATGAGGCCTTAGGGTTTTTCCGACCAAGAAGGTGGCTATGGATATGGCAATAGAGGGATTAACATGGGAAGTTTAAAACCTATTAGGATTCACCGTAGGAAACTCAATTCCCATTAGAAGTCAGAGTTCTAAATTCCTATAAATATGACCCCGGCGATCCACAGAAGCATCCTTGCTATTGTTCATCGACGTCGACCTGCTGCTCTTCCTCCTACTACTGAATGAGAAGAGAGAAGGCTTCTTCTTCTTCTTCTTCTTCTTTTTCTTCCTCGCGGCATCTTCTTCCTAATGATACGGTTGTTGTTGCTGCTACCGTTTCTGATCGTGTGCTACTGCTGCTGCAGTTGCTCTTCTTTTCCTCTTCTTCTCTGTTCGTCGACTCGTGCCACCCTCTTCTACACAAAGAGGTATGTTTTCTCCTAATCTCAGACTAAAACCTTGCTAAACACGTGAAGCCATCTTCCATGATCATGCATGTTCTTTTCTTGTTAGTCTCTGCACGTATTTTAGCATATTTTACGTTTTCAGCATGTCGAGGAATTAGTGACCAAGCAATGGCCGCTATTTCATGAATCTACGACAGTGACTCAGGCGCCAAATCAAACTTCGTTAATTACTTTAGATAAATCATAATTACAGCATGTTTAAAATTGAATATCTATGGAACCACGCAATTGAAAATCATGTTGTGCATATTTTGGATTCCCTGTATTTTTCTTTACATCATCATGTCTTTAATTTTCCAAGAAACCTCTTAGATAGAAAATGACACTATTCATCCCTCTAATGAACAGTAAACAAACGAATTAATTCATGTTGAGTCTGTGAACGTATCCAGTGGATGCGTTGTAGTGTGCAACACTGAAAGAAATTATGACCAGAACCCTGTCGCATATTTGATACTGCTCCCGTACACAATGGCACTATTTCCTAAAATTTAACTATAATGAAATAGGCACTGTTTCTATAGTTTAAATAATTAATGCCCTACTAAAGAGGTGTAATTTCCCTAATGTGTACCACTTCAGAGAGACGTTGTTTTCTTGAAAATATGAATATGAACAGAAAAAATAAAAAAAAGAATTTGCGCCTTGTGTTAAGACGCAAATTACTGGAAAAACCAGATATAATTGCTGGAAAAATCATGAATGGACGTCTAGTCAATGGGAACTAATTGGAATTGACGACCACTGCTAGGGCACAATTTTCTGCGACTGTTTCATCGCATGTTTTCTCGATCCTATATCGCTGGATCTTTGGCACCACTGTCTCACGTCCGAGACTTGGTCCCTATTTTACTTTCTACCGCTTACACATTAACACTTGGTGATGATTGGACCCTCCGCGGGATATTCCTTCCTTCGGACTGGTACTTTCTTCATTAAGACCTCCGTAAGACTCCGTTAGCCTTGGATTCCCTCAAGGCAGCCAAGCTGGTTGTACCCTAAAAACCTTGGAACCATTTATTGTCACGTCACTTTGAAGAAACCTGGTGTCCTACCACTCATAGAGCGCTATTTCTTGCCTCTGTGAAGAAGTCTGTATATGTCGAGATTTAGCGACCATACAGTGGACGCTAATTGAATGAGCGACCGTGTGAGTGGTCGTTATTTATTCGTGCCCGTGTTGTCCCCAGAATTAGCGGCCACCTGAGTGGGCGCTGTTTCTGGAATTGGTGGCGGTCTGAGTGGTCGCCAATTACCCAGATTTCCAGATTGCCATCAGTTTTCATGTGATTTATCGATATGTCATCCTTACTTAAGTTCTGTCCTTGAACTCTATTCCGTGAATCTACCTTACGTTCCTACATTGGCTTATTCCTTTGGAACTCTATTGGCTATAAAACTATAGTGGATGTCTAAAATATTTACATGACTCAATGCCTGGCAATTATGAGGCCCGGTCTGGTCCTGGGAGGAGCGCTCAAAAGTATTTGTGCCCATGGGAGCTATATTTTGCACCGGAGTGCATGACTTTCTAGATTTATTCTATGGCATTCCACTTTCTCTCCATATTACGTGCTTGATATTACATTACATGACTTGTGTGGCCCGGATTGGGCAAAGTACATGAATGAATTAATAGCCAATATCTTGGTACTTGACTTGACAAATTACATGCTTGATATCTTGGTAAACTTTACTTGATTTATCATCAAAACTTGCTAGTATATCTTGCTAGTTCACTCTCTCTTTACTTTCATTCTATATTCAATGCTCTTTTGCTATCTTGCGTACATGAGCATGCCACATGATATAAGTCATTAATTACTTTAAGCAAGTGTGGATTAGAGATATAATTCCTACTGAGCATTCGCTCACCCTAGTTTTTCCCCTATTTTTCAGATAATTCTGATGACGAAGATCATTCGGATGGGGATGGACACGAGTGAACAGTTTAGAGCCGTCCGATCATTGAAGCTACTATTTAGTCGTGTCTTTTTCATATTTCTTGAGTCTATTATTATAATTTTCCTTTATTGAATCTAGAAGGTCAATTAGTACTCATTTCCCTTTGAAGGATGATGTAATGGAGATATTTGATGGTAATAAGGAATAAATTGGATTTGGTTATTGTCTCCATTTGCACACTCTTTCTATATGTCGAATTTCCTTATGCTCTGAATGACATGATCGATATAAACTCATCACGCGTACCGGGTTCCTTCCGCGCTCGAGATGTGACACTACCCATGGCTTCAAAAACATTCTGGTCCTCCTTCAGTAAAGAACAAAGGTGTTTAGATTCAATCCGATGTAAAACAAACACCGGTTGCTTGCAGTCGGAAGGGAAAGACGTCATGTACATGAATCCCCACAATCACCTACACTCGTACCAACGGAACCTCCTTCTCTCCACATGTTGCCTGATACCCCTTGTTCCCATGTGTCGTGCCCTAGTGGCACTTTCCCAGTCAAAATTTGGTTTCGCAGGTGATCGTCGAGAAATCGACTGGCACGCCCACATTCCACCCAATCATCCCTGTCCCGGTCACCTAGGATGATTAATCACACTATTCCATGTGTGTTTATGTCATCCTTTTTTTACCCCCGTCGATACCCTCGGAATTTGATGCGGGACGGACACGGGAGACCGACTCTACATGATGCGGACCTCGGACTCTAGATGGAGATGCGACCAGCAACACACAAATTGGAGAGACTTCGGCCCGACACTAAGAGCTCCTATGGGCTATACGTCGCTAACATAAATGCAAGCTCACTCGTCGTCCCAAGCGAGGGAAACGCGGATCGTGCGCGGTTGAAGAACCGGCAGAGTTCAAGGGTAGTCCGACTCACTTCCATACTCGGGTCGAGTCACGGGACGGGTCACTCTCACACTCACAGCGGTGACATGGACTCACGGGCTAGAATCCTACACTCTCGCAGCGGCATACGACCATATACTAGCTAAGCAAATGAAATGCCAAGAAGTTTGACCGTTACCTCCATGCACCCGGCATGGGGAAGACAACCCCGGCCGATCTCGGACTCCCGGTTAAACACTTTTTATAGTAGTACAATAATTTGACCCACTCCACGCAGGGAGGTAATAGGTCACATGTGGGGCTCGGGAGTCGCGACAATCGGGTTGACGGGCAGCATCTTGATGTCGTCCCGGCGGTGCCGAATCCGCGTTTGTGGTGTTGTCCGGACGGCGCGATCTATGGGTCCGTGGGCCCCACGGACCGCTCCAACCTCCGGATATGGTGGGGTGGGGCCTGCTGTGATGGGGACCCCTTGTGGCGCGCCTCCCTGGATGGCGGTCGGCCGGAACTACCGATCGGAGGCCGATCGAATCTGATCTCCACACTTTTGAATTACTATCCACGGACTGAAGCTTCTATTTTCCAACGCGCGCTCCGGCGAGATCGGCCGCTGCGACCAATCCCGATGTCGGATCGAGGAACAGGAGGTACCGTTGGAAAGCTCTCTTAAAGTCCTTCAATCTAGGGCCTGAGAGAGGATCTGGATCTACACGGATCTAGACTTTGTTGAATTGTGAAGTTTCTGTTGCACAGTACCCGAACTCTCAGAACAGTAGGAAAGTTTCCTGAGAACTGCCTTTGACCGTAAAGCAAACCTCCGAATCAGATATCGACCTCTTCATGAAAGTTGTGGAGGGGAAAGAGAGGAAAACGGCAATAATTTGTGTGGAAGGATTAATGGAGACTACGATTTGTTAGGATTTTAACACTGACTAGTGGTCGGATCTGGAAACTGGCTGACAGCACTGTAGATGGATCTAAAGATGAATTTTAAAAAAATATGAGATGGTCTCCCGAAATTCCACGAAAATTCGTGGGTGGAGGGGTTGGTGGATAGAACTCCCAGTAAAATTGAGAGCTCCTGGAAAAATCAAAGAGGGATCCGAAGACTGGAAAATCAGGGTGGGTGGAAATTAAAACTGAAAACAGATAGATCTGGAAAAAGATGAAGAACGAAAATGGAAAATTATCAAACGGACTCTAGAGACCAAACCGATTTTTTTGGAATGTGGGGAACACCTCTGGAACACGCCCTCAAAATCCCAGCTCATGAAGATCTCGGATCTGAGATCAGAAATTCATGGAAGATGCTGCTGTTGGATGAAGATAGAACCCCGACGGCACCCGTGGTGGTGCGATGGCGGCACGATGGCGGCGGCGGCGGCGGCGGCGACGACGAACTCTGGAACCGATAGGGAGGCTTCACACCTCAAGAACATAGCCGTCCCAGCTGCAAAAGGGAGGGGGAGGAGAGAGGAGGACGGCGCACCAAGGCTGCTCCAAGATTTTTCTTCAATTCAAATGCATTAATTCCACTAAAATGTTTAATACATGGTACTTATATGAAATGGCAAAAGACTCAAATTACCCCTAGATCTAGGATTTTGGGGAATAAAAAAAGGAGTAGAACTAATTAGTTCTACACACATTTTACAATAATTAAAATAGGGTGATGGTGAGAGGGGGGCGCCCCCTTGACTATGGGGTTAAGGTTGGTGGCCAACCTTGACCGTTAAGCACACTTGTCCCCCCACTTGGCCCACCCTTCTAGAAGCCCACATTTGAAATGTTGACTGACCCCAGATGGGCCCTAGGAGTGAGGTGGATCAATGGGAGGAGGGATGGGGGGGCCGTGGGACCCGGGTGGTCCCATTTTGCACATAAACCCTTATTACAATACGAATTACAAACTAAATAAAGACAAATAAAAACACATTACACACAAATAAGTCCCAGTAAATGTGATAAATGCCGAGACTCAAGGGGGAGTCTCCAGACTATCTCCGAGCCAGATGGACACCGAAGTGGCTCGGGTGGTGCTCCACGTACGGTACCGGTGGCTCGGCGTATCGTACTTCTCGATCACGCAGGTGTCCGTACCAATTCTCCCCGGGTGGGAGAAACTCGACCCTGTCGAGTAAGGGTCTGCATCGCTATGGTACCACTCCAGTAGGTCCGGATCAATCCGCTGCAACTCTCCATGGGTGATCCACGTATCCTCGGTGGCGGGCCGTCCTCTCCATCGCACTAGGTAGCGCGGGTAGGATCAACTCCTGGTAACTGTCACCTGCTCATCCAGTATATGATCTATATGCTCTCGCTGCCGTGGAAAAGGGGCTGGAGGTGGACACTCAGGTGTGGGATCACTCTCAATGGGAGGAGATGGCTCGAAAGGCTCACTAGGAATCACCGCTGGGTCCCTATATGCAACTAGATCCGATACATTAAAAGTAGAGCTTATACCATATTCCTCAGGTAAGTCCACAACATACGCATTAGATCCAACGCGTTTCAACACTCTAAATGGACCGGCTCCGCGAGCTTGCAGTTTCTTAACGGTTCCAGAGGGAAACCGTTCAGGTCTTACCCTGATCATGACATATTCACCCTCTTGGAACTCTCGGTGGTGTCGATGGGCATCGGCTAGCTCTTTGTAACGTGCATTACTGGCCTCAATGTGACGACGGATGTCGTCATGTAGAGTCCTAACATGCCTAGCAAACGACTCGGCAGACACCGACACACGTGCATGGATAGGCATGGGGACAATATCCACTGGCTTCCTAGGCCTACGACCTGTGACAATCTCGAATGGACTCATGCCGGTAGACCTATTCTCCGAATCATTATATGTAAACTCTGCCATGGGTAGAATGAGATCCCAAACCCCTATGCGGTCCCTGACAAGACACCTCAAAAGGTCTCCCAGACTCCTATTGACTATCTCGGTCTGACCATCTGTCTGGGGATGATATGCAGTGGAAAACTTGAGGTGCGTACCCAACATATGCCATAGTGTCTTCCAGAAATAGCTAGTGAATCTAACGTCATGGTCAGACACTATAGTACAAGGCAACCCGAACTTGCACACCACATGAGTAAGAAAAAGGCGGGCTACCCTTGAAGCATCCGAAGTCTTCGAGCAAGGAATGAAAAGGGCCATCTTCGAGAATCGGTCAACAACCACATAGACCGAATCATGTTTCCGGGAGGTACGTGGCAATCCCAAGACAAAATCCATGCTAACATCCTGCCACGATGCATCAGGCACGGGAAGAGGCGTATAGAGGCCCGAGGTTTGCTTCTTCATCTTGGCCGTAGCACATGTACGACACTGAGCCACAATGTGAGCAACATCGCACTTCAAGCTCGGCCAATAAAATCTATGCTCAACTGCCTTAATAGTCTTGTTCCGACCAAAGTGGCCGGCTAGACCTCCCGCATGTAGCTCCCAGACTAAGAAGTCTCGAACCGAAGTTCGGGGAACACAAAGCCTGCCACCTCGAAAGAGGTAGCCCTCCTGGAGCACATAGTCATCATGATCTCTCGAGGGTCCGGCCTGGAGAGTGGTATAAATCTGACCGAAGTCAAGACAATCAACATAGGCCTCTCTCATCTTTTCCAACCCTATGACCTCGACACTCATGGTGGTAAGCAAGCACGCTCGCCGACTCAAGACATCGGCCACCTTGTTCTCCACTCCAGCCTTATGTTTAAGCACAAAGGTGAACTGCTGGAGATACTCAACCCAACGGCTATGACGCGAATTAAGCTTCTTTTGGGAATGGAGGTACCTCAAAGCCTCATGATCGGAGTATAAGACAAACTCCTGATGTAATAGGTAATGCCTCCAATGCCTAAGAGCCTGAACAACTGCGTAAAATTCTTTATCATAAGTGGAGTATCGCAGTTTCGCGTCATTCAGCTTCTCGCTGAAATATGCGACCGGGTGGGTCTCCTGACTCAAGACTCCTCCAATTCCCACACCCGACGCATCACAAGAGACCTCAAACACCTTCGAGAAATCAGGCAATCGAAGGATAGGTGTCTGGGTCATGCGCTCCTTGATGTCCTTGAAGGCGGCAGCTGCGGCCTTCGTCCAAACAAATGTGCCCTTTCGGATACAATCCGTGATCGGGGTGGTGACGGAGCTAAATCCACGGATGAAGCGACGATAGAACGTCGCAAGGCCATGGAAGCTGCGGACATCATGAACCATACGGGGTTCCGGCCACTCAACAATGGCCCGGACCTTCTCCGGATCGGCGGAGACCCCAGTACTAGACACAATAAAACCCAAGAAGGTAAGCTGAGGTGTCATGAAGGCACACTTCTGTGGGTTCGCGAACAACTGCTCTCGCCTAAGAAGAAGACAGACCTGCCGAAGGTGGTCTAAGTGGTCCCCCGTGGTGCGACTATAGATAAGGATATCATCGAAATACACAACCACAAAGACTCCAATGAACGGTCGAAGGACCTGAGTCATGAGTCGCATGAATGTGCTAGGGGCATTGGTCAACCCAAAAGGCATGACCAACCACTCATATAGACCATCCTTGGTCTTGAATGCGGTCTTCCACTCATCACCTGGCCTAATCCTCACCTGGTGGTAGCCACTCTTAAGATCAATCTTCGAAAAGATAGTGGCACCTGCCATCATGTCTAGCATGTCATCCAGGCGGGGAATAGGGAACCTGTACTTCACGGTGATTTTGTTGATGGCACGGCTATCAATGCACATTCTCCACGTGCCATCCTTCTTCGGGGTGAGTAAGCGGGTACAGCACATGGACTCATGCTGTCCCGAACAGATCCTCTCTGCATCAACTCATCGACCTGCCATTTAAGCTCGGCATGCTCTGTGGGGCTCATGCGATAATGAGGAAGGTTGGGCAATGAAGAGCCCAGAATAAGGTCGATGGCATGCTGAATATCCCGCATAGGTGGGAGTCCCTCGGGAAGCTCATCGGGAAAGATATCAGTAAACTCCTGCAGAATGGGAATGACATCGGGTGGGAGTTCACCCTCGGAGTCTCTCTCTACCTCTCGGACCGCAATAGCAAACACGGGGCAGCCCCGACTAGCCTCCCGCTCCATTTCCTGGGAGCTAATCAACATCAATCTCCTAGTCGAGGGCTCACCTGGGCCAGATGTAACGGTCATAGCCCGAGCTGGGGATGGGGTACTGGGCCCAGGAATTGAAGGCTCCGGAGCACTAGGTCCAGTAGGACCCCTAACTGATCGGCTCTTGGGCTGATGAGGTTGGAGAGTAATCCGTTGGCCATCATGGTCGAAGGTACAGGTGTTCGACCGGCCATGGAGTGTGGCATCCCGATCAAATAACCATGGCCTACCCATAATAATATTGCCCACCTCCATGGGTAGGACATCACACCATACATCGTCATGGTAGGCATAGAACTGCAGTGGGACCAAGCACCGCAGCCTGATCGGAATGGAAGTGGAATCCACCCATGATACACGATAGGGGCTAGGGTGATCCACGGGTGTAAGACCAAGACAGGAGACAGCACCCATGGAGATTGCATTGATGCAACTCCCACTATCGATGATCACTTTACATGCATGCTTGCCCAGCCTACAGAAGGTATGAAAAATAGTGGTCCGACGCCAGTCATCACTGGCCTGTGGCTGGGTGAGAATACACCTGACGACCCCAACGTGGGCATCATCGGGATGTGGGGCGTCCTGGCCGTCACCTTCAATCTCATAGTATTCGTCAGCTAGCTCCTGATCTGCTTCATAGGTGACTAACTCGAGGCCCGCTGGGGTGGTATCCTCGGCCTTTGTGTCCCCAATGATAAGAGATGGGTGGGTGGGACACTGGTTGGCAAAATGGCCAAACCCATTGCAGCGGTAACACTGCTTCCGTGATCCACTAGGCTCCCCAATCAAAGGTCCTTTCCCCTTATCCTCCCGACGGATAGGAGGTGTAGGCAACAAAGGACGTTCAGGAGGTGCGGGTGCCGGTGGCCGGGCTGTGAGTGCCGTAAGATGCTGGGGACGAGGAAGGTCCCTCGGGGGTGGAGGGCGAGGCCTAGGAGCAAAGGGCTCGGGGCGAGCGGGCTCCTGAGGTCGAGCCATGGGGGCCCTCGGATACGTGCCAGATGAGCCACGGGGCTCGACACTACGAAGGGGGAAGGAGCCCAACCGATGGGGTGACTCGAACTCGGCCTCGAATTGCTCCAATTCGAGAGCAATCTGATATGCCTGCTCCAAAGTTGTCGCATTGCGGCGAAAGAGTTCATATTGATAGTTGGGCCGCAGACCTCTTCGAAAGCGGGATATAGTCATGGTGCTCTCTTCCGTGACTCCACACGTAAGTAATACTCATCAAACTCGGCGGTGTACTCGGTCACGGATCGGTTCCCTTGGGAGATGCTTTGCCATTTGTCTATGAGACGTTGGCGATATGAGGCAGGAAGGTATTTCTCCCTCAACTTGGTTTTCATATCATCCCAAGTACCGATTTGGGGTTGACGTCGCTGATTGAGCAGGCTCTCCACATTGGTCCAATAAGTTTGGGCCTGCCCTTGCAGCTTCATCTTCGCGTATCGGACTCTTCGGTGGTCCGTCATCTCAAACCACTCGAAGTACCGGTCCATGTCGGCCTCCCAATCTAGATACACCCTAGGGTCCAAGGACTCGCTAAAAGTGGGAGGGTCCGCACGCACACCCCTAAGAATGTGGTCGTCATCATCGTCATCACGATTCCGTCGTTGATTCCGATGACCGTTACCCCCTTGATCATTATCAGATGCATAATCATCCACCACATGCACCTGTTGTCCCCCAACATTCTCCGCCTGAGCCCTTGGCACAGCAGGTTGCTGCACCGGCTCTTGTTGGCCGTTCGTCGGCGCGGGTTGCGCCGCTACTGGGACCCTCCCAAGGACGGCTATCCTCCCAACAAGACCCTAGATGGACTGGTCCTAGGCTTCGGCCCGATCCTTGAGGGCTTTCATCCACCCTTCTAGACGCGTCCCTACTCCATCTAGACGCGTACTAAGGCCATCCATACGCGTGTCAAGACGTTCCATAATGGCTCAGAACATCTCGACCGTCGAGGACTCATCGGAGCTACGGGCCCGGGAATCCGCCATAGGTGATGGTGGTAAGTATTGGGTACCTCGACGGGTGGGCATGCAAAGACACACGGACTAGGAGACACAAACTGATGCAAACACCGACTAATGCACATAGACCTAAACCAATATCCGATACGTGGCGGAGTTAATCAATCCGAAGATCACTCCCGCAAGTGTGCGGCCTTCCCGATAGGCGTAGCCTAACGTTCGGACAACACCTTTTAAGATACCAAATTATCAGGATGAAATGCAATTTTAAAACACTCTTTTTTTTGTTTTAAAAATTATGATGATCCTAGACTCGACTTAGACCGTGCAAGACTTATGCAACGACTACCCTAGACTCGACTCGCTCTGATACCAAACTGATGCAGGACGGACACGGGAGACCGACTCTACATGATGTGGACCTCAGACTCTAGATGGAGATGCGACCAGCAACACACAAATTGGAGAGACTTCGGCCCGACACTAAGAGCTCCTATGGGCTATACGTCGCTAACAGAAACGCAAGCTCACTCGTCGTCCCAAGCGAGGGAAACGCGGATCGTGCGCGGTTGAAGAACCGGCAGAGTTCAAGGGTAGTCCGACTCACTTCCGTACTCGGGTCGAGTCACGGGACAGGTCACTCTCACACTCACAGCGGTTACATGGACTCACGGGCTAGAATCCTACGCTCTCGCAACGGCATACGATCATATACTAGCTAAGCAAATGAAATGCCAAGAAGTTTCACCGTTACCTCCACGCACCCGGCATGGGGAAGACAACCCCGGCCGATCTCGGACTCCCGGTTAAACACTTTTTACAACAGTACAATAATTTGACCCACTCCACGCAGGGAGGTAATAGGTCACATGTGGGGCCCGGGAGTCGCGACAATCGGGTTGACGGGTAGCATCTTGATGTCGTCCCGGCGGTGCCGAATCCGCGTTTGTGGTGCTGTCCGGACGGCGCGATCTACAGGTCTGTGGGGCCCACGGACCGCTCCAACCTCCGACTCTGGTGGGGTGGGGCCCGCTGTGATGGGGACCCCTGGTGGCGCACCTCCCTAGACGGCGGTCGGCCTGAACTATCGGTCGGAGGCCGATCGGCTCCGATCTCCACACTTTGGAATTGTTGTCCACGGATTGAAGCTTCTATTTTCCAGCGCGCGCTCCGGCGAGATCGGCCGCTGCGACCAATCTCGATGTCGGATCGGGGCATAGGAGGTACCGTTGGAAAGCTCTCTTGAGGTCCTTCAGTCTAGGGCCTGAGAGAGGATCTGGATCTGCACGGATCTAGACTTTGTTGAATTTTGAAGTTTCTGTTGCACAGTACCCAAACTCTTAGAATAGTAGGGCAGTTTCCTGAGAACTGCCTTTGACCGTAAAGCAAACCTCCGAATCAGACGTCAACTCTTCATGAAAGTTGTGGAGGGGAAAGAGAGGAAAATGGAAATAAGTTTTGTGGAAGGATTAGTGGAGACTACGATTTGTTAGGATTTTAACACTGACTGGTGGTCAGATCTGGAAACTGGCTGACAACACTGTAGATGGATCTAAAGATGAATTTTAAAAAAATATGAGATGGTTTCCCGAAATTCCACGAAAATTCATGGGTGGAAGGGTTGGTGGATAGAACTCCCAGTAAATTTGAGAGCTCCTGGAAAAATCAAACAGGGATACGAAGACTGGAAACTCAGGGCGGGTGGAAATCAAAACTGAAAACAGACAGATCTGGAAAAAGATGAAGAACGAAAATGGAAAATTATCAAACGGACTTTGGAGACCAAACCGATTTTTTTGGAGCGTGGGGAACACCTCTGGAACACTCCCTCAAAATTATAGCTCAAGAAGATCTCGGATCTGAGAGCAGAAATTCGTGGAAGATGCTGCTATTGGATGAAGATAGAACTCCGACGGCACCCGTGGTGGTGCGATGGCGGCATGATGGCGGCGGCGGCGACGATGATGAACTCCGGAACCGATAGGGAGGCTTCACACCTCAAGAACATAGCCGTCCCAGCTGCAAAAGGGAGGGGGAGGAGAGAGGAGGAGGGCGCACCAAGGCTGCTCCAAGATTTTTCTTCAATTCAAATGCATTAATTCCACTAAAATGTTTAATACATGGTACTTATATGAAATGGCAATAGACTCAAATTACCCCTAGATCTAGGATTTTGGGGAATAAAAAAAGGAGTAGAACTAATTAGTTCTACACACATTTTACAATAATTAAAATAGGGTGATGGTGAGAGGGGGGCGCCCCCTTGACTATGGCGTTAAGGTTGGTGGCCAACCTTGACCCTTAAGCACACTTGTCCCCCCACTTGGCCCACCCTTCTAGAAGCCCACATTTGAAATGTTGACTGACCCCACATGGGCCCTAGGAGTGAGGTGGATCAATGGGAGGAGGGATGGGGGGCCCGTGAGACCCAGGTGGTCCCATTTTACACATAAACCCTTATTACAATACGAATTACAAACTAAATAAAGACAAATAAAAACATATTACACACAAATAAGTCCCAGTAAATGTGATAAATGTCGAGACTCAAGGGGGAGTCTCCAAACTGTCTCCGAGCCAGATGGATGCCGAAGTGGCTCGGGTGGTGCTCCGCGTACGGTACCGGTGGCTCGGCGTATCGTGCTTCTCGATCGCGCGGGTGTCCGCACCAGAATCTCTGCATGCCAAGTCGACCTTGTTGACACCCGTTTTCAGCCTAGAAGTCAAGTATTTTATCTTATTCATCTTTTATGATGTCCCGAGTTATCCATTGTTTTGGGGTCTTTCTTGATCGTATTTCGAGTCCATTTTAGTTCATTTCCCAGCCCATGGAGCCTTGGAGGCTATTTTCCTTGATTCCCTTGCGTCCCGCCTATTTTCATAGTCACGATCGAGGCCAAACTGCATTCCTAGCATTTTTTGATCGGTCGACTATTGAAAATCGGTCGACCGGCATAGGTCCTGTAGGCCCCCTAGTCACGGTCTCCTAGGGGACCGCGATCATCAGGTCACGGTCCCCTAGACGACTGCGTTCTCCCTTTTTCATTTTATTTTTTTTATTTTTTTCACCCTGGTCGCGGCCCAATGAGGGACCGCGATCTGATGGGGACTGCGATCATCAGATCGCAGTCCCCTAGACGACCGCGTTTTGACTCTTCTTTCGGGTGCATCGACCCCATGCCGGTTATGCGTCGACTCAGTCTAGATAGCGGTCTGGTGAAGATCGCTACCTTGAGGTCACGGTCTTCTTCCTGCTTCTTCCAGGTGTGTCGACTCACATTCCTGGGTGCGTCGACTCGGCCTCTTGAGCACTTTCTTGCCTCTTCAGGTTGCAGTTCATGCACAACCGCATTCTGAAGGTCGCGGTCGCACGACTGACCCCGTTCTTGTTGCAGAGTCTGGATCATCTCGGACTCCATTTTCTCAGATTGAGGACGCTTTGGAATCCTTGTTCACGCCGTTAATGCCTTGGATAGCGTGCCAAATCGATTCTAATCCCTTCCTATGATATTATCCCACTATTATCTTGCCAATTTATCCACCAAAACCCTATTTTCTGGTGCTTATCTCTAAATTCGACCTAGGGTTTCTGGGCTCTATAAATAATCTTCTTCTCCATGGGCTGAAAAGGAGGGGCATTCTTTGATCCCTGTTGACACCCATTTTTAGCCCACAAGTTGCGTCATTTCTCTTATTCATCATTTTTGATGTCCCAAATTATCCATTATTTTGGAGCCTTCCTTGGATGGATTTTGAGCCCATTTTGATTGTTCCTTAGCTTTTGAGCCTTAGAGATCATGATTTCTTAGAGCCCTGAAGCTTATTTTATCAACTTCCCGCCTTCCAAATTGACTTGCGGCCCATTTTGGTCGACTTTCCTTCAAATATTCGCCCCCTTTCATTGTGCAGTCTTGAAAATGGTCATTTTGCATCCTCTTTTGTTCCTCTATTCAAAACATGTCCTTCACCAAAGTTGTTCATCTTTTAAAGATCTACAATTTCTTCTTCTACGGTATTAGCCAGTTCAGCACCGATTTCACGTTATTCGCATTTCTCCGGTGTGCTATTTACCGACATCTTATAATTTTTCTCTCTGTTCTCACCCCATTTTCTCTCACTTCTGATCGTATTTTCATCTTGCTCTTTTCATGAAAGTTGTTCATCTTTCAGTTGTTTACAATTTCTTCCTCTACCACTTTTGCTAGTTCTGCACCGTTTGGGAGATATGATCCGATTTCCAAAGTCGCATGAAGTCTGCCAAAACGGTCGTGCAAACGACCGTTTCTTATTACAAACGGTCAGTCGAACGACCGTTTATACCTTATCAGTCAGTCGACCGACCGCTAAGCAAACCACTAAGAGTCCAGCCTGCGCTGGACTCTGCCCCGATTCTGCTCGATGGGCCTATCTTGCAGCGGCCATATCTTCTAGAATATAGCTCCGAATTGATCCCCATTTGTTCCTATCTCTTGTCCTTTGGATTATCTTGAGTTTGATCTATAGAACTCAAATTTTCATTAGCTATATCTCTTAAAATATTGATCAAAAGATTAAGATTTAGGTGTCCTGGTTCAACTCAAACTCTATTTTTTGAGCGACGTGGCCTCCTTGCGGCGAGCATATCTTCTAGAATACTCCTCCGAATCGAGTCCCATTTGTTTCTATCTCTTGTCCTTAGTATTATTTCGAGTTTGATCCATAGAACTCGATTTATCTTAGACTATATCTTCGAGAATCGTGAGAGGAAGTTGGGGCTTTTTCTGAAAACTCTATATAAACTGCCCAGTTCGCAGTGGCGACGGGGGGCTCTTTCTTGGTTCGGGGCGAAACCATGCTGCACCGCCGACTCAATCCTTCGACCCTGAATTGAAGAGGGAAGTATTGGCTTTTCATTTCATCTTTTTTGACTTGATTTCATGGTCTATTCTCTTAGTTCTCTTCTTCTCAAAATCATAAATCATCACAGTTTTCTGCACTTTCTGCTACACCTGCACTTTTACATGTTTTGTATCATAGTTTTCTCTCTATTCTCTCAATCAAATTTCATGATTTCAAATCGTATGCATGCACAACACACACACACCTATCTTTTCCACCCTTCCACAGGGGTTAAAAACCTCCCCCCAGTGAGTTTGCCCTCAATTTCTACCCCTATTTTATCACTACGAGATTGATACTGCACTTCGGTTTTCTAATGGGTTTTCTCTTGTCTTGTGGCTTTATTTTGTAGAAGAGCATGAACACAACGTGAGGCCCTCTTCTCCTAGCCGGCTGGGAGAATGAGGAGGTTTGATTCCACAAGTTCCCCGCACCCGTCTCTTGAGCGCGGTCAAGTCTTCTTTCCAAGGTACACAGCGCCATCCTTTGATCTCTTCATCCTTTCGGCATTGTTAAATCCTTGGTGACGATCACAGTTAGTTTATCTATTCATTACCCCCTTGTTCATACTTCCATGATTGCTTCATATACATGCATTAGCATGTTAGTTTAAAAGGGGCGGGGGTACATTAATCCATCTACACCCTTATTTTTTGACGATCACTGTTAGTTCATCTATTCATTACCCCTTGTTCATACTTCCATGGTTGTTTCAAATACATGCATTAGCATGTTAGTTTAAAAGGGGCAGGGGTACATTAATCCATCTACACCCTTATTTTTTGGCGATCACGGTGGGACTACAATGCCCATCACTCTTGTTTTCATGCTCTTTTGTAGGTTGGGTGTGTGTATATTCCAATTTGGGTAGTATTTCCTCCATTCTTCCACTATTTTAGGTGTTTTAAGGCCTCTGGTTGCCTAGCGGTCGTTTGGTAGACCGCAAGGGGTTCAAAAACGGTCATTTGGTAGACTGCAAGGGGATTCTGGCAGTTCTGCGCATATGTTCACTGGGTCCTGTTCGTCGAGGCATAACTTTTGATCCTGGTGTCCGATTGAGCTAATTTTTGTTCCGTTCGATAGCCCTTTGTATTGTCTTTCCTTCCATATATTATTTGCATTATTTGGGTCACATTTGCATATTCCAATATTGTCCAAGTTTTTAAGTTTTCTGCATAAGTTCTGCAGGCAGGTGCATGGGCAAGTTCATAGGTACATCTTTACTCAATGATTTGATTACCTTCCCAATGTCTGATTGCACTGATTTTTATTCCATTGGGTAGTCCTTTGTATTATCTTTCCATCCACATCTCATTTGTATCATTTGGGTCACGTTTGCATAGTCGAATCTTGTCTCCATTTTTGCATTTTGTGCATAAAATCTGCATGCAGACTCGGGGGCAGACTCACATGTACGCTTTGCACTGGTGATTTCTTTACCTCCCAGGTTCTATTTGTGCTTGTTTCTGATCCTACATTGTTGTCCTTTGTATTGTCTTCATTTTCATATATGATTTGCATGCATTTGATCATGTTTGCATAATTAAATCTTGTCCTCATTTTTCACTTTTATGCTAGATTTTTGCATGCACTCTGGTGCACATAAGACCATGCATTGCATATCATAGTCGCATTCCTACCTTGGTAAGTTATCCTCTCGCCTCCATATTCCTTGGGGTCGACTAGGTGATCTTATCCGGGACCTCCATAAGTCCCCGTGAGCCGTGGATTCCCACACGGACGCCGGGCCGGTTGTACCTTTCCACCCCTTAGGCTTGCATTTTGCATACGTGTGAGAGTATTAACCTTAGTCAACCCAAAGTTTGGACCTTATTCTCATAGGATTCCTATCTTGAGGGAATTTTTTAACTCAAATCATTAAAAGGTCTATTAAAACTTCTAAAATATTTCCCATCATATCAACTTGTTTGACTTGGGTGAAAACTCTCACATTGCATTGATTGTGTTGTTTGGGCTTGTCCAGGCCCATTAGTGGTGTTTGTGTTGCATTTTTATCATCATCCACATGTTTTGTTGTTGTTAGGCCCATTTAGCCCAGCCCATTTTGTGTGTCCATTGTCTAGCCCATTGTCCCTTGGTCCGTTGTCCATTGGTCCTTGCATTAGTGGGTCAGCCCCCTCTTGTCCTCAAGCCCATTAAGCCATTGCTTCCCCACTTATATTGTCCTTGATATCCTTGTATTAAGTCTCCATTTACCCTTATGGAGTATCGTTCCAACCCCTTGTATCATTCTTCTTCTCAATCTTCTTCCTATTCCCACGTGGAATCCTCTTCCCACGCGGGCCCATCTTCCCGTGGTACTTCTGATCCATCCGAGGAACAGGGTAACCTCATGGCCCATCTATCATCTCTTGTCCATCAAATGGACCCGGCCCAGGCCCGACGTCTTATTGCATCTTATCTTAATGGGCCTTCTTCTCATAATGGGCCCTCTTCCCTTCATGGGCCTCTTTCTTCTCCTTCATATGCTGTCGGCCCAATTAGTCCATATGCCAACATCTCTTCCAGGCCCACACATTCTTCAACTCCCGGAATGGGCCCTTTTCCTTCTCAGCCCGAATCCTCTTATCCGGCCCATTACCCTCATCCTGGTTCAAATTCACAACCTCTTGCTCAAGTTGGCCCATATTTTTATTGATCTCTCCCTACTTCGGAGATGATTCCTCAAACCCAACGCCAGCTTGATGAACTTCAATGCTGAATTGATCCCAAAACCTCCTTGAGTGTCCCGCTTGTATTTCAAAATCTTCGGCTCCCGCCATCTTCGCAAATTCCTGCATATCACCATTATAGTGGAGTCGGTGACCCATATGTGCACTGGATGGAGTTCGTTTATGAGTCGGCCCAATTTTGACATGACCAATGTTTGATGGCCTATATATTCGGTCTGTCTTTGGAAGGCCCGGCTCGGGATTGGTTCTTTTCTCTTCCGCAAGAGCAGATTGTGAATTTCCAAGTCGTGCAAGAGAAGTTCATTCAGCAATTTCATGACCAGGTTGGGCCCAAGTATTCCATGGTGGATCTGGCCCACGAGAAGATGAAGCTCGATGAGGAGTTCTCTACCTTTGCTGACCGCTGGCGTCACCTTGCCGCGCAAGTTCTAGGGCACATTCCAGAGCCGGAGGAAATCAAGAGGCAGATATCTAACGCAATGCCCGAGTATCGCTTCATCTTGGCCCTCAACGACATCACCTCCTGGTAACAACTTTGTAGCCGAGCCCGCTTCATCCGCCAACAAATCAAAGATTCCCTTGACCCCGAGTCTTCTCCGCCTTCCGCATCTCCACACACCCCGCCATCTACATCTACCTCCACCTCCATATATCAACTTTCACCCTCCACAAGCCAACACTATGCTCCCATGAGTCATCCTTCCGTGAGTCAACCTTCCGCTTCTACATACCCGTACACTTCCGCAAGTCAGCCCTCCATGAGTCAGCCTCCCATCTCCTCATACTCATATCTGCCGCCACCTCCGGTCAAGGGAACACCACATCCCGAGCAGGTGGATGCCGTCTATATACCCCCTCATCCCGCTCCACATATGTCTTCTGATAGGATCGGTGCGATGGATTCAGAGGGGGGGTGAATGAATCCCACCCTTAAAAACTTTTCGCTCAATAAAAATCTAGAACACTATCAAGGTAAAATAGATAATCTGAAGAACAAGTTGAATTCTCTTTTAAACCAATGAGCAAATATATATGAGGCGCTCCTAAACAAGCAACTAGCGGAAGCAGAAGAAGGTAATCAACCTACTGCACAGATAGCAATATGAAAGCTCAGACAACCTGTGAAGGGTGGTAGAAGATATGGAGCTAACGCACAAGGCAAACCACTGCACATATAATTTTTTAGGTGGTTCGGTCCTCCAGACCTACATCCACCCCTCACTCCCAACCGGAGTGAGGCTTCCACTAGCAACGCTAGAACAGTAGACTCAGTCTGCAAACACTTGCTGCCAAACAGCTTGACCAGGGGAACAGCCTCCCCTCTTCCTCCAAACCGGAGGGACACCCCAAGTGACTCCCAGCCACTTGGAACCAGAGACTAGGTCTCTCTTCCTCCAGACCAGGAGGGAACACCTGGACTTGCAACCCACAAGACCAGAATTGGAGACAAGTCTCCCTTCCTCCAACCCAGAGGGAACCCAACAAGTGACTCCCAGCCACTTGCAACCGGAGACACAATGTCTCCCTTCTCCTGAGTCCACAGGAGGAACCCGACCTCAATCCAGAGAGTCGGAAGAACAATGATGAACAGATAACAAAAGAAAGGAAAAATAAGAAATGATAAAAACACAGCAAGCAGAAAGCTGGAAAACGAAATCACAATTTGGCTCTCGCAGAGCTGACTGGCCTGGATATGATCCACGGTCCAGCAGGATCAAATCTTCTGATGAAGCTTCTTATCTCTCGATCTCTCCTCTTCTTACTCTTCTTTTTCTTCTCTGCTTCTTTCTCTCACTGTCTACTCTTCTTCTCTCAATCCTCACGAGCTCTCTCTCTTTCTCTTTTTCTTCTGCTGCACTCTTCTTCTATTTCTTCTTCTTCTGCTCTCTGCCTCTCTTCTTCTTTACTCACAGTCTCGATCAGCCCTCTTCTATTTATCTTCTGCGGATGAAGAAGCTTCATATATATATCAGCAGCAACTAGGGCGTGTGTCTTCCACATCTCCCGCCCAATTGACTCTGCCACGTGTCAGCATCTCAGCTCTTTGGATCACGTGCCAGGTGCCAACCTCGGATCACGTGCCCAGACACCTGCAAGATTAATGAAGAGTTCAGTCGATGAACAATATCAGCTGAAGACAGTGTACAGACTTTATTCAGCAAGCATGACAATGGATGTATAGAGTTAGTCGTGTGAAGGAGGATGAGTGTATATACTTGATAACACAAGCGAGTGTATAGACTTTCAAACAGGGGAGTGTATAGACTTGATGAATGCACGCGAGTGTATAGATTATGTGAAACACAACTATATGCACTGTATAGACTTGAGAAGAATGATGCATGAACAAGCCTAACCAATGTATAGACTTTGATGTAAAGGCTTGAGTTACACAAGCAATGTATGGACTTGTGAGAATGCGAAGGCTGTATAGACTTGAAAGCTTGAGAACGAGTGTATAGACTTGGATGAAACACTCACGAGTGTATAGGCTTGATGAAACACTCGAGTGTATAGACTTCACGATGCACACCCATAATCAATGTATAGACTTACCCCTTGAAGATGTGAGCGAGACACTGTATACACTTGGCCCTTGAAGAATGTACAGACTCTGAACTTGAAGGCCACGATGTATAGACTTTAAGGCAAGTGAACATGGGGACAATGTACAGACTTGAACAGCTTCAAGGCACAATGTGCAGACTTTAAAGTGAAGACCAATGTAGACTTCAAGTGAAGACCAATGTATAGACTTTACTTCGTGCAAGCTACAGTGCTAATGTATGGACTTGGTGAACGATGCAAAAGGCTCTGTACAGACTTGATGCAAACTGGATGTGCAGACTTTGTAGCATGCAATGTATAGACTTCAACTAAGCAAGCTATAGTGAATCAATGTATAGACTTGCAGATCACACGTTGCACATATGCCATGAATGTATAGACTTGTTCGATGAATGCATGAACAGTGCGCCAATGTACAGACTTGATCGAATGTATATACTTTGCATGAACAGTCGATGTACATACTTAGAATTGATGCATGAACAGTCGATGTACATACTTGGCCAATGTACAGACTTGAAGAAATGCATGCTACAGTCCGATGTATAGACTTGCACAGTGCTGCCAATGTGCAGACTTTGCCTACAAGTGAATGTATAGACTTTGGAAAGCTTGAAGCGATGTACAGACCAGTGTGTAGACTTGTGTTCTGAACGTAGGCAAAGGAAAGGAATGTATAGACTTGCTCAGTTTAGAACGTAGGTAAAGATGGGAAGGAATGTATAGACTTTAGATGAGTGAAACACACTAACTGTACAGACTTCACCGATGTATAGACTTGGAAGGTTCAACGGTGGATGTACAGACTTCAGCAAGGCAAGCTACAAGGCAATGTATGGACTTCAAATGAAACGACTTGAACGTGTGTGCTGGCAATGTATAGACTTTGTGACACAATGCAACAAGGCTCTGGACGATGTATAGACTTGAACAAAGCGTGAAGCACAAAATGCAAGAATGTATAGACTTTGAAGTGAACTTGTGTGCGAGACAATGTTAACTCTGTACAGACTTAAGCAATGTGCAGACAGACATCAAATGTAGTGAGCATGCAGCAGTGTATATACTTGGGTGTGTGTGTGCATGCTAGAAGCAATGTATGGACTTAACTGATCGTGTGAGCATGCAGCAGCCAAAGTATAGACATTCGAATCTTGGGGGGTCGACCATAAGAGGGGGGTCGACCCACTTCTGTCCAAACGTCAGACAGAACTAATGGAATGCCATTCACAAGCACACATTCACAACACTTCTGTCCAGATGTCAGACAGATATAATGGAATGCCATTCACAAGCACACATTCACAAATACAAGAACACATATGAATGCACGTAAATGAATCAACAAGATCTTTCATGCACATATGCAAATGGTGACTTAGAGTGTTTGCTATCATCAAAATCACAGGGGCACAACAATCTCCCCCTTTTTGATGATGGCAACACTATGAGTCACACTGACTCAAGTCAAAAACATTCTCCCCCTTTGACTTCAGCAAAAAAGACATTAGTTAGAGAGAGGAAAAGTAAGTAGATGTGATACCAATTGATATGACATTTCTCCCTTTAACTACATGAAAGCAAATTCTTCCCTAAAGAGCAATATGACTCATACCAATGTCTCCCCCTTTGTATTTGAATGCACAGATGCAGTTGCAACAAGAAATGCAAGAACTCCCCCTAAATGTATGAATGCAAGACAATTCTCCCCCTTTAGGAATTTCTATGCAGCATGATTCATATGACATGGAAGCTCCCCCTCAATAACTGGAACCTTATGAAATGAATGAGAAGGAGACCACAGGGGCAATCAAAGATTAGTTCAGGTCATGATGAATCAAGGACAGTGCGGAAAAGAATTTCAACTAAGCTCCAAACATAAGGAATTCAACAAGATTTTCAAGGAGATATCAATCTCATAAATCCAAAACATAATTTTTCAAAGTCTTCCATTATAAGGGCTTATGAATGAATTTTATTGATCAGTATGGTTTAAACATGATGTATGCAAAGTTTATCAATAAAATTCTGTATTGATATCTAAAACCATGGTTTAATAAAAATGAACCAAGCCCACATACACATATCTTGATTAACCTCCCTTTCTCTTACACAATCAAATTTATTGACTTCTTTCGGAATTACATGCACAAGTATTAAGATCGAGCAATAATGAAGTCATATGATTTTGTCTAGGGTTGTAGCAATTTAATTTTTGCATCAATATTCAAATATTGTAATTTGTTCAATAAATTTTCATGCTACAAATTTTACGAGCACTCTAGTTCAGTATACACCTTATAACTAGATGATATACGTTGATCAGATGTCAATATCCCTAAGCACTTAGTGTAACTAACAGTCATTCTTTATATGAACAGAGATAGCATTTACACATCATGACATACTACAAATCATTTCTTGATGAGTGAGTTGTATTTCTCAGTGTGCATGCCATTGCTCTGCCTGATTAACACTCATTCTTAAGCAGAGTTAACTATGGCACCTCATGACACAGTCCTTTGGACATGTGTTTCTCAGTGACCAAAGTCATTGCTCTAACAGAATTTACCCTTTAGACATTTCATAAAAAAAACTCATTTGCTTCAAATCAATAATAATTTCATGTACTTAACCAAATAAAGCCATGTATTCAATAGTTCAGATTTCAGAAGATTTTACAAGACACAGCATGAAACAGATGGTTAAAGTTTATTAAACATGATTCAGATATTTTTAAGAGATTTTAAAGTCAAACTCAATGAATACATTAAACTTAAACCACCTGAGTTATTTTAGACATTCATAAAATCGTATAATAGAAGATTCCTAGTTCAAGTGTTTTCAGATTTATGATCGAGATAGACCCATTGAAATCTTCATGAGAGACTGATAGAATTCTGATACCAAATGATAGAAGAGATATTGAAGCCCAGAGTTTTCAAAATATGATCAAGGTTTGTCAACAAAAATAATAAGGAAGGATGTGCAATGAATTCTGGCATAAATGTATGCACTTGACAACCTGCATGCAATGCATTGACTCCCCCTGACACTATGCATTCAGTCAATCTTTTTGGCTTTTTCAATGTAATGAAATGCAATGCAATTAACTACATGTATGCAAAGACATGCAAAGACTCAACATTGAATGCTATGCAAAGACATACAATTAACTACCCTGAAAACATGCAATGTTTGCCATGAAAATTGAACATATGTCTTTGTGACTTATGCACATACAGACTGCCCTATCAAGCAATATGACCCATGGTACTAGGCGGAGAAGCTGGTCTAAAAGACCATCTCACACATAGTAAGAACCTCCAGACAGATTTCCCTGCCTTTTAGTAGCTTACTATTTAATATACCATAGTGGTCAATCATGATAATTCAACATGCAGTCAATCCAGATATTCAGTGAGCTATGCAACAGTCAGATTTCAACCAACATTCATATGCAGTTCAGATTTTCAGAAATTGTAAGTTTATTCTCATTTCAATATCTAAACAGACAATTCATATGAGTATTGAGAGACATGAATACTCATAGTGTGCAAAGGATGACAAATATGCATGAGACAAAACAAACAAGATATGCAATGAATTTTAAAACAGGAAATGCAGAGAATTTACCTGAAAAATTTAGAAGGGGTTTTTCTTTGAGTGCCTTGGTTTATTTCCCCCTTTTTATTCCTCAGCCCCAAGGCACACCTGCAAAATAAAGTTTATTTTGCACAAACAGGTACCCAAGAGGTCTTGGGTCCTGATTTAACAGTGACACCTTTGGCAGATGTTCTAAACAATTTTTTAACTTGATGATCATCAGATTTCATTCAATAGTAATTATTCATTAAATGTCCAGATTTACCACAATGATAGGGAGATGCAGCAGATTTCAGATCTGATTTATGCACATTCTTATTAGCATGAATTCTATGTGCATATGCATGAAATTTTTTGTTAACAGAATAAAAATTTTGTTTACCAAAACCAGTTTGGTTTTGATATCCTGCCAGCCAACAGGTTGCAGCCCTGTGACCTGGCTTTCCACAGTTATAGCATGAAAAACTCACAGATTTTCTGGCATAGAATTTGATAACATAGGGGTTAATATAGTTCTTCTGAGCATGCCAACAATCTCTAGCTCTGTGGCCTACCTTACCACACTCAAGACATGCAAGAGTTTTCCTTTCAAAAACATTTTTGTTGTCATGGAAATTAACAAACTCAGAATGAAATTCCTTTCCCTTAACATGCCAGCAATGAGCTGCAATGTGGCCCATCTTGCCACAATTGAAACAAGCAGAATATTTTCTATTTACAACAAATTTGTTCCTATCATAATCATTTCTGTCTGCAGGGAGATTGACAGTTTCAGAATTAAACTTTCTACCCTTAGCATGCCAACATTCAAATGCCTTATGACCAAATTTGCCACAGTGAAAGCATTCAGTTTTTTTTTTCTGAGGTGAAGGATTTTTATCATGAAATTTCCTAGTATTCCTATCATCCTTCTCCATCAATTTACACTCATGCATTAGATGTCTAAATCTATGACAGTAATGATAGATCATTTTCTTTTTAGATGCATGTGAGTGTGTGTGAGGACTGTGATCGACATGCACTGATGAACCTTTTTTATTTATTTTCTATTTTCCAGTCCTTCTCTGATTTTTATCCTGTTTTTCTGTTTTCTTAGCCTTGTACTGAGGTGGAGATGAGGTAGAAGGCTTTTCCTGTTCAGAAGATTTAACAAAAGCAGTTCTCAGGTTGGTTCCATCAACCTTCCTCATGACTGGATTGCAACTCAATCCCTGTTTCTCACAATTAACCTTTGTTCCCAGCATTTCTGAACAATGGGCTGTTTATCTTTTGATGTTGAGGCTACATTTGAAGCATTCACAAATGATGTCATTACTTTGTTCTGAAAAGCATTTTTATTTAGATTATTGTAGCCCAACCCTTCCTTTTTGACATTGACTTTTACACCTAGTAGCTTGTCTAGGTTTTCTTGCCCATTCACAAACTTAGACAAAGAATCTTTTAAGTCTTGGATTTCATTTTCTAGAGAGGAAATGTGTAACTCATAACTTGCAGTCTCTTGTTCACTGTAATTGACAGCTTCATTCAAAACCTTGTTGGCTATTTTATATTCTTCGATCTCCTTTCTCAGATCTTCTACTTTTTCAGTTTCATTTGTAGAGATCATTTTCCCTTTCTCCAATGTAAGAAGTCTTTCAGACATGGCACTGTTTAACAATTTTAATTTTTTAACTTCTTCTTTAAGCTTATCATTTTGAACCAATTCATTTATTAGAAGTTGATCTTCTGAATTGACTTCTTGCTTTCTTCTATTTTCAAATTCCTTCATTTCTCTTTGCTGTTTTTCATCCTTTTTCTGTAGCTCCATGTTTACAGATTTTATGGCTTCAAATTTCTCAATCAGCAATGTGTTCTCCTTTTTAAGTTTCTCTAAACTTTCTTCATTTTCTTTGGAGAATTTTCTGAGAGAATCATTCTCACTTTTCAGCTTGTTTAGATCAGATTTAACACATTCAAAATCTTTCAGCAAATCCTTACTCTGAACAGAATCATGACAAGTTAGGCTAAGCTTCTTTTCAAGTTCAGAGATTTCTTTTACATGATCTTGATTCTTAATCTTCAGCAATGAAATTTGTTTTTTCAACATTTGAATATCAGACATACAAGCATCATGAACAGTTTTCAGTTCAGCATAATTTTTACAATTAGAATTGAAACTGTCTGACCTACTATTCTTCTTCAATTTTTTGTATTATTTTCTTAACTGTTCATGAGACTCTAAGAATTCAGCATATGAATTCTCCCAATCATCTAAAGTATAGTTCTCAAAAGGGTTTACCTCATCATCATCCTCTGCTTCGTTTTGGCTGCCACTTTGATTACTTCCATTAGCCATCATGCAGCTTGTTTGATTTCCTTTCTCGGCTCTCTTCATCATCTTCAATATATCCCTTGCAGATCTGCAACCAAGGAAACATGAATGAAGAGCTCGATTAGTCACGGCCTTCATTAACTCCAGTGCTTTCTGATTTTCTGCACACATAGATCGATGCTTGTTAGTCCATTTGGACTGATCTTTTGGTAGTCTATGTGGACCATGTGAAATCACTTTCCACAAGTCTGGATTAACAGATTTAACATGAGCACATAAAGCACTGTGCCACTGGTTGAAATCAGAACCACTAAAGACGGGGGGATGAGCCATTGAAGCAGATCAAAACTAATTCAAAGCAGTGGATTCAAACCAATAAACCAAATCTAACAAAAATGCACCGAAGACAGCAGGGTCGGATCTGTAGGTCGCTGGACCTACTAAGCAGACACCTCTCTGATACCAACTGATAGGATCGGTGCGATGGATTCAGAGGGGGGGTGAATGAATCCCACCCTTAAAAACTTTTCGCTCAATAAAAATCTAGAACACTATCAAGGTAAAATAGATAATCTGAAGAACAAGTTAAATTCTCTTTTAAACCAATGAGCAAATATATATGAGGCTCTCCTAAACAAGCAACTAGCGGAAGCAGAAGAAGGTAATTAACCTACTGCACAGATAGCAATATGAAAGCTCAGACAACCTGTGAAGGGTGGTAGAAGATATGGAGCTAACACACAAGGTAAACCACTGCACATATAATTTTATAGGTGGTTCGGTCCTCCAGACCTACATCCACCCCTCACTCCCAACCGGAGTGAGGCTTCCACTAGCAACGCTAGAACAGCAGACTCAGTCTGCAAACACTTGCTGCCAAATAGCTTGACCAGGGGAACAACCTCCCCTCTTCCTCCAAACCGGAGGGACACCCCAATTGACTCCCAGCCACTTAGAACCAGAGACTAGGTCTCTCTTCCTCCAGACTAGGAGGGAACACCTGGACTTGCAACCCACAAGACCAGAACTGGAGACAAGTCTCCCTTCCTCCAACCAGAGGGAACCCAACAAGTGACTCCCAGCCACTTGCAACCGGAGACACAATGTCTCCCTTCTCCTGAGTCCACAGGAGGAACCCGACCTCAATCCAGAGAGTCGGAAGAACAATGATGAACAGATAACAAAAGAAAGGAAAAATAAGAAATGATAAAAACACAGCAAGCAGAAAACTGGAAAATGAAATCACAATTTGGCACTCGCAGGAGCTGACTGGCCTGAATATGATCCACGGTCCAGCAGGATCAAATCTTCCGATGAAGCTTCTTATCTCTCGATCTCTCCTATTCTTACTCTTCTTTTTCTTCTCTGCTTCTTTCTCTCACTGTCTACTCTTCTTCTCTCAATCCTCACGAGCTCTCTCTCTTTCTCTTTTTCTTCTGCTGCACTCTTCTTCTATTTCTTCTTCTTCTGCTCTCTGCCTCTCTTCTTCTTTACTCACAGTCTCGATCAGCCCTCTTCTATTTATCTTCTGCGGATAAAGAAGCTTCATATATATATCAGCAGCAACTAGGGCGTGTGTCTTCCACATCTCCCGCCCAATTGACTCTGCCACGTGTCAGCATCTCAGCTCTTTGGATCACGTGCCAGGTGCCAACCTCGGATCACGTGCCCAGACACCTGCAAGATTAATGAAGAGTTCAGTCGATGAACAATATCAGCTAAAGACAGTGTACAGACTTTATTCAGCAAGCAGGACAATGGATGTATAGAGTTAGTCGTGTGAAGGAGGACGAGTGTATATACTTGATAACACAAGCGAGTGTATAGACTTTCAAACAGGGGAGTGTATAGACTTGATGAATGCACACGAGTGTATAGACTATGTGAAACACAACTATATGCACTGTATAGACTTGAGAAGAACGATGCATGAACAAGCCTAACCAATGTATAGACTTTGATGTAAAGGCTTGAGTTACACAAGCAATGTATGGACTTGTGAGAATGCGAAGGCTGTATAGACTTGAAAGCTTGAGAATGAGTGTATAGACTTGGATGAAACACTCACGAGTGTATAGGCTTGATGAAACACTCGAGTGTATAGACTTCACGATGCACACCCATAATCAATGTATAGACTTACCCCTTGAAGATGTGAGCGAGACACTGTATACACTTGGCCCTTGAAGAATGTACAGACTCTGAAGACTTGAAGGCCACGATGTATAGACTTTAAGGCAAGTGAACACAGGGACAATGTACAGACTTTAACAGCTTCAAGGCACAATGTGCAGACTTTAAAGTGAAGACCAATATATAGACTTCAAGTGAAGACCAATGTACAGACTTTACTTCGTGCAAGCTACAGTGCTAATGTATGGACTTGGTGAGCGATGCAAAAGGCTCTGTACAGACTTGATGCAAACTGGATGTGCAGACTTTGTAGCATGCAATGTATAGACTTCAACTAAGCAAGCTACAGTGAATCAATGTATATACTTGCAGAACACACGTTGCACATATGCCATGAATGTATAGACTTGTTCGATGAATGCATGAACAGTGCGCCGATGTACAGACTTGATCGAACTGATACCACTTGTTGGGTCCCGTGAGGTGTAAATGGATCTAGAAGGGGGGGGTTGAATAGATCCTATCAGAAACTTTGGACTATTTAAAACTCTTAGCTAGCGGAAGCTTAAACCACTCTTATAAAGTGAATGAATCACTTAGGCACAATGCATAGCGGAATTAAGTAGAGTGGCTCAAATGAAAAGACTTGAATTACAAGCTATGAAACGTCCACACTTCTTTAAGTGAATTACAAAGCATAACACATAGATGAACATGCAATAGCTTGCAACAACCGTGTGTGTGTGTGTATGCTGTGTTGATCACTCAAAGTGCATATGTGTGTGAGCAATATAACTAAGTGTGGAAGCACACGAACCTGCGAATGGGGTTAGAAGATATAGATCAATCACACACAATAAACAACCCACAACACAGGGATTTTTAAGGTGGTTCAGTTGCAACCCCGCAACCTACGTCCACCCCTCACCAAAACCCGGTGAGGCTTCCTTGCTGACTCACAGCTTGACCCGGGGACACGCCCCAAACCACAGAACAGAGAAAACTCTCTTTCTGTCTTCCTACACACAAAGCCGGCAGGGACGGCTACACCGTAGATCGGAGAACTCCCGATTGCCTTCCTACTAACCACCGGTAGGGACGTCAACCGCAAATTGGAACACCCTCCAATTGCCTTCCTACTAACCACCGGTAGGGACGAATCACAACTTCAATGTGTAACAATATTCAAAGTAAAACAAATGTGAAGGAATTAAAACAAGAGATTGAGTGAGAAGGAATTGGCCCTTGTATCGATATGCTTTGTTGATCAGCAGCAGGGATCTCTTCTTCTTGCAAATCAATCTTCTTGTAATCACCCTTGAATGGATGATTGTTCTTCACGGAGTACTGTTCATATGAACAGTAACTGTTCTTCCAATCTCCTCTCTTGATCTTCTCTCTTTGATCTCTTTGATTGGATGAAGAAATGAATAGATGCTACCTTGATCCTTGCTTCCTTCTTCACAGATCTTGGAAGATGATTTCTTTGATATGAGCTTGAATACCTTGGATTGGATGAAGATGTTCTTCACGGAGTACTGTTCACGTGAACAGTAACTCGAACTTCTCTTGCTTTGAACACCCCTTTGAAGCCTCCTTTGATCTTCCCTCTTAGCCTTACTTGCTTCTACTCTTTCTTGGAGGATGCTGGATTGAGATATGAGCTTGAATCACCTTGAGTTGATGGAGAGGATATTGGATGTAGCTTTGATCTTCTCTTGATCCTCTTGAGTTGATGAAGCGGTTTATGGATGCAGCTTTGATCACCTTTGAGAGCCTTGAATGCTTCTTGCTTCCTTGGAGATTGAGATAGCTTCAGATCTAGGCTTGAATCTCTTGGAAGGATGAAGATGTTCTGCTCGAAACACTGTTCACGGTGGTGCTACAATGCTCTCAAAATGGCCTCCCTTGATTCACTTCATCAACTCCATCAACTAGGGTTTCTAACCCTCTTGTAATGGTTTTATAGACTTTGAATGGTCTATAAACAAGCCCCAGACCAGATCCACAAATCATGGGAAGTTAGGTGAGGTTTGATTAAACAAAACCATGGAAAGGGGCTGGCCACGAGGTGGATTTTGAAGTCAAATAAGGTTGGCTCGGGACTGGCGGTCGACCTAAGGTTCCTGGCGGTCGACCGCTACTTTAAAACTTTCATTCGGGTGATCCCTGGGAATTTCGGTCGACCGCCACTGGCTGGCGGTCGACCGCTACTGAAAAAGCCTGTAGACGGTGAGGCTCTGGCTGGGGCAGTCGACCGCCCCTGTGCTGGCGGTCGACCGCCAGCTGGGCAAAACCCGGCCCATCCTGGGTTGGTCCGTTATCTGCGTCAGCTCCGTCGTTCAACTTCTTTAGCAGCCCGGTCATGTCCGTGGCATCTTCCTTGACTGTCTTGAAGATTTTATTATTGAGTCTTCAATCAAATTTTTGTTTCGGGGGCTCCGCCCCCGGAAACCCCCGCAAGGGGCGCTGCCCCCTTGACCCCCGCGACCTGACCGGGCAGGTCGATCCCCGCGACCTGACCGCGCAGGTCGATCCGCGTGCGAGGGCGCAACATTGAGCTTTCACATTTACATTGAGCTTTGACATTTGCATTGAGCTTTCACGTTTGCCTTGAGCTTTCACATTTGCCATGAGCTTTCACATTTGCCAATTCCACTTCATTCCTTAGATTATCTTGTAGCATACTATCGAGAAATTGCACCGACCTTGAATCATCCATAAGGTAAGACATGCACTGACCATATGAAGAATATGCAATGACCTTATGTGTGATGCTATTCAGCTTGATTTCTGTGCTTGAAACATGCTATATTTTCGTGCATCCAATATTGTCATATGCCTTGATATCTGTCAATTCAATTATCTAGATTGGTGTGCCATTCTTGAGCTTTTACACTGGAAGTATAATGACCTGAAATGTATGAATATTAACATTATCAAATGCATGTATAGTTCATTAATGACTAAAGAGGCAGACATCATCAAAACCAACTAAAGAGGCTGACATCATCAAAACCAACTAAAGAGGCAGACATCATCAAAACCATAAAATGATTTAATCATGTTGCACACATGTTCAACATACTTTGCATGAACAGTCGATGTATATACTTGGAACTGATGCATGAACAGTCGATGTACATACTTGGCCAATGTACAGACTTGAAGAAATGCATGCTACAGTCCGATGTATAGACTTGCACAGTGCTGCCAATGTGCAGACTTTGCCTACAAGTGAATGTATAGACTTTGGAAAGCTTGAAGCGATGTACAGACTAGTGTGTAGACTTGTGTTCTGAACGTAGGCAAAGGAAAGGAATGTATAGACTTGCTCAGTTCAGAACGTAGGTAAAGATGGGAAGAAATGTATAGACTTTAGATGAGTGAAACACACTAACTGTACAGACTTCACCGATGTATAGACTTGGAAGGTTCAACGGTGGATGTACAGACTTCAGCAAGGCAAGCTACAAGGCAATGTATGGACTTCAAATGAAACGACTTGAACGTGTGTGCTGGCAATGTATAGACTTTGTGACACAATGCAACAAGGCTCTGGACGATGTATAGACTTGAACAAAGCGTGAAGCACAAAATGCAAGAATGTATAGACTTTGAAGTGAACTTGGGTGCGAGACAATGTTAACTCTGTACAGACTTAAGCAATGTGCAGACAGGACATCAAATGCAGTGAGCATGCAGCAGTGTATATACTTGGGTGTGTGTGTGCATGCTAGAAGCAATGTATGGACTTAACTGATCGTGTGAGCATGCAGCAGCCAAAGTATAGACATTCGAATCTTGGGGGGGTTGACCCATCTAAGAGGGGGGTCGACCCACTTCTGTCCAGACGTCAGACAGAACTAATGGAATGCCATTCACAAGCACACATTCACAACACTTTTGTCCAGATGTCAGACAGATATAATGGAATGCCATTCACAAGCACACATTCACAAATACAAGAACACATATGAATGCACGTAAATGAATCAACAAGATCTTTCATGCACATATGCAAATGGTGACTTATAGTGTTTGCTATCATCAAAACCACAGGGGCACAACACCTTCACCAAATCTCTCCACCACTAGCCAAGCACTCTTGCCTATGCAACCTTCACTTTCGTCTCCACAACCTTCTTCACCATTACATATCCCTCGGCATCCACCTCACCCGAAGCAGGCTCCTCATCCTCCGTTATCGAAGTATTTTACAGATATCTTTCGGGCTTTGATGGCCACTTACGCGTTGCCGCTCCCTCCGGTTGTGCCTTGTCGACCTGCGGTCGGGAATATGCTTCAGTTCTATGATTTCCATCGCCATCAAGGGCATTTGGTTGAAGATTGCCCCAAGTTCCGGGAGTTTGTTTATGACCTGGAAGCCAAGAAAATAATTGATTGGGCCTCTATTCACAAAGTCATTCTACATCTTCATAGCAAGCAGCAGCAACAAGAAGTGTCGCCCAGGCAGCCGTCTCCGTTACTTCAAGACCAGGGGCACCCCTGTGATTCCTCGTCTAGTGCTGCACTTGCTCCGACACCTACTCTGTTACCTTCACCATCTCTTATTCAATCTCCGCAACCTCCACAAACCTAAGCCTCTGCTCAGGCCAGTGTCTCCGCTTCTTCTCCCGCCGTCACTTCCACTACTTCTAACGCCGCTCGACGCATTGTGTCGACACGTCGACGGTGGGTGCCACGACCTCCCTCTTCACCCTCTCCACCTCCATGTCCACTACCCCCATCGCCTTCATCACCATCCTCACCATCTCCATTGCCATCACCATCATCTCCATCTCCGCCACCAGTGCTTCCATCACCTCCACCATCTCCACTGCCTTTGCCATCTCCGTCACCATCATGGCTCGAGCTTGAGCAGGCTATACCCCTACCTTCACCTATGGCTTCACCTTTGCCCGCACTCGAGCTTGCCATCGTCACAACCCCTTTGCCTCCACCTAAACACACCACTCACGTTGAAGCCTCCATACCACCTGAACCTATTTCTACCACCTCCACTTCTCCATCCACTTACCCCCCACGGAGCGGGTGTGCGCTACCTTCGGTGCCCCTCGGGTCTGGTCCCCAAGGAGACGATGAGCCGAGTCAGGACGATTACTTGCCGGTTGTGCATTTCAAAGTTCAAGAGTTTATCCTCCAGATGCCGATACATGTCTTGGTCCCAGCTTATCTTGGGGCTGATGTGCCACTATCTCCTATGCCGGTTACTAAGAAGAGTTCCCTCGCATTGGTGCCAGTTTCCTCTCAAGCGAGGTCGGTGGCAATCTCATTGCTTGCCGGAGGTTCGATTATTGATGATGTTATTACTCCTCGCTCTATTGATGTTCAGTTCATTGGCCAAGAGGAGTTCTCTACTCTGATTGTGCTAACTCATACGGCCGCCAAGAGCTTGATAAGTTCCATGTTCAAGGGGCAATTGACCGTATTCTCAAGATTTTCCAAGGATATTCTGCACTTATTATACAATCTTCCTATCAAGGGAGTTGTGCTTCATGCCCGATTGCCGAGTGGAAATGCTGAATCTCATGCTGCTAGTGCCAAGTGACAAAACTCTGTGATTTTTTGACATTCATTCATTTGAGTGGTCAGTTGTTCAAGAATGTCCGCATATGGTTATTACCGGGTGTCTAGGGGCAACCGCCCTAAGGAGGATGCATGTTCATAATCGCGCCAGGCCGTCTGCTAGATGGGCTCGTACTTTGAGTAGATATTTCAAGTCGAGAGGTCCAAAGGTCCGAGTCCGCGCCAGGCGGGTCTATTACAAGCAAGTTTCCGCTAAGAAGAGGCGGCGGCGCAAGTTTAAGGGCCATCAATTGTACATTCAGGGGTCCACCTCTTCCTCCTCTTCTTTTCATTCATCCTTCCTTCTGCTCAGCTCCCACAATTGGGTGGTGTACCTTCCTTATTCCAATCCCACGTCCATGATCTTCACCTCTCTTCCCGGGTCCGCAAACCCCCACTCTTCTCATCCGATTTCTCCGGATTCTCCTTATTCTTACTGTCTTAGGCCTCGGCCCATGTCATCCTTTCATCCCGATCTAGGGATTTCTTCTTCTAATTCTTCTCCTCCGGTATCTCCAGGTTCCGTCTCTAATTCTCCTTCTCCAACTCTGTTGTGTGATTTTCATTCTCTTTCCCCGACCATGTCGGGTGACTACCCTTCTCTTTCCCCGACCCTGTCGGGTGATTCTCATTCTCCTTATCCAACCCTGTCGGATGATTCCCATTCCCCTTCTCCGATCGCGTCGGATGATTCTTCTTCTCATCTTTCTACCCATTACTCCTCACTCTTTCGGGGTTCTTACCCTTTTTCATGTTGTTTTCGAGGCTTTAGTCCGCCTTGATCCCAGCGGATCTCTGCTTATTATGTATCTGGTTCCTTGTTATCAGGGTATCTGCACCTTAACGAGGGAGTTCTAGCCCTCATCTCTCTTCCTTTTATCTTTCTTTGTCTAGTGTCGTGTCTGCCGCTCCTCCGTGTACGGGAATCTTTGATCCTTTGCTATCCTCTCCCTTTCGCCCTGTCAAGCAAGGAATACAAAGCTCATGCTGTACGAAGCTCGATGATCAAGATCGCGTCAAGATGCTGTTACCAGACTGTGGATATGCAAGGTATCGTTATTTTGTGCAAGAATATGTTATCATCGCTATTATCTCTCTTGCTCCTGCACACGCTTATAATGTTATTTCCTCAACATGGTTAAGTAGCTTTTAGAAATTTGCTTAGTTAAGCTTAGTCAAAAAGAGTTCACTTCTGCAGCATCCTTAGGCTGGTAATAGCTCTGTGCTAGGAGTCTAGTTTCTTTCTCCGATTATTGAGGGTGACCTTTAAGCATGGGTTTTTCACACACTTCACGGTAAGCCATAGCCGATCTCTCTAAGTAACACCGTTGCTGCTTTGGCCATACTTTGGGTATGCACAAAGGTCTTTTCTTTTCTCTGCTCGGCCAAATGCAGGGGCAAGAGGCTGATGGATAAGATGACCAACCTAGGCGCTCCCTAATACGAGAGAGGTCTCAAATAGGGGCAGTCTTGACTCATAAAAGTGAGCTTTCATGCTAAATCTAGCCAATAAGGGCCATCAAAAGAAAATGAGAAAATGAATCAAATGCAAAATTATGAATCAAAGGTATGACAAGAGTGGCAGTATAGTTCCCCGCGGGATCTCATGAGCCCGATCGCATGCGTGCCTGATAAATATGGGTCTAAAAATTAAAGACACAAAGCCCTGGCGCAACAGACTGTATCTTTTAGGGGTAGTGCCCTGGAAGGAATTCGAGTCATGATGTCTCCCATACTGTATAAAGCTTGTCTCCAATTTTTCTTCTGCTTCTCCCTCTTAGGCTGGGTTGTATCCCTGGTATGGCCTTAGTAGGGGCACCGTTCTTTAGAGGCGGTTGGTTGTGGTAAGCCATCCTCATATACACGCCCTGCTCAAGAGAAGTCTTTAATGAAAAGGGGAGGAACGACGATCCCTAGCCAATAGGTTTAGCCCGTCTCCGGGTGCTGCAGATTACTTTGTCAAAAAAAAATAAAACAAAAAAATTAAAAAAAAATCAAATATTTTTAAAATTCTAAAAAAATCAAATATTTCAAAATTTTCAAAAAAATCATATATTGTCAAAATCCAAAACAAAAAAATCCAAGAAAATTCAAAAATCCAAAAATATATGTATTCTGTTCCCTTCTTCATGCATTTTTCATTTTCTATTCCGAGGACAGGTATGATATGTTTGCTCAGTGTGCAGGTCACAGGTACTCAAGCTTTCCTCGCTCTATATTTTGATCTATATGGTTCCTGTTCACAACTTATGATATGTTCCTTCATTCTTCAATCTATTCTCTCGATATGTTCTGAGGCTCTTGTCCTTCTCAACTTTCGCTTTATCTCATCATGTCTTTGTGAGAGGGCTCTTTGCCTCACGATTATGAACCTGGCGATTCTACTTCATCTGATCTTGGGTTTTGATTGAAGAGCGTATTTGTCATGTCTTTTGTCCGGCCGTGGCCGTGTCCATGTCGTGTGTGTCTATGTCTCTCCGTGTCGTCCTACACGTGTTGTTTTGTCCCCCCGTGTCTGTCACGTTTTCTCCCACTATGTTTTCATCCCACGGTGTCGTCCCTCCGTGTCGTCACACGTATCTTTTTATCCCCCATGGTGTTGTCGTCCCACGTGTCTTTGTCTCACCGCGAGTGCTGTCCCACCGTGTGTGTGTTGTCTTGTCCCACCGTGTCTTCAATCTCATGCACGTTTGCCATTTGTTCTTGTGGTGTTTGTTATGCTGTTGTGTTTTGTTTATCTTTGTCATGTTATATTTCGTTCATTATATTCATCTTCGTGCATGTTGTTTTGTTCCTGTTCATCAAGTTCAGTTCATGCTTATTTGTGTTATTGGTCATGTTGTCTTATTGGAAAATCTCATAAAATTTTTTAAAAATTAAAAATCAAAAAATGTCGTTTCGCCTGCATAGGTAAGTCAGGTATGGCTCTCTATCCCAGCTCATTGTTGCATTACTATATGGTATTTACATTATTATAGCCTCTCAAGAACCGGCTGGTTTACCGTGTGTTCTGGGATCTGATATTCCCCTTTAACAAAAACGATGATGATCTAGGAGCATACGGTCAATCGTTGGATAAACCGTTAGGTTGAGTCGGGTGGGGGACGATGGACTCTGTCTCGCACGACGTGGTTGTAGAAGACTCTTGACCCCGTCTTGGCTTGGTCTAGCAATATTATTCTTGAGTACTTTCTATTTTATTCTTTCTTTACATTCGTTTTGATGATTTCTTTATTTTAACCCAGCATGTATCATGTCATTTTGAGCATTCACGCCTCGTGATCCGTTCAAGATTTCTCCTCAGCAATGGTTGATTGTGTTGCCTTTCTCTTGGATAAGAGATTCCTCATTCCACTCCGAATTTGAACATTCTCTCCGATCTGCCCGCTTGCAGGTCTGGTTGGCCAGCGTGATTCCTGTCTGGATTTTATCTCAGTCTTATTCTCCTTTTCCAGCTTTTCAGCTGTGTTTCCTTTCAATCCCCTCATTGTCCGTGGATTGTCCCTGATGAGGCTAGTCGTGTTTACTTTTCCTCCTTTAGTTAGTTTAGTTCTCCAGACATGTCTCATCCACGTCATCCAGATCCTTGTGGTTGGTTCGGCATTTTCAGGAGAATTTCTATCACTTGTTGTTTGTGACGGGTGTCTTTTACCTTGATGCCCGCTTTTCAGTTCTCTCTGCTTCCTCTCTACTTCATCTCCATTTCACGTTGCTATCACTTTCGCTCCATCTCCTTTACATTTCACCTCAACATCGCTTTCGCTTGTTTACTTGCAAAGCAGACATCAAGGAGGGGCATCTGTTGACACCCGTTTTTAGCCCACAAGTTGTGTCATTTCTCTTATTCATTATTTTTGATGTCCTGAATTACCCATTATCTTGGAGCCTTCCTTGGACAGATTTCGAGCACATTTTCATTGTTCCTTAGCTTTTGAGCCTTAGAGATCATGATTTCTTAGAGTCATGGAGCTTATTTTATCAACTTCCGGCCTTTCAAATTGACTTGCGGCCCATTTTGGTCCGCTTTCCTTCAAGCATTCGGCCCCTTTCATTGTGCAGTCTTGAAAATGGTCATTTTTCATCTCATTTTGTTTCTCTATTCAAAATGTGTTCTTCACCAAAGTTGTTCGCCTTTTAAAGATCTACAATTTCTTCTTCTACGGCATTAGCCAGTTCAACACCGATTTCACGTTATTCGCATTTCTCCGGCGTGCTATTTACCTACATCTCAAAAATTTTCTCTCTATTCTCACCCCATTTTCTCTCACTTCTGATTATCCTTTTATCTTGATCTCTTCATAAAAGTTGTTCATCTTTCAGTTATTTACAATTTCTTCATCTACCACTTTCGCTAGTTCTGCAGCGTTTGGGAGATATGATCCCATTTCCAAAGTCGCACGAAGTCTGCCCAAACGGTCGTGCAAACGACCGTTTCTTATTACAAACGGTCGGTCGAACGACCGTTTATACCTTAGCGGTCAGTCGACCGACCGCTAAGCAAACTGCTAAGAGTCCAGCCTGCGCTGGACTCTGCCTCAATTCTGCTCGATGGGCCTATCTTGCGGCGGCCATATCTTCTAGAATATAGCTTCGAATTGATCCATGTTTGTTCCTATCTCTTGTCCTTTGGATTATCTTGAGTTTGATCTATAGAAGTCAAATTTTCATTAGCTATATCTCTTGGAATATTGGTCGAAAGATTGGAATTTAGGTGTCCTGGTTCAACTCAAACTCTATTTTTTGAGAGACGTGGCCTCCTTGCGGCGAGCATATCTTCTAGAATACTCCTCCGAATCGAGTCCCATTTGTTTCTATCTCTTGTCCTTAGTATTATTTCGAGTTTGATCCATAGAATTCGATTTATCTTAGACTATATCTTTGAGAATCGTGAGAGGAAGTTGGGGCTTTTTTTGAAAACTCTATATAAACTGCCCAGTTCGCAGTGGCGACGGGGGGCTCTTTCTTGGTTCGGGGCGAAACCATGCTGCACCACCGACTCAATCCTTCAACCCTGGCTTGAAGAGGGAAGTATTGGCTTTCCATTCCATCTTTTTTGGCTTGATTTCATGGTCTATTCTCTTAGTTCTCTTCCTCTTAAAATCACAAATCATCACATTTTTCTGCAGTTTCGGCTACACCTGCACTTTTGCACGTTTTGCATCATCGTTTTCTCTCTATTCTCTTAATAAAATTTTGTGATTTCAAAATATATGCATGCACAACACACACACCTATCTTTTCCACCCTTCCACAGGGGTTGAAAACCTTCCCACGGTGAGTTTACCCTCAATTTCTACCCCTATTTTATCACTACGGGATTGATACTGCACTTCGGTTTTCTAATGGGTTTTCTCTTATCTTGTGGCTTTATTTTTTTAGAGAGCATGAACACAACGTGAGACCCTCTTCTCCTAGCCGGCTGGGAGAATGAGGAGGTTTGATTCCACAAGTTTCCCGCACCCGTCTCTTGAGCGCAGTCAAGTCTTCTTTCCAAGGTTCATGGCGCCATCCTTTGATCTCTTCATCCTTTCGGTGCTGTTAAATCCTTGGTGGCGATCACGGTTAATTCATCTATTCATTACCCCCTTGTTCATACTTCCATGATTGCTTCATATACATGCATTAGCATGTTAGTTTAAGAGGGGCGGGGGTACATTAATCCATCTACACCCTTATTTTTTGGCGATCACGATTAGTTCATATATTCATTACCCCCTTGTTCATACTTCCATGATTGCTTCATATACAATCATTAGCATGTTAGTTTAAAAGGGGTGGGGGTACATTAATCCATCTACAATCCCGGGCGAAGCAATGCCGCATCACCGACTCATCTCTTCGACCTTGGGCCGTCCAGGGAAGTTTTAACTTCGTCCTCCTCCTCCTCTTTGGGCTCCCTTTTCTTCAGTCTTTCTCATGTTTCTTTGCACTATCTTTCTCTGTTTTCACACAATTTTCTGCACGTTTCATGCATATTGCTCCACGTTTTTCCCTACTATTCTTTGCGTTTTAAATCATTCTTTCACTCATAATCATTACACAACATACACAAGTATTATTTTGTCCCGTTTACAAGGGTTAAAAACCCTCCCCCGATGCATTCTCCCTCAATTTCTCATGCTATTTTCTACATTCGGGATTGATTCTACGCTCATAGTTCTAATGGATTTTTATCCTCCTTTTGGCTGTGTTTCGCAGGAAAGAAAGTTTGAACGTGAGGCCTTTGTCTTCTAGCCGGCTAGAAGGCAAGGAGGTGTAATCCACATGGTTTCCCGCATCCTTTTCTCACGCGCGATAACATTGTAGCGGTCACTTTTTTGGCCGCGTTCTTCTCTTCATGTTTCCAAGGTACGCAGTAGGCCTTTCATCTCTTATAGCACTTTCTTCCTACTGTCAATCTTTGGTGATGATCACAGTACGTTCCTCTTTCTTCATCGCCTCCTTTCCCTTTCATGTGATTGCATGTTTATGCTTATATGTTATTTATTCATCTTGTTCATGGCGGGATTTAATTATCAACAACCCTATTTTTTGGCGATCACGGTGGGACATCTAGTGCCCATCACATTATTCATGCTCTCCTACAACTTTGGTGTGTGTATGTCTCTGTTTAGATAGCGCTTCCTCAAATTTTTCTGCGGTTCTGCGGTTCTTGGATCAGAACGCGGTCCCCAGGAGACCACTACTAGAACGTAGTCGCCAGGTGATCACTACTTGCAAGTAGTGGTCATCAGGGGACCACGTTCTGTTTCTGGCAGACCTAGGGGCAGACCCTCAGGTAGGTTGTTCTTTGATGATTTTATCTACCTTTCGGGGTCTGATTATGCCTTTTTATGGCCATGCATTGTAGTTCTTTATATTATCTTGGTTTTCTCATATATGTGCATTCATTTTATCATGTTTTTATAATTTTATCTTGTCTTGATTTGCTAGTTTTAGGCTAGAAATTGGCATGTTCTCCGGTGCGCATAGGGCCATCCAATACATATTGTAGTTGCATTCCTACCTTGGTAAGTGACCCTCTTGGCTTCATATTCCTTGGAATCGACTAGGTGACTTTATCCGGGACTTCCGTAAGTCTCCGCGAGCCGTGGATTCGCACACGGACGCCGACCTAGTTGTACCTTTCCACCCCCTAGGCCTTGCATTTTGCATCCGTGTGAGGGAGTTAACCCTAGGCCAACTCAAAGTTTGGACCCCTTCCCTTTAGGATACCCATATCTTGAGGGAATTATGCTTAATTGAAAACATTAAAAGGTCCACCAAAAACTTTGGAAAATAAAATCCACGGCTGTCACCTAGCTCGTCGCTTTCGTCATCTCCAATGCGTTCGCCATCTCCGCCATCTCTTTCATTGCCCGAGCCTGAGCGAGCTTTACCTTCACTTTCACTTTCACCCTCGCTTGTACCTGAACCTATCATTGCCACCTTGCCTCCACCTTCACCTCCACCCACACCTGAACCTGCCATTACCATCCTGCCACCACTAAAAACCTCCATTGAACCCTCCGCTCCATCCGAACCCACTACCTCTACTTATTCTCCATCCACTTCCACCCCACTGAGCGGGTGTGCACCATCTTTGGTCCCCCATGGGTCAGGTTCCCAAGGAGAGAATGAGGTGAGTCAGGACAGCCCGATCCCAGTTATACATTTCAAGATTCAGGATTTTATCTACCGCATGCCGATTCGGGTCCTGGTACGTGGCTATTTTGGGGCTGACAAGCGTCCACTTCTGTTGATGGCTAAGAAGAGTTCCCTTGCGCTAGTGGCAGTCCCTTCACAAGCGAGGCCGGTGGCAATCTCATTGCGTGCCAGAAAGTCTACGATTGATGCTCTTATTACCTCTCGCTCCGTTGCTGTTCAGATAACTGGTCAGGAGGGGTTCTCTACCCAGATTATGCTAACTCGTACGGCGGCCATGAAGCTTATGGATTCTTTATTCAAGGGGCAGTTTGCTATACGTTCAAAATTTTCTAAGGACATTTTGCAAGTTTTCTGCAACCTCTCTCTGTTTATCGGTGAGCCGGCCACGCCAATTCCGCACATTGCTCTCCCTCAGCTTCATTCTCCTCAGTTGTCAAGGGAGCTATGCTTCATGGCTGACCACCGAGTGGAGTTGCCAAACCTTATGCTTCTCATGCCAAGTAACAAAACTCCATTGATTCCTATTCTTCATCCAAAGGAGTTACATGATCTAGAGTGTCCGCATATTATTAGCACTGGGTGTTTAGGGGCAACCGTCCCTACGAAGCTGCATGTCCATAACCGGACTAGGCCGTCTACTAGGTGGGCCCGTTATCTAAGAAGATATTACAAATCGAGAGGCCCGAAGGTCCAAGCCCGCACCAGGCGGGTCTGTTATCAAGAAGTTTCTGCTAAGAAGAGGCGGCGGCGCAAGTTCAAGGGCCGTCGGTTGTGCACTCAGGGGATCACTTTTCCTTCTTTTCCCATTCATTCATCATTTCTTCTACTCAGCTCCCACCCTTGGGTGGTGTATCTCCCCCCTTTCGATCTTACATCCTCAATATTCTCCTCTTCCCATCTGGATCTTTCTAATCTTCATTCTCGATTCCACTCGCATCATCCGGGGCCTCCGGATCTCCTCTATAGTTCTCACGTTCAATTTTCGTTCGATTCTTCTCCTCTGGAATTTTCGGGCCCTACTTTTGATTCTTCTCCGACCCTGTCGTATGATTATTCTTCTCCCTCGCTTTCACAACAATCCAATCCTTGTTTTTCTATTTCTTCCTTATCACCGTTTTGGGGTTCTCACCCTTTTTCTTGCTATTTTCAGGACTTTAGTCCGCCTTGATCCCAGTTGATTTCTGATGCTTCTGTATGTTGTTCCTTGTTATCAGGGTCTTTGTGCCCTAGCGAGGGAGTTCTAACCCTTACCTCTCTTCCTTTTATCCTTCTTTGTCCAGTTTGGTTCTATCGCTCTTTCGTGTCAAGGAATCTCTACACCTTGTTATCCTATCCCTTTTTATCCTGTCAAGCAAGGAAAACAAAACTCATGTTACTCGAAGCTCGATGATCAAGCTCTCGCTTCAGGACGTTGGTTTCCACACCATGGATTCACTACAAGAAAATTGGCCTATAGCCATGAATTTTACAAAAACGTAGGTATATATGACGTATTCCCACGCTTTTCAAATTTCATAGGTAAATTTCCTACGTTTCATCATAACATTGCTATATACCCACTTTTTTCTGACGGTTTTATGAGAAATGTTGGAAAAAGTAATATACTCCTACACTGTCATTAAATGTGACAATAAAATTTAGATATTATTTCACTTTTAATAAAGTGTAGCAATAAGACGCTTCAAATAAAAAAAAGAAAAATAAAAACCGTAGGAAGGGGGGCTACCGCGCGGGCGCCAAAATTGGCGCCCGATAATTTTCATTTATTTCCCTTTTTAACATACTATTTCCCCTGCCCTCGTCTTCCTCCCCCATCCCTTCCCCTCTCATCTCCCTAGATCCAGTCGACCACACCACCACCATCGTCTCCCGCCTCCCAACCTCTGCCTCTCTGGATGGAGTGGAGGAGGAGGAGCTTCACCACCAGGAAGACACGCATCAAAATCTTTCGAGGGTTGTCCCCTAGATAAAATGGGGAGGAAACCACATATCCAGATTCTGATATGGGTAGATCTTACCTAATCTCCGCTCCGTAGTGGATGGTCGATCTCCCATCTCACCTGATCTCCAGCAGGAAACCCCCTTCCCTCTTCTTCCTTCTCCTCCTCCTATCACGATCCCCACTCGAGCCTTAGCCACTAGCACCTCCACCTTCCCTGCACCAGCCAACCCGCTTCCTTGCCCGTCGGAGTAGGAATCGATCCATCTCCCCTCCTTATTGGGGCCATCGACATCGTCTTCCCTAGCCTTCCCCAAGGACACTCATTATGGCAGTGGAGAGGATCTTCTTAACGTGTATGAGGAGATCGGCTCCAGCCACGAGGATCACCTACATCTGTAAGTGTTCCAATGGCGGCACCTATAGGAACTCGCAGCAGAGGGCCTTCCAGATGTGAGAGCAGATGACCAAGGCAGCACGGGGGAGCACCAATGTCAAGTACGGCTGGTACGATGCCCCTGCGGCGGCGGTGGCCATGCCGTGAGGCACGGGTTCGGACAGCCAAACACTGTGGCGCAGGCGGTGGGCATCTATAGCGCGCCGACGCACTCCCCCCAATCCAGGTGAACCCTCCACCTACCCCCTTCTTTGGCTCTCCCTCTCATTTGCTTTTGCTCTTTTGTCTGGGGTTCTTGTTGTTCTTGACGCGTTCTTGTTCTCGGGTGCTCCAACGCAGCGATGCCCGACCCTAACCACGCCGGTGAGGGGCATGTCGTCCTCTGTCGAGTCATCGTGGGGAACCCCGAGAAGGTCGACTTGGCTCCCCGTGGTGCCATCCCAACGGCGACAAGTTCGACAGCGGCGTGGACAACCTGGAGAAGCCCAGTTGGTACATCGTGTGGGGAGCCCGCATGAACACCCACATCCTCCCCGAATTCATTGTGAGCTTCAAGACATCCGAATCAGGTAACACACACTTCCTCTCACCTTGGATTCAAATCTTCTTCTTCCATTTTTACTGCAGCTTCTGTTTTGCCGCCCACCCCCACCCATAGGAAAGCAAAGATGATTCTAAAAACTAAAAAACCCACGAGACATTCTTTTATTATTATTATTATTATTTTGACCTTTTTATTTTCAACTTTTGATCTGCTTACATGTTTTCGTTTAGGGCCCTTGGTACGGAAGGGTCTTCGACAAGGAACGTGGATCTCGCTTACACGGTTGTTTTCTGAACTAAGGAATTTGGTTCCTTCTTCCAAAGTGCAACTACTGGAGACCCTGTTCAATCACTTCAAGGTACGCATCCTCCACTTCGCCCTTTGAAAGCTGATGATGATGCATGGACTTGGGAAATGTCGTGACTCTTGTTAACTTCAAAAAGGAGAATTTATATAAGGTTTTATGGGTTTAATGCAACAGTCCTACTTGCTCTACTGCCTGCCTTCTAGCTAGGCATGGGATGCGACGTTTTTTTTTTCAAACCAAAAAAAATAAATCAGGTCGACCTCTATCTGACTGGGATGTATGTACTGTCCAATATTTTGATCAGATAGTTAAAAAAAAAGAACACTGAACACCTCTGATTGCTACGTAAAGAATGGGCCGATCACTTTAGGCCCATTTAAAATATCCTATCTTTTTTACTTCTTTTCAGTAGTAGTCCACAGAGATGTGTCGACCGGATTGTGGCCCACCTAAAAAAAGGGTTCAGAAAAAAAAACTTGTAGCACTACTGCGTGGTGCAGCAACTCCACGCAGTGCAGCATGTATTATTCTCAGTGTAATGTCTACTAAGCAAATGGTTCTTTTGAAATATTTCAAAGGCATGCTCTATTTTGAAGTATTTATAGATCCATGCATATTACTTTGTGCCAACTGCTGAAGTAGAACTCTGTTAACCGATTGTACTCTATATATGTTTTTGTGGGCAAAGTATGTGATTCTGTTAAGTGAAGGTGTTAAGCATGCTGCAATAAAATGTTCAACTAATGTAAGTGTGGTGTTAAATAATGAAGTTGCTATGTTATTTGATAAAAGAGATAAATTGGAAGCAACGTGAAATGTTCGATAGGAGAGAAGTATGTTTGATTTCTAGCAATTTTGGTCACTAGAATTGAACTCCTCTTTTTTTTTAGTTTGACAGCTCTTGGAAAAATCAAGGGTTGTACTGGAGAAGAAAATCAGCATTGTTGTCGCATTTAAGTTGCACCTCTTTTTTTTTTGAGAAGTGGATGGTTAGGTTTCATCTTAAAACTTTTTTTTTCTAAATCGATCTTATAGCTGGTTTATTTGCAAGGGATGGGCTTGGCCAAACATGTAATGTCAGTTGCGTAAGGCCTAGGCTTTGACCATCAAATCTAAGCCCTGCCCCGTCCATAACTCTTGTGAGTGCGCTCTCACCATTTCGCCATCCATTCATCTCCCTCCAACATCCCAACATTTCTCACTTTCAATAAAAAAACATCCAGCCTTTTTACTGGATGCCTACCCTTGGAGATGGTAGTCAAGGCTAGTGCCATCCATGGTCATTGAGGCTGAAGTACTGTTGGAGGAGCTTGTTGAGATTGTACTGCTAGAGGAGCTTGTTGATGGCTGCAATTTCATCAAGGCTGCACTAATGTCCGAGGGGAAGGGGTGTGTGGCTGATTTGTAGACTTTGCATGAGTAATTAATCATGCAGCCTATCTGTGTTACTGATGTGCCACTGGAGAGATGACACAGGGATTCTCATTAACCCGAGAGTTTTGCCATGCTGACAATGTGTCAATTTGATTCTTCAAAAGTGACTACCCAGTACAAGCTCCACAGTGGATCTTGTACTCGGCACAATATGGTCTCATACTTGTTCATTTTTCTTGATAACTTCAAATGTCATTGTTCCTGACCATGTGTTGTATATTATCTTGAACTAAACACATATATTGTTTTTTTTGTCAGGGCATGTATTTGTCTCACCATTTGTCCATTATTAGCCCAATGTTTGTATACATTTTTGTATGCTAAATAGAGCTGCTTTATGATGTTTATATGTTGGATTTTGGTGAGATATATTTTAGCATGGATTATCATTTAGGTGAAACTTCTCGTTTCTTTGCATCAACGTGTGACTCTCCATCAATTGTGACTTATTTAATATGTATTTATTTTATAATCTTCTATAGTGGTGGAAACCAAGGATGGAACCATTTCTGTAGCTTCTACATTTCTTGGCCATCATGAAGGTGAATATCAATACCTTTCTAGATGCTCACCCTTTTTACCTTGAACTTGGTCTATTGAGAAAAAGAACACTTTGCTTTTGAACAAATGACAGTTTACCAGTTACTCTAGGATTAGGACTCATTTGATGATCATGTTCTTTGTGATGCATTGCCTGGTATTTACTTAATTGATCGGCCATGAAAATCAACTGTCCAAGACAGGGATCACAAGTTTCTATCAAAAGTAGTTGAAGAAGCATATTCTGGAGTTGATTGTGGTGATGGAGGGCCTTTCGGTGCTATTGTCGTTCGCAATGATGAAATAGTTGTCAGCTGTCATAATATGGTCTTAAACAATACTGATCCAACTGCCCATGTAGAGGTGACTGCTATAAGAGAGGTATGATGAGGAGGCTTTAGTTCCTGTTCACAAAGTGGTTTTGATTAGCTTTTTTGATCTTATTTCTCATTATATCTCAATGAATATATGGGAATTGACTGTTACTACTGTCTATTTTTATCATCATATTATCTGACATAACATGGCCTTGAAGAATATTGATCCAACTGCCCATTCATGGGTGATTGCCATAAGGGAAGTATGATCGAGTGGCATTGGTTCTTTTTAACCGAGTGCTTTTAACTTGCTTTCATGCTTTAACTTTCTATATATGTCAAGGAATATATGGGAATTGACTGCTTCTATTGTCTATTTTTAATCATCATAAAATCTGACATGTAATGCCTCAACTCTTCATGCTATTACTCTTTACTCAACCTCATCCATTCAGCTAATATTTCTCATCACCATGGTCCGATGCCTCCAACATCAGGTCAGAGACCTGTGGTAGATTACAAAATGTAGACTTTGTGGTTTTTTTTCTCTTCCTGTACAATATTGAGATCCATTCAGCTCTTGGTCATTCTCAAGTAAATACTAATGGTAAAATTTGTTGACTATTCATTGTAAAAGAAGGAATGATGAGGTAATTGTACAGTGGTTCTAATTAGATATGCATATGTGAGTCTTTGTCCTACTTGTATGGGGAATCATTTGGCACACTTGTATAAATTTCGGGCTATTACCCCAATTTTTAATGCATACCCTTTCATTATTTCCCCTGCTAGATGTCTTAGCAAGTATGATTCATGCATTCCATTAAAATTGAGATTTTTACCTTTTTTTACCTTGTTTTGCCCCTCTCTCTCCCATCTCACATTGGACCCATATAGATCAACAATGTGAAAGTTAATTTACGGCCTTGCTATGACCCCTAAATTTACAGCAAGAATTGTTCAAATTTTAGTTCAAGGTTAAGCTCATCTCACTGATTCAGACCGAAGACCAAACTGTTCAAATGTTTGTTCGATGTTGACCTCAACTCATCCATTCAGACCAAAATGACAAGTGAAATGGGAAAAAGAACGGCAGATATACCCTAACATTTCTGGATTTATATATATGAATGAGCAGATCTTTTTAATTAGCCTGTAAACATTCTCCTTATTTTATAGGAATCCTAAGCATCTGGAGCATACCTTTATTAGGCTTTAGAAATAGGAAGAAGCCGCGCTGTCTCCACACATATAGTTTAGACCCCTTAACACATACACCGCTTCCCCCCCACCAGCTGCCAAAATATTGAGGTAGGTGATGCTGTTGCATGGGTACTAATCATTGTAGGAACACAGGAAATTGGTGATTAAATTTGAGAATTGTTTTTCTCATTCATGAGAAGGAATAACTTTGCAAAGGATGTATAAGTAATCTTTGTCCATGGGGCATTGCCTGAAAAACCAATTTTGTTAACCCAGTCAGAGATGGGGTCACAATCTTGTTACCAAGCCTAATGCCTCGGGGTTGTGCCAATTCGCCAATGGTTGTCAGTTGCATCCTAGCTATAATTCAATTTGAATAGATAGTTGATTATGGTTGGATACTTATTGTACTAAATACTAGACTTGTGACAGAGGCAGATATAGTCATTCTAGTCTTTATTATTGTTTTAGTGCCCTGTAGCACCCCCGATAAAATGATAAAGAAATTAAACTTCCTCCTAAATAAATGAAACCTATATGAAGGCCTTGTAAAAATAAACATACATTGTGAGGACCACTATATAAATATACATATCTTTAAGAGACCCAACATCACTTAAATGCCAACACATGGATAGCACGTACAAGGGTTCTCTCTTTTCCCTACCTATCCATGTCCTTATTTATTGATGACCTTATTTATTCATTCCGAGAATTTTTGAAAGCATGAATAGTAACTTGTGTCCTAATAGCGATCGAGCCTTGGTCGCTGATTCCAAATAACGACCGAACATTGGTCGCTAATTCCTCCAAATAGCGGCCCCTTTCAAGGGCACCAATTACCTAAATAGTGCCCCCATGCAAGGGCGTTAATTCCCTTGAGGGGCCACCAACAAACCAACTATATATATATATATATATATATATATCATAAAGGCTAACCAATTATATACACGTGAAGGTTGCAGTTCTGCCTAAAGCCATAAAGAATGGACGCCCTCATGCAAGGGCGCCATTTACATGAACAGGGCCACCAAGATAATGGGCGCCCATATGCAAGGGCGCCAATTCCCAACAACCCATCCTTGAGACAAGAATAGTCTTATTTAGCTGTCAAAGCACCATCCTCTGACCATGGACAGCAATGATCTAGGATCTTGTTCCCCAATCGGACCCGCAAGGCAATAAACTAATACTTTGCGTTGGCAACCGAATTTTCCTATAATAATTCCCTCCGTAGCACAGGCAGAGGCTACTGCCGTCACCCTGCTGCTTGCGGAAAGGAATATCTCCCTTCTTTACTTCGGAAGACGTGAAGGGGCGTCTTCTTCCTACATTCTACGCCCTGTTGTTGAAACTTTGCGGCGGAGAACGTGTGTTTCCCTTATTTTCTCTAAAGCTATGCTGAGAAGGGCTTGGATTGGATTTCTTTATTCTTACCACCTGTACCACGTGTGTCACTCCAAAAAGGTAGGTGTTCTCAAGACCTGGCCTAACTAGCAGTTAAATAGGGTAACATAGCATGCATGCGTAGAACTAGTAGAGTTCATCTTCCATGTGATACAGCATGTTACATGCGTTTTTATGTATATCAACTATAGCATGTTACACCGGTTCTATACATAATCTGTGACACTGGTTTACGGGATTCGAATATATCCTATTACACTAGTCTTTACAGCTTTAAAATAGCATGCTTAGCCCTAATATATAACATGTTTTACAATATATATATATGTGTTTTATAAAAACCAAAATTTCCAGCCCTCGGGTAAGGGGCGCCCATCACCTGGGCGCCATTTCCTGAAGAGGCGCCCCAGGTATGGGCACTCTTTTAAATGAAGACCCTTCACAGTGTCGTCAATTCATTTTTCAACAATTAATAATCAACACATTCAGAAATTTATATCTATTGAACTAAACCATAAAAATTCTTGCATGAGTATGTTTCTGGGATCATGATATTTTTCTCTACTTGTCCATGTCCTTAATCTTTGATTCCGAGAAACTTTGAAAACGTGAACAGTAACTCGTATCTCAAAATGTACCTGTCTGGTGCGAAGCATGAGCCCAATTGAATGGGCGCCCTTGACTAGGACGCCAATTACATCAATTGAAGACTCTCTGCAAAGTCTTCATTTAAATAAAGACCCTGCAGAGGGACGTCATTTACATGACTTGACTGAAAGAATTGAAGACTCTCTGCAGAGTCTTCATTTAAATGAAGACACTGTAGAGGGGCGCCAATTCCTTTTCCAAAAGAATTATAAACACCACGTTAGAAAATTAATATCTATGAAACTAAAACCCAAAAAATTTGCATGAGCATGATTCTGAACTCTCGATAATTTTCGCTGTCTACCCAAGACCTTGCTTCCTGATTTAGTGAGACTTTGACATTATGAACAGTGATATGAGTCTTAAAATGTACCTGCACGGTGCAAATACAGCCAAATGAATTGGCGCCCATGCTAGGGGCGCCAATTGCTTGAATGGTGACCCTCCAGAGGGTCGTCATTTAAATGAAGACTCTCTGGAAGGGCGCCATTTTCCCTTTATATATATATATATATATATATATATATATATATATATATATATATATATATATATATATATATATATATATAATTCCTGAAAGAAGCATTGTCCCCTGGGCGCCATTTCTTGCAAGAATGGCTGACCCCCAGGCACCAATTTCTTGAAATGATGGCTAACCCCCTGTGAACGGTGTCACATAGACATTTTTTTAAAAGAAAAGAAAGAAATAAAAAGATAATAATAACATGCGGATGAAAATGCTAAAATAAGTGGGACATGAAGGAAAAGAAAGGGATGAGCATGAGATGCTCTATGGAGGGTGATCGCCAGAGGGGTTACCTCAAAAAATATAGGATGATCGCATGTACCTTGTATAAAGCGGGGAAATCGGGAGCTCTTCCTTCCTCCTTCTACCGGTCGACCGATGAAGGGGGTTTCTAGCTTGATTACCCTTGCAAAAACACATAAATCAAATAAAGATATGGATTAGCCAAAGATGTGTAGTATCAATGCTGTAAAAATATGAAATCAAGCAAATTAGGCATGAACACACATTGTGTGTTTTGGTTTTAAACCCCTATGAAGGAGCAACAAGGGTATGGGATGTAGATGATATGGATGTGATATGCAAAGCAATAATATAATGATGATACTTCTAGCAAAGAGCCAGAAGGAGGATGCGTGTTGATGATGATATAAGTAATGACAAAACAAATTAAAAAAAAACTAAGGAGGGATGCCCTGCTGCTATGAGTGTAGCAGTAAAGGGGAAGCAAGAGCCGTAGCAGCTGTAGCAGCAGGATGAAGAATTCGTGGATGAAGATGCTGCCTATGGGAAGGAGAACGCCTATGGAGGAAGATCACGCCGGGAGGAAGAGTTTGGGAGAAATACCTGCAAAAAGAACAAACACACTCCTTTCTTTGTTGGCTCTCTCGTTCTCGTTGTTGTTATTGTCCTCTCACGCGTGTGAGATTCATGGGGTATTTATAGGGCACAAACTCCTTGTTTCAATAGGATTAAAACAAGGAATTTGATCCTCCATCAAAGATCCCTCTTCCCAATCGAACACTAAGTGTAAAATGGGGAAAGGATCAATTCTGGAAGGTAGCAGGCGAAACGGAGGCGGAAGTGAAAATGGCGATCTGTCAAGGGACGTTAATTAAAATGACGACAGCCACTCAATCGTTAATTCTTGAATTTAATTATGGAAATAAAGGACTTTCCTTATTGAAAATTGTGAAATGACGCCTGTTTGAATGGGCGTCAATTAATCAACGCCCCTCAGTCGGGCGTCAATTCTTTGAATTTTATTTTGTTTAAGATTCGTAAAAATCCAAGAAACAACGCATGTGTGAACAGTCGTTTATTGATGAAACCACGACCCTCATCAAGTCGTTAGTTAAATGACGCCCTTCCTCCAGGTGTTAATTACAATTATTATGGAAAATACCAAATAAAATAAAAAAAACTTCATATTAAGTCAATATTGAAGTCCACTTTGGGGCGTCACGTGGTGACATGAGATTTACTCATCATAGCATCAATTTTGGCGTGTCTACAGCTGCCCTGCCTTAGCGTCTGCTTTGCAAGAGAGTGAGACGGAATGAAGCGAAAGTACAACAAGCGGAATGAAGTGAGAACGAACTGATAAGTAGATGCCAAGGTGTGATGTGACACTCCTCCGACACTAAGTGTTGGAAATCTTTTCAAGATTCTGAATGAAACAACTTCGGATGATTACGAGAAAGTAATGATCAGCTGGATGAAGGAACTAAACTAATAAACAATTGGAGAGCAGTTACCAGCCAACGTAGACGTGTTACAACCAAGGTGGGTTTGCAGAAAAATAAAGTGAATTGAGATAAAGACCCAGCGAATGAATGCTTCCAAGGAATCAGCCTGAGCGTCTTCAAGGAGAACCTAGTACTCGATTTGGGAATGGAATATATCATGTCAACTCAAAATAAGAGCGAGCGGCCCTCATTATTGGCGTAATATGAGGATTTTCATCGTTAAAGCTCTAAGTCCTACGTGATGCATGCCGGGCTAAAAGAAAAAAATAAAACAAACTAAAATAAAAAATAATCAAGGATAATATTGCTAAACCATCCAGACTTGGTCAGGAATCCAGATCTCTAAGCTGATACTAAGCCGAAGCCCGTTTATCCACGTATCAACTCAGAAAATGGAACCGTCGTCCCATGCCTTAAATGACCTAACGGCCTATCCGTGCGATTAAGATTCCCCTGGAATTATCACTGTTTTTGATGAAGGAGAACTCAAATTTCAGGTTCATCAAAACCACAAGGTCCTTGATATGCTATAATAGCGTAGATATCATATAGTAATAATGCATACAGGAGAGATACAAAAGAATGGAACGAGGTTACCAGTGGAAGAAATCCAATCATTTCAAGACTTGCATATCCTGTCCTTTTCTGTGCTTAAAAATCTGTTAGCTCATAAAAAGATCATCAACTCAATTCAGCTCAAAATATGATCATAAGTGTGTGATATAAACAACTTATTTAAGATATAAAGCACTTAAGTTCATGAATAATCACAAAAGATGTACAAATGTAAGCTCAGGAAATGACGACTATGCACAAAGGCGTTATAAGCATAAACGACGACAGCCATGAGGGCGTTAATTATGATCAATGTTTAACTTGGAACCGGATTACAAATGATGCCCGCACGAGAGGTGTTAAATAAATGACGACACCGTAAATGTCGTTAATCACAAAAATGACGCCAATGTTTATGTCGTCAATTAACTGTTCATATTGCCACTCCGTTCCCTTCTCGGAAACAAAAACTCCAGTGGCTCGTTCGAATCAAACTCAAACAGTGATGTTCTAAACGGCTATCAGCGTTATGAATATTATAAAAGGCAACATGTTCGTCTGCTAAACATCAAACAACTGAGACCAACCGAGATTCCAAACAACAAACCAGAGAACTGAAGAGTAGTACAATCAGCGGAATCGCATGACTTCTTCAAACCGAAAGAAGGGATGGACAAGATGATGATGATGCAGAGGCCTTCTAAGAAGCCTAGGATGGGATTTCCTAGGATTTTTGAAGTTGCAAGCCACATTAGCGGGAGGGTAGCTAAGGGCCAAGTATGTTTGATTTTATCTTGAGCTTTAGATTATGCTCTTTCTCTTCAAAATCTGATCACATTCCTCTCTTCTTTTCTTCTCTCTCTCTCTTTTTTTATGTTTCAGGATTATCCAAATATACCGGGACCAAGGAGATTCTTGAAAATCAAATGGCTCCCCCTCCTTCTTTCCAAATTATCTTTAGATATGAGGTCTTTTTTTTAAAAATGGCACCTACTTGGCCTTGTAACCCATGCTACCCACTATGATGATATCCACCTAGATTGGGCCTCCATAGGAGCACTTATAGAGCTATGGCACCCCAACACTCATACTTTCCTCTTCTCCACCTTTGAAGCCACTATACTCTTAGAGGAAGTAGAGATGTTCCTTGGCTTAAGAAAGATGAAACAAGGAGAAGAGTCGAAGATGGCTAGCATGGCTAGACCAATAAATGCCCATGACATGCTTACTAGCCTCATACCAAGTCCAAACCTAGTGAACCAAATCAAAGCCTATAAGGGAATCAACATTTTAAAGCTAGCCTCATGGGTATACAAGAATATGTATAAAGCCCAAGAGGATGAGGATTTGTTGGAGAGAGTAATGAAAGGCTTTGTTATATGCAGGGTAGGAGCTCTACTCTTCCCTTCAATGGAAGACCACCTAGAAGAATGCCACTTGATTGCCATAGCTAGCATATGGGAGGGCAAAAGGATAGGACCGGCGGTGCTAGCCAACCTCTAGAATGGACTCACCTCCGCTTCCTTGGGACGGCCTCTCTATGGGTCAATGCTACTCCTTTCTTATTGGGTGGACCTCCACCTAAAATTTGATCCATGTAAAGAAACCCAAACGGCCTCCAAAATCTTTTCTAAGAGCCCTCTCCGGTATATGACGAACTCTCTTGGCCTATGTGAGAGAATGACAAATTAGGTACCAAAGCTCAAGAAAAGGATTGATTGGAGGAATTACTTCAAGACCACGCCAAAGGACAGTTTCACATGTACACCGGGGTTCCTCAAGACCCAAGAGCTTCACTCAAGACTCTCCTTTGGCATAGAGCTACGATTAATCGGTGGGACCAACTTCGTCCTCTACAATGCTCACCGGTGCCTTCCGCAATTCGGTCTACCTCGGCATATCTTTGAAGAAGCTTCCCACATTCCACCACTTAAAAGAAGGGAATTAGGCTCAAGTGGGGATCAAGAAGAGATCAAGACAATCATGGCACAATGGAAGGTTGGACTACTACATAGGTCCAAGACACATGTTGAAGAAGAAGAAGAAGAAGAGAAATGTAAATCTTATGTAATAGCACTTAAGAAATTGAGGCCCTAAGTGACTCATTGATGTAACAATGATTTTCTTTGATGAAATAAAGGATCTTTTCTTAATTGAGCCAAAAAAGCATTTTTATAATTCAAATCTTCCAGTTTCAATCAATTCTTGTCTATTTTAACTGAGTTTCGGGTTCTCTGTATTGATCCGCGACTTCCTTTAGGGCGTCAATTCATCAAACAACGCCTTACAGCATGTCGTCAATCTCTATTAATCAATTACCTTAAACATAAATAAAACCTCAATTGACGCCCACTCAAACTGGCGTTGATTAATTAGCGCCCCAGCTTAAGGCGTTAATTGATTTAAATTCCTTAATTTCTTTTCAAAATATTCCCTCGATTTTCCAGAAATAACGCCTTATCTCATGTCGTGCCTTATTAAACTGACGCCCATACATATTGTCGTCAATTCCAAACAGCAATCATGACGACCAATCACATCAATCAATTTCTCATTAATGACAAGTTCCCATGCAAAGTTAAATGACGACCGAGACCATGTCGTCAGATCATGAAACCACGCCTTGATCAAAAGCATTAATTAAGCGAGTGATGACAGCCCTTGGGGCGTCAATTTATTTCGACCGTTAAACCCTATTTCCCTCTTTCTTCCCCTTCCTCCGTTTGCTTTCCCTTTCTCTACTCTCTTTGCTACGAACCCTAACCGAGCCCCCCATCTCCCACTCCTCTCTATCTCTATCTCTCTCTATTCTCTCTACTCTCTCTATACCCACGGCGGGCGGTGCTCACAAGCGTCAAAGGGTTTCGGCTCTCGACGTCGTGGACCTCGGCGATGACGAGCCCGCCGCGGAGGAGGCTCCTCCGGCGGCGGCCGAAGAAACTCCGGCGACGGAGCAAGAAGCAACCGAACAAGAAGAAGAACGAAATGAGGATGGAGGAAACGAGGGAGACGGTGGAGATGAAGACGAAGAGGACGGTGATGAAGAAGAAGATGAGGAAGATGATGACGAAGAGGAGGAGGAAGACGAAGAAGAGGGAGAAGGAGGGGAAGAATAAGAAGGGGAAGAAGAAGAAGGCGCACCACCGGCGGCGGCGGCCCTTCGACCTCGACGGCCACGGCAACCATGCCAGCCTCGTCAACCACGCCAACCCCGTCAGCCCCTCCGTAGAGGGCTAATGGCGCCCGAGAGAAGCAAGGTAGGTCCCCTACCTCAGCCCTTCCATTTTTTTTAATTTATTTTATTTTTATCAAACTTCCACAGCCCTCGGTGAAGGGAAGACATGGCAAACCAGGTGACACAGTAAAATGACGCCCCCAGCGGTGCCGTCAATTCAAACAACGACCCACCTCAGGTCGTCAATTTAGATCATCTTTAATTTCTAAAAATGGACAATTCATGAAACCACGCCCTGTAACATGTCGTCATTTTAAAATTATCAAGTTTATTTATCATGCTGTGAATTTCCATGCCATTCCTTTTTTGATTTCGATATATCTCTCTATTTTATTTTTATTTCATGCACTGTTTATTTTTAAAACACCCTAGAAAACAACGCCCCCTACCGGGGCATTAATTCATCAAATGACGGCCACAGGGTGGTCGTTAAATTTAAAAATTCTCAATTATAATTGATCGGACCGAAACCATCCTTCAAAACAGCGCCTCCCTTAGGGGCGTCATTTAAACAAATAACGACCAAAGGTTGGTCGTCAATTCAAATTACGCAAAAAATCACCAGAACCGCACTCTGAAGTAACGTCCCCCACAGGGGCGTCAATTAACCAAGTAACGACCATAGACAGGTCGTCAATTCAAAGAGTGAACGGCTTTTAAACAACAAATGAATATCCATGAAACTTATGTAAAAAAGATCTTTTTGTTTGCAGGGATTGATAAGGACTCGGATCTCCTGGGTCCAGGTTCGAGCTGCCTACCACGGACTACCGGATTTTCAGAAGGATATGGTAGATGCCATGGGGTTCGGACCCTTCCTTAGCATAGAGCCTATCTGCCCCGACCTATCCTTGATCCAGGTTCTTAGGGAGAGATGGGATAGGACTAGCCGGGCATTTCTGATGCCATGGGGTCACATGGTTTCTAGTCTAGAGGATGTTGCTAGGATTACCGAGTTGAGGGTAGATGGCGAGGCTGTGAGCGGGATCACCCTACCCGACTATAGTGAGTTGGCCCAGAGACTGCTAGGGTTGGAGACGATAGCAGGGACACCTAGTGAGTGTAGGACCATCTACTGCACCGACCTGACCATAGCTATGGCGTTGGGAGATTCTAGATAGAAATCGAGGGAGTCTCTGGAGGAGTTCTCGCAGAGGCTGATTGGGAGAGCTAGGGCCGTCTACTGCCAGGACGCAGCTCAGAGAGACAGAGTGGACCGAGACCTGAGGCGGTTCCTATTCCTGATGCTCGGGAGGCTATTGCTAGGCACGAAGGCCGACATCATCAACTCTCGATTCCTGGGCATCTTTGAGGACTTAGAGAGCGTCGGCAGATACCCTTGGGGAGCCGCTCTGCTGGCACACTTGATGGCCGACCTGTCCACGGGTACGGGTCGAGAGACGACAGTCAGTGGCTTCTCACCTTTCCTTCAGGTATGTATTTTTTCTTCTTTTTTGTTCTTTCTTTCTTCTTTTTTTTTCTCTTTTCTCTTTTTTCTTGAATGCTTATGCGTATGAATGCTTACTAATGCAACGGATGGATGTAGGTATGGAGCCACCTATACATGCCGATGGACCACGTCGACCCTTGACCGGGGGATGAGGGAGCGTTCCCACTAGCACGGCGTTGGTTGCCACTAGTGACCGGAGCGCCACTCGCCTACGAGCTACGAGTGCTACGGAGAGAGTTTCGCGACTACCCCGCCTCCCTGGTACGTATATTCAATATGATGCAATTTCCTGCTTTATGAAATATGATGATATGATGTGATGATATACATGTTTGTGAATGCAGGTGGTATGGAGACCCTACGAGGGCTTGACCAACGAGGGCCAGCCGTGGGTTGTAACGGGCCGACCTCATTTTGGGCATGAGCTTTGGGTTCATTGCCTGAACGAGATCGAGCCGTTATGGCTTAGGCTGGTCATGAGGACCCTCGGCCTTCACCAGGAGTGGATCGAGGTTGGAGAGCCCAGAGGGATAGGCAAGAAGACTCGCGGTTGCATGAAGGCGATCGACTGGAGAGTCTGGTTCCCTGACCAGTATGCCGACTGGTAGCGTGGCGGGACTCGAGTCACTCCCCAGGCGACAGGCAGCTCCGAGTACCTTCGACGCTATTGGGAGGTTTACACCGGCCGACCCCAGATGAGGGTCCTAAGGGTACGTATGAATGCACTTTCTTTTAATTAATTGCAAATGTTATATGTCTATTATGCGACTGATATGTGTGATGAATGCAGGATGCACGGGATGTAGTGACGATGGACATGCAGGCCCACCTCCACAGCCTAGAGGCCCAGCTAGCCACCACACGGGCATACCTGGAGACCCTGGTGAGTGTTTAATTATCTATATGCAAATGATTTCCTGAATTATTGATGATTAGCCACTGACAATCTTAATGAATGCAGCATGCCCAGTAGGGAGCAGCGGTGAGAGACACCGAAGGAGCCTCTAGCTCGAGGGGGCCTAGCAGAGAGACGACTGCACTAGCAGAGCAGTTGGCCGGAGCGGTGGCACGGGCCGAGGCGGCAGAGAACGACCTCGCCACACGGGTAAGTTCAAACTCAAACTCTGAAATGCATTTGATTATATATGATTATGTGTGTTTATAAAAACTTGTGTTTTACATACTGAGGAGCTCCGAGCCTCGCTCACTTGCATCGAGGTAGGACAGCGCGCGATGGCTACCCGGGTGAGTTAATAACAATTTGTTTCAGTTGTTTATGAAAATGTTAAACTGATAATTTGTTTAATTGATTGCAGACCACAGAGCTACAGGCGGCGCTTACCTAGGCTGCACTAGTCGGTACCGAGTTGGCCATCCTCGAGCAGCGAGTCACGGAGCTCGAGGGGGCCTTGAGGCGGCGATAGGAGCTACCCCAGGACGTGATAGAGCTGAGAGTCCTCCTCGACATCGAGCGGAGGGAGCGTGCCCAAGAGAGGGAGCAGCTGGCAGCACGCAAGCGCGAGCTTGCAGACTTGAGGACTCACCTAGCCGTTACCCAGGAGCGGCTACGAGCGATAGAGGAGCGCCTCCAGCGAGGCCGGGACCGGGCGCGTGCTGTGGGGTACGCATTTACCAGTTCTACCATTGTGGCGGGTTCCTCTCTCCTGCAGAGGAGCGAGGCAGAGGAGCAGGCTCGTGCTCCAGCTACTTCTCGGGGGTCCATGCTCCCTCCACGGGTACCTCGTCGAGACGACGAGGGTGAGGTAGAGAGTAGGAGAGAGGAGGGTGGAGGCGAGAGCTGAGAGAGACTTACTTGTACTCTTCCACCCTCACACTTGTACTCAGATATTCATTGATATATATATATATGAGATTTTTGTTACATGAGTTACTTTGAGCAGCTGAGCAGTTGTGTACTTCCGTGTTTGCTTTTCCTTCTTTTTCGTTCTTGCCCTGTGCTTGTAGGTCACACTTAAACAAACAGATTAATCCATCTGTTCGGCTTGGCCCCTTGCTCAATAAGCAAGGGGTTGTCACTACTTTGACCTTGTTGACGGGTCAAGGGGCCAAGCCTCTAATTAATAAAGGCAGATAATAGAAATATATAAGGAAATGCAACACACAAGCAAACGGATGCAAACTTAAAAATAAAAGATGCTCACACAAGAATGCAATCAAGCATATGAGATGGAAAGAAGTAGGCTTAATTTTTGTTCTTTTTCATTTTGTTCTTTTTTTGTTTTAAAAATGACGCCTTCTTGCACGGGCGTTGATTGAAAACAATCATTTTTTTAATTATTTAATTTAAAATGACGACATTGGCAGAGCCGTTAATTGATGAAATGACGCCCACTAAAGCGGGCGTGAATTTAAAAACCATTAAGAAAAACATTTTTTTTCTTTATTTTTTTTGCTTGTTTTGAATGAGGTTGAGCATAGTACAAGGGTCTTAAACCTTACACAATCACTATCTTAAATTTATTAATCTTTCTTAAAAGATTTAACAAAGGGTCAACATGCTTACTGACTTGTGCCTTTACCCATATTCTCCCGCGTCCCATCCTTCTCAGTAGGTCTTCGCCATCCTTTGAGCTTATAACCTACCATGGAGGGAGAAGTGAATAATAAGTTGAGGAAGCTCACGAGAGGTTTCGGAGAACGGGGAAACTTTCCCCCCTGCCCTAATGCCCGTTGGGGTTCGGTCTTTGGCTTAGAGAAATTTTGTTGCTCTTTTTGCCCTTATTTATGCATGCTTACGACCAGGGTTTTCCCTGCGGGGACTTTGCCCTCCTAACATGCTTTCGCTTTTTTTCTTTTTTATAACTTTCTCTTTTCTTTTTCTTCTTTTCAAGATAAAGACCTAATTGTACTTGGACTTTTAAGCATTTTGTTACCTTTTGGGCCCTGACTTCCACCTACTAGGGCGACGGGCAGGCTTGGTTAGCATTCCTCGACTCCTACTCCCTCTCGTGAGCTGAAGAGAAGAGAATAGGTAAAGTTTTTACACTCTTAGTTTGGGTCTGACTTTCCTCGAATTTTGGACCGCTCGAGTTTAAGAGTAAAGCGTGTAGTATGTGCAAGTATTGACCCCAAGGTTAAACCATCAAGACTGAAGAACGTATTACAGATTTTGATTTTTCGGGCTTGCGGCCTATGCACTATGCCAGCCTGTAATTTTTTATCATTTTTTGCCTTTTTTACCTTTTTCTCTTTTTTCTCTTTTCTTTTTGTCTTTTTTTTCCTCAGAAATTTAAGGGTAGTACTTCTTCAAGTAAAGACCATTCCAAGGGTGAGCCAGCTCTTCCCCTTCAACATTAATTAGCTTATAAGCGTTGCCAAGATAAACATCTTTTATAACAAAGGGCCCTTCCTAGTTCGGTTGAAGTTTTGAACGAGGTCCACCTGGTTTTACAAAGATTCTTTTAATTACCATTTCACCAATTTTGAATTTTCTCTCAATCACTTTCTTTTGGTAAAAACGTGAAAGCCTATTTTGATAAACACGCGCATGTTCAGCGGCGACCAAACGTTTCTCATCTAGGAGTTCCAATTGTGCAAGGAGAGATTCACAGCGCTCATCAATAGAGAACTCCTTGTCTAATTGTACTCTAAGAGAGGGAATAAGAATCTCATAGGGAACTACTGCCTCCATTCCATAAGTAAGGGCGAAATGGGTTTGTCCAGTAGGGGTACGAATGGAAGTGTGATAGGCCCAAAGAGCTTCAACCAACTTTTCTGGCCAATCCAAAAATTTATGAGTCTCACACATTTTCTTGATAATTTTGATCAAAGTTTTGTTGGTTGCCTCTGCTTGGCCATTGCCCTGCGGATAATAAGGAGATGAATGATGCAATGTAATGTTATACCTATTGCAGAGGTCCTGAAGTTCTTGAGAGATGAATTGTAGCCCATTGTCGGTGACGATGGTACCCGGGATGCCGAATCTTGCAATGATGTTCTTCATTATAAACCTGCAGACCGTTGACGCTTTGATCTCCACGTACGCTTATGCTTCCGCCCACTTGGTGAAGTACTCCATGGCCGTGAGGATGAATGACTTTGGTTTCGTGAGGAGGTTCGCATCACCAAGAGGTCTGATGATATCGAAAGCCCACATGGAGAAAGGCCATGGGGAGGAGATAGGATGGAGTGAAGAAGCAGGAGAATGGATTTTGTCAGCGTGCAGTTGGCACTTGACACACCTTCGAACATAGATGGAGTAATCCTCTTCTAGTGTGGGCCAATAGAAACCTAGTCTAAGGATTTTCTTAGCTAGCATCTGGCTATTCACATGGCCACCACACACTCCTGAATGCGCCTCTTCCACGACCTTCCAAGATTCGTCATCGTCGAGGCATCTAAGCAAGATTCCAGTGAGACCTCTTCTATATAGCATACCTCCAACCAAGGTGTATCTCTGAGCAACTCTTCGGATAGCTTTCTTTTCTTCAGTCGTGGCCTCTTCAGGATAAGATTGATCTTGGCAATACTTAGCAATTTCGTAATACCACGGCTTCTCTTCGTCAGCCATCTCTTTCTCTAGATCTAACAACATAATCTCCTTGTTCTCAATGATTCCACCTTCCTTAAACTTCTTGAGCACCTCCTCCTTAACACTAAGGACTGCTGGATCTTTAATAGCAGGCGTGCGACGCTTGTGAACAATGAACGAATGGAAATCCCTTTCGAGAAGGAAAACCAAGGAAGAAGCGAGAGAAGCAAGAGCATTGGCTAGAATATTCTGATCACGAGGAACATGGACGAAGATGAGTTTGGTGAAAAGCTTAGCATAAGCAGAAGTCAATTCCTGGTAGGGTTTAAGCTTAGGATTGAGTGTGCAACACTTGGTGAGCACTTGGCGACGAATAAGCTGACTATCACCTACAATCCGCAATTGGGTAACACCGAATTGATGAGCGGCCTCCAGTCTGGCCAGGAGAGCCTCGTACTCAGCTATATTGTTTGTAACTGGAAATGCAAGCTGAGAGGCGAGTGGAATAGTGATACCCTCCGGTGATAGGAGAACAATGCCAATCCCCTTCCCTTTTGAATTCAGAGCTCCATCAAAATGTAACGTCCACATTGAAATGGGCTAATTGACGGACATTAGTTCCTCATCTGGAAACTCTGAGCAAATGGGATCGAATCTGGGGAGAGGGTGATGAGCGAGATGTTCTGCTATGGCATAGCATTTAATCACTTTTTGCTGAATGTAGATGATATCAAATTGAGAAAGAAAGCTTTGCCATCGTGCTAATCGGTCAGTGAGAACAGATTTTTCAAGGAGAAACTTGGTTGGATTCATGCGACAATGAGGTGAACCTCATGAGCTAAGAAATAATGCTTGAGTTTCTGAACTACCCAGACTAAAGCAGCACAAGTCTTCTCTATGGATGAGTACTTCTGCTCACAGGGGTTGAGAAGTTTGGACAAGTAGTAGGCTGCCCTCTCTTTTCCTTCATCATCAACTTGCGTAAGAACAGCACCTATTGAGTCATCCAGAACAGAAATATAAAGAACAAGTGGTTTGCCTGGAACTAGCGGCCTCAGGACAAGAGGATTTGAGAGATAATGCTTCAATCCGTCAAAGGCTGCCTGACACTTGTCATCCCAAATAAACCTGACTCCCGGCTTAGTAAGCTCGTAAAATAGCCTACACCTTTGCAAGTGCTGGGAGACAAATCGGCGAATAAATTGTAACCTCCCAATCAATCCTCAGACTTCCTTCAAATTCCTGGGAGGAGGCATGTCTTTTATTGCCTTTGCCTTGTTGGGATCGATCTCAATACCTCTTTTACTGACTATGAATCCAAGCAACTTTCCTGATGAGACTCCAAATACGCACTTCTTGGGGTTCATTTTCAATTGATACTCCCGCGCTCTTTGCAAGACTTTGGCCAGAACCCCGGGATGCTCAATCATCATTCTTGATTTCACTACCAAGTCGTCAACATACACCTCAATATAAATGTGGATCATATCATGAAAAAATTGCCATAATGGCCCTTTGATAGGTGGCTCCGGCATTCTTAAGTCCGAATGGCATGACCACATAGCAATAAGTCCCCCATGGTGTAGTGAACGATGTCTTCTCTTGATCTTCTTCGGCCAAGCGAATCTGATTATAACCTGAAAAGCCATCCATAAAAGAAAGAGTCTCATATCATGTCATATTGTCGATTAAAACATAAATATGAGGGAGGGGGAAGTCATCTTTAGGACACGCGTGGTTGAGGTTCCGAAAGTCTATGCAAATCCTGACTTTTCCATCTTTCTTCATAACTGGGACGATGTTCGCCACTCAATTAGGATAGATGACGACTCTAACAAATCTAGCCTTATGGAGCTTATCAACCTCTTCTTTCATTTTTAATGCCATGTTAGGGTGGAAACGTCTCAACCGCTGTTTGACCGGAATGGACTCTGGCTTAAGTGTAAGTCGATGTTCAACGAGTGCAAGGTCTAGTCCTGGCATATCTTCATAACTCCACGCGAACGTGTCCTTATATTCTTGATGAACCAAAATAAGTGCCTCTTCTTCGAAGGGCGACAAGTCCTTACTAATGAGGACAATCCTAGGGTCTTCATCAGTACCCAGATTTATTTCTTTGGTAGGCTCTTCTATTGAGGCTGACGGCTCATCGAATCTTCTCATGCTACTAGCAAAGGCGTCAGCCTCGTCCTCATATTTTTTGTACTCTTCATCCCCCTCTTCAATAGGGTCTTCATCATTCATAATCTCATAGACACCGAAACCCTCATCTAAAGAGCATGTATCTTCGTATTCTATTTTCGGCAGGATAATCGGATCCTCTAGAAACTCGGGAAGAGCTAAGCATGCCCAGCACCTTCTAGCTAGATCTAGCAAGAACCTGCGGGGGATTTGCCTACCCTTGGATTTCTTATGCGAAGCTAACCCAAGACTCTTATTAGAGGAAGAGGGAGAGGAACAAGATGGCAAACTGGACGAACTACCCTGACCTAAAGGAGGAGGGGCAGAAGATGAAGACGCAATGGATACATGAGGGATACATGAGGAGCCTCCTCGTTGGAGGAGAAAAGAAGGTCCACTAACGAACCTTGGGAGAGCGGCCCTTAGATCGGGGCACACTCCGAAGCAAGATAGGAGGTCTCTTCAATAGAGATGGAAGATTGGAGAGTTGGAAATTCGGCATTTTTTTTCATTTTCAATAATAAAGCAATGAGAGGAAGGAATAGGAGGTGATTCTGAAATTGAAAGATTTGAAAAAGATTGGATAAGTAATTGCCCGCGCGGGGGCGTGATGGAGAGTTTAGAAAATTACTCGAGGAGCAATGGGGGGATTGTAGGAGTTTGGAATAGATCCGGAGATAAAGTTATCAGGACCGCGGGCGGTCTAGGGATATCTGGGGAAAATAGTTTGGAGCACCAGAAAGTGATAAGTGAAGGGTGCATGGAATTGAGAGAAAAGAGGCTGACCCACACCCTATCTGCATTAAAGCCTTCTTTATACGGCACATCCGGCTCCCCTATATCTGTGTAATTACTTAAAAGCTGCCTCTTGTCAGTTATCACCGTTGGCTTTTTAATTAGTTCATGAACTAACGGTGGCCACTCCGGATCAGTTGGCATGAACAGACGGCTTAGAGCAATTGTAATATCATTTATATTGAACCATCTGTACCAGTCACACTATGGGTTGTCCATCTTCCTTCTTTTATCGGGCCTTAGTGACTCCAAAGCTTTGTATGTGACTAGCGGGGCTATATGGCGAGCAAATTGTCGAGCATGCACATCTTGATAATCTAGCATGGAAGTAACTAATGTAGTCTGCTCATCATTTTGAGTTCCCCCTTTCACAAAATGTGTATGCAAAGTCCATGTAAGAGGCTGCCGATCTGTCTTGAGAGTTGAAGTCATGACGGCCCATGGCCCTTGTTCTTCTTGACTCGATCCTTTGTACCCCAGGCCACCTCGGGGAATCAGTCTTTGGTGCCTGACAGGCTTGACTCTGCCCTGGAGGGTAGCACCCAAGCCCTTGCCAATTTTGTACCCCATCTTCAACAAAATGTTCCATCCTGGAGTATTTTACATAGTCTTCTTTTTCTTCCCCTGGGAAGGTAGGGGTGTTATTACAGTTGATGCCGGCTTAGCAACTGGAGACCTTAACAAATCCTGTCGCGGGTCGGCAACATCTAATACTGAGAGCAAAGGCCTATTGGAAGGCCATATAGAAGGCACCGATGTTGCTGAATGTATATCCTCTGTCGGCAAAATGGGCATGCTAGTGACTTTGACGATGCACCCTTTATGTGGGAACTTTATACATTGATGATTAGTTGAGGGTACAGCATCAAGCTCTTGAATATAAGGGCGGCCCAGGATGCCATTGAAGGTCGGATCCATGTCTAGAATGTGGAAATCCGCTATGATCGAGACCGGACCCAAACCAACTTTCAGAGTGATCATCCCCAGAGGAGGTTTCTTAGTGTTATCATAGGCCGTGACGGTAATAGTGGATGGCCAGATCTGACTGTCCGGAATGCCACACATCTTGAGAGTGCTTGGAGGCAACATATTAATCGATGCCCCGGTATCTACCAAGCATTGCTTGATTGACACTTTATTGATGTTGACGGTAATGCACAATGCATATTTTCTGGCCGGCTTCGGAGCTAACTCATGTTCGTGGAAGGTAATAGCTGGCTGATCACATGCCGGAGTCAAGACTGTTGTAATCTGTTCAGCTGGGATATCTTCATTAACCATCACCTTTTGCAAATATTCTTTCAAAACCTGTTGGTGAATAGTGGATCTCTTTATCAATTCCAGAATGGAAATCCTCGCCGGGGTTTTGTCCAAGTGTTTTAACAAGTCATAGTGCGTGCCCGATATGGACTCCTGTTCTGGCTCTTGCTCCTCCTGCCCCTGTGCGGGCTCTAGCTCTCTTTGAGGAAAGATGCGGTGGAACATCCGTCCACTGCGGAGCATCGTGATTCGCGGTGATCGCGCCTCTGTCGGGTTGGGGGATGAAAAAGTAGATGGAATGTTGGAGTTGGGGTTTGGAGGAGTAATCAAAGGAGGAACCCTTATGAGGGGCCTCGTTGGTTGGGGAGTGGTGGTGATTGGTGAAGTAATGGTAGGGGGTGTGGGAGGTGTCTGAATGGCTAGAGGAGGTGCAGGCCGAATGAGGAGAGGCCTAGGTAAAAAGGAAGGATTTGTGAGAGGTGGAGAAGTGATGATTGTAGTGGTGGAGTTGGATGTTGGTGAGGGGCAGAGGAGTGGCCTAGATGGCAACGGGTTTGTAGAGGGAAGAACTTGTTGTGGTGAAGAAGGTGGCGGTGGTCGGATGAGGAGATGCCTGATTGGCGAGGGGTTTGTAGTGGTGGTAGTGGAAGGTGTTTGGCCGGTGGGGCATAAGAGAGGACGAGATGGTTGGGGGGAAGGCATTGGGTAAGGCATCCTTAATAAACGCGGTGGCTGAATTGGTTCTTGATTTAAAGCCCTGACAGAGGCGTTCTCATGGTGCCACCCTTGCCCCCTCTCTACTTCATGGAAAGAGGTGACAGGGTTTACCTGTTGGTTTTGTGGATGCTTCGGGAGTGGGTTATTGACGATCCCCATGTTCGGTTGTTGTGCGGGAGCTTGCTGCTGTTGAGGAGGAGGTACTGCTTATTGTTGAGCAGGCTGCTGAGCCTGTTGCTGCCGAGGAGGCCTTCGTGCCTTCAGAGTAGCGATGAACCACCTCATCTCATCCCAATCAATACCACCTTGATCATTCATGTCATATATGTAATCTTTGAAGTGAAAACAATGATCAATGTTATGCCCCGGCTGCTGATGAAAAATACAATACCGAGAAGTGTCTACATTAGCAGGCCACACCATTCTTTCTTTAGGCAAGGTGAGCGCATTGGTGGCCATAAGGGCATTGAAAATATCGGGTAGACTTTCGGGCAATGGAGGATATTGGGCCCTTTTGGGACCCAGTGGTCTTCTCGGCTGTTGTGACTGTTGTTGCACATAATTGGCTAGCGGGGTACCTGGTGGTATTGTGGAGGTTGATTTTGTGGCGTAAGAGGAGGTTGTTGTTGTTGAGGTATAAGAGGCTGGAAAGTCTGAGGAGGGTTACTGTTTGGCTGGTGGACTTGGTTTTGGAAGGCAGGCTGTTGTGGTGGCGGCCTTTGGTTTGGAGGGGGGTGGAAAGGTGTGGAATTGCCAAACGCACTCACCTGCTCATTAGTAACTGTACCTTCGGTTGTTCCACCACTATTGCCAACATTGATATTCTTCCTTATTACTTTCGGCCTTGGTTCGAACATGCCCACGATGGGCGAGTCTTTCATCTATGTCTGTATATATCTTGCTCGCTCATAGAGCTCTTCCATTGTGCTTAATTTATTCATGGCTAAGATGTGACGGAACTGTGGAGTGGAGTTTGATATGACCATTTTTACTTGCTGCGGCTTTGATAGTGTGTCCTTCAGCCTCTCGGCCATGGCCCTCCATCTATCAACAAACAAAACGAAGTCCTCCTCGGGCTTCATCTTTTTGGCAACTAAATCATTAACTGACAAAGACGGACCCACACGATCCTTATACTTCTGTAAAAACTTTCGCTGAACAATGTCAAAATCACCGGCGTCAGCTGGCTCCAAAGAGTAGAACCACTCAAGTGCTGGACCATCTAATGACCGCCTAAAAAGATAGGCTAGGGAAGTCTTGTTGTCCTGCCAGAATGATGCCTCATACATGAAGTCTTTTAGATGAATGAACGGATTACCCGTTCCATTATACCGCCAGAAGTTCGGCATCTCGGATGGGAGCAGGTGAAAAACTGGCAGAGTAGGAAGAGTAACTTCTTGCGCGGTCTTCGGTGCCATGATCTTCTTCAGCTGCTCCTCCATGCTAGCAATTTTTTGGAGGAGTAAGGTGTTGGCATCAGACCCGGTTGGGGCCGGATTGGAAAAGTATTGGTTTGGCATCGGTGATGGGGACATCACCTCCCATGCCCACGTTCACAGCTCGTCTCCTCGCCCCGGTTGCATCCGGCATGGTCTAGTCATTTAATTTTGAGTCCTATGTAATTTTTATTTGAGTCATTTGATGCATTTTCCCTTTTATTTGAGTCATGTTCCTAGGTCTTGTGTTCATTTCCCTAAGTTTGAGTGTCATTAGGTTGTCTAGTTAGCTATTGGGCCCAATTCATTGGGCTTGGCCCAAGGGCTCTCCCCTACCCCCTCGGTTATTTGTCATTGAGTCAATTGTCAGGGACTTTTGTAGAAATGTGGGTTTCCTATATATAGGACCCCATTCCCCCCCATTTCAACGGAATGAATCAATGAATGAAAAACTTGCCATTTTGAGAGTTTACACTTCTTATCTAGTGGAGAGATTCCATTTTTGGGGTGAGAAGCCCTAGGGGAGAGATTCCCCACCCTTCCCTCTCTTAATCTCTCTTTTTCACTCCACTTTCTCTCTCCTCAACACCCAAATTCGAATTTTCTTCTCTCTCCTCCCTTCCCAACCACCTCCACTCCCCACCTACCCCATTTAAGCCTCTTCCCATTCCCCACAACCCTCATCAATACTCCACCCCTTCCCAAGACCCCCTCCACCAATCCTCTCCTCACCATCCAACCCCCAACTACCCCTCCCACTTTCCCAAGCACCCTTCCCACTACCCCAAGCACCCCTTCCCTTCCCCAACACAACCCCCCCATTCCCAAGACAAAAAATTAACCCCACCCTTAAACCTATTTTCGAATATCCTTTCCCTCTCTCCATTCCAACCAAATTCGCAGCCCCCACTACCACCATCTATTGGACCCTCTTCCAGACCTTATTCTCCACCTCCCACACCTTAGAACACCCCCTCCAAGACCCCCTTACAACCAGGGGTCACTCCCACACTCATCTACCCCCTTCCCCTTCTTCTTTCTTGGTCATTGGAAGCTACTTCGAAGTTGCAGTTTGCTGTCCAGAGGTTGCAGATGAACCAGCAACTTGCAGCGGCCACCGTGACTTCCTCCGGACGAGTTTGAAGACCCAAGAGCCATCGTCGGAAGCGTCTACCAGTCTCCTTCGCAACAGAAGTAGTTTCATCTTCTTCCGATCTTCGAGCCGTCCAGGAGGTCCATTCTCCCACAACTGCGCAGTTCTGCCTCGGCTGAGGACCTGAGCCAGATTAGAAGCTCTGCCACGACGAACCCCGAAGGAATCAGTCCACGAGTTCTTCTTCAAAGTTCTTCATCGCCTAATCTACTTTCAGAATCAAGAAACAGAACTTCATTCGGCATTCGTGATCCAGTGTTCTCATTTTTCTCCCTCAGCTACGCAAATCTGCTACTCATAGTCTGCACCGACCAGTCGCCATTGTTCTGCATCCCCTAGTCTTCTCCGACATCGGTTGGCTTCCCCGTCAGTTTTGCTGCGAAGAGAACTCGTCCACGGTTCCAACGACTCCGACGGTGCTCGATTCCGAGTTCGGGAGCTGTCGGGGCATCCTCTGCAACCTGCTGTTGGAAACCAGGAGCTAGCTCTGCAGAGATCCTGATCCGGAGAGAAAGCTTCACCACGACAAACCCCGGAGTAATCAGGCCACGAGCTCTTCTGCAAAGTTCTTCCTCTCCCTATCTACTTTCAGAACCAAGAAGCGGAACTCCGTTTGGCATCTTGCATCAGAAGTTACCAATTTTCTTCCTCAGGCGTTCGACTCTACTTCCCACTATCTGCATGGACCACTCCTCACTTTTCTGAGTCCTCTGATCTTCACCGGCATCTTTTGGCATCCCCGTTTATTCTGATGTAAAGAGGACTCACCCACGGTTCCAATGGTTCTAACGGCGACTGATTCGGAGTTCAGGAACGGTCGGGGCAGCCGCGTCTTCCTACCGTTGATAGTCTGTTGCAGACAATCCGAGATTTAGCAACCCTATTCGTACTCCCGCCCAGGCCGCCAGCGACCCCTGAAGAAATTGGCAAAATTCAGAGGCACTCCTGTTCCAGAGACGAAGAGATCCCCACTGGTCTCACCCTCAGCGAAATTCCAGAGAGAGTTCTGCGGCCTCCACACCCTCTATCTGTCAGCTATTACAGAGAGAAGGCTGATTCGGTGTCATCACTTCTTCATCACTCTTAGCACTAGTTTCCCCTCCCCGCTTGGCCGGCTGAAGGCCCCTCCCTGTGTTGAGGTAGTGTTTGGATGTAACTATCATCTTCCCTTCCCCACGATCCCCCCTTGCATGGGGTGTAGTGTTGTAATAGCTTAAACAGGTCAAGCTACCCCGACGCGGCGTGTGGGGAACCCACGCTTCCCCGCTCGCCCTCGTCTCCGAGCGGGACCGGTTTCTTCAAACCGGTCGAGTAAGTGCTCTAAAATTTACTCTAATTTAGGCTTGTTCTTTCAATATTGGTTCATAACTCCGCTGGCCGTGCGTGAGAGCTCGATCCTCAAGCCCCGTTGTCTTGAGTGATCACCGTGGGGAAGAGAGTAACCGGTGCCCTTGGCACTTCGTTGGCCCCATTGAATTAGGGCATCCACATCCTTGGGTATCAAACTTTGGCCTTGCTGGCCCTCTACCAGCAAGGGTCCAACCCCTCAACCTCACCTTGGCATTGCCAAGTTACCCCGGGCTTGGGTGAGCGACGAGAGAGCGGCGGCCCAAATTGGCCCGTTTTGATTGTGAATGTGCTTGTTTGCCTAAGTCTTAGGTTGTGTCACATCAATTGGTATCAGAGCAAGTCATTGACTTGTCTCTACAAGTCAAGTCCTAGGGCATGCTTACATTCTTGTCCGAACCGTGCATTGTCAAACCCATCATTGTTAACATTGAGTCTTGGGTCACATGGCCCCTCTCCCAATCATATCCCATGCATGCTTACCTAATGGAGAGCCCGTAGAAATTGATTTCATTGACCTAGAATCTGAAAATTGGGTGTCCCCCGATATCATTACCTCTCTTTGTAGGACCGGACAAATTGTGCACAATGGAGACCAAGTCTTTATTGAATTCCATAAATGGTTCGGGAAAACTAAGTATTTGGATGGGGCTTGGTGTCAAAAGGGAACATTGGCGGGTCCATGTATAATCTTAGGTAAGAAATGGTTAGATGAAAGGAATGCCGACATCGACCCAACACGTCGGAATTGCCTAGTGCATCCGCCACACCTTTCGGGAACCTTTAAATTCAACAACCTTGTAGTCTCCCACCCGTGGGAATCCCGCCCTTGTTCACCACCCCGGGTGCACCATACTCCGGCCATCATCACCCCACCATCAAAGAACCTTCCCACTCCATTAGCTTTGGAAGAAGTAGTCCACCCGCTTTACCACATGAAGACAAATACCTCTCGGGAACCTATCCCCTCCATGGAGAGCACCCATGCCCCAATTGAAGAGGAAGCCTCACACGAGGATCTTCACCCTCCACCACCCCCTCTAGATAAGGCCGAATTCATCTTGGAAGAGTCCCTTATTAGTTGGCTAAAGAAGAGCCCAATAAGAGAGATCACGGCCCACGATTGCCTTCCCATAAAGGAAAATCTTCCCATAATGCACATCTCCTCCTATCACACCATAATCCAAACATCCTACCAAGTGGAAACCTTAGAGGACCTTCTCAAGGGCTTAGCTTGGCAATATGAGTTGACCGGCTTGTTGACCCCCATGGGTCACCAATCTAGGAGCCTTGACCTCCTACACCTTTGTGTCGGGTCTATCACCTCGGTTTGCACCATTGGATGCTACACTAGTGACCTCCTTCTATTCCTCCCCACACCCGAGGAGCCCGACCTTCTCCTCGATTTAGAGTTTCTTATCTCGGGTAGAAAGCCAAGCCCTCCACTCATGGCCGACCCACTTGCCAAGAAAATTGGCCCAACTATCATGGAGAAGGATGACTTAGCACCTTTTGAGGATCTTGAGGACATGGAGTTCCTCCCCCTAGGTGACCCATTTTATGATCCATTCCAATGGGATTCAAGAGACTCATGTGACCCAAACACTTTATCCACCACCCACCTTTCCCTACACCAACCCACCATGTTTGATCCAATCCACCCCATCCTAGACCCGGGTTACACCTTGGGAGCCATGACCTTGGGCCACATATCCCTAGGTAATAAGGTTGTGCTCCACCCCATGATGACCACCTTCTTAGATCCATTCGATCCTTTCCAATGGGAGTTCAAAGGTTGTCCCACACCTATACACATGGAAGTCACCCTTGGGAAAAACATGCATGTGTCTAGGCTTACCATACCCCTTGGCATGAACACTATGTTGGGTCCATTCATTCATATCACCCACATGTCAAGTAGAAAGTATGAGTGGTCCATATTCGGATGTCATGGTCCACCTTCATTCATCATGGGTCTTAAGCATGTCAAAGGCATCTACGGATGTCCGGGTCCCCCAATATTTATCACCAATTTGCATGATAAGGCCACCTACGGGTGCCCCGACCCACCTAGGCTAACCAAAGTCTACACTGCATCATTACACGATAGGTCTACTTTTGGTTGCCCAGGTCCACCCATCACCCCTAGAAAGTCTGCATTCACAACATTTCACAAAGAGATCCGCAAGCACATTAGCAAGAAGAATGTGACTTATAAAAGGCGAGCCGACTCTCATCGACGTCACCAAGAATTCCATGAGGGTGACTTTGTGATGGTAAGGACGGAGAGGCTCTCCCCGGGAGCCATCTCCAAATTGAGGCCACGTGGGGCTGGTCCCTTCTAGGTCCTGAGGCGCATTGGTGCAAATGCCTATGAGTTAGATCTCCCCGAGGAATATGGGGTAAGTCCCACATTCAGTGTCGCCGACCTAGTGCCATACAAGGGACCCACGGTGGTACCTAGTGAGGATATTGAGCCTATTCCCTCCATTGAGAGAGCACCCACCCGTGAGGAGAGTCCACCAGCCAAGAGAGCCCAGCGTGAGCGCATTGAACGAATATTGGATGAACAGGTCACTACCACCAGGAGCAAGGTATACGAGCGCTATCTCGGCAGGTGGATGGATCGGTCTCGTTCGGAAGACTTGAGGGCAGTACCACTTCTACACCCTCCAAGGAGGGAAGGACACTTACTCGACGGAGTCGAGTTCTCCGCACCCCGGGAGTATGATGGGGACATCACCTCCCATGCCCACGTTCACAGCTCGTCTCCTCGCCCCGGTTGCATCCGGCATGGTCTAGTCATTTAATTTTGAGTCCTATGTAATTTTTATTTGAGTCATTTGATGAATTTTCCTTTTATTTGAGTCATGTTCCTAGGTCTTGTGTTCATTTCCCTAAGTTTGAGTGTCATTAGGTTGTCTAGTTAGCTATTGGGCCCAATTCATTGGGCTTGGCCCAAGGGCTCTCCCCTACCCCCTCGGTTATTTGTCATTGAGTCAATTGTCAGGGACTTTTGTAGAAATGTGGGTTTCTATATATAGGACCCCATTCCCCCCCATTTCAACGAATGAATCAATGAATGAAAAACTTGCCATTTTGAGAGTTTACACTTCTTATCTAGTGGAGAGATTCCATTTTTGGGGTGAGAAGCCCTAGGGGAGAGATTCCCCACCCTTCCCTCTCTTAATCTCTCTTTTTCACTCCACTTTCTCTCTCCTCAACACCCAAATTCGAATTTTCTTCTCTCTCCTCCCTTCCCAACCACCTCCACTCCCCACCTACCCCATTTAAGCCTCTTCCATTCCCCACAACCCTCATCAATACTCCACCCCTTCCCAAGACCCCCTCCACCAATCCTCTCCTCACCATCCAACCCCCAACTACCCCTCCCACTTTCCCAAGCACCCTTCCCACTACCCCAAGCACCCCTTCCCTTCCCCAACACAACCCCCCCATTCCCAAGACAAAAAATTAACCCCACCCTTAAACCTATTTTCGAATATCCTTTCCCTCTCTCCATTCCAACCAAATTCGCAGCCCCCACTACCACCATCTATTGGACCCTCTTCCAGACCTTATTCTCCACCTCCCACACCTTAGAACACCCCCTCCAAGACCCCCTTACAACCAGGGGTCACTCCCACACTCATCTACCCCCTTCCCCTTCTTCTTTCTTGGTCATTGGAAGCTACTTCGAAGTTGCAGTTTGCTGTCCAGAGGTTGCAGATGAACCAGCAACTTGCAGCGGCCACCATGACTTCTCCGGACGAGTTTGAAGACCCAAGAGCCATCGTCGGAAGCGTCTACCAGTCTCCTTCGCAACAGAAGTAGTTTCATCTTCTTCCGATCTCGGAGCCGTCCAGGAGGTCCATTTTCCCACAACTGCGTTGTTCTGTCTCGGCTGAGGACCTGAGCCAGATTAGAAGCTCTGCCACGACGAACCCCGAAGGAATCAGTCCACGAGTTCTTCTTCAAAGTTCTTCATCGCCCAATCTACTTCCAGAATCAAGAAACAGAACTTCATTCGGCATTCGTGATCCAGAGTTCTCATTTTTCTCCCTCAGCTACGCAGATCTGCTACTCATAGTTTGCACCGACCAGTCGCCATTGTTCTGCATCCTCTAGTCTTCTCCGACATCGGTTGGCTTCCCCGTCAGTTTTTCTGCGAAGAGAACTCGTCCACGGTTCCAACGACTCCGACGGTGCTCGATTCCGAGTTCGGGAGCTGTCGGGGCATCCTCTGCAACCTGCTGTTGGAAACCAGGAGCTAGCTCTGCAGAGATCCTGATCCGGAGAGAAAGCTTCACCACGACAAACCCCGGAGGAATCAGGCCACGAGCTCTTCTGCAAAGTTCTTCCTCTCCCTGTCTACTTTCAGAACCAAGAAGCGGAACTCCGTTGGCATCTTGCATCAGAAGTTACCAATTTTCTTCCTCAGGCGTTCGACTCTGCTTCCCACTATCTGCATGACCACTCCTCACTTTTCTGAGTCCTCTGATCTTCACCGGCATCTTTTGGCATCCCCGTTTGTTCTGATGTAAAGAGGACTCACCCACGGTTCCAACGGTTCTAACGGCGACTGATTCGGAGTTCAGGAACGGTCGGGGCAGCCGCGTCTTCCTACTGTTGATAGTCTGTTGCAGACAGTCCGAGATTCAGCAACCCTATTCGTACTCCCGCCCAGGCCGCCAGCGACCCCTGAAGAAATTGGCAAAATTCAGAGGCACTCCTGTTCCAGAGACGAAGAGATCCCCACTGGTCTCACCCTCAGCGAAATTCCAGAGAGAGTTCTGCGGCCTCCACACCCTCTGTCTGTCAGCTATTACAGAGAGAAGGCTGATTCGGTGTCATCACTTCTTCATCACTCTTAGCACTAGTTTCCCCTCCCCGCTTGGCCGGCTGAAGGCCCCTCCCTGTGTGGAGGTAGTGTTTGGATGTAACTATCATCTTCCCTTCCCCACGATCCCCCCCTTGCATGGGGTGTAGTGTTGTAATAGCTTAAACAGGTCAAGCTACCCCGACGCGGCGTGTGGGGAACCCACGCTTCCCCGCTCGCCCTCGTCTCCGAGCGGGACCGGTTTCTTCAAACCGGTCGAGTAAGTGCTCTAAAATTTGCTCTAATTTAGGCTTGTTCTTTCAATATTGGTTCATAACTCCGCTGGCCGTGAGTGAGAGCTCGATCCTCAAGCCCCGTTATCTTGAGTGATCACCGTGGGGAAGAGAGTAACCGGTGCCCTTGGCACTTCGTTGGCCCCATTGAATTAGGGCATCCACATCCTTGGGTATCAAACTTTGGCCTTGCTGGCCCTCTACCAGCAAGGGTCCAACCCCTCAACCTCACCTTGGCATTGCCAAGTTACCCCGGGCTTGGGTGAGCGACGAGAGAGCGGCGGCCCAAATTGGCCCGTTTTGATTGTGAATGTGCTTGTTTGCCTAAGTCTTAGGTTGTGTCACATCAATCGGCCTCTTTAAGAATTGCGGAACAGGAGGTTGTTGAGGCCTAGCAATAGAATGACTTGTCGGTTGAGCCGACGTAGTCATGACGGGAGTTGGTGGGCGCGAAGGCATCCTAGGTGCGACCGCCTGGTCATTGGGAATGTTGACAGAATGGCCACCCGCGGCCTGGGGAGGGTTGGAAGATGACGGGACAGATTTCCCTTTTAAAGCGGCTTGGACCGCCTGACGTTGGGAATCGTCCAACTGAGTCAAAGCTTTCAGAAAATCATTGAAGTTAAAAGAAGGGGAGGTATCCCCAGAAGTATTTTGAGTGGTAGGTTGGGCCTGTGAAGAAGGCTCAACCTCCTGAGAAGTAGTGTCCACCATGTGGACCTGAGGGTAATGAGTGGGAGAGGGAGCATAGTTTCCCTCGTAGTAGACGGAATGCTGAGGGGGAATCTCATAAAATGGGTCAGAGTGAGCCTCCTCATAACCATCATAGGTATACCCGTAGTTGGCCATATTGATGATTTTACCTGAACGGAGTTTCATGTTTTAAAGAGAGAAATATTCCCAATAAGCAAGTGTAAGCAAGAGATATCACCCGATCAGACAAGATATACACTCAAGTTATAATGATCCCAAGATTTTAAGGTTTTTCTTTGGAGATTAAGTGAATTTTAAAGTATAATGGATTCTCTCCTTTGAAAGTTGGTCCTAGTTGGGAGTTTGAGTGTAATCTCCAGGTCAACTAGGTTCTTTCTCTCTCCTCACCAACGTATGGGTTAACTATACTCCGGGTGCTTCAATGGTACAACCTGCCCGACGTCCGTGAGGGAATCTACGGGTGTGGGGACTTACGGAGGCTTGGTTTAGAAATTTCCGGTCCAATGAGACGGAATGTTCAAAGGAGGGTCCTTCCTTCACCAAGAGGGGTGTGAGATCCTAGGAATGTAGAGAGAGGAGGTCTCTCAACCAAATGCCTTAGGATGCAATCTAATGCAGGCAAATCAAGCAGATAATGATCAAGGAAGCAATAATAGCAATCAACATATAAAGGCACAATAATAATCGAGGTTCTGTGGGCACAGAACAAAATGACGACCTCGCAGAGGCCGCTATATCAACAAGAAACGACTGTGTCACAGTCGCTAATCACTGTAAACAGTGGAAGCATAGAGCAATCAAAGTGAACTAGTGCCTTAGAGTGAGGCGCTATATCTGTGAAAAATGCCTCTGTGAAGGGGCGTCAAATCGTGCAGTAAACGAAGCGGGGCAACAGCAGGCAGGAAAAGACGCCTTGGAATGAGGCGTTAAATGAGAGTATGACGCTTCTATAAAGGGGCATCAAAAATGCAACAAATAGTAATCTGAAACAAAGGACGAAATCAATAGCAATATTAGAATTGACGCCTTGGTGTGAGGCATTGAATGCAGAAATGGCGCCTCTGAGAGGGGCGTTGATTGCAAAAATGATAAAAATGTAGGAAAATAAATGGAAACAGCGCCTATGTGAGCGGTCGCTGTATGCAGAAATGACGGCAGTAGGGGGGGCGCTATTCAGTTCAGAGAACTGAAAGAACTGATAACTAATAGAAATCAAATTTCCTTTCTAAAAAAATGATATGGACACTTCAAAAATTGGCTAATCCAGTGGGGGGTGTGCACGTGGTGCACAAGGGGAGTGTGCTACGTGGAGCACGAAGGAGGGGCACGTGAGGGTGCCAAAGGGAGGGGCACGCGAGGGTGCCAAAGGGAGGGGTAATCAAACTAAAAACAAAAGAGGTCCCACCGTGATCGCCAATTTGTGAACGGTGTCACATAGATATTTTTTTAAAAGAAAATAAAGAAATAAAAAGATAATAATAATATGCGGATGAAAATGCTAAAATACGTGGGGCATGAAGGAAAAGAAAGGGATGAGCATGAGATGCTCAATGGAGGGTGATCGCCAGAGGGGTTACCTTAAAAAAAATAGGATGATCGCATGTACCTTGTATAAAGCGGGGAAATCGGGAGTTCTTCCTTCCTCCTTCTACCGCCCTGCCGATGAAGGGGGTTTCTAGCTTGATTACCCTTGCAAAAACACACAAATCAAATAAATATATGGATTAGCCAAAGATGTATAGTATCAATACTCTAAAAATATGAAATCAAGCAAATTAGGCATGAACACACCTTGTGTGTTTTGGTTTTATACCCCTATGAAGGATCAATAAGGGTATGGGCTGTGGATGATATGGATGTGATATGCAAAGCAATAATATAATGATGATACTTCTAGCAAAGAGCCAGAAGGAGGATGCGTGCTGATGATGATATAAGTAATGACAAAACAAATTAAAAAAAAAACTAAGGAGGGATGCCCTGCTGCTATGAGTGTAGCAGTAAAGGGGAAGCAAGAGCCGTAGCAACTGCAGCAGCAGGATGAAGAATTCGTGGATGAAGATGCTGCCTGTGGGAAGGAGAACGCATGTGGAGGAAGATCACGTCGGGAGGAAGAGTTTGGGAGAAATACCTGCAAAAAGAACAAACACTCACCTTTCTTTGTTGGCTCTCTCGTTCTCGTTGTTGTTATTGTCCTCTCGCGCGTGTGAGATTCATGGGGTATTTATAGGGCACAAACTCCTTGTTTCAATAGGATTAAAACAAGGAATTCGATCCTCCATCAAAGATCCCTCTTCCCAATCGAACACTAAGTGTAAAATGGGAAAAGGATCAATTCTGGAAGGTAACAGGTGAAACGGAGGTGGAAGTGAAAATGATGACCTGTCGAGGGGCGTTAATTAAAATGACGACAACCACTCAATCGTTAATTCTTGAATTTAATTATGGAAATAAAGGACTTTCCTTATTTAAAATTGCGAAATGACGCCTGTTTGAATGGGCGTCAATTAATCAACGCCCCTCAGGCGGGCGTCAATTCTTTGAATTTTATTTTGTTTAAGATTCGTAAAAATCCAAGAAACAACACCTGTGTAAACAGTCGTTTATTGATGAAACCACGACCCTCATCAAGTCGTCAGTTAAATGACGCCCTTCCTCCAGGCGTTAATTACAATTATTATAAATACTAAATAAAATAAAAAAAACTTCATATTAAGTCAATATTGAAGTCCACTTTGGGGCGTCACGTGGTGACATGAGATTTACTCATCATAGCATCGATTTTGGTGTGTCTACACCCCCAGGCGCCAATTCCTGAAAGGATGGCTGTCCCCCAGGCGCCAATTCTTGAAAGATTGGCTAACCTCTGGGCGCCAATTCAGTGATTGTGGCAGCCTGCATGCGGCTGATTCCATTCTGATTCCCTGATTAGTTTCGTGACTTATACCGATATAACCCTAGTTCATTTCCTGCATAATATATGTCTTGTTGAACTCTATTCCATGAAAAACTATCTTATGTATATCCTACAATGGTCAACCCTTGAAATTTCATATTGGCTATAAATGAGAGTAGATGTCAAAAGAAATACATGAAATGTTGTGCATATAGGGCCCGGTTTGGTCTTGGGAGGAGCACCCGAAGGTACTTGTGCCCATGGGAGTTTATTGACCACAGTGTTTAAGCATTGCACCGAAGTACTTGCTTGCTTGACTTGAGACATTCCACACTTACTCTCTCGTGACACTACTTGCTCAACTTGACTTGTGTGGCCCAGAATGGGCAATACTTGACTTGCGTGGCCTGAAAAAGGGTAATGTACTTGCTTGATTGAAATAGCCAATTCTAGAATACGTACTTGATATTGCTTGCTTGAACATGAATTTTACTTGCTTGAACATGATTCTTAATTGCTTGAACATGAATTCTTGCTTGCCTTGAAAAATTGTATCAACATCTATAAAGTTCTTGATATCCTGCTTGTCAAATACTTGAAATCATGCAATACTCTCTCTCTATACAGTTCTTGATCTCTTACTCGTTCATCATGCATAGATATACCTGTATACTTGATTTTTCTTACTTGATCATCATGCATTGTTATACCTGCATTGCACATAGCATGTAATGTACTTAAAGATTGCTCAAACTTGAGATGTAATTCCTACTGAGCGATTCGCTCACCTAGTTGTAATTCTAACATTTTTCAGGTAATATGGATAGCGACCACCATCCGGATGAGAATGAAACCGAGTGAAGAGTGCTAGAACGCCAATCGTCTACTGTTAGCTAGCCGAGTCCTGATTATCTAGAGTCTTTACCTTTGTGTTTCCAGCTATGTCAATTATGTCAGTCTAGTTGATTAAACTTACTAAGGCTCGTTGCCTAGTAGTTAGATTTGAATAATGTATGTCATGGACGAGAATTATCATCAATTGGTTAATTATAAGAATTTGTTATCTTGGACTATTGATATCATTTTAGAAATTTAATCTTAGTCATTATTTAGTCTTTCACGCACTCTATCTTTTGTCATATATATATATATTGCTCTGATTGAGTGGTTCTATATAAGCTGGCTACAACCCGGGTATCTTTCGCGCTCGGGGCGTGACATGCCCTATCTTGGCTGGCCACTTAAGCAGGGCCATGAGGGTCCTTATAACATCTCTTTTCTTGAATGGGGGTTTATGCCAAAGCCTTTCTTGACCCGTTGATAATAGAGAGAGTGCTTTGCAATTGCAAGTTAATAAAAGTTTGGGTGCTCAGGAGTTAAGGGTTCCCCACTAGCAAACCCTTTCCATGGGCTGCCATGTAAGTATGAAGAATGTAATGTCCTAGAATGTAACGTCGTACAAAGGTCCTGGGGATAATACTTTTGTGTAGTTTTGATTGCTTTTCTAATGTTCTGCTTCTGTCAAGATTTCTTATCCATTCAGCAAGTGCATATGGTTTGCTAAAACTTTGTTTGTTGCTTTGACATTATTTTTCAACTATCTTTTTATTTTTGGAAACCATTACTTGTTTCCAACTCTAAATAGTGGAGCTTTAACAAGATGAATAATATCAAGTCTTGCTTTGATATTCTGATCTTCATTTGTACTTTTTTGGAGTGTAAAGGGGGCTGGTTTCGTCAGTTCAGTGCAGTTGTAATTATGAACCACAATTTTTTTTGTGCTCTGAAATGTTGTCTATGATCCTCTTCTTCCAATACCATTCCAACACCATCCAAGGAATACCAACTGATACAGTCATATTCTATTTCCTAAAAGATAATGTGATCTAGAACATTACGATAAGCTCTCACTCATGACGTCATGCCAAAAAAAATTACTCCTTTTCTACTGTGTACCAGATTGAACAATCTGCATTACTTAATAGATACACCCAAGGCTCATTGAGGTTGAACAATTTGCATTACTCTTTTTCTACTGCGTACCAGATTAGCAATTCAAAAAAAAACTCTGGTATGCCTCTTGTTGCTATTTTATTTATGTTTTTGGTGAAAGTCTAGTGTGACTTATGTCCATGATGTTTAATTTGAATGTTAATAAATTATTGGGAAAATTACCTTATATCAATGATGTTTTTAAGGAGAACCTGTGTACCCTCGATTAGGGGAAAAAACCATACCTCTTGAATTTTGAGGAAAGCCATTGTCATACCCTTGCCGTTAAAAGTTGACTGATTTCTTGCCAGGGAGGGGGCATATAATTACCAACGACGTTGGTGGATTCCACTGAAGCTAAGGGGCACAAAAGGGTAGGAGTCTTAGGATTTCAAGTGCACCATAAAGGCATTCTATACATGTTTTTTTTAAGATTTCAGGATTGTATAGATAATGTTTCTCAAATTATTTATTGCCACGAGGGTGGAATCCATTGAATGCATATTCGTTAAATACCTAAACATTTGTGTTGCTTATTTTACTATCTGGTTAGATATGTGCAGACAAGTTTAATGGATGGTGGGGGTGAAACTTGGCTTCCTGGGTGTATGGATGGATGACTCTCTATGTGGTATTTGCTACAAGAAAGTTTACCCAACCTATTAAGGTACTTTCTGAAACTATTTACTCGTGTACCAACATCTATTCTCACTTAGATATGCAAGTAGTCCCAGTGAAAATCTGAAGATGTTTTTTGCCATCTCCACATACTTTGTCTTGGGGGAGAAGGCAAGATCTTATATTTATAATTGGACAAATGATTTTGGATCCATTCCCATCCCCTCCTCTTGAGTGAGTTGGAAAGCTACCCTTTTTGAAATAGATCACTAAACCATATTTTGCATTATTTCCTTTGTTTGAGTTTTGTTTCAAGTGTCTCCTTCACTTAAAATGCACTAATATTTTATACCATCGAGACATCAAACATAATAATTCTTCTAGTGTGACGACCCAGACTCCGGATATCGGATATACCCGATAGGACTACCGAGTAGACCCGATACCGCTTGAAACCCGTGAAGTCTCCCAAGAGCTGTAAAGCTCCGAAGGGATAAAAGGAATGTCACGTAGTACATTGAAGTCGCAGATATAACAGTAAGCAATTAATTTTCATTAATCAGGTTGCTAAAGTAGTAAAAATAAAATTACTTTTTAATTAACAGTTAAAATTAACAATTATACCAGAGTTCAGTCCAAAGAAAAGATAAGTACAATCCAACAGAAAGAAAGACGTACACTGAGGTCGGGGGAAGCCCAACGCAGGTACCGTTGGCAACTACGGGCACGTCACACCAGGAACCGCGAAAGAAGAAGAGCGCCACACCTGAAAAGTAGGGGTGAGCCTCGTGTCACTGGCTCAATAGGGGTCACACGGATCCCCACTAAAAAATACGCAGTAACACGGAACAACAGCTAAAACAGCAGGAGTAGTAAAGCAGGAAAAGCTAAACTACAACTAGAAAGCTGTAAAAGAAAGCCGTAAAGAATGAGAACACGGCTACCGAGAGAAGCTCGGCTCCCAAAGCTACACCAACAATGACAGAAGGGCGAACCCTGATCTCGCAAGGTAAGGAGTTACCGATCCATCGATAAGATACCAGCCTCAAAACTAAGGTCGACGAAAATAGATAAAAGGCCTAGAAAAGACCTAGACAGACACGGAACATTAAAGCCTACACGACTGGATTATCGTGCACGCTCCCTAAGTGCAAACGCATACACGACTGGATCGTCGTGCATACCACACAGTGCTGACCTCGGGTAATGCCAAGAAAAGACTAACCCGAAGAGGTCACGACGCACGAGAAACGTGAGAGTCACGTGTCACGTGATGGAAGCACCTCCTCACTAGAAGAATAGCCAGATGCGTCCACTGACGTCTTACACTGCACCACAAGTATCTCCCTACGGACGCCGAGAATGACGGAGACTGAGATACTCACAGAATCAGAACATGAACTATAGTAACGAGTGACTAGTCAGGGTCACGCCCGTCGACGTTCGTCCAAACGCCCCTGACCACGTGTGCACACACCAGTTCACGCCTAGAGCCAGGCCTCTAGCTAGTTTTCCCCCCCAGCAGGACGCTACCGTAAAGCAGGGGCCCATGGAAACTAGCCTAAAAACCATATCTCGGGAACTGCCTCAACCACCACTCCCAGGTGGGCCGACACCAGGAACGTGTCGTCAGGCTACGACTAGTGGAGGCTCACTAGACACAGAGACTTGGAAACACGAGTGGCGGAGTACAGACAAGCGGAGAAAGCACTGTCGCACGTACTACGAAGCACCAAGGCAGCACACCAAACTACCAATGGACTCAGGACAGGACAACTAGACCTGCTAACATAATGATCCTTGAGTCTCACGACTCGGAGTCAAGATCATTGCGTAACGGCGGAACAAGCCACCAATCGGTCTAATCCTAAGCCAAAGGAAACGACACATCCACATAAAATGACTCATTGAGACCTGAGGAATCACCAAAACCCTCAGCACACCTGGACACACAGACCGAGGTAAGACGATACCTCAAGGCATCCAGAACCATTGTCTCGATCTATCCAGAATAGTTGAGACACACACAAGGTTACTTGTCAACCACTGGATCACACCGGGTTGACCAGAACCTAATAACGACTCACGGAACATGACCTCACGCACAAGCACCCTTGGCTACCTTACAACATGGTCATAGCCCTCATAGGACGTCAACAGACATCCACGGGTAAGTGGGCAAACCACAAGGTCAAGCCAAGACAATAGGAAACCAAAATACTGGTAAACCATCCTCTAGGACGCATGCGGTGCATCACTCGGTCGCTAAGCAACACAAGCAGTCAAGGAAGAAGCCGCTACTCACACAGAGGCAAAGACTCTGGCGGTCTTACACTGGGCCGCGAGATGACAGTGGCGGTCAAAGATATGGCCGCTACACTCGGTCAACCCTCGAACCGACCTACCCAGTTAAACAACCATAGCGGTCTAATAAAGATGCGCTACGCGGACTAGGCGGTCTAAACATGAGCCGCCACACTAACCGCTTTAAAATATTGACCTAAGACAAACAGACTGTAGCGGTCTAAGGAAGGCGCGCTACAACGAAGAGGCGGTTGAAGGTTGGTCCACCACAGCCAACCGACCTAAAACATTGACCCAGTCAAACGGACAGTAGTGGCCTAACAAAGGCGCGCTACAGCACATTGGCGGTCAGAACTAGGGCCGCCAACTCGAACCGACATACACCCGTTGACTCATTCAACGGACCGTAGCGGTCAAGACTAGGGCCGCTACAACAAGCGTAGCGGTCTATCGTAAAACCGTTAAGCTGAACCGACTTACACTAAAATCGAGGAAAAATGAACCATGGCGCACCCTCATAGGGCCGCCAGAGGTAAGTGGCGGTCAGAGGTTGGGCGGCCAACCTCAGCCGACCTAAAACTAACCGACACACTATGAAGTGTGGCGGTCCATCGTAGGGCCGCCAGAGACCTGTAGCGGTCTCTGAAATGACCGCCAACACGATACGGCGGGAAAACCATGGGAATGGCTGGATCCGGCCGTTCCACGCCCCATACGCGTCTAAACGCAAGGGAAACAAACCTAATCGATGAAATTAACCTTCCACAGGCCGGAAGGGGTCCATGCAACATCTAAATCGCAACAAACGGGCGATTCCAACGAATCGACCCTAATTGGGTCACCGTGGTTCCCAGACTTGTACCGGCCCCAAATGACGACCAATCAACACGAAATCAGAGGAAATGGAATACAAACATGCTAGGGGTCACAATGAAACTAATTTAGTCAAAAACCGTCGCCGTTTTTCGGCGAACCCGACGCACACCCCTCGAGCATGCTTTTCCAGAAACTGAACGAAACCCACTCGAATGTGCACCGTTCGGCATGAAACTGCGAGGGAACGCAGAAGAGAAGTAGGTGATCCGTCTCCCTACCTCCACTGAAGATTCCGCGCACCGTAGTGACTAAACCTCGTCAAAAGTTGTATCGCGAGCTCGACCATCGGCTTTGAATCCACCGTTCGGGATTGTCACGCCCCGAGCCTTTATTACAGCGGAAGACTAGCTCGAGGAACGTGAATAGTCGGCATGGTAAGCCTCTTGCGAGCAAGAACGATCAGAGCGTAAGATAATCACACATAAAAATATAATTGCACAATCATTTATTCAAACTCCAACTTTATTTCATCAGATCAAAATATTCAAATACAATAACTTTTCAACCTTCTTTAATCCAACAGACTCAAGAAAAAGGAAATTACAAAGACTTGATCTAAACAAGATTTGACTTTCCTAAGTCTTCGCTCTCATTTTGATATGACTTTCATTCGCTCTCGGACCCGCTACTTGTATAACTCGAATCCGAATTCGAATCACTTCCATCTCCTGAAAAAGATTAGAAATAGGTAATGAGCACACTTGCCCAGTAGGTATCTTCGCATCAACATGAAGACACTATTAAAGTGATTAGCATTTTAGCTCTAAATAAATTAAAGTGAAATCATACGAATGCGATAAATCATATGTAAATAACCAAGGTAACAAGATGATCGTGTAAGATAGAATGAACAAGTATGAATTAGCAAGAATGTATCAAGAACATGATATGGTCTTTCATGAACAAGAATATATCAAGAATGTACTAGCAAACCACGTAATCATTACACAAACATCTTTTGCTTATGAGCAAGTATTTGGTGAATTTCTGTGGAATACCATGTAACAAGCAAGAAAGTCATGTACGTATATATGTCGTGCCTTGTGGATTTTCACTTCACGAGCCGTGGGTTTTCACTTATTTATAAAGAAAGTACTCCCAGCGCAATGCAACGCCAGTAGCATTATATCCCATGGTTTATAGTATGTTTCCGACAATCAGCCGAGGGGGACTTGCATAGAGCCCTTGAATACAATCAGTGCTCGATCGCATCTTCAAGTAAAAATTAAGTTACTTCCACGTTTCAAACAATTAAATTTGGCCAGTAATATAACAAGTTCAATAAGTTCATGATAACAATAATTCAATGAATGAACGCTTCAATTAAGAATGCGAGGGATCAAGAATGACTTAAAACAAGGTTATGCTCATGGAAACAATTCGACAGCATAAAAGGACATTCCTTATCTTCCATAATTTAAAATTAAGTATCTTGAACAATATGACAAGTCCTAGACCATCAATAATCCATCTAGGAACTTTGAAATATCAACCCTTAGTTCAAACCTTGGGTTAAAGTACTCAGGAATTGTGACGGTCAATTAATCGGCCGTTACATGAACATGACGGTCTATTATTGGGCCGTTAGATCGGGCTGAATCCAGAAAGAATAAATTAGACTCAGTAAATGTGACGGTTGTATACTGGACCGTTATATGGGCATGACGGTCGAGTAATAGGCCGTTACATTGACAGATTTCAAAACTTCGGTAGTGCTTTTCTAGACAATTTGGGCTTTAATGGTACAACCAACTCGGCGTCCTAGTGGAAATCCCAGGCTCGCGGAGAATTACGGAGGCCTTGAAACAAGATTTCCTAGTCCATTGGAAGGAATATTCAATAGAGAGGTCCTCAAGTCCAAGATGATGTTCCTATTGTGCAAAAGTGTGAACTAATGGTCATATACCGGAATATATGTCATGTACTTAGAGAAAATGACTCTATAGATGAGAAAGAATGTGTATCGATGTGAAACCATGATAAACTCCGTCAATAAAACATTGAAATTCATAATTTAAATACAAACTATAGAGTTTTGATAAATGAAATTAACATATGTTTAAAATGACTCAAGGTGCTTTAGACATGCAATTTCTATCATGAATCACTTAATAAGCTTAAAGTCATGAAATCATGTCAAAACTTAGATATCTAGGCTTTATTTATAAGCTAAGTTGACTGTTTTCAATTCTGTCTCAGGTTGACAGAACATAGCACTCTGGCGGTCTAAGACAGGCGCGTCATATGACTGTGACGGTTTATCGTGGAGCTGTCAGAAGACTGTGACGCACTGATTCTGGTCCGTCAGAGATTACAGAGAAACTGAAGTACAACAGGCGGTGGACGGCTTATCATAAGGCCGTTAGAGTCATGTGACGGTCTAACTATAATCCGTCAGAGCACTGTTGACAGTAAAGTAAAAGAATTATGGTTTAAAACATCTCATGCATGAAAAATCAAAACAATTAACTACTCTAGTCATGACAAAATGAAGTAAAGGCCATCTAGATGCATAGGTTTCAGTGAATTTATAGGAGAATACCTTTTTATCTTTAATTTAGGCTAAAGATATGCATGTAAGCATAGACCGAACTAAAACATGAAATTCATGGTCCATAGTGCATGAAATCAAATAAAACCAGAGGGCTTTTACTCCTATCATGATATTCTTGCCGTTCATGAGATGACCTACCCCTTTCCTGGGCTTTCAACTTTCAATTTGGGACTGCAAGACACGCCCTAGTTCTTCCCTTCCTGTGAATTTTCAGTAACTTCACGTTGCTCTAACTCTGTAATCCCTTGACCTATAAACGTGAAATTTGGAGGGTAAGAACATGAAACTAAGGGGAACAAAAAGTTCTAAGGAACCGAACTCTAAATACCTTATTTTGGTGTTCTAATCTCCTGATCTTCAGCACCCCGTTGTACAGTTTTCTGGGTTGACATGATGAAACCAACAACTTTGCAAGGTTCTAGCTCCTTGTGTAGTCGATCTTCTAGCACGAAATTTTGGGAGATGTTACTCCTATGTATTAACAACAAAAAGTTCTAAAGAACTTACCCGAAATATTATCTCCTTACCTTAATTCTACGCGAGCCAATGTAAGGGTCGCGCAGTTCAAAACTAAGGTCTATTTATAGGCTCTAGCTAGGGTTTTGAGGATTAGATCAATTCTAGAGTCCTTAGATCGACTTCTGAGAGTCCTTTACACGTTTATTAGTCCTCCTATCTCGATCCCTAAGAGATAGACTATCAAAAATCTAATCTTTTTGATCATTCTTCAATTCACGGAACTGACAGAGTGTAACGGTCGAACCCTGGTGCGTCAGGTCCCTGTGGCGGTCGTACGATAGACCGTTACCTATCGTAGGTGTCGAATTTGAAATGAATTCAAATTCTAATTTCATCTTATCCACTTATTTATTTAATTAATGAGTATTTATCTTTATAATTCGTGAATAGGCTAAATAACCTTCTAGAATGTGGGCCAAACTTAATGGGCTTGGTCCTTAAACCTTTTGGGCTTCAATTAAACAGGCTAGATTAATCGTTTACAATAATTGGGCCTTAATAAATTTCTAATAAATTCCAAAAAAAAATTAAATAATTCTTGAAATAATTTAAATATTCTGGGTCATTACACCCTCCCCCACTTAAAAGAATTTGATCCCCAAATTCATTACATGGATTAGATGGAGAGTGTACTTACAATTGAATAATTCTGGAAATCTTTTCCGTATGGCTTCTTCTTTTTCCCATGTCTCTCCTGACTTTGTCCACTGGATTTTAACCACTGGGAATAGTCTTGTTCCGAAGTTGACGTACTTCCCGTTCAAGTATTCTGATTGGTTTTTGTTCGTATGTCAAGTCCTTCTTAATCTCCAGATTGTCGTAAGTGATGACATGGAAAGGATCAGGTACATACTTCTTGAGCATCAAGACATGAAATACATTATGAACTTCAGATAATTGTGGAGGTAAAGTAATCCGATAAGTTACTTCACCAACTCTTTCCAGAATTTCAAAAGGATCAATAAATCTTAGAGTAAGTTTTCCCTTAATACCAAATCTTTGAATACCTCGACTTGGAGAAACTTTAAGAAATACATGATCTCCTACTTGAAACTCCAAGTTGTGCCTTCGATTATCAGCATAAGATTTTTATCTATCTTGTGCTATCTGCAATCTTTCTTGAATGAGCTTAATTTTCTCTGAAGAATCCCTGATAATGTTGGGGCCTAGAAATTGTATTTCCCCTATTTCATTCCAACATATTGGTGATCTACAGCTTCTTCCATATAAAGCTTCAAAAGGTGCCATCTGTATGCTGGCCTGATAACTGTTGTTATATGCAAATTCCACCAGAGGCAAGTGATCATGCCAACTTTCTCCAAAATCAATAGCACAAGCCCTAAGCATATCTTCTACTACTTGATTTATTCTTTCAGTCTCACCATTAGTTTGTGGATGAAATATTGTGCTAAAATTCAATCTAGTCCCTAGTGAGTGTTGTAAACCCTTCCAAAATTGTGATGTGAATCGAGGATCTCTATCATATATAATAGTGACAGGGACACCATGTAATTTGACAATTTCTTTTATGTATAATGCTGTTAGAATATCCACAGACCATCAACTTTTGATTGGTATGAAATGTGTAGATTTAGTCAATCGGTCTATAATTACCTAGATACCATCGTATCCTCCTCTGGTCTTAGGTAATCCCATGATGAAATCCATTCCTATGCTTTCCCTCTTCCATACTGAAATATCTAAGGGGTGTAATTTACCTGCGAGTCTAAAATGCTCTGCCTTTACTTGTTGACAAGTGAGACAGCGGGACACGAAATTAGCTTTTTCCCTCTCATATTGGGCCACCAGAAATTTCTTTTGAGATCTTGATACATTTTGATACTACCAGGGTGAATGGTGTAAAATGCTATGTCTTTACTTGTTGACAAGTGAGACAGCGGGACACGAAATCAGCTATTTCCCTCTTCATATTGGGCCACCAGAAATTTCTTTTGAGATCTTGATACATTTTGGTACTACCAGGGTGAATGGTGTATTTGGACATATGTGCTTCTTCTAGGATCAGTTTCTTCGTATCCTCATGATCTGGTACACACACTCGGCCCTTAAATAGCAATCTTACATCATTGGAGACAGAAAAATCCGGCCTCTGTTCTATGTTGGCTTTGATTTCCAGTAATACGGGATCATTGTCTTGTAGCCTGACTAGATCTTCCATTAATGTAGGTTGAGCTCGGATATTGGCTATAAAACAATCTTCTTCTTCCTTCATGTCAATATCTAAGTTCAACTGAGCAAATTGAGGAATAAGATTAGTCATACTAATCATAAGATTTGATAGCTTTTCCATTGGTTTTCTGCTAAGTGCATCGGCTATAGCATTCTTGTCAGGATGATATTGAATAGCAAAATCAAAGTCCTTGAGATATTCTAACCATCTCCTCTGCCTTATATTTAGCTCCTTTTGAGAGAATAAGTATTTCAAGCTTTTATGATCCGAGTAGACCGTGAACTTCTCTCCATAGAGATAATGACGCCAATTCTTTAAGGCGACAATAACAGCAGCCAATTCCAAATCATGCACAGGGTAATTCTCTTCGTGACGTTTCAATTGTCTTGAAGAATAATAGATTACCTTTCCGTTTTGCATGAGGACGCACCCTAAGCCAATGCCAGACGCATCCGTATATACTTCGAATCCACCACCTTTCACTGGTAGTGATAGAATAGGAGCTGTAGTAAGATGGTTCTTAAGAGTTTGAAAACTATCTTCACATTCCTCTGACCAGACAAAAATATTTTATTTTCTCGTGAGTCTAGTTAAAGGAACAGCAATTTTTGAGAAGTCCTTAATGAACCTCCTATAATAACCAGCTAGACCTAGAAAGCTCCTTACTTCTGATACAGTCGTTGGCCGGCTCCAATTTCTGACAGCTTCTACCTTAGAAGGATCCACAACGATACCTACTTTTGAAATAATGTGGCCTAGGAATGAAACTTCCTTGAGCCAGAACTCACACTTGTTAAGCTTGGCATAAAGTTTATGTTCTCTAAGTGTTTGCAAAGCTATCCTCAGATGTGCTTCATGTTCCTCTTTTATCTTGGAATATACCAGGATGTCATCGATGAAGACGACGATGAACTATTCCAGATATGGCTGGAAAATATTGTTCATAAGTTGCATAAATGTTGCTGGGGCATTTGTTAACCCGAACGGCATCACCACGAATTCATAGTGGCCATAACGACTTCGAAAAGTCGATTTATAAATGTCTTCTTCTTTAATTCTAAGCTGATGATAACCTGATCAAAGGTCAATCTTGGAGAAATACTATGCTCCTGAAAGCTGATCGAAGAGCTCATCGATACACGACAACGGATACTTATTTTTTATTGTAAGTTGATTCAGTCGTCGGTAGTCTATGCATAACCTGAGAGAGCCATCCTTCTTCTTGACGAATAGAACCGGCGCACCCCAGGGGGATGTGCTAGGTCTGATGAAACCCTTATCTAATAGTTCTTGCAACTGCCTCTTTAGTTCCTTAAGTTCCATGGGGGACATCCTGTAAGGGGCTATAGAAACAGGTGCTTCTCCTGGAATGAGTTCAATAGTGAAGTTTACTTCCCTCTCTAGTGGTAAACTGGGTAATTCGGGTGGAAACACATCTGGGAACTCATTTACAATAGGAATGTCTGCTATGATGATTTCCTTGGACTCGGTAACAATGACAGAAGCAAGAAAAGCTTCACATCCTTGCGAGATAAGTTTGCAAGCGTGAAGAGAGGATATGATAGTGGGATGTTTCCTATACTTGATGCCAAGGAAAGAAAATCTTGGAAGATCAGGTTTTCGAAATGATATAATCCTATTTCGGCAGTTAATATCAACATCATGATCTATAAGCCAATCTACCCCTAAGATGGCATCATAACCTTTCATGTCAAGGCATACCAAGTTTGCGGGGAGATTGTGATCTTCTACTATTATCTCACTATCAGGATAATACTCGGTAAGCTTTGTTCCAGAACCTAAGGGTGTGGTAATAGTAAGATCTGAAGGTAGGGGAACTGATGCAATTGGTAATGTTTTTACAAAAGTAGTGGAGATAAAAGAATGAGAGGCACCAGTATCAAATAGCACAAATGCAGGACGGGAATAAATTTGAAGGGTACCTTCCATAAGCCCACCATCCCTGGGTGCTTCTTCTTCTTCTAGAACAATGTTGAGGCGAGCCTGCCTCCTGCGTCCACCACCAGACGATTGATCCTTCATAAGGGGGCAATCTGGCTTACGATGCTCCTTGCTTCCACAATGTAGACAAGCACCATGGCACTTCTAACATTCTTCAGCCGAATGGCAGAACTTCTCGCAAAATGTGCAAGCCGCCATGACTTGCTCCTTCTCTTCCTTAACTTTCTTGTTCTTCTGGGAACTTCTATCGTTCCCGCTCCTGGATCTTTTCTTACTATCACGGCTTTTGTGAGGTTCCGTGATGCTGAATTTTTCTTTCTTATAACGCCGATCAGATCGTCGACTAGACTCTTTTTCTTTTCCTATCAATTTCTCAACCTTTTCTAAGGTCCTCTCACATAAATATGTCTGCTGGACCATCTCTGCATAGGTACGGATGTTTTGGGACCCGAGCTGCTGAATGAAACCGGGTCATAACCCGTCCATAAACCGATTAGCCTTCAATAAATCGGTACTGATTAAATGCAGTGCATAGGGTGCTAGCCTGGAGAATTGAAGTTCATACTCCGCGACTGTCATCATTCCCTGATGAAGGGATGCGAACTCCATAGCCTTTCTTTCTTTAACATGCTCAGAAAAGTACTTAGCACGGAATAGAGTAAGAAAATCGTCCCATGTATGAGGTGCATCTGCCGGAGGTGTAGGTACTGATTTTCACCATGTGCGTGCATCTTTATTAAGTTGAAAGGTTGCAAACCACACTTTTTCTTGATCTGTACACTGGATAATATCGAAAATACAATTCATTTCATCTATCCAATTTTCTGCCTCATCTGGATTAGAAGAACCGTAGAAACGCGGAAGGTTTAAGCTCCGAAAATTGTGATGCAAGTCACCAGCCCTCGCCCATGCGCCTGCCTGGGCCATAGTTTGTAATGCCTGAGTAAGGCCGGCAACCATTTGTTGCATGCCACCCCAATCTACGCGATGAGCCATTGTAATAATGAGGTACCTGAGAGAAATAACAATTTGTTAATTCTCATGGAATTAGAAAGAGATAAATCTTAAAAGTACTTTATTATCTTATCCCGGGCTCTACCCAATTCTCGCATGGGTGAGGAAATTTCATTCTTAGTTCATAGGTAAGGGTCCTTAAGTCTTGGACTTATCCTATGACGTGACTCTTTTCCCCAAGTCTTGAGACTTAGGCTCTGATACCAACTTAACTGTTACGCCCCGAGCCTTTATTACAGCGGAAGACTAGCTCGAGAAACTTGAACAGCCAGCATGGTAAGCCTCTTGCGAGCAAGAACGATCAGAGCGCAAGACAATCACACATAAAAATACAAGTACACAATCATTTACTCAAACTCCAACTTTATTTCATCAGATCAAAATATTCAAATACAATAACTTTTCAACCTTCTTTTATCCAACACACTCAAGAAAAAGGAAATTACAAAGACTCGATCTAAACAAGATTTGACTTTCCTAAGTCTTCACTCTCATTTTGATATGACTTTCATTCGCTCTTGGACCCGCTACTTGTATAACTCGAATCCGAATTCGAATCACTTCCATCTCCTGAAAAAGATTAGAAATAGGTAATGAACACACTTACCCAGTAGGTATCTTCGCATCAACATGAACGCACTATTAAAGTGATTAGCATTTTAGTTCTGAAGAAAATACAGTGAAATCATGCGAATACAATAAATCATATGTAAATAACCAAGGTAACAAGATGATCGTGTAAGATAGAATGAACAAGTATGAATTAGCAAGAATGTATCAAGAACATGATATGACCTTTCATGAACAAGAATATATCAAAAATGTACTAGCAAATCATGTAATTATCACACAAACATCTTTTGCTTATAAGCAAATATTTGGTGAATTTTTGTGGAATACCATGTAACAAGCAAGAAAGTCATGTACGTATATATGTCGTGCCTTGTAGATTTTCACTTCATGAGCCATGGATTTTCACTTATTTATAAAGAAAGTACTCCCAGCACAATACGACGCCAGTAGCATCATACTCCATGGTTTACAGTATGTTTCCGACAATCAGCCGAGAGGACTAGAATAGAGCCCTTGAACACAATCAGTGCTCGATCGCATCTTCAAGTAAAAATTAAGTTACTTCCACGTTTCAAACAATAAAATTTGGCCAGTAATATAACAAGTTCAATAAGTTCATGATAACAATAATTCAATGAATGAACGCTTCAATTAAGAATGCGAGGGATCAAGAATGACTTAAAACAAGGTTATGCTCATGGAAACAATTCGACAGCATAACAGTACATTCCTTATCTTCTATAATTTAAAATTAAGTATCTTGAACAATATGACAAGTCCTAGACCATCAATAATCCATCTAGGAACTTTGAAATATCAACCCTTAGGTCAAACCTCGGGTTAAAGTACTCAGGAATTGTGACAGTCAATTAATGGGCCGTTACATGAACATGATGGTCTATTATTGGGCCGTTAGATCGGGCTGAATCCAGAAAGAATAAATTGGACTCAGTAAATGTGACGGTTGTATATTGGATCGTTATATGGGCCTGACGGTCGAGTAATAGGTCGTTACATTGACCGATTTCAAAACTTCGGTAGTGCTTCTCTAGACAATTTGGGCTTTAATGGTACAACCAACTCGGCGTCCTACTGAGAATCTCAGGCTCGTAGAGAATTACGGAGACCTTAAAACAAGATTTTCTAGTCCATTGGAATGAATATCCAATAAAGAGGTCCTCAAGTCCAAGATGATGTTCCTATTGTGCAAAAGTGTGAACTAATGGTCATATATCGGAATATATGTCATGTACTTAGAGAAAATGACTCTATAGATGAGAAAGAATGTGTATCAATGTGAAACCATGATAAACTCCGTCAATAAAATATTGAAATTCATAATTTAAATACAAACTATAGAGTTTTGGTAAATGAAATTAACATATGTTTAAAATAATTCAAGGTGCTTTAGACATGCAATTTCTATCATGAATCACTTAATAAGCTTAAAGTCATGAAAACATGTCAAAACTTAGATATCTAGGCTTTATTTATAAGCTAAGTTGACTGTTTTCAATTCTGTCTCAGGTTGACAGAACACAGCACTCTGGCGGTCTAAGACAGGCACGTCAAATGTCTGTGACGGTTTATCGTGGAGCCGTCAGAAGACTGTGACGCATTGATTTTGGTCCGTCAGAGATTACAGAGAAACTAAAGTACAACAGGCGGTGTGACGGCTTATCATAAGGCCGCTAGAGTCATGTGACAGTCTAACTATAATCCGTCAGAGCACTGCTGATAGTAAAGTAAAAGAACTATGGTTAAAAACATCTCATGCACGAAAAATCAAAACAATTAACTACTCTAGTCATGACAAAACGAAGTAAAGGCCATCTAGATGCATAGGTTTCAGTCAATTTATAGGAGAATACCTTTTTATCTTTAATTTAGGTTAAAGATATGCATGTATGCATAGACCAAACTAAAACATGAAATTCATGGTCCATAGTGCATGAAATCAAACAAAACCAGTGGGCTTTTACTCATATCATGATATTCTTGCCATTCATGAGATGACCTACCCCTTTCCTGGACTTTCAACTTCCAATTTGGGACTGCAAGACACGCCATAGTTCTTCCCTTCCTATGAATTTTCAGTAACTTCACGTTGCTCTAACTCCGTAATCCCTTGACCTATAAACGTGAAATTTGGAGGGTAAGAAGATGAAACTAAGGGGAACAAAAAGTTCTAAGGAATCGAACTCTAAATACCTTTTTTGGTGTTCTAATCTCCTGATCTTCAGCACCTCGTTGTACAGTTTCCTGGGTTGACGTGATGAAACCAGCAACTTTGTAAGGTTATAGCTCCTTATGTAGTCGATCTCCGAGCACGAAATTTTGGGAGATGTTAGTCCTATATATTAACAACAAAAAGTTCTAAAGAACTTACCCGAAATACTATCTCCTTACCTTAGTTCCACGCGAGCTAATGTAAGGGTCGCGCAGGTCAAAACTAGGGTCTATTTATAGGTTCTAGCTAGGGTTTTGAGGATTAGATCAATTCTAGAGTCCTTAGATCAACTTCTGAGAGTCCTTAACACGTTTACTAGTCCTCCTATCTTGATCCCTAAGAGATAGACTATCAAAAATCTAAGCTTTTTTGTCATTCTTCAATTCACGGAACTGACAGAGTGTAACGGTCGAACCCTGTTGCGTCAGGTCCTTGTGGCGGTCGTACGATAGACCGTTACCTATCGTAGGTGTCGAATTTGAAATGAATTCAAATTCTAATTTCGTCTTATCCACTTATTTATTTAATTAATGAGTATTTATCCTTATAATTTGTTAATAGGCTAAATAGCCTTCTAGAATGTGGGCCAAACTTAATAGGCTTGGTCCTTAAACCTTTTGGGCTTCAATTAAACAGGCTAGATTAATCGTTTACCACAATTGGGCCTTAATAAATTTCTAATAAATTCTAGAAAATTATTAAATAATTCTTGAAATAATATAAATATTCTGGGTCATTACTTGGATCGCGCCAGAAATGGTCTGATCCTCGCCCCATTGCGCACTCGATCACCGCCACAACATCTCCACTGCCTGCCCATGCCTCCTCCGTCTGTAGCCGGAGCCGGAAGGGCGAGAGAGGAGAGAAAATGGGAGAGAGAGAGAGAGAGGGACGTGCGCGAATGAGGAAAGGAAAGAGGAAAAAAAAGGAAAAGGAAAAGAAATTAGGAAATTCTCCTAATTTCTGAAAATTTGATTTTTGGCCCAAAAGTAGACTAATTCAGAAAAATACGCAAAAATAGTCGAATTGAAATTTTATCTTATCAAATGTGTGCATGCACATGTCATGCATACCTGCATATATACACACGCATGAAAAGTTTGTAGCTAAGTTTTGTCAGATTGAAAATTTATCTTGTCAAATTCTCTAAAATTTGGAGTTGCTTGTGATGATCCTGAAAATGTTTTAGGTGTTGGTGTAATCAATCTGAGGATTGAGTTAACCCACATGTTCTATAAAAAAAATCCATAGCAGGCATCTAAATGCCTCCCCCCCCTTCTTAAATGTAATTGCTGAATAGTCTATCCATTGTAGTATTCGATTCTATTTACATGAACGCCAAATTCTCTTTGGTAGAATGATGCTGTGGCATTTTGTGAAGCCTTTATGGAAGAATTCCAGTATGGTAGCATAATGATTAAATCATTTGCTATGGAGTGCCATGAAAAAATGGAAGAGGTCGAGAAAAAGAATTCCCAAGGGAGAAGAATGACCATATCCTGCCTTAAAGAAACCTCAAAGGGTGTTCAATGCTCTCCATGGAGGCTAAAAAGAATCTATTGGATCCTGTTGCAAAAAAAGTGCGTCAAACTCTGAAATGGCATCACTAATTTCCAATTGTAGCTGCCATCTCTAGGCACAGTTATCCTTTCAGCCTTGGAGATGTCTGAGACTTTAACTTTATGCACCAGCTTGACTATGAGACCTTTCAAAATCAGGAAGCTGCTTGGGACCTCCCCTAATCCCAAGAAAGGGAAATTTATTTTTTCCCCTTTATTTTTTCCTGTCATGTGTTGCGGATGGTAGTAACCTCTAGTCACTGGTTGCTTCTCACTCCCCCTATGCTGCACTATGAGGAGCCCAACTGTGTATCTTGATGAGGAATAAAACGAAATTTCCAGAATCAATCTTTTTTACCCCGATCTGCTGAATTGGCCATTTTATCTGAATTTATCTATCCAACCTAATTCTGCCTCTCTTTTGTTCCCATTTCTATTTCTTTTGCTGCCAAGCAGATGAGGAATAAAATGACTACTTGTTTGTTGCTCATTGATCAAATTAGCATGGAGATGCATTATTTGAGGATTTGCTACTCATATTGTAGTCTGGTAGATGGATTGCATGTATTGTGCTTCTCAGGTTTTGTGTCAACTTTTGATTAGCAGATATGAATAATTGATGTCGTTTTCTTTATGATTTGTCTAAGGTGTGGATGCATCCACATAATTGAATTTCCTGATTCCCGGATGTCTGCATATTAGTGTTGAGGGGCTAAACCAATAGAAGTTCAACAAGCAGTCTTCTTTGGTGTTGAGAGCCATCAGAAATTTTGTTGCATGATCATTTAGGTTTTATAGACCTTCTCTTGCTTGTAATTTTAGTTTGTAAAATTTTCCTATTTGCTTGTCTATATTATTTAGATCTGGCCCTAGGGAAAGTAAAAAGGCTATGAAGTACAGTGATATCGGTTGATTGAACGGCAATGTGAGCTTTATAACATTTTCCACTCTGACTTGCAGACAGGTATTCTGGTCTCCTTTGGTCCAAGATTTTCCTCTGTTACAACAATGCATTAAGCATCATTATTTGTTGCCCATTTTTAGGAATCAGATCATAAAGAGTTTTCAATTTAATGCTTCATAAGGCCTTGGAGGGTGATGTTTAATGTCATGCCTGCTATGTGCTGGTACTACTATTATCGATCATCTATTCTGCGATTACAATATTATTAAAAAAATTCTCCATGCAGATAGATCTCCCACATTTTATAGTGATTCAGGTAAAGCAAATGCATGTCCTATGGATTCTCTCGTCTAAAACTTCTCAACCAATTTGTTTTGACTATTTCTTCGATGAAATGGAAGACTATTGGAGTTCAGATGAAGTTTTTTTGTTCATATTGATGTGTTCAATAAGTGTAAAAGCCTTTTTTGTTGTAGTGACAATTTGTTTCTAATAAGTGTTCTTAGCTAATAGCTAGTTTTTGAGAATGAATGCATGGTTTTGATGTTTTTATTAATGTGATTTTAGGAGAATGTATCACTTGATATTGATGTGTTCAATGTGAGATTTATACAGGAAACATTACATGAATGTATACAAGTGTAATATGATTCCATAATGAGTATGTTAAAAAAATAAAAGAATAATATACCTACGTTTTTTTAAAAGTGAGACTAGTTCTTTTTCCTACGTTTTTAAGACAATGAAGCTAATACTTTTTTCATACGTTTCTTATAGTACGTGATAAAAAATAATACCTACGTTTTAGAATCGTAGGTATAGCCAATTATATGTGTGTGTATATATATTTTTAACCTATGCTTTTGCTCGACTATTCCTACACTTTGAAAGCGTAGGTATAGGTCGATATCTACCTACGTTTTTTGCTGGACTATTCTTATGCTTTGAAAGCATGGGGATAGGTTGAACTATACCTACGTTTCATAGAAACGTAGGTATAACCTGTAGAGCAAACGCCATGCTTTGAAAGCGTGGCAAGTAAACGTGGTTAAATGTTTTACCTACGTTTTTTTGAACCTATACCTACGTTTTAAAAACATAGGTAAAGGCTAATTTTCTTGTAGTGATTTGCAAGGTATCTTTTATTTTGCGCAAGAACATGATATCATTCTTATTACTTGTGTTACTCCTGTGCACGGTTATAATGCTGGTTCCTTAACGCGTTTGAGTGGCTTAGTTAGGAGTCTTAGTTAGTTTAGTAAAGTGAGTTCGCTTCTGCAGCACCTTAGGCTGGTGGTAGCTCCGCACTCCGAGTTCTTTTCCCGATCATTGAGGGTGACCTTTAAGTATGGTTTTTCACACACTACACAGCAAGCTATAGCCGATCTCCTCTTGTTGCAACATCGTCGCTGCTTTGGCCATTCTTTGGGTATACGCAAAGGCCTTTTCTCTTCTCTGCTCAGCCAAATGCAGGGACAAGAGGTGGACGGGTGAGATGACAAACCTAGGCGTTCTCTAATACGAGAGAGGTCTCAAATAGGGGCAGTCTCAATGACCCTCAAAAATGAGCTTTCATGCCAAATCTAGCCAATAAGGGCTGTCAAGTAAAAATTCAATGCAAAATTATGAAAGTCAAAGGCATGGCAAGAGTGACAGTATAGTTCCCCGCAGGACGTCGTAAGCTCGATCGTATGCGTGCCTAATTAATGGGTCCAAAATCAAAGACACAAAGCCCCGGCGTAACAGATTGTATCTTTGAAAGATAGTGCCCTGGAAGGAAGTCAAGTCCTAATATTTCCCATCCTGTATAAGGTTTATCTCCATTTTTCTTCTATTTCTCCCTCTTAGGCTGGGTTGTATCCCGGGTATGGCCTTAGTAGGGGCACCGTTCTTTAGAGGCGGTTGATTGTGGTGAGTCACCCTCAAATGCACGGCCTGGTCAGGAAAGTCTTTAATGAGAGGGGGAGGAACGACGACCCCTAGCCAGTAGTTTGAACCCGTCTGTGTGTGCTGCAGATAGCTTGGACAAAGAAAAATAAGAAGAAGAAAAACAAAGAAAAAAGTTCAAAAAATAAAAAAACAAATATTTCAAAAGTTGAAAAAAAGATATTGTCAAAAAAATCTAAAAAATCAAAAAAATATAAAAATCCAAAAATATATGTTTTTTGTTTTATTCTTCATTTTCTGGCTAGTCATTCTTGAGGACGGGTATAATTTGTCTGTTAAGTGTGCATGTCGCAGGTGTTCAAACTTTCCTTGCTCTATCTCTTATTCATCATGTTCGCATCTTTCCATTTATCTCTTCTTCAGTCTTATCTCTCGATCTGTCCTAGAGCTCATATTCCTCTCAGCTTTTGGCTCGATCTTTTCATTATCTCCATGAGAGGGCATTGCCTTACAATTGTGAACCTGGCGGTTCTGCTTCATCTGATCACAGGTTTTGGTCGAAGTATTTGTCAGTTCGTATTCTTGGTCATCTCCGTGGTCTTGTCCGTGTGTTTCTTGCCCCATCGTGTTGTTTGTGTTTGCCGTCCCACCGTCTTTGCGGTCTTGTCCATGTGTTTTTCGTCCCACCACGTTTACTGTCCCACCGTGTCATGTTTCTTGTCCCACCGTGTTCCACAGTCCCACCATGCTTATTGTTTGCTCTTGTGATGTTCTGTCCATGTCATGTTGTGGTGTGGCATTATGTTTCGTTATAGTTTTATTCATTGTCTTTGTGATGTTATGTTTCGTTCATCTTTATGGTGTTATGTTATGTCTTGTTCATCTTTGTGGTTATTTATGTCTTATTTTTGAAAATGTAAAAAATAAAAATCTGAAAATCTAAAAAATGACGTTTCACCTACGCAGGTAAGTCAGGTATGGCTCTCTATCCCTACTCTTTGTTGCATTACTATATGTTATCTTTACGCTATTATATTCTCTCAAGGACCGGCTGGTTCTCCGTATGTTCTGGAATCTGATGTTCCCCTTTACCAAAAATGATGATGATCTAGGAGCATGCGGTTAATCGTTAGATAGGCCGTTGGGTTGAGTCGGGTGGGGGATGATGGACTCTCTCTCGCACGCCGTAGTTGCAAGAAGACTCTTGACCCCGCCTTACTCGGTCTAGCAATATTATCCTTGAGTATTTTCTATTTTCTCTTTCTTTGCATTCGTTTTGATGATTTCTTTATTTTAGCCCGGCATGCATCATTTCATTTTGTGAACATTCACGCCTCGTGATTCTTTCAAGGGTTTCTCATTAGCAATGACTAATTGCACTTAATTCTCTTGGATAAGAGATTCTCATTCCGCTCTGAATTTGAATGTCTTCTCTGATCTATTCACTCGGTCTGGTTGTCCAGCGTGATTCCTATCTGGATTTAATATCAATCATTTTTCAACTTTTCAGCTTTTGCTCTTCTGATCCCATCATTGGCTCTAGATTGTGTCCCCTAATGACGTTGGTTGTGTTTCTTTTCCTTAGTTAGTTAGTTTCTCTAGACATGTGTCATCCACGTCAGCTGTTCCTTGTGGCTAGTTCGGTGTTTTCGGAAGAATTCCTATCGCTTGTTTGTTGTAATGGGTGTCTTTTACCTTGATGCCCGCTTTTCAGTTCTCTTCGTTTCATCTCTACTTCATCTCCTTTTCACGTCGTTGTCGCTTTCGCTCTATCTCCACTTCCATTCCGCCTCCGCGCCGCTTTTGCTTGTTCCCTTACGAAGCGGACATCAAGGATGGGCATCTATTGACACCTATTTTTAGCCTACAAGTCGAGTCTTTTCTCTTATTTATCTTTTATGAGGTCCCGAATTATCCATTGTTTTGGGGCCTTTCTTGATCATATTTTGAGCCCATTTCAGTTCATTTCCCAGCCCATGGAGCCTTGGAGGCTATTTTCCTTGATTCCCTCGCATTCTGGCCTATTTCCGTAGTCGCGATCGGGGCCAAACTGCATTCCTAGCATTTTTCAGTCGACCTAAAGCTCGGTTCGGTCGACCAATTCTTGAAAATCGGTCGACCGACATAGGTCCTGTAGGCCCCCTGGTCGCAGTCTCCTAGGGGACTGCGATCATCAGGTTGCGGTCCCCTAGATGATCGCGTTCTCCCTTTTTCATTTTATTTTTTTCGCCCTAGTCGCGGTCTGATGGGGGACCACGATCATCAGATCACGGTCCCCTAGATGACCGCATTCTACCTCTTCTTCCGATGCGTCGACCCCATGCCTGTTATGCGTCGACTTAGTCTAGATAGCGGTCTGGTGAAGACCGCTACCTTGAGCTCGTAGTCTCCTCAAGACCACGTTCTTCCTGCTTCTTCCGGGTGTGCCGACTCACGTTCCTAGGTGCGTCGACTCGGCCTCTTGAGCCCTTTCTTGCCTCTTTAGGTCGCGGTCCATGCACGACCGCGTTCTGAAGGTTGCGGTCACGCGACTGACCGCGTTCTGGTTGCAGAGTCCTGATTATCCCGGGCTCCATTTTCTCCGATTGAGGACACTTTGGAGTCCTTGTTCACGCCATTAACGCCTTGGATAGTGTGCCAGATCGATTCTAATCCCTTCCTAGGATATTATCCCACTATTATCTCACCAATTTATCCACCAAAACCCTATTTTCTGGTGCTTATCTCTAAATTCGACCTAGGGTTTCTGGGCTCTATAAATAGTCTTCTGCTCCATGGGCTGAAAAGGAGGGGTGTTCTTTGATCCGGGGCGAAGCCATGCCGCATCATCGACTCATCTCTTCGACCCCGAGCCGTCCAGGGAAGTGTTAACTTCGTCCTCCTCCTCTTTAGGCTCCCTTTTCTTCAGTCTTTCTCTTGTTTCTCTGCACTATCTTTCTCTATTTTCACACAGTTTTCTGCACTGTTCTGCACAATTTTCTGAACATTTCATGCATATTGCTCCACATTTTTCTCTACTATTCTCTACATTTTAAATCATTCTTTCACTCATAATCATTGCATAACATACACACATATTATTTTGTCCCGTTTACAGGGGTTAAAAATCCTCCCCCAGTGCGTTCTCCCTCAATTTTTCATGCTATTTTATCCATTTAGGATTGATGCTATGCTCATAGTTCTAATGGGTTTTTATCCTCTTTTTGGCTTTGTTTTGCAGAAAAGCAAGTTTGAACGTGAGGCCCTTGTCTTCTAGCCGGCTGGAAGGCGAGGAGGTGTAATCCACATGGTTTCCCGCATCCTTTTCTCATGCGCGATCACGTTGTAGCGGTCACTTTTTTGGTCGCGTTCTTCTCTTCATTTTTCCAAGGCACGCAGTAGGTCCTTCATCTCTTATAGCACTTTCTTCCTACTGTCAATCCTTGGTGGCGATCACGGTACGTTCCTCTTTCTTCATCGCCCCTTTTCCCTTTCATGTGATTGCATGTTTATGCTTATATGTTATTTATTCATCTTGTTCGGGGCGGGATTTAATCATCAACAGACCTATATCGGCCTTCCGTAAAAGGTGAGTGTATGTCACCGCCGCGAGAAAGAAAATAATAATAATAAGATAATTTTCTTGCGAGTCGACAGTGGTCTAAACATGAAGTGGAACACTTCTTTGCTATGGTCAACCACTATTTCTGGGAGGACCCCAAGTTGTTCCACATTGGTCTGGATCAAATAATCAAAAGTTGTGTCCCCGAGAGAGAAAAACATAGCATACTTAACTTCTTCCATACTCTAGCTTGTGGGGGACATTTCTCAGGAAAGAAAACTGTTGCCAAGGCCTTGCAAAGTGGGTTTTACTCGCAAACTCTATTCAATGATGCCCATGAATTTAGCAAGACCTGTCTTAGGTGTCAAGCCATAGGGAATATATCTAAGAAAGACATGATGCCACTACACTCCATCTTAGTGGTAGAAATTTTTGATGTTTGGGACATTGATTTCATGGGACCATTTCCACATTTCTTTGGCCACGAATACATCTTAGTGGCAGTAGATTACGTGTCTAAGTGGATTGAAGTTATAGCAACTCGAACTAATGACCACAAAGTGGTCATGAAGTTTATCTAAAAGAATATTTTTCCTAGGTTTGGGTGCCCTAGGGCCATCATTACTGATGGGGGTTCGCACTTTACACATTCCCTATTCCAGTCCTCGCTCCATAAATATGAGATCACTCAAAAGATTGTTACCCCATATCATCCCCAAACTAGTGGCCAAAAAGAAGTATCTAATAGGGAGATCAAGAACATCCTTCAAAAGTCTATTAGGCCCCATCGGAAAGACTAGTCTGAGAGATTGGATGATGCATTGTGGACCTATCACACTGCTTACAAGACTCCCATTGGTATATCCCCATATCGGCTGATCTTTGCGAAAGCATGTCATTTGCATGTAGAGTTGGAACGTAGGGCTTATTGGGCTATAAAATAATTCAATCTTGACTCAGCCCAAGCTGGATCACATATAGCCCTTCAATTGAATGAATTAGAAGAACTATGCAATGAAGCCTATAAAAATTCATGCATTTAAAAAGCCAAGACTAAGGCCTTTCATGATAAATACATTTCAAGAAATCATTTGAACTAAATTAAAGAGTCTGGCTTTTTAATTCTAGGTTGCGTCTATTTTAGGGATAGTTAAAGTCTTGATGGGATAGGCCGTTTATAGTTCTCAAGGTTTTTGACCATGGGGCAATTAAAATTTTAGATCCAAAAATAGGTCAATCTTTTACTATTAATGGCCAACGGCTTAAGCCCTATGTTGAAAATCTGCATACCACAATAAGTGAATCTATTGAGTTGAATGATCCCGAATAGCTTCCTGTGCGGTGCATTTGGTTGAAGACGTTAAACTTAACGTTTGTTGAGAGGTAACCCAATATTTTTCTTTGATTTTTTAGTGAGTCATTTTTATTTTTATGTTTTTAGGAGTATGTAGCAGCCACTCATGAGAAAGCCATGGAGGACCCCTTCTCCACACCCTAGGTTGTACCTTTTGTTAAGTGTATTTGGGGTAAAATCCAAATATTATCTTAATTACATTAGTTTTGGTGGTAACAAATCTTTGGATCAATAGTGGACAAAACTCTGATTAATTCATGCTGATAACAAAACTATAATGATGACAACAAAACCTAAGGGCTAATTTAGATAAGAACAAAATCTTGAAGTTATTAATTGTAAAAATGTGAAAAACCTTCAAGTATAAAGCCTTGGAATTCTAAAATTCTTAAGCTCTAGAATTCTGATTGAAAAAAAAATCTGTGATTTTGTTTAAGAATGATATAGTCACTGCAAAACAAAAGCCCTCTAAAAAGAAGAAACAACATGAAAAATTATCTAAGGCACAAAAGAACGTAAAGTCTCAACTTAGGCGCTAGAAATGGAGACTAAGTCCACATAGGCGCTAGAATTCAAGAGCTATCATGACTTAGGTGTAAGACTAAAAGTGCTAAAAGACTTAAGCGCACACATAGGCGTAGAACATTCACATAGGCGCACTTAAACTCTGATAATTGCTGGAACAAAGACTTAAGTTTACATAGTCGATCGACTTTCATAAGCTAAAGTTAACATTGGCGCTGAAGAAATGAAACTATCTCAACATAGGTGCAGGAAATGCATTTAACATAGTCGATGAACTTTAAAGCTAAGTTGATTTAGTCATTGAACTTAGCCGTCTATCTTCACATAGCTGCCTATCTAAAAGTCACATAGGCGCACTTCCATCGCCTATCACGCAGCTCAGATAGTCGCTGGAATAACAGCTAAAAGTGACAGTCATAGACTTAGACGCAACTAAAAGTCACATAGGTGCACTTCCATCGCCTATCATAACATTGCCAATTTTCGTGAAGAACTTAACATAGGCGGACTACATGTCACTTAGGCGCGGATGTAGTCGCAGTCCCATCAACTATCTCAACCTTTAAATGCATGTATGTTAAGATAGTCGCAGGAATATTAACTATCACAATCTTAAGATAGTTGAACTAAATGATCACCTATCTTAACAGATAATCGAATGCATATCGCTTATCTCAAATCAACTATCCTCACTTAATCAATAACTTAGTCGCATATACTTCAGCTATCTCAAAAAACATCGACTGTCTTAACAGATTAAAGGTATATTCTTTTATTCTTATGATAACTGCAATGCAAAATAACTTAGTCATTAGTTTAAATGAAATTTCACTTTTTAAACAAATAAGAAAAAATGAAAATTGACTATCTGCACCAACTATCTGATTAAAGCTATGCTTAATTGTTGTACTCTTATAAATAAGATAGCTATAGTACAAAGTCTATGACAATTGATTTAGTCAACAGTATAAATGAAATTACACTTTTCAAATTGACTAAGACTGTGATCAAGCAACTATCACAGTAAATTCAAAAGTCAAATACATTGACACATATCTTTAAAGGTATTCTTATGATAGTTGCAGTTTATCAAAATGACTTAGTCAATATTGAATCGACTATGTCAAACAAAAGGCAAAATGATTAGACTGCAACGAACATCAGCTATCCAAAGACTAAGGCGTCCTTATGAACATGATAGCTGCAGTTTAAAGCCTAAGATAGAAATGCTTAGTCGGGTATAAGTTAAGTTATAGTTCTTAAGTGACTAAGAAAATTCAAATTTCAAATGTCATAAATGATGTCGTGCAGACATTAAATGCCACCATTGTAGCATGGAAGCTCCGCGATCTTCTATTGTGATATATCTGACAGAAGACTTGGAAAGAACATATCACTTTTCTATTTTTAGGAAGAAGCATGCTGGAAAGTAGCAATATTGACACGTACCTATACCTGCAATAAGAAGGGAGTTTTCTAATGCAGCATTCCTTGACTTTATCATTTTATAAGATAATCAAATACCTTCTGCAGTCTGACAGATCTAAGAAAAAGGGGGAAACCTACGAAAAGGACTCTGAGCACCAAACGGAAGATCTTCTCCTTAGAAATACAAGCTATCACAAAAGAAGATCTGCTATTGTCCTTTCATCAAGAAAGAACGTCATCTTTCAAAAATGGAAAAATATTTTCTGGCAGACAACTATAAGCTCCAAAGGAAGACTTCTAAGCCCTCTCCAACAAATACAAACGATGTGTCTAACGTCTACCTGCCTGGGTCTAACGGACATCAAGATGAGTCTAACAGCTTCCAGGAGGTATCTAATGGGTCCAAGTACTAGAGAGCTATATATATATATATGGAGTTGTTGAATAGCAGAGATGAGGCTGGCTAAGCGAACAAGAGCGCACATACTCTAATCAAATAAGTAATCCCAATCTTTAGCATAAGCCTACATTGTAAGAGTTGAGAGAAATTCAAGCCCAATCCTTTCTCAACCTCACAACTAGCTGAGTAGAGAAAGTTGAGCGGTCTGCATAACAAGCAAAGCCAAGCAAGCAACCTAATTCCCAGCACAAGCTTTCATTGTAAGCGTTGAGAGAAACAAAAGCTAAATTCTTCCTCAATTAATCTGTTGCTGCGTGCTCAAGAGAAGAAGAAGAAGCAACCGTGATCTTCCTGTTGTAATCTTCATCAGCTTCTTTCCGCGATACTCTATTTTTCTTTAGAAGGCTCTTGTTCTTTTCAAGTTCAAGATCGGTTGATTTCATTCTGATTTTTCATCTTGAACTTGTATTCATTGTACACAACTCTACCTATCAAGAGGTAATATCTGTGTAACCCTACTTGCAAAAGTGGTTTACTTCTCCTTGAGGGGAGAAGTCCTTGCTAGAGGGCTAGAGTACTTACAGGAGGTCGATATCCTGGGTTTGGATGTACCAGTGAAATCAGTTGGGGCTCCAATGAGTGAGTGCCTATGATGTGGCTAAACACCTGACCAAAAACACATGGGCTCTTGTGTAAGAGTGTCTATGGTGTAGTTGAACACCTGATCAAAAATAACTGATGTAACTATTCCTTAAGGGGAGATAATGAAAATTCCAGTGGTTGCTGAGAACTGGACGTAGGACTAACTAGAGGTCAGGGCCAAACCAAGATAAAATCCTTGTGTCTATCTGTGTAATTGTTCTTGCATCTTTATCTATGCTTGCTCTACTACCGCTGCACTCATAGTTACATTTGTGTGACTGATTGTTCTGCTTACTGCGCTTGAGTTTCTTTTCACATCTGTTTAAGCGATATATCTCTGTCACATATCATTCTCAAACGTGGTCTATCACGATCGGATTTCTATTTCTGTCCATGACTCAACTACAACATTTTTATTTTTGTTCACATTATTTCTGCATCACTCGTATTTCCAGTCATATAAATTTATGGACGTTATTTTATCACAATCGATTTTTTAAATTACCCATTCACCCCACTCTAGGTCAGTCATTTACTGGGCAACACCTTTTCATCCCAAAAAGTTCATGTCTACATTGTTCTATTTTTATTTATTGCTCATGCCATTGAGTACAATGTCATTCAAGATGGGAGGAGGGAAATCAATTTAAAAATTACAAACAATCTATTGCCATATTTTGAAAAATCCCAATTGAGTTTCAATTATTCATGTTCTCATAAAAGAGAATCTAGAATGGAAGAAGCTAAGGAGAAGGACGATGGAAAATTTTTAATATCTAGCCATGAAAACTGACTTAGAATCTTCTAAAGTTTATTAGTACTGGAAAAAAAATTACACATGCACACTAATGAAGCAAGTATGACAAATCTTTTGTCATTTGGTGTGGTGTATGATACTCTATATTTCTCAGTTGAAAAAATATTATTTGAAAAAACTACCTGCTAAATAAAGTGCGAGAAAAAAGCATGAAAATACACTGATTTTAGTAACCATGTCTCTTCACCTAAGTCAATTGTTGAGATTCACGTCAAACGGTGAAGGGATATGCAACATCATAATTTAAGAAAAAATAAAAAGGAGAAAAAAAGAAGGTAGAGTAAAAACTATCATGCTCAAAGTTACGATAGGGGAAGAGTAGAATTGAAAGACACTTATTTGGCATGACAATATGGGGGATGTAATTGTCCATATGTAGATTTAGATTTCATAAGCACAAGTGTAATGGAACTTTGGGTGTATTCTAAAAAAAGTTATGTGCGTTAATTTTCAAATTCAAGGCCAGCGTACTTTAATGTTTTCAAAGTTTTGATCTTTGGTTAATTCTATGAAAGATGATCGGAGACGAGACATGAAATGTTTAAACTCTTAGTTGATCTTTAATTTCTAATTGTTTGCATTGTTAAAAGAGTAACAATAAGTAAATTAGAGGTACGATGAGTGATCATTTTTAGATGTGTATTAATGTCACACGCGTTACTTTATGGGCTTTAACATCATTAATCATGTAATTTTTATAGTTAATATCAATCTCACATTAAATTTAAATTTTCATAAAATTAATCGACATAAATTAATTTGTGAAATTTGAGATGTATGGAAAATATAAATTACATGATTATATTTTTTATTATTTGTGACGGTCAGAAATATTGAAATCACAGGCATCTTGGCTTCACATGGGTTATGTATCAAAGGTGAAGCATCATGTGAAAGTGGCGGTCGTTCTCGAGTATGGCAGGGCAGAAGGTCCAACATGGCAGGGCAGTGTGCAGGGAAACAGTGGTCTGGCATGTATAGCGTGTGGTGTGTGGCACGCGGCAAGGTGAAGTCTCATCCGTGATTTACATTTGAAGGCCAAGGCTGCTAAAGGTGGGGGGTTGGATGCTTATAAAAAGGGACCAAAGGTGAACATATGGAGGAGCTTTTGTTCCGTTGAGAAGTTGGCATTGGTTTTTTTTTTTGTCGGAGTTCGTAGTTTTAGGGTGCTGTAGAGGAGCAGTTTCATAGTCATCTAATTATTTATTTTACTTATTTTTATTTTAACTTATAATTAGTTGAATTTATTTTGTTGGTGTGAGAGCTTATTTAAACAATCAACTCTTATAGGGTTTTTGGGAATATTTTTTTAAAGCTATTTTTATCTAACAAATTATGTTGTGTCAATTTTTAACTTAAATTTTAAAATTGATGAAAGTTGACATTTCTTATTTGACAACAACGTCATAATTTTTAAAATTTATATAGACCTGTTTGACCGATAATTCTTCATAATTTAAAAATTATTAAAATAACAATTCAATAGAGATTGCTATCATGCATCAAAAGTAGAAATAACTATAACATAATATTTTAAACATGATATTTTAAAAAATTATAATCATCAAGATCAGTGTCCCATGTTCACATAATCTAATAAAGACTCTTGTAGTCTTGATGTAAATGCTACAAAGATAGTACTCTACTAACTCTAATTAAAATGTGACTAGGATAATGTGTTTAAGATATCAATCAAAGGGATGAACTGGGCTATAAGGAATAGATGCTACGCAAACGGATGAACAGGGCTATATATGTAATTAACAAACCAAAAACTGTTCATGGGTCATAGCATTTAATACCCAACGTAGCCTGCAACTTCAAACACTGTTCATTTAAAATGACACTATTTATCAATTTTTGTCATTTTAATCTTTTTTATTTTTTTTAAAAAGTAAAAATTAAATTAACTAATGGGCAACAAATATATTTAACAAAGGAGTTTAGATCAATAGGAAAAAAAATCAACAAACTCAAGTCTTTTATAATTAAACTAACGAACGACAAAAATAAAACACAAGACAGAGAAAACAGAGGGGGAGGGAAGAACAGGGTATCGTTTTCTAGGAGAGCAGACGAGGAAGAAGTGAATATAGAAGAAGGCTCGAGGAGTGATCAGCATCTGTCTTTGTCTCCTTGCCACGGATGTCACAGAGCAGAAAAAAAATCTCTCGTAGAAGTCTAACCCTGAATCCGAAAGCGGAAGAGGAGAGAGAGGGCGGTGCAGGGTCGCTGGAAGAAGAGAGGGAGAGGGGCAGTGGAGACGCGTCGATAGAGGAGAGGGAGGGCGGTGGAGGCCCGACGCGTCGAAAGAGGAGAGGGGGGGCGGTGCAGGGCTGTCGCCGGAAGAGGAGAGGGGGAGGGGTGCAGGGACCGTGGGGGTTGTAGGAAATGCATATCTCGTGAGTTTTGAACGACGCCCGCAAAGGTGAGGGAGATCCCGAGAGGATGATGCTGCAGGTGACAGAAGACACCACCGGGTGAGGGAGACGTGATGCAGGATGCGGTGCACGAGCGATGCGAGAGTCACGATGAGCGTCCTTAAAAAAAATTTGATATCGAGTTGTTTTTATTTGGAAAGAGATTTCAAATTAGTGGATTCTTTCCTAAAAATTAGGGAAGTAACTACCGAGCGTGGTTAGTGAGTTATGTAATCCTATTTTTAAGTTTAAGAGAAAAAACATAACCAAACACACTATTAATCTTTTTATCTCAGCTCTTAATTTTTAATTGTGTTAATTACCACTTTAGTTTAGTTTATTCGTGGAGTTCGCATTGTCGTTTCAAAATGGTTACTATTCATTCCAATCTTATTTCTACCGGATACTCTTAGTCTAAGTACTCTTAACTAAATCTGATTATTAGATATAGTTAGTTAGGCATCTAATTAGAGTTTTAACTTATTTGGAAGTTTTAAAATCAAGCCTTTTAGAATATAGAAGTATTATGATATAATACCATTAATATTGTTATTAGTACTCTTAGTATGTTTTTTTTTTTAATTATCACACCAATTTTAGAGTTAGTTATAATTAATATTACTTTAAAAATATCTAACTAAAAAATAAGTTAAAAATATTGATGAATAATGGACGAAAGGGTACGTGGCACATTTAGGTGTAAATGGCATCCGTGATGTAATTTACAATTAATGTTCTTTACTTTTAACCTTTTATTTCTTTTATTTGCACATATTATCTCTTAGGTTAAGCCGTTTGTCTATCCATTTGTCATTTTAGTTTGATTTATTTTATTTAAAATTAGACTTCACTTTTTCTTTTAAAAAATAAAAAATAAAAATTTAGAACTTTCAACCTCCCTACAGATTCAACCTGATCTTGTCATTATTCTATGTATGGAGGGTAAAATCAGCTTGGTCTAGGAAAGCCCACTATCGCCAGGCCCAGTCAGACCCACGGTCTGACATGCGCCCCGCGGGCTTAGATGGCCACGGCCCGTCAAACTACAGCCCTGGACGAACGGTCCTTCGATTCGCCAGCACAGGAAGGGTTTCGACTCAGGCACAACGGCCGCCAGATAACTCTCCGGCGACCGACCGTTACTCCCCACGACATCGGCCTCAATCCCACTAAGGGCGAGCACGCCCCACGAGCGCCGTAAGACTCGCCTGGAAACCAGCCGACTCCGGGGTATCGGCCTCTCAACGGGAAACTCCCCCATGATCGCGGGAACGTTACTCCACGACTCACGTCTTTCCCTGTTAAAGGATAGGCCTTCGACACCAGGACAACCCCCTATAAATGCGACATCGATGGAAGACACAGACACGGTGAATTCCACCAAGAAATGCCCATAGAGAAACAATCCAGAGAGCTTCACATTCTGCAACTACTGGAGAGGTCTACTGGAGAGGTCGCGATTGTCCCGTTCTGAGAGAGAACCCTCTCCGAGCACCCTTACCGCCCAGCGAGCACCCATTGGGTGGTCTCTAGAAACGGCGACCTCCACCATCTTCTCTCTTCCCTACTCTACTTTGCTCTCTGCTTGGTCCTTTGCTGACTTAAGCATCGGAGGGTTGTCCCCTGGGGTAACGCCCAGGGCTCCTTCTGACGTTCTCCTTCCTGGTGATTGCAGGCTTCCACGGGTGCCGGATGATAAGTGTGCATTTTTACATGTTAATTAATGTTATATCACATTTTTATGAGCTTTAATATGCATCACAATGAATTTATCATACTTAATCACAATTTAGAACAAAATATTTAGTTCAATGAAATTAAATAATTTTAATAAATAAATTTACTTATTTTACAGGCACGAAGAGGACGATGGCAAGAACTCCACAAGTTTACACAATAATGGGCCAAAGTCCATTAAGGTTGAAAAGAAGAAAAAAAAAGAAAAAAAAAAGAAAAATATGTTCAAATGGGCCAAAGGCCCATGGACTTGTTTAAAATAAAAAAAGAAAAAAAGAAAAAAATATACCAAAGCATATACTTATATATTTATAGCATATACTTATATATATATATATATATATATATATATATATCAGGCGGAGGAGGCCTCACGCGGGCGACGTCGGCAGGCTTCTGGCGGGCTCCTTCGCGCACGGTCAACAGCGGCAGCAGGCGCCTCACGCAACGCATGCTGGCGGCCACCTTCTTCAAGCGGGCAACGTGGCTGTCGGCAGGGCTTCTCGCGGGCACAGCCTCCTTCACACGCGGGTGGAGCGACTTCGGGTGGCCAGAGCGGTAGGTCGGCAGGAGGGGTCTTGATGTGGCGCACGAGCAATGGCGAAGTCGACGACGCACGGCAGGTCCTTCATGCATGCAGACGTGGGCACCAAGCCCCCTTCGCTCCCCATGCACATCTTCAATGATGGCAGCTTCAATGTGGAGGCCAGCCACGTTCTTCACAGGGCCAGCGAGTCTCACGCAGAGAGGCCAAGTCGGGCGATCGACGCCCGCAAACCCGACAGAGAGTGGAAAAACGGAGAGAAGGCAATGAGAGCAGGTTGACTTCGTGCATGCATGCAACTAACGTGTCCCACGATGGGCGGCTGTCACACGGAAAGTCAGCGAACTCGGTAGGATTGCAGGCGAATGGTGGACAATGTGGAGAAAAGAAGAGAAAGGGAAGAGAAATTCAAATGGTGGGCCTTGATTTTTAATAAAAGAGGGAAGAAAAATAAAAGCAGTGTTCACATGTAATAGTGTTTATCTTGGGGCCCTATAAAAGAAGGGAGATGGGGGCTCAGGGGGTTCCTCTCTCCCCCTCTCTTAGGATGCACATACGTAGATGAAGCTTTCATTTTGTTTCTCCCCCTCTCTCTTGTTACGTAAAATAAGCTCTCCCCTCTCCTCTCCCTCACTTAGATAGTTTTTCCCCCACTTCTTACGTAGATAACACTCTCTCTCCCCATCTCTTGTCATTTCTTTTATTATAATTTATTTATTTTGTTGTAATTTTTATATATTGCAAGTTAGTTTTAATTCATGTTTCAATTCCAGTAACGTTGTTGTTTTCAGTTTTACTTAGCACAAATTCCCTCCATTTCTCTAATCTCTCTTCCTAAATTCTTTATCCTTCACCCTCTAAACTTTTTCTAAAGATGGTCAAGAGAAGCGGTTCCGATCCGGACGAGTGTAGATGACTCGTAAATCAAAGGCTCGAGGAGACGACGTCGTTATCCGCACCAACTATCTCAACTTCATCTATTTCATTTCACAATTAATTTTGTTAGATTAGATATGTTTATTTCATATTCTTTAAATTATGGAAATTCAAAACATTCAACTATTTTATTTAAAAAAAAATCAAAAATTTCAATCTCAACATTCTCTCTGTGGATTCGACCCGTGCTCACCAGTGTATTACATTTAATTTGTATTGTAATGTGAGTTCGTTATTTAATTTTGATTGATTGCCGCAGGTTTTTAACGACGAATATTTCGGCACATCAATTTTTGACGTCATTGCCGGGGAGGTTAGTATGAGTTGAAAATTTTGTTTTTCCTTTTGTATATATTTATATTAAAAAAGAAAAAAATTGATATATGTCTTACCTTTTTACATCTCCTTAAAAAAAAGAGCAACAAAAATCAAAAAAAAATAATGGACGAAAGATCGCAATCCAAGTAAGTACCTCAATCTTCCATCTTGTGATTTAATTTATTTTCTGTATTTTTTAACTTTTATATTTAGAAAATCTCAAAAAAAAATGTTGCCTAGGTAGTTTCATTAACTAAAAAAAAAACTTGATCACAAAACAAAAAAGAAAAAATCATCTCAAGTTTAGAAACATCATGTTTAGGACATGCATCATTTAGGGCTGCATCTTAGTTAGTTATTTATTTTTTTAGTTTATTTTTAGTCATTTTATTTTTGTCGAAGAATGCGGGGGACAAGGTGAGCACTATAATTTTTATCAAGATCATGCTCATGCATTTTACATTTAATCTTGCATTGAAACACCTTATTTGAATATTGGCTGTCGCATCTCATTTCAAAATACTTTAAGGGCAATACCTCCTAAGAAAGATAAGAGAGGGATTTCATCACCCTTCCTTAGCCCAAAACAACCATTCTTACATTTTGCATTACACCTAGCCTAATAAAAGCAAGTAGACTTGGCTCTAGGTTCACACCGTGGTTCTTGTGCTATTTAGGTTTACCCTCTTGTGAAAATCGCTGCCTAAGGCAAGACAGTCGGACGGCAAACGTCTTAAGCGGGCTAATGGTTATTTAATTAGGTCCCTACAAAAGTAGGGGGAGCCTCCCACTATCCCACCCCTTACCTGGCCGGTGAAAATATTGAGGGTGAACTTAAGTTATACTTTAGTCATTCTGTGAAACCCCATTTTTAGGTGTAAGTCACATCTAAATCGTTAGGTAATTTGTGTGACAACTTATTTATGTTTGAATAAAAATAAAAATAAAAAACAAACAAAATAAAATAAAATAAAAATATAATAAAATAAAAAGGGGAGATCAATAAAGGGAAAATAAAATTTAAAAAAATTAAAAAATTCAAAAATAAAATTGAAAAATAAAAAATAAAATTGAAAAATTGAAAAATAAAATTGAAAAAATTGAGAAAAAATCTTTCTAAGATCCAACTTATTTTCCATGGCCATCACTCTTGGAGGGAAACCCACACCTATGAAGGAAATTTTTTTTCTTCTACTTATAGACCCTCAACCTGTATTGAACTTGTCACGCCCCGAGCTTTTATGACAGCGGAAGACTCGCTTGAGGAACGTGAACAGCCGGTATGATAAGCCTCTTGCAAGCAAGAATGATCAGAGTGCAAGACAATCACACACATAAATGTAATTGCACAATATTTTCATCAAACCTCCAACTTATTTCATTGATAATCAATATTCAAATACAATAACTTTCAACTTCTTCCAATCTATCAGACTCAAGAAATAGGAAAATTACATAGACTCAATCTAAACAATATAGACTTTTCTAAGTCTTCACTCTCATCTTGACAACACTTTCATTCGCCCTCGGACCCGCTACTTGTATAACCCAAATCCGAATTCGAATCACTTTCATTTCCTGAAAAGAATGGAAATAGGTAATGAGCACACTTACCCAGTAGGTATCTTCGCATAAACATGAAGGCATCATTAAAGTAATTAACATTTTAGCTCTAAAGAAATAAGGTAAAATCGTGCGAATGCGATCAATCATGCGAATACCCAAAGTAACAAAGATGATCGTTAAGATAGAATGAGAGCAAGTATGAACTTGCAAGAATGTAACAAGAATGTACTAGCAAGCCACATAATCATCACTCCAGTATCTTTTGCTTATGAGCAAGTACTTCGTGAATTTCTGTGGAATATCAAGTCATTTACAAGAAAGTCATGTCGTGCCGTGGATCTTCACTTATTTATAGAGAAAGTACTCCCAGTGCAATGCGACGCCAGTAGCATCACACCCCATGGTTTATAATAGTATGTTTCCGGCAATCAGTCGAGGGGACTAGCATAGAGCCATTGAACACAATCAGTGCTCGATCGCATCTTCAAGTATAAATCAAGCTACTTCCACGCATGTAACAATAAAGTATGGCTAAGAATGTACAATTCAATAAGTTAATGATAACACTATTCAATGAATGAACGCTTCAATTTAATAATGCGAGAGTCAATAATGACTTAAACAAGGTTATGCTTATGGAAATAAATCGGCAGCATAACGGTACACTTCTTTAACTTTTATTTCATTATATTAAGCCTCTTTGGATAATATGGCAAGTTCTAGATCATCAATAATCCATCTAGAAACTTTGGAACATCAACCATTGGGTCAAACCTCGGGTTAAGCACTCAAACAATGTGACGGTCAAGGACTGGGCCGTTACATGATGTGACGCTCCAGTATTCAGCCGTTACATTAGTCTGAATCCAGAAATAGTAAAATAGACTTAGTGAAATGTGATGGTCTTATATTGGGCCGTTAGATACTCCTGACGGTCCAGTATAGATCCGTTACACTGCTAGAAACAGAAACATCGATAGTGTAATCTACTAAATGGGCTTTAATGGTACAACCAACTCGGTGTCCTAGTGAGAATCTCAGGCTCGCGGAGAATTACGGAGGCCTTGAAACAAGATTTCCTAGTCTATTAGAAGGAATATCTAATAGAGAGGTCCTCAAGTCCAAGAATAATGTTCCTATAGTGTAAAGTGTGAACTAATAGATAACATATCGGAATATGTGCCATGTACTTAAAGAAAATGACTCTATTGATAAGAGAGAATGTGTAACAATATGAAATCATGATAAAACTCCGTCAATACATCATTTAAAATCATGGAGTTAATACAAACTATAGTGCTTTGGCATGAAATTAACATATCCTTAAAATAATTCAAAATACTTTTAACATGCGATACTTACCATGAACCAATTAATAAATTTAAAGTCATATCAACAGGTCAAAACTTAGATAACTAGGCATATTTATAAGTTAATGTGACTGTTCTTCAATTCTGTCTACAGTTACTCTGACGGTCGAGAATGGGGGCGTCACAGTGATTGTGACGGTTTATCGTGGGACCGTTACAGTGTTGTAATGCACTGAGTCTGGGCCGTCAAAGATAACAGAGAAATTTAAAAACAACAGAAGGTGTGACGGCTTGTCGTAAGGCCGTTAGATAACTGTGACGGCCTTACCTTGATGCGTCAGATAGTCTGTTGGCAGAAAAGATATAAAAAATCTAAGGTTTCAACTTACATCATGTCTGGAAATCATATATAAACTTCCACATGATAGAATGAAGGCTAACCTACTAGTATGCATGGGTTTTCTGTGAATTTGACAAGAGAGTTCCTTTTTAACTTAGTTAGGGTTAAGAGTATGCATGTATGCATGACCTACTAAAACATGAAATTCATGATCTATGATGCATGAAATCAATCAAAACCAGAGGGCTTTTATCCCTAACAAGATGTTTTTGCCAATCATGAGATGACCTACCTTTTAACTAGGCTTTATGCTTCCAACTTGAGTCTGAAAACTGTGCCCTAGTTCTCCTTTTCCAGTGATTTTCCAGTAATTTCCTGCTGCTCTAACTCCACGACCTCTTGACCTAAAGATGTGAAATTTTGAGGATAAGAAGATGAAACTAAGGTGAACAAAAAGTTCTAAAGGATTGAGCTCTAATTACCTCGTTTAGACGTCTTAATCTCTTGATCTTCAGGAGTCTTACGTTCAGTTTCCTGAGTTATTATGGTCGAACCAGCAACTTTGGAAGCTTCAATCTCCTTGGTTGCTTGATCTCCTAACATGAAATTTGGAGAACTATTAGTCTAAAGTATACTAAACAAAATCTTCTAAAGAACTTACTCGAAATTATGACTCCTTACCTTGGTTCTTCACGAGCCAAAAGTAAGGGTCGCTCAGTTCAGAACTAGGTCCTATTTATAGGGTTTTGGCTAGGGTTTGAAGATTAGATCGATTCTAGGGTCCTTAATTTATCAGAACCTAATCCCTAAGAATCCTTAGTAATGTTATAAGCTCTCCCAAGTTGATCTCTTACAGATAGGATCCCAAAGTTCTAATCTTTTTGCTCGTTCTTCCATTCACGGAATTAACAGGGTGTAACGCATCAAGACTGGTGCGTTACGTGGCTGTGGCGGTCGCACGATAGACCGTTACATCCAACGTGCACAGAATTCAACATAAATCAAACTCTTTTGTTAATTATCCATATTATTATCCATAAAAATGGTATTTATCCTTAAAATACGTAAATATGCTAAATAACATTCTAGAATATGGGCCAAACTTAATGGGCTTGGTCCTTAAACCTTTTGGATTTTATTTAAATAGGCTAGGTTAATTATTTAACACAATTGGGCCTTATAATGACTTATTATTTTAATAATCCATTTATTAATCTATTTAGCCTTTATAAATTCTTAATAAATTCAAGAAATAATCTAGAAATTATTATATAAATTCTGGGACACTACACCATCTCCCACTTAGAAGAATTTGGTCCCCAAATTCAATACATGGATTATGGAGAGTGTACTTATAGTTAAAATAATTCTGGGAATCTTTTCCGCATGGCTGCTTCGGTTTCCCATGTTGCTTCATATGGCCATATTTTCTTCCATTGAATCTTGACCATAGAAAAAACTTTATTTTTGAGTTGACGCACTTCCCGTTCCAAAATCTTTATTGGCGTTTGCTCGTACGTCATATCCTTCTGAATCTCCAGATTGCCATAAGTGATAATATGGTCAGGATCATATACATACTTCTTCAGCATAGAGACGTGAAATACGTCATGAACTCCTGCTAATTGTGGAGGTAAAGCCAGTTTGTAGGCCACTTCACCGACCCTTTCAAGAATTTCAAACGGGCCAATGAATCTTGGAGTTAGCTTGCCCTTAATGCCAAATCTTTGAATACCACGACCTGGAGAAACCTTGAGATACACATGGTCTCCTACTTAAAATTCCAAGTCGCGTGTTCGATTATCAGCATAAGATTTCTTCCTATCTTGCGCCATCTTTATTCTCTCTTGAATGTGCTTGATCTTCTCTGTATAATCTCTGATAATATCGGGGCCTAGGAATTGTCTTTCCCCTATTTCATTCCAACATATTGGTGATTGATAACTTTTTCCATATAGAGCTTCAAAAGGTGCCATTTGTATGCTGGCCTGATAACTGTTGTTATATGCAAATTCTACTAGAGGCAAGTGATCATGCCAACTACCTCCAAAATCAATAACACAAGCCCTGAGCATGTCTTCTACCACTTGATTCGTTCTTTCTGTCTGACCATTAGTTTGTAGATGAAAAGCTGTGCTGAAATTCAATCTAGTCCCTAGTGACTGTTGTAGACCCTTCCAAAACTGTGATGTAAATCGAGGATCTCTATCAGATATAATAGTGACTGGGACACCCTGTAATTTAACAATTTCTCTTATGTATAATGCTGCCAGAATATCCACAGACCATCGACTTTTGATTGGTATGAAATGTGCAGATTTAGTTAATCGGTCTATGATTACCCATATACCATCGTGACCACCTCTTGTCTTAGGTAACCCCATAATGAAATCCATCCCTATACTCTCCCACTTCCATTCAGAAATATTCATGAGATGCAGTTTACCTGCGGGTCTAAAATACTCTGCCTTTACTTGTTGACAAGTGAGACAGCGAGACACGAAATCAGCTATTTCCCTCTTCATGTTGGGCCACCAGAAATTTCTTTTGAGATCCTAATACGTTTTTGTACTACTTGGGTGAATGGTATACCTGGATTTATGTGCTTCTTCTACAATCAATTTCTTCGTATCCTCATAATCCGGTACACATACTCGGTCTTTAAATAGCAATCTTCCATCCTTAATAGAAAAATCCGGCCTTTGTTCAACATTGGCCTTGATCTCCAATAATATAGGATCATCATTTTGCAGCTTGACCAGATCTTCTATTAATGTAGGTTGAGCTTGAATATTAGTTAGGAAACAATCTTCCTTCCCGTCAATATCTAAGTTCAGCTGTGCAAATTGAGGAATAAGATTAGTCATACAAATCATGAGACTTGATAACATACCCATTGGTTTTCTGCTGAGTGCATCTGCTACAGCATTAGCCCTGTCAGGATGATATTGAATAGCAAAATCAAAGTCTTTGAGATATTCTAACCACCTCTTCTGCCTCATATTTAGCTCTTTTTGAGAAAATAAGTACTTCAAACTTTTGTGGTCCGAGTAGACCGTAAACTTTTCTCCATAGAGATAATGACGCCAAATTTTCAAGGCGAAAATGGCAGCTGCTAATTCCAAATCATGCACAGGATAATTTTCCTCGTGACGCTTCAATTGTCTATAAGAATAACAGATTACTTTTCCATTTTACATGAGGACACACCCTAGGCCAATGCCAGATGCATCCGTATATACTTCGAATCCACCACCTTCCATCGGTAGTGTTAGAATAGGAGCTGTAGTAAGATGATTCTTAAGAGTTTGGAAACTCTTTTCACATTCTTCTGACCAGACAAAAGGATTTTCTTTTCTCGTGAGTCTAGTTAAAGGAACTGCAATCTTCGAGAAATCCCTAATGAATCTTCTATAATAACCAGCTAGACCCAAAAACTTTCGTACTTCCGATACGGTCGTTGGCCGACTCCAATTCTTGACGGCTTCTACCTTAGAAGGATCCACAGTGATACCTTCTTTTGAAATAATGTGGCCTAGGAATGAAACTTCCTTGAGACAGAATTCACACTTATTAAGCTTGGCATAAAGTTTATGTTTTCTAAGTGTTTGCAAAGCTATCTTCAGATGTTCTTTATGTTCTTCCTTTGTCTTGGAATATATCAAGATGTCATCGATGAAGACGACGATGAATTGGTCCAGATATGGCTGGAAAACACTGTTCATAAGTTGCATAAATGCTGCTGGGGCATTAGTTAACCCGAACGGCATTACCACGAATTCATAGTGGCCATAACGACTTCGAAAAGCCGATTTATAAATATCTTCTTCTTTAATTCTAAGCTGATGATAACCTGATCTGAGGTCAATCTTGGAGAAATATTCTGCTCCCGAAAGCTGATCAAAGAGCTCATCAATACGCGGCAACGAATACTTGTTTTTGATTGTAAGTTGATTCAGTCGCCGATAATCGATGCATAGCCTGAGAAAACCATCCTTCTTTTTGACAAATAGTACCGGCGCACCCCAAGGGTATGTGCTAGGTCTGATAAAGCCCTTATCTAGTAGTTCTTGCAACTGCTTCTTTAGTTCTTTGAGTTCTGTGGGGGACATCCTGTAAGGGGCTATAGAAACAGGTGCTACTCCTGGAATGAGTTCAATAGTGAAGTTTACTTCCCTCTCGGGTGATAAACTGGGTAATTCGGATGGGAACACATCGGGGAACTCTTTTACAATAGGAATGTCTGCTAAGATAATCTCCTTGGATTCGGTAATAATGACAGAAGCAAGAAAAGCTTCACATCCTTGCGAGATAAGTTTGCAAGCGTGAAGAGAAGATATGATAGTAGGATGCTTCTTGTACTTGATGCCAAGGAAGGAAAATCTTGGAAGATCGGGCTTTCGAAAGGATATAATCCTATTTCGATAATTGATATAAGCATCATGATCTACAAACCAATCTACCCCTAAAATGGCATCATAACCTTTCATGTCAAGGCATACTAAGTTTGCGGGGAGATTATGACCTTCTACTATCACTTCGCTATCAGGATAATAGTCGGTAAGCTTTGTTCCAGAACCTAAGGGTGTGGTAATAGCGAGATCTGAAGGTAAGGGGACGGATGCAATTGATAATATTTTTGTAAAAGTAGTGGAGATAAAAGCATGAGAGGCACCAGTGTCAAATAGCACAAATGCAGGACAAGAACAAATTTGAAGAGTACCTTCCATAAGCCCACCATCCTTGGGCGCTTCCTCATCTTCTAACACAGAATTGAGGCGAGCCTGCCTCCTACGTCCTCCACCAGATGATTGGTCATTCATAAGGGGGTAATCTGGCATGTGATGCTCCCTGCTTCCACAACGTAAACAAGCACCGAGGCGCTTCCAGCATTCCCCTGCCGAATGGTCGAATTTTTTGCAAAACATGCAAGCTGTAGCAACTTGCTCCTTCTCTTCCTTGACTTTCTTTTGCTTATGGGAACTTCCACCATTCCCATTCCTAGATCTTTTCTTACTATCACGGCTTTTGTAGGGCTCCGTGATGCTGAACTTTTCTTTCTTATAACGCCGATCTGAGCGTCGGCTGGATTCTTCTCCTTTCCCTTTTAAATTTTTGACCTTCTCTAAGGTCCTTTCACACAAATACGCTCGTTGAACCATTTTCGCATAAGTACAGATGTTTTGGGTCCCGAGCTGCTGAATGAAATTGGGCCGTAACCCGTCCATGAAATGATTTTCCTTCAATAAATCGGTGCTGATAAGATGCGGTGCGTAAGGTGCAAGCCTTGAGAATTGCAGTTCATATTCGGCAACCGTCATCATTCCTTGCCAAAGAGCGGCGAACTCCATAGCCTTTCTCTCTTTTACGTGCTCAGAAAAGTACTTGGCACGGAATAGGGTAAGAAAATCATCCCAAGTATGAGGGGCATCGGCCGGAGGTGCCGGAACCGACTTCCACCATGTGCGGGCATCTTTGTTGAGTTGAAAAGTTGCGAGACACACCTTCTCTTGATCGGTGCATTGGATAACATCAAAGATACGATTCATTTCATCTATCCAGTTCTCTGCCTCGTCAGGATTAGAAGAACCGTAGAAACGTGGAGGGTTTAAGCTCCAAAAGTTACGATACAAATCACCAGCCCTTTCTCCTGTGCCAGCTTTGCGCCATGGTTTGTAGTGCCTGTGTAAGGCCAGCAACAGTTTGTTGCATACCATTCCAATCTACGCGATGAGCCATGGTAATAATAGGGTACCTGAGAGAAAAATAACAACTTGTTATTTCTCGTGAAATTGGAAGGAAAATCAATCTTAAAACTAATTAACTATCTTATCCCGGGTTCTACCCAATTCTCACATGGGTGTAGAAATTTCTTCCTTAGTTCATAGGTAGGGGTCCTTAAACCTTGGACTTATCCTATGACATGACTCTTCTTCCTAAGTCCTGAGACTTAGGCTCTGATACCAACTTAACTGTCACGCCCGAGCTTTTATGACAGCGGAAGACTCGCTTGAGGAACGTGAACAGCCGGCATAGTAAGTCTCTTGCAAGTAAGAATGATCAGAGCGCAAGATAATCACACACATAAATACAATTGCACAATATTTTCATCAAACCTCCAACTTATTTCATTGATAATCAATATTCAAATACAATAACTTTCAACTTCTTTCAATCTATCAGACTCAAGAAATAGGAAAATTACATAGACTCAATCTAAACAATATAGACTTTCCTAAGTCTTCACTCTCATCTTGACAACACTTTCATTCGCCCTCGGACCTGCTACTTGTATAACCCGAATCCGAATTCAAATCACTTTCATTTCCTGAAAAGAATGGAAATAGGTAATGAGCACACTTACCCAGTAGGTATCTTCGCATCAACATGAAGGTATCATTAAAGTAATTAACATTTTAACTCTAAAGAAATAAGGTAAAATCGTGCGAATCGGATCAATCACGCGAATACCCAAAGTAACAAAGATGATCGTTAAGATGGAATGAGAGCAAGTATGAACTAGCAAAAATGTAACAAGAATGTACTAGCAAGTCACGTAATCATCACTCCAGTATCTTTTGCTTATGAGCAAGTACTTCGTGAATTTCTATGGAATATCATGTCATGTACAAGAAAGTCATGTCGTGCCGTGGATCTTCACTTATTTAAAGAGAAAGTACTCCCAGCATAATGCGACGCCAGTAGCATCATACCCCATGGTTTATAATAGTATGTTTCCGACAATCAGCGGAGGGGACTAGCATAGAGCCCTTGAACATAATCAGTGCTCGATCGCATCTTCAAGTATAAATCAAGTTACTTCCACGCATGTAACAATAAAGTATGGCCAAGAATGTACAATTCAATAAGTTCATGATAACACTATTCAATGAATGACGCTTCAATTTAATAATGCGAGAGTCAAGAATGACTTAAACAAGGTTATGCTTATGGAAATAAATCGGCAGCATAACGGTACATTTCTTTAACTTTTATTTCATTATATTAAGCCTCTTTGGATAATATGACAAGTTCTAGATCATCAATAATCCATCTAGAAACTTTGGAACATCAACCCTTGGGTCAAACCTCGGGTTAAGCACTCAAACAATGTGATGGTCAAGGACTGGGCCGTTACATGATGTGACGCGCCAGTATTCAGCCGTTACATTAGTCTGAATCTAGAAATAGTAAAATAGACTTAGTGAAATGTGACGGTCTTATATTGGGCCGTTAGATGCTCCTGACGGTCCAGTATAGATCCGTTACACTGCTAGAACCAGAAACATCGATAGTGTAATCTACTAAATGGACTTTAATCGTACAACCAACTCGGCGTCCTAGTAGGAATCCCAGGCTCGCGGAGAATTACGGAGGCCTTGAAACAAGATTTCCTAGTCTATTAGAAGGAATATCTAATAGAGAGGTCCTCAAGTCCAAGAATAATGTTCCTATAGTGTAAAGTGTGAACTAATAGACAACATACCGGAATATGTGCCATGTACTTAAAGAAAATGACTCTATTGATAAGAGAGAATGTGTAACAATATGAAATCATGATAAAACTCCGTCAATACATCATTTAAAATCATGGAGTTAATACAAACTATAGTGCTTTGGCATGAAATTAACATATCCTTAAAATAATTCAAGATACTTTTAACATGCGATACTTACCATGAACCAATTAATAAATTTAAAGTCATATCAACAGGTCAAAACTTAGATAACTAGGCATATTTATAAGTTAATGTGACTGTTCTTCAATTCTGTCTACAGTTACTCTGACGGTCGAGAATGGGGGCGTCACAGTGATTGTGACGGTTTATCGTGGGACCGTTACAGTGTTGTAACGCACTGAGTCTGGGCCGTCAAAGATAACAGAGAAATTTAAAAACAACAGAAGGTGTGACGGCTTGTCGTAAGGCCGTTAGATAACTGTGACGGCCTTACCTTGATGCGTCAGATAGTCTGTTGGCAGAAAAGATATAAAAAATCTAAGGTTTCAACTTACATCATGTCTGGAAATCATATATAAACTTCCACATGATAGAATGAAGGCTAACCTACTAGTATGCATGGGTTTTCTGTGAATTTGACAAGAGAGTTCCTTTTTAACTTAGTTAGGGTTAAGAGTATGCATGTATGCATGACCTACTAAAACATGAAATTCATGATCTATGATGCATGAAATCAATCAAAACCAGAGGGCTTTTATCCCTAACAAGATGTTTTTGCCAATCATGAGATGACCTACCTTTTAACTAGGCTTTATGCTTCCAATTTGAGTCTGAAAACTGTGCCCTAGTTCTCCTTTTTCAGTGATTTTCTAGTAATTTCCCACTGCTCTAACTCCACGACCTCTTGACCTAAAGATGTGAAATTTTGAGGATAAGAAGATGAAACTAAGGTGAACAAAAAGTTCTAAAGGATTGAGCTCTAATTACCTCGTTTAGACGTCTTAATCTCTTGATCTTCAGGAGTCTTACGTTCAGTTTCCTGAGTTATTATGGTCGAACCAGCAACTTTGGAAGCTTCAATCTCCTTGGTTGCTTGATCTCCTAACATGAAATTTGGATAACTATTAGTCTAAAGTATACTAAACAAAATCTTCTAAAGAACTTACTCGAAATTATGACTCCTTACCTTGATTCTTCACGAGCCAAAAGTAAGGGTCGCTCAGTTCAGAACTAGGTCCTATTTATAGGGTTTTGGCTAGGGTTTGAAGATTAGATCGATTCTAGAGTCCTTAATTTACCAGAACCTAATCCCTAAGAGTCTTAGTAATGTTATAAGCTCTCCCAAGTTGATCTCTTGCAGATAGGATCCCAAAGTTCTAATCTTTTTGCTCGTTCTTCCATTCACGGAACTAACAGGGTGTAACGCATCAAGACTGGTGCGTTACGTGCTGTGGCGGTCGCACGATAGACCGCTACATCCAACGTGCACAGAATTCAACATAAATCAAACTCTTTTGTTAATTATCCATATTATTATCCATAAAAATGGTATTTATCCTTAAAATACGTAAATATGCTAAATAACCTTCTAGAATATGGGCCAAACTTAATGGACTTGGTCCTTAAACCTTTTGGATTTTATTTAAATAGGCTAGGTTAATTATTTAACACAATTGGGCCTTATAATGACTTATTATTTAATAATCCATTTATTAATCTATTTAGCCTTTATAAATTCTAATAAATTCTAGAAAATTCTATAAATAATCAAAAAATTATTATATAAATTCTGGGGCACTACACCCTCCCCACTTAGAAAAATTTGGTCTCCAAATTCAATACATAGATTATGGAGAGTGTACTTACAGTTAAAATAATTCTGGGAATCTTTTCCACATGGCTGCTTCGGTTTCCCATGTTGCTTCATATGGCCATATTTTCTTCCATTGAATCTTGACCATAGGAATAACTTTATTTCTTAGTTGACGCACTTCCCGTTCCAGAATCTTTATTGGCGTTTGCTCGTACGTCATATCCTTCTGAATCTCCAGATTGTCATAAGTGATAATATGGTCAGGATCATATACATACTTCTTCAGCATAGAGACGTGAAATACGTCATGAACTCCTACTATTTGTGGAGGTAAAGCCAGTTTGTAGGTCACTTCACCGACCCTTTCAAGAATTTCAAACGAGCCAATGAATCTTGGAGTTAGCTTGCCCTTAATGCCAAATCTTCGAATACCACGACCTGGAGAAATCTTGAGATACACATGGTCTCCTACTTGAAATTCCAAGTCGCGTCTTCGATTATCAGCATAAGATTTCTTCCTATCTTGCGCCATCTTTATTCTCTCTTGAATGAGCTTGATCTTCTCTGTAGAATCTCTGATAATATCGGGGCCTAGGAATTGTCTTTCCCCTATTTCATTCAACATATTGGTGATCGATAACTTTTTCCATATAGAGCTTCAAAAGGTGCCATTTGTATGCTGGCCTGATAACTGTTGTTATATGCAAATTCTACTAGAGGCAAGTGATCATGCCAACTACCTCCAAAATCAATAACACAAGCCCTGAGCATGTCTTCTACCACTTGATTCGTTCTTTCTGTCTGACCATCAGTTTGTGGATGAAAGGCTGTGCTGAAATTCAATCTAGTCCCTAGTGACTGTTGTAGACCCTTCCAAAACTATGATGTAATCGAGGATCTCTATCAGATATAATAGTGACTGGGACACCATGTAATTTAACAATTTCTCTTATGTATAATGCTGCCAGGATATCCACAGACCATCGACTTTTGATTGGTATGAAATGTGCAGATTTAGTTAATCGGTCTATGATTACCCATATACCATCGTGTCCACCTCTTGTCTTAGGTAACCCCATAATGAAATCCATCCCTATACTCTCCCACTTCCATTCGGGAATATTCAAGGGATGCAGTTTACCTGCGGGTCTAAAATGCTCTGTCTTTACTTGTTGACAAGTGAGACAGCGAGACACGAAATCAGCTATTTCCCTCTTCATGTTGGGCCACCAGAAATTTCTTTTGAGATTCTGATATATTTTTGTACTACCTGGGTGAATGGTATACCTGGATTTATGTGCTTCTTCTAGAATCAATTTCTTCGTATCCTCATGATCCGGTACACATACTCGGTCTTTAAATAGCAATCTTCCATCCTTAATAGAAAAATATGGCCTTTGTTCAACATTGGCCTTGATCTCCAATAATATAGGATCATCATTTTGCAGCTTGACCAGATCTTCTATTAATGTAGGTTGAGCTTGAATATTAGCTAGGAAACAATCTTCCTTTCTGTCAATATCTAAGTTCAGCTGAGCAAATTGAGGAATAAGATTAGTCATACTAATCATGAGACATGATAGCATACCCATTAGTTTTCTGTTGAGTGCATCTACTACAGCATTAGCCTTGCCAGAATGATATTGAATAGAAAAATCAAAGTCTTTGAGATATTCTAACCACCTCCTTTGCCTCATATTTAGCTCTTTTTGAGAAAATAAGTACTTCAAGCTTTTGTGGTCCGAGTAGACCGTAAACTTTTCTCCATAGAGATAATGACGCCAAATTTTCAAGGTGAAAATGACAGCTGCTAATTCCAAATCATGCACAGGATAATTTTCTCGTGACGCTTCAATTATCTAGAAGAATAACATATTACTTTTCCATTTTGCATGAGGACACACCCTAGGCCAATGCCAGATGCATCCGTATATACTTCGAATCCACCACCTTCCATCGGTAGTGTTAGAATAGGAGCTATAGTAAGATGATTCTTAAGAGTTTGGAAACTCTTTTCACATTCCTCTGACCAGACAAAAGGATTTTCTTTTCTCATGAGTCTAGTTAAAGGAACTGCAATCTTCGAGAAATCCCTAATGAATCTTCTATAATAACCAGCTAGACCCAGAAAACTCGTACTTCGATACGGTCGTTGGCCGGCTCCAATTCTTGACGGCTTCTACCTTAGAAGGATCCACAGCGATACCTTCTTTTGAAATAATGTGGCCTAGGAATGAAACTTCCTTGAGCCAGAATTCACACTTATTAAGCTTGGCATAAAGTTTATGTTCTCTAAGTGTTTGCAAAGCTATCTTCAGATGTTCTTTATGTTCTTCTTTGTCTTGGAATATATCAAGATGTCATCGATGAAGACGATGATGAATTGGTCCAGATATGGCTGAAAACACTGTTCATAAGTTGCATAAATGCTGCTGGGGCATTAGTTAACCCGAACGGCATTACCACGAATTCATAGTGGCCATAATGACTTCGAAAAGCCGATTTATAAATGTCATCTTCTTTAATTCTAAGCTGATGATAACCTGATCTGAGGTCAATCTTGGAGAAATATTCTGCTCCGAAAGCTGATCAAAGAGCTCATCAATACGCGGCAACGGATACTTATTTTTGATTGTAAGTTGATTCAGTCGTCGGTAATCGATGCATAGCCTGAGAGAACCATCCTTCTTTTTGACAAATAGAACTGGCGCACCCCAAGGGGATGTGCTAGGTCTGATAAAGCCCTTATCCAGTAGTTCCTGCAACTGCTTCTTTAGTTCTTTGAGTTCTGTGGGGGACATCCTGTAAGGGGCTATAGAAACAGGTGCTGCTCCTGGAATGAGTTCAATAGTGAAGTTTACTTCCCTCTCGGGTGGTAAACTGGGTAATTCAGATGGGAACACATCGGGGAACTCATTTACAATAGGAATGTCTGCTAAGATAATCTCCTTGGATTCGGTAACAATGACAGAAGCAAGAAAAGCTTCACATCCTTGCGAGATAAGTTTGCAAGCGTGAAGAGAAGATATGATAGTAGGATGCTTCTTGTACTTGATGCCAAGGAAGGAAAATCTTGGAAGATCGGGCTTTCGAAAGGATATAATCCTATTTCGACAATTGATATAAGCATCATGATCTACAAGCCAATCTACCCCTAAAATGGCATCATAACCTTTAATGTCAAGGCATACTAAGTTTGCGGGGAGATTATGACCTTCTATTATCACTTCGCTATCAAGATAATAGTCGGTAAGCTTTGTTCCAGAACCTAAGGGTGTGGTAATAGCGAGATCTGAAGGTAAGGGGACTGATGATATTGATAATATTTTTACAAAAGTAGTGGAGATAAAAGAATGAGAGGCACCAGTGTCAAATAGAACAAATACAGGACGAGAACAAATTTGAAGAGTACCTTCCATAAGCCCACCATCCTTGGGCGCTTCCTCTTCTTCTAACACGGCATTGAGGCGAGCCTGCCTCCTACGTCCTCCACCAGATGATTGGTCTTTCATAAGGGGGCAATCTGGCATGCGATGGTCCCTGCTTCCACAACGTAAACAAGCGCCGAGGCGCTTCCAGCATTCCCCAGCCGAATGGCCAAATTTTTCGCAAGACGTACAAGCTGTAGGAACTTGCTCCTTCTCTTCCTTGACTTTCTTTTACTTATGGAAACTTCCACCATTCCCATTCCTAGATCTTTTCTTATTATCGCGGCTTTTGTAGGGCTCTGTGATGCTGAACTTTTCTTTCTTATAACACCGATCTGAGCGTCGGCTGGATTCTTCTCTTTTCCCTTTTAAATTTTTGACCTTCTCTAAGGTCCTTTCACACAAATATGCTCGTTGAACCATTTTCGCATAAGTACGGATGCTTTGGGTCCCGAGTTGCTGAATGAAACCGGGTCGTAACCCGTCCATGAATCGATTTGCCTTCAAGAAATTGGTGCTGATAAGATGCGGTGTGTAAGGTGTAAGCCTTGAGAATTGCAGTTCATATTCGGCAACCGTCATCATTCCTTGCCAAAGAGCGGCGAACTCCATAGCCTTTCTCTCTTTTACGTGCTCAGAAAAGTACTTGGCATGGAATAGGGTAAGAAAACCATCCCAAGTATGAGGGGCATTGGTGGGAGGTACCGGAACGGACTTCCACCCTGTGTGGGCATCTTTGTTGAGTTGAAAGGTTGAGAGACGCACCTTCTCTTGATCAGTGCATTGGATAACATCAAAGATACGATTCATTTCGTCTATCCAGTTCTCTGCCTCGTCAGGATTAGAAGAATTGTAGAAACGCGGAGGGTTTAAGCTCCGAAAGTTGCGATGCAAATCACCAGCCCTTGCTCCTGCGCCAACTTGCGCCATGGTTTGTAGTGCCTGTGTAAGGCCAGCAACAGTTTGTTGCATACCATTCCAATCTACGCGATGAGCCATGGTAATAATAGGGTACCTGAGAGAAAAATAACAACTTGTTATTTCATGTGAAATTGGAAGGAAAATCAATCTTAAAATTAATTAACTATCTTATCCCGGGTTCTACCCAATTCTCATATGGGTGTGGAAATTTCTTCCTTAGTTCATAGGTAGGGGTCCTTAAACTTTGGACTTATCCTATGACATGACTCTTCTTCCTAAGTCCTGAGACTTAGGCTCTGATACCAACTTAATTGTCACGCCCCGAGATTTTATGACAGCGGAATACTCGCTTGAGGAACGTGAACAGCCGACATGGTAAGCCTCTTGCAAGCAAGAATGATCAGAACGCAAGATAATCACACACATAAATGCAATTGCACAATATTTTCATCATACCTCCAACTTATTTCATTGATAATCAATATTCAAATACAATAACTTTCAACTTCTTCCAATCTATCAGACTCAAGAAATAGAAAAATTACATAGACTCAATCTAAACAATATAGACTTTCCTAAGTCTTCACTCTCATCTTGACAACACTTTCATTCGCCCTCGGACCCGCTACTTGTATAATCCGAATCCGAATTCGAATCACTTTTATTTCCTGAAAAGAATGGAACTTGGTAATGAGCACACTTGCCCAGTAGGTATCTTCGCATCAACATGAAGGCATCATTAAAGTAATTAACATTTTAGCTCTAAAGAAATAAGGTAAAATCGTGCGAATGCGATCAATCATGCGAATACCCAAAGTAACAAAGATGATCGTTAAGATAGAATGAGAGCAAGTATGAACTAGCAAGAATGTAACAAGAATGTACTAGCAAGCCACGTAATCATCACTCCAGTATCTTTTGCTTATGTGCAAGTACTTCGTGAATTTCTGTGGAATATCAAGTCATGTACAAGAAAGTCATGTCGTGCTGTGGATCTTCACTTATTTATAGAGAAAGTACTGCCAGTGCAATGTGACGCCAGTAGCATCATACGTCATGGTTTATAATAGTATGTTTCCAGCAATCAGTCGAGGGGACTAGCATAGAGCCCTTGAACACAATCAGTGCTCGATCGCATCTTCAAGTATAAATCAAGCTACTTTCACGTATGTAACAATAAAGTATGGCCATGAATGTACAATTCAATAAGTTCATGATAACACTATTCAATGAATGAACGCTTCAATTTAATAATGCGAGAGTCAAGAATGACTTAAACAAGGTTATGCATATGGAAATAAATCGGCAGCATAACAGTACATTTGTTTAACTTTTATTTCATTATATTAAGCCTCTTTGGATAATATGGCAAGTTCTAGATCATCAATAATCCATCTAGAAACTTTGGAACATCAACCCTTGGGTCAAACCTCGGGTTAAGCACTCAAACAATGTGACGGTCAAGGACTGGGCCGTTACATGATGTGACGCTCCAATATTCAGCCGTTATATTAGTCTGATTCCAGAAATAGTAAAATAGACTTAGTGAAATGTGACGGTCTTATATTGGGCCGTTAGATGCTCCTGACGGTCTAGTATAGATCCGTTACACTGCTAGAACCAGAAACATCGATAGTGTAATCTACTAAATGGGCTTTAATCATACAACCAGCGTTATAGGTTTTTATGGTACAACCAGCTCAATCGGCCTTGAGGGAATCCAAGGCATCGAGGAGACTTACGGAGGTCTCTATGACTAACTCACCAGTCCGAAGGAACGGAATGTCCAACAAAGGGCTTGTATGTCACGAGAAAATATAGGGTAAGCGATAAATCACCGAGAAAATGTGGGACTATACTCACGGCTGGAATATAATGCCTTGTGTGTAACCCATTGGAAGGGTGTACATGAAATTAATGAAAACCTCACATGATAAAAAAATGGCGCCTGGGTCATGGTCACTATTTCTTAAATAGCGCCTGGGGTACAGCCACTATTTCATAAACCGCGACTGTTACCCAGCCGTTACTTTTAAATTCTTGTTCCAATTTCAGTGTAAATAAGTTCTGGAATTTTATAGCCTTTTAACACAACGATTTTGTTCTGTTTTAATTCGCGCTCATGGCGCAGCCATGTTTTAGAAAATAGCGTCCAGACCTTGGGCGCTGGTTTCAATATGGCGACAGGATAGGGGTCGCTGTTCATTCTAGAGTATAAAATGCATGAACAGTGTCATTTTTCCAAATCAAATAATTTTCCAGGGACAAGTACATGATTAGGTAGAGAAAAATACCATGAATCTAACAATGCACGCATGTATTTGATTAGATGTCCACATTTCAAGTTATTAAATTTTAAACATGCTGGTTTAACAATTAATCATGAAAGTAGCGACTGCTATACGGTCGCAAATTCAGAATAGCGCCCATGACTGGGTCACTATTTCACTACAACTCCGAAATTGAAACAGAAAGCCATTAAAATAGGGAAATAATGAAACTATATGTATGCATGATCCTATATAGTTGTTGAATTGAGCATAGTACTTGAGAAAACCTACCTTGTTGTGAAGTTTTGGTTGATGATCGATCAAAGGTTTTGAAGGATAAAAGAACAGACAATGCCTGGCAGCAGTTAAGAATATAGGGTTCTTCTGTTAATAACCGCAGCAACATGAGGAAGAATCTAAGAACTTGATAGTAGTTGTGAATTCAGTTCACAACCGAGCTCCTCAGTAACAATAGAAGCAGCTTCAATATTGTGAAGAATATAAGGCTCTTCTTCAACAATCAGAGAATCCATAGCAGAGAGGAAGGATTAGCAGCAAGTCACGGGTCTTAAGAGAGAGCAACAGGCTGCTGCATTGCAGCAACTTCCCAGAGCTTCGCAGAAGGATTTGGAAGAGTAGAGAAATAGTCAATATGATGTAGCTTCTCAGCAACGTATCAGAGGAAGCTTCACAAATATATGGTAGTAGCAATAATTCCTCAAGCAGCAGCAAGATTGAGGAAGAAGAAGTAGCAATTATCTCCTTGGCAGAAGACAGCAACCCCCACGTTGGGTTCTTGCAAGAAGAGAACAATAGTAGCTTGAGAAAATATGTGGCAGTTGGTTGATCATGGGTTTGAGGAAGAAGAGCAATAGGTTGGCTTGAGGGTTGGGTATTTATAGTGGTTTGGGAACCTATTGGGTATTGGAGTTAGTTTGGAACCCAAACTTCCTAGTACAAGTCCTAGTGGTATTAGTATTTCCCCTATTAACTCTTCTAAAAACAAACACTTCCTAGTTAGAGTGAAACACGGCCGTCAGTTTCCTTTTTATACTTTAAGGAAATTCGTGACCGGGTGACAGCCACGTCTTATTAAGTCGCGTCCATATGCAAGTCACATTTTATTAAGGCGCGTCCATGTAGCAATCATTTTTAAAGAAATAACGCCCTTCGATCGGGCGCTTTTCACCATTTCACGTTAACTTATACTAGTTGCAATGTTTGGGGATTTTTATCTTTTTTATTCGATGAGGTCTTGCTACGAAATTTTATGGGTAAGGTTATTCTATTTTCTCTATTTTTTCATATAATTAGTTTTACAAAATTCCTTTAAAATAAAAAGTAACACTATTCACACACTATTCACGTTCAATAAAATAACGACTTGGCTAGTGTCGTTATACCATGAGCTGCGCTCAAACAAGGGGCGCTATTCATATTTTTGACTTTCCCTCCAACCTTCAAAAGATTGAAAGCGTATATATATCCCCATTTTTCTTACGTATATACTTTATTTAGAATAACGACATCCTTTATGTCGTAAATTGGTAACCAACGACCATCAAGTGGTCGTGACTTTTTGTGAAGTTTTTCTCTAACCCTCTATTAACCGAAATTGTATATATCTCCGTTTAATTATCTTTAATATATTAAATCTTATTTATACACCCCTATTCCATCAAATAAAAAATATATTGTAACAAATATGAAATATTAAAATTTTAAATTATTAATAAAATATAAATTGATGTTTTCTCCAATGTTTATTCATTATTAATTCAAATAAAATTATAATGTTAATTAAATTCCTATTTAAAATGTCATTCTATTCTTAAGCCATTATAATTTAAGGGTTGAGTCTACAAGATCTTTTTGTAAGGCCCATTAGAGAATCACGGGGTTGTACACAAGGTCTGGGTCTTAACTAATTGTTAGTTTTAATTTATTATTAATTCAAAATAGAAGTAGAATATGAATTAAATACCTTCTTAAAAATAACTCTCTATTCCGCATTAACATCCTTTTTAATCACGGTCTTGGGTACCAGAGACATGTTCGATCTTAGTAAGACTTTTACTTCCATCCCTAAAGGAATATCACTTAGACATTTATTTATTTGAATAAATTTTATTAAACATTATAAACTTATTTGTAGGAATATGTATTTATCATTATGTATAGGTTTTCTTCCTAAATATATTTATTCCTATTCCAAAATTACCGAGTATTACATCAGGAGCTGGCTCAGAATGAACCGTGTCCAACACGTAGGCTATGTTTTCGGCGGTGAGGACTATGCGTAGATTACGCAGCCAATCCGAGTAGTTCGGTCCAGTCAGTCTGTTGGCATCCAAGATGCCACGGAGGGGGCTAGATGACGATATTGTAATCTGGATAAGAAATAAAAGACAACTTAGCATATGTTCAAATTCTAACTTAGATGTGATTTTGTATCTTAGTTAGTCCCACTATTTTTCGATCGAACTATATAACCCTCAATATATAGAACGGGAGATCATCGGAATCATCCTAGTGGGTCGGAATCCTAACGAGAGTGATGTATGACCTTGTGGAAAGTACAACAAGCCATACACCATCTCAAGGGCAGTCAACAAGCACTTGCATCTAATGCAATATCCGATATTCGGCCCCAGAGAAATCATCCCCTTGTGGAAAGCACAACAAAGGATATTCTCGGTTAGATCTAACCATCATTACTACATAGCAATGAGTTCATGACTTGACCCTTGTGAAAAGCACAACAAGGCCGAGTTCAATTCCTCACCCCATTGAGGCCGAGCCTTGGAGTTGTATCCCGCCCCCAAACGCATGGACCTTGTGGAAAGCACAATAAATCCATAAAACGAAGACGTTCATTCATTCCATAATGATGGAGGGCCACGACGACTCCTAGAGCCACGCTTACATATCTAAAATTAAATCGCGAGGGAATTTGATTTTATCTAGATCTCACCCTAGGTGGTAATATAAATGTATCTAATATATTTATCGTACATAGTAGTTTGCACAAAGTAAATGCATTCAATGCCAAATTAAATCGCAAGTGATCATGGACTTTATTCCTAATGTAACTAAGACATCCGGCCCACTTTTGAAGCAGTTGGATCGTCCTCGTCGGGTGTGCTCCGCGCTTTCAAACTCACACACCGCATTAATTACAACTTTTACACGGCACGCAGGCCGATAAAATTTAAATTACATGTCACTAAAATTCCAACAGCCCTTAGGGCGAGTACAACTGTAAAGATAGATAAAAGTACATAGGAATTTTAACAGAGAGAGAAAGGAGGTTCGCAGACCCCAATTGATTACATTAACCAATTCCATGATTACTTGTCAACACATTCATGTAAAATCAATCAAGGGTTATTTCTGAAAATAATCTATACTTTTGGATTTAAAAATGGGATGTGCAAACAAAAATAGGCTAGCTTTGTTTAATTTTAAAAATTGAAGCATAATTAACTAAAATTAAACACATAAGCAAGCCAATGCAAGGTAAATAAAGCAAATCACGTAAAGAACCATCATTTATAACAGGGGCATGCATATTTGAATCTGATTCAAATAAGTCAGATAATTAAGATAATTATTTAAATTTAAATTTAAATTTAATTATCGAATAATCAAATTTAAATTAAAAATTTAAACATGACAATCATTTAAATTCAAACTAATTATCCAATAATTTTGTTTGAGCGTAAATTTAAATAATGCAATTATCCTTCATTATCAATATTCTAAAATTCAAATTTTGAATTTAACAATTATCTAATAATTAAAAACTCAAATGTTTGAATTTTATACATTTAATCTTCAATAAAATTCAAATTCTGATTTTACTAATTATCTAATAATTAAAAATCGAACATTAAATTTTTACTGAAGTAACTTCAAATTTTACCATTTTATCTCAAGGTAAATAGTAATTATCTCACCTTAGTAAATTCAAAAAGGTTAAATAAAATTTAACATTTGAATTTTACTATTGAGATAACACAATTAATATTTGAGATAAAAATCAAATTAATTTATTGTGTATTTATATATATAATATATATATATATATATATATATATATATATATACTAGCATATGTAAATTCAATAAAGCAAATTTTTTATAAAAAAAATTAGTCGGGAGACTTTCGGACGCGCCGCCCACGTGGGACGCGTGGGAGGACACTCCCGCGCCCGCGCGCGGGCGCCTGCCTGGCTGGCACCGCCTGCGGCGCCTGCCGCGTGGCGGGCCTGCGCCCCCGCCATGCGGAGCCGGCGCTGCCCGCACACGCGGGCGGGTGCACTGCGCCCTGAGCGGCGCAATGCGCCCAGCGTAAAATTTATTTTTTTTTAAAAAAAATTTACTCCAGAGATGCCCAGCATCCTGGATGGCTAGAGATGCCAAGCACCCCATTCGATCGGTATTAATTGAAGATTTTAAATTCCTCTAAAGACATGGTTCTAAACGGGGATAAAACACCGACCAGAGCGTGAACTTGTCTCTGATACCACTGTAAGGTTCCAAACAGCACCATCGGGTAACGCAGCGGATAACAAAAATTATTTACCCGAACCCGGCTTCATGGAAACTTAGATCAGTGCTCTAATCGATGCATTAATCACCTAAACCCTAACTACGGGTTGTAGATTTCACCTTGCGCGGAACGACGCTGTCCGCTATGCCCGATGCAGAATCTCACGGACACTGAGCCGCACAGAAGTACGGCCTCTAGAGCTGATCCACACGGATCCTCGCACAGCGACGGTATCCCCCGGCACGACCTTCCCCAACCCTTTCACCTTCTGGAGAGAGAGAGAGCAAGAGAAAGGAAAGGGGGGAGGAAGTAATCCTTCTCTTCCTAGCCTTAATGTTTGATTAGCCAAGAGAGGGGGAGAAGTCTCGTAGCATCCATATATATAGGATTTGGCCATTTCTAAAAGAGCTCCAAAGAATCAAAACTGTATATATGTCCTTCCCATTATTGTACATATATATTAAGCCCCTTTTATATGCCTTTCCAAAAGGAATTAAAGGGAATTAATATATGCGTTTGTACAATAATAATCCGTCACCCAAGAATCTATTGTGTGTGATCCTCTAGGCCCATAGTCACTCTAGTTTAAGACACATTAACTTCTAATTCCCAATTAGAAGTAAATTAAACTTATAATTCACTTCTACTAGAGCTGAATAATAGTTTAATTTATTTCGAACCTTTGATCACGTTGGGTCAAGTAAATTCGCGTGATCCTAGAGGACGCCGGGTTTAAACCAGCCTGTCTGGTACCTGTAAGTCCACAGTTATCGCATCGATATAATCCCTCGCTCCTTCTATGAGTCTGGTACGATCGAGGGTATGGTTTCTGTCAAACCCCATGATCGTGCCATTTGACCATGACCTCCTTAAAGTGTATGATATCCGTTCTAAACGAACTCACACGACCCTGGCCAAGGATTTAACGGAGCGTCAATGTCATGACCCATTAATTATCTGATATATACCTGATAGTGAGCGAGCCCCTCTTGACCATTGATGATCTTCACACGTATCCTCGAGTGGTTAATGACTCGGCAACTCATGACTTATGGTTAAAGTCACTTAGCCAAGTAATTAAACCATTCCAGTCCTCGTGTAAGATCCGATCAATGTCTCAAGTCAAAGGACCAGTGATGCTACTGAGACCGTTGGATCTTCAGTTGACATTTGGTATAATCAACCATCTGAAGATCCAATAGCGGATCAGTTCAGTGTACATCCTCCAAGGACATACACCTACACATATGTGTTGGTGCCCTGCACCAGTGACCATGAGACTGGTCCAGACACATCATGTATACTGGTTTAATAGGTAATCAAAGTCCCCGAGTGATTACCCTCCAACCAGGAACAGTTTAAGGTATGTGTCCATGTAAAGCCAGTCTCATGTTCGAGATCCCATATCGAGTTGACTTTACAACAACATATCCTAGGGACATCGTAAAGTAATATACAATCACATATTTATGCTCAAATACCACTTTATTAATAATGAACAAGATCGTACATCTATCGGGCCTACCCGACCCAAAATTGGCCTATAGCACACCAATAGTAACAGGGGTGCCCTTGGAAGTAGGGTCGGAGGGCCTTGGCCGAGGTAACCAACGCTAGCACGAGTTTCTCGGTTGCGGGGTACCTTCTTTCGGCCTCATTAAGCACCTTGCTGGCGTAGTAAACGGGTCTCTCGACTCCTGCGTCGTTCCTGACCAAGATCGAGCTTACAACGGAAGAGGTTGCCGAGAGGTAGAGGTGTAGAGCTTCACCTTGGACTGGTTTGGACAGCACCGGAGGTGAGGCCAAGAATTCCTTGAGTTCAACGAACGCCTTCTGACATTCCTCGTCCCAGGCGAACGTAACAGATGCCATTTTGGGTCCCCTCAGCAATTTGAAGAAGGGTAGGTAACATTCGACTGCCCGAGATAGGAAACTGTTGAGTGCAACAATGCGCCCCGTAAGGCGCTGGACGTCCTTGATGCAGGTGGGTGGCCGCATGTCCAGGATGGCCTGGACCTTGTTGGGGTTGGCCTCAATTCCACGCTGAGTGACCAGGAAGCCTAGGAACTTCCCGGATCTGACTCCGAAGGTGCACTTGGCGGGGTTGAGCTTCATGTTGTGCTTCAGAAGAGTGTCGAAGGTCTTGGCTAAGTCGGCGAGGTGGTCTTCGGCCTTGGGTGTCTTGACGAGTATGTCATCAATGTAGGCATCGACGTTTCGACCGAGCTACCCTTCGAAAATGCAGTTGATCAGTCTCTGATATGTTGCTCCAGCGTTCTTTAACCTGAACGGCATTCGGGTGTAGCAGTGTACGCCGAAGTCGGTGATGAAGGCGGTCTTCTCGATGTCCTCCGGGTCCATCCTGATCTGATGGTAGCCGGAGTAGGCGTCCAGGAAGCTGAGTAGCTCATTGCCAGAGGTTGAATCGACCAGTTGATCGATGCTCGGCAGAGGGTAGTAGTCCTTCGGGGTAGCCTGGTTGAGATCGGTGAAGTCCATGCACATCCGCCATTTCCCAGAAGCCTTTGGTACCAGGATGACGTTGGCGAGCCATGTAGGGTACAGAACCGGACGAAAGAGGCCAATCTTCTGTCCCTTGATGATTTGCTCTTTGATGACCGCTTGCTTTTGTGAGGAGTGCTTTCTCATGCGCTATTGTACTGGCTTTGCTGTTGGGTCGAGGTTGAGCTTGTGCATCACCACGTCTCCCGGGATCCCGGGAAGGTGCTCATCGGACCATGCAAAGACTCGGATGTACTGCGCAAGGAAATCTTTATATCTTTCTTGTTCCTTAAGTGGGAGCTCGGCTCCAATCTTCACTCCTAGGGTCGGGTCACCGTTAAGGAAGACCGTTAGCAACTCGCCACTAGGCTCAGATGTTGCAGGTCCCTCCTCGACTCCCTTTATCCCCTTATTCTTCCCTTCCGGCCTAGTGGCGTCAACCGAGACTATATAGCACCGTCTAGCCAATGCATGGTTACCTCGAACTTTCCCCACGTCATATTTGGTCGGGAACTTTATCTTTTGGTGAAAGGTAGAGGGCACCGCTTTCATTCGGCTGAGAATGCCTCGGCCGAAGATGGCGTTGTATGCCATCATCCCCTTAATCACGATGAAGTCTACCATAACCGTAACGGTTTTGGGCGGGGTGCCGATAGTAACAGGTAGACTCAGTGCTCCCTCAGGATAAGTAGCCTGACCGTTGAACCCATAGAGATGGGTTCGGATCGGGTGAAGTTTAGATGGATTCTCTCCCATTTTGAGGAAACATTCATAGGACAATACATCAGGGGCACTACCATTATCGACTAAAATTATGTCCACGTTACAATGGTTTATTGTGACCGATATAATGAGAGCGTCGTCATGCGGGGTGGTTAGCCCTTCCAGGTACTAGTCAGAGAATACCAGGGCCTGTGGTTCACTAGCCGGTGGGGCCGCAGGTTCCTCAGCAGAGGCTCGGCTCGCCTGCTCGGCGTGACTTTTCCGTCCTCGGCTGCTATCTCCGCCTGATGCCGTCTCGCCTGCGATAACGTTGATGTGTACTCCGCAGGGGGCATTATCAATTTCTTCAGCGGTGCCTCGGTCTTCCTTTTGCCCGGACACATACTGAGATAGGTGTCCCTGGCGGATGAGGCGCTCGATCTTATCTTGAAGTTGATGGCAATCGCTGGTGTGATGCCCGTGGTCGCTATGGAACAGGCAGTGCTTGCGGTGATTGCGATGCTTGGTCTTCATGGGCTCGGGTTGTTTGAGGAGGCCCGAGCCTTTGATGTCTTCATAGATCTCGTAGACGGGGGCGGTAAGTGGGGTATACCGCTCGTACTTTTGGGACGGCTCTTTTCGATCTCCGTCCTAGTTCCGCCTCTTTCCTTGTCCCGTCCCTTGCTCGGATGGTCTCTTCTTGTCCCCCTCCCGACCTGAGCCGGTTGTGTCTCGGTAGGCGCTGAGTACTTCTTCGCACTCGGCATGGCGCAGAGCCAAGGTCACTAGCTCGGCGAGGGAGGTAGGAGGATGAAGCACTAGTTCACACCGTAGGTTCTCGTCGCGGGTACCCCTGGTCAAGGCGGTGATGGCAGAGGCCACATCCAGGCGGGGGATGCACAGGGCTTCCGATTTAAATCGGTTGATATAAGCCCTTAACTTCTCCCCCTGTTCCTGTTTGAGGGCTAGTAATCCCGCCACTGACCGGGGTGGACCGCTGTCGGCGAAGCTTTCTTTGAATACTCGCCCGAATTGCTTGAAGTTGTGGATGATGCCGGGGGCGAGGGCTCTGAACCAAGCCTGGGCGCCCTGAACCAGAGTGGTCATGAACGCTCGGCACTTGATCACATCGGATGCCCCATGTAAGGTCATCAGGGTGTCGAAGCTATCGTAATGGTCGGCCGGGTCTCCCTGGCCGTCGTACGACTTGAAGGTCGAAAGTGAGATTCTGGGAGATATCTCTACCTTCAGGATGTCGTCGGAGAATGGGGATCGCTCCTCATCCTCCACAGGAGAGGTCTTCAGCAAGGCATGGAGAACGTGCTCTTGCTCTGTGAAACGCCTCTAGAAGTCTCGTAGCCGGAGAGAGAGTTCCGGTCGTCGCTGTCCCGAGGGGCTGGGGGGGCGCTTGTATGCTGCCCTGACGCTCCTCAGGGGCCTCGTCGCCCGAGAACGGTTTGCGTGCTCTGGTCTTCTCCTGCCTCGGGGTTGAGGAGGCTTCTTTCTCCGGGGGAGGGGCATGCGATGGTCCTCCTTACGCGTTGCGGATGAGCCGCTACCCCAGGAGGATGAAACAGCCTCCAACAGTGTGATGGGAGGCATCTCCACATGGGGGGCTTTTCCTGGGGGGCTGTGACTTCTCCTCCCTAGCCGCCTGGGCCCTCATGAGATCCACGAGGACATCTAGTTTTACGTTGAGGGTTCGAAGGGCGTCGGTGCTCCCGTCGGGAAGTTGTTCCCCCACCACCGATGGAGGTAGCTCGTTGGCTTGGTTGTCAGATGGGGAATGCTCCGTGGGGAGGGAAGGTGCACCTTCCTCTGTTAGCAGAGCTTTTCCCGTATCGATAGCAGTCCTCCTGCCAGAACTTCTTCGCACCATGATGGCTCTTTGTGCGTTTCCCACAGACGGCGCCAGATGAAGAGGGGCGATCTCGCGCTCCTCCTGAGCGGGGAGGAAGATGACCACGTACCCTTGAAGTATAAACTGTAAGAAGGGAAATCAGTTAGAGGTGCCCAGGGATAGATCCCCGGGGAAGACCCTCTGATGCTTAAGTCAGCACAAGTAGTAGAGCACAGATGCGAAGAGGAGAATTAGGAGGAAAGTGGGAGCGCGAGATTCCTCTCCACCAAAAGGTGAAGTGGTTCCTGCTCGGGCTTACTTAGGCATGCTTAAGCTTACTTAAGCTCACTTAAGCTCCTCCGTCACAGTTGGGCATGTCCTGTTTAAATAGTGGCCGGTTGTGCGAATTGATCCCTGTAAGCGGAGGGGTTCCAGGGGGGTTACGTCCTTCATGCGGGCTCCTTACGGTGCACGGACTCTTGGTTTACCTTGTCCCCTTGAACTTCCTGCCATTAAAGGATTCGCAACGGCTGAATCATTAAGCTTCCAACAGTGAGCCCGAGCGAATGGCACTTGTTCAGGAGTGGTCTCCCGAGGGATAAGTGCTGGGTCGGGATAAGGAATAGGGGGCTCCAAGGGAGCTTTTCCGATCGACTGATGCTTGGACTTCCCAACCCGAAGGCCGCCTAGGAAGCGCTTGTACTGAGTGAATTTTGGGGCTTCATAATAAGTGGGCCCGAGGGCTACCACTTTGGGGAGTTGAGCCTTGTTCGGTTCGGTTTGGACCTCGTTTGGCCTCTCCGTACGGGCGGTGAGATTTCCCCTCTCCAATTTCTTTTATTGTAATTTATTTATTTTGTTGTAATTTTTATACATTGCAAGTTAGTTTTAATTCATGTTTTAATTCCAATAATGTTGTTATTTTCAGTTTTACTTAGCACAAATTCCCTCAATCTCTCTAATCTCTCTTCATAAATTCTTTATCCTTCACCCTCTAAACTTCTTCTAAAGACAGTCAAGAGAAGCGGTTCCGATCTGGACGAGTGTATGTAGCCTTTCCCGACGACTCGTAAATCAAAGGCTCGAGGAAACGACGCCGTTATCATACCACGGCCGCACCAACTATCTCAACTTCATCTTTTTCATTTCACATTTACTTTTGTTTGATTAGATAGGTTTATTTCATGTTCTTTAAATTATGAAAATCCAAAACATTCATCAATTTTGTTTTAAAAAAAGAAAATCAAAGTTTTCAATCTCAACATTCCTCTCTGTGGATTCAACCCGTGCTCACCAGTGTAATACAGTTAATTTGTATTGTATTGTGAGTTCGGTATTTAATTTTGGTTGATTGCCGCAGGTTTTTAACGACGAACATTTCGGCACATCACCAGACGACCTTCCCCAACAAATAAATAGAGAAGTGTGGTACGAGGTGTAAGAACCAGATTTTGCCCTCTACACTTTTTGACACTGTCTGTGGGAACGTCGAGCAAAAACCCATGGCACCCCATGGAAGCTATCACAATGCTAGCAACCGTAGGCGTGGGTCCCATCAAGCCCCTGGCTCTCGCCAGGGCTCCCAGGAGGCTTCGTCCTCCCCCCGATCGCGACCAGAGGCCGCCGGCAATGAGCTCACGGAGATACGCCAACAAATCCAAGCCTTGACTGAGATCTGTCAAGGTCTTCTCAATAGGCCGACGGGGTAAGAACCCGCCCCTTCTGAACACCCTTAGAATGGAGTGTTGTGCCCCTGTGATTTTGATTATAGCAAACACTATGCGTTATCTGAACATCTGTGACATGATTTAGATCTCCATGATTTTGATGATAGCATATCATGAATCTGTGTCTGAATGATTGTTCTGCTTTGGGCATATGAACTGTACAGGGTAGTTCATGCATACAGCAAGTCCATACACTCTCTGCTGTTATCTTCATGCTTTTGCCAAGTCTACACATTGCAGTCTAGTCTGAATATCGTCAGCATAGAAAGTCTACACATTTCATTGCAGCATGCACACACAAGTCTACACAGTGGTCTTCATTCATGTGCACAGTTCGTGCATCAAGTCAGTACATTGTCTTTGCATAAGGCCACACAAAGTCTGTACATGCAATAGTCTTGCATACTTAAAGTCTGTACAGCGTTTGCCTAAGTCTATACAACCATCAGTTGTTAATTAAACAAGTCAATACATCATGTGCATCTCGCTATTAAGTATGTACATTGGCCAAGTCTGTACAGAGTCTTATTGCACTGGTCATCAAGTCTATACATCGGTTGGCTTGTGCATGCATCGTCCGGCAAAGTCTATACATCGCTTGCATCGTTAAGTCTATACATTGTCGCATGCATCGTTTAGCAAGTCTGTACATCGCTCACTTGCATGTTCATCAAGTCTGTACATCGTCCAGTCGTGTGAACATTGCATTCGGCAAGTCTGTACATTCTGCACATGAAGTCTATACATTGATTGCCTGCTCATGCATCACTCCTTTGGCAAGTCCATACATCGTGTAAGTCTATACATCGGCTTGTTCATGCATTCATCTCAAAGTCTGTACATCGGTGCGTCTTCTTAGCGTCTCTATGCTTCAAGCTTTCCAAAGTCTATACATTGTTATTGTTCAACGTCTCATATGCATATTTGAGTTGAAGTATGTACAGCCCAGGTCTGTACATCCGACCGTCTCATTCAGCGTCTAATTTATCAAGTCTATACACTCTTCACTGTAAAGTCTGTACAGCACCGTGTTCATGCTTCAAAGTCTGTACAACGTCATTTGCATGCACGTGTCCGTCTTACCCATCGTCTCATGCATCGTCTCATGCATTCACTAAGTCTACACATTGTGGCATGCACGAACTTCAGTGAAGACTGTACACACTTCAGTGCATATGTGCAAGTCTATACATTGTCAGGTCATCCACACTTGAAGTCTATACATTTCTTACCTTTACCTACGTTCAGAACACTAAGTATGTACATCGGTAAAGTCTACACATGGTTGCTTTGAAGCCGTATCAAAGTCTATACATTGCAGCTTGTTAGTGTTCAAGCTTTCCAAGCCTATACATTGCATATGTTTGTGCTTCACTCTGAGTCTGTACATTGCTTTGTCATGCACATAAACGTCTAAGTCTATACATTGCTTCATTGCATGCTACAAAGTCTGCTACAGGCACAGCAAGTCTGTACATTGGTTTCTCATGCACGTAAACATCAAGTCTATACACTCCTTATATTTGCATCGCATTCACTTCAAGTCTATACACTCTTGTGTCTGCATTGCATTCACTTCAAGTCTGCACACTTGTTGCCTGTATCTCATGCATTTGAAGTATGTACACTCGTGAATGTAATGTCTGTACATTCATTCTCGTTGTACATACCTTCTCATATGTGCACACTTCAATTGCTGCATCAAGTCTGTACAAGCTCAACTCATTCATCAAAGTGACTCGATGCATTCAGTCTTTCCTGTCAGATAAATTAACTTACACTGATAGTAAATTTTTTCTAACAGGACTGCTGATTCGAGGAGGTTAATGATGCACGTGATCCAAGAATAGGAGATGGCCCTGATCGTGACACATGGAACCACTGTACTGAAATGCTGCCACGTGGACTGAACCTTCTGGGCGGGAATTGTCGAGAGCACACGCCCTATCTGCTTGCTGCTGCTATAAAAGGAAGGCTTCTTCCTCAGAAGAAGATTGATGATGTTAGTCGTGAAAACAGAAGCAGAGAGAGTAGCAGAAGAAAGAAAAGAGAGATCGAGAGAGCCAACAGAAGAAGAAAAAGAGAGAACAGCAGAGAAAGAAGAGAGCTCGAGAAGGAAAGAGGAAGAGAGATCCATAGATTGAGAAGTGGAGAGGAGAGAGTTTTTCTTGAAGAATTGTTTAGTCCGTTCGTGGATCAAATCCAGAGCGACTATGCTCATTGGAGCTAACTGGTTTTTGTTTTTCCCTTTGTTGTTTTGGTTTTCCCTTTACTGCATTTACCATCCTTGTTCTTCCGATCCTCTGGTTTGAGGTCGGGTTCCCTCCTGGTCTGGAGGAAGAGAGATCTGTGATCTCTGGTTTGCCAGTGACGGGCTGTCACTAGCAGTTCCCCTCCGGTTTAGAGGAAGGGAGGTTTTCCTCCGGTTGGCAAGTGACTGGGTGTCACTTGTGTTTTCCCTCCGGTTTGAAGGAAGGGAGGTTTTCCTCCGGTTGGCAAGTGACTGGGTGTCACTTGTGTTTTCCCTCTGGTTTAGAGGAAGGGAGGCTCGCCCTCCGGTTCTGGTCTTGTGGGTAGCAAGTCAAGGTGTCAAGCTTCTGTGGGTTGCAGAGCTTGGTTTGAGGGATTTGTTTCCCTTGGTTTGTCAAGCTGTTTGGCAGCGTTTGTTTGCAGACTGAGTCTACTATTCTAGCTGTTGCTAGTGGAAGCCTCACTCCGGTTTGGAGTGAGGGGTGGATGTGGGTCTGTGGACCGAACCACCTTAAAAATCCATTGTCCATCATGGTTTGATTGCTTTGTCTGGTTGATTGATCTCACTAGATGCATGCTAGGAACGTGATCTTATTGGTTGTCCATGTTCTAGTGATTGATGGGGCATGCATCTTTGATGTTTGAGTATTTGTCCATCGAATCTGTGATCATCAACTCATACGGTTTTTAAATTGAAAAAAAAATCATTAGAAGATCCATTCACCCCCCCTCTGGATCTGCGTCTGTCTCATTATCCGCACCTAACAGTTGGTATCAGAGCGGGTTGCTGTGCATTGGATCCAACGATCCGCAGCAGATCCTGCATCTCTTGTGGTGCATTTCAGAGTGGGTTTTCTTGTGCTCGGTGTTTTGTTTCACTGGTTTAGTAGCTTGATTTGCTCATCTGCTTACTGTGCATTTATCATCTCTCGATGGCTAATCCCCTAATGTTCAGAGGTGATGACTTTGATCTATGGCTGGAAAAATTGCATCTGTATGTAAGGACAATTGATCCTGACCTTTGGAAGGTGATAACTCACGGTCCTCATAAAGTATCAAGGGATATATCTAAATGGACTGATAGGGATAGATTGAAGGATTCTGTCAACTCTAGAGCATTAGATTTAATGAAAGCATCACTTGACAGAGCTCTAATCTCATGTGTTTCTTCTTGCAGGTCCGCCAAGGAGATTCTTGAGAAATTGAAGCTTACCAGGAATCACAACACATGTATGATGGTGGACGTTGATGGACAGTAATAAGAAAATGAAGAAAAAGATGAAGATGAGGTATCTTCTAAATTTGAAAATTATGATATGGATGATTGGATTGAAGCATACAATGATTTGCTTGATTCTTACGAAAAAGTGAGAAAACGAAATAAATCTCTGAAAAAGAAGTTGAATAAACATGTGAATGTTAATTCTGGAGGTAAGGACATGGTAATTCTGAAGACAGAAAATGACATATTCAGAAGACAATTAAAAGATTTTGATTCTGTTAGTTCAGACTTAGATCATTTCAAATCTGAGAAACAAACTCTTATGAAACAAATTGGAATACACAAAAAGGAGAATCAAGAGCTTGTTTGTGAAATTGCTGAACTAAAAGAAAAACTTAGCTCGATTGATGATCAGGCTCATAACAATAATGTTGTTCAGAATGAAAAGTTGATAAAAGATTTAGAGTGTGTTAACTCTGAATTGAAAAACATGAAATCTGAAAATGAAATACTCAAAAACCAGCTCAAGAAATTTGAACACAAATCTATGAGTCTTGAAAAAGAAAACAGATTGATTTATGAGAAACTGGAGGCTGATAAAATAATAAAACTAGAGATTCCGAAAAATCTCGACCAACTTCAATCAGAAAAATAACAAGAAATGTTTTATGAATGTCAGTTTTTCTCAGATGAATGGGTTCTTGATGATGAACTCCTAGAGCAGAATAGTAAACTGAAAGAGGAAATCAATGAGTTGAAACATCTAAACACACAACTGTCAGATAGGCTATTGTCAATTGAAAAAGGCAAGTGTGTGAGCATAGATAATTCTGATAGGTTGGTGGATGCTGAACAAAAAAATTGAGAGTCTAAAAACCATCAACCAAATATTGAGTGGAAATGTCACTTGCTGTGAACAGAAGATAGCTGGATATGAGCTTACAATCACATCCCTTCAACAAGAAGTTGATGATCTTTACAAGTCCCTATCTGAAGCTGACACTGAAATAAAGTTAAAACAGGAAGTAGAAAAACTCAATAGTCTGAATGATGCCTTGCATCAATAAGTCATTTCCTGTGAAACAGATCTGTCCAAATATGAAGCTAATATTGCTGTCTTAAACTCTGAGATCCAAGATTTGAAAAACTCTCTATCAAAATTTGTCAAAGGTAAGGACAATTTGAATAAGCTTCTTGGAAATAATGTTAGCTTTCAGAGAGAGGGACTGTGTTACAGTCCGACAAACAAAAGGAGTAATGGGAATAAAACTTCTACTGTGTTTGTCAAAACTTCTAATTAGAACACAACCTCTGCTCCTTCTGTTTTTCAATTCACTGCACAAAAGTCCACTGTCAGTTCCAAAACTGTAGAACAAACTCAAAAATTGAAAAAAAATGAAAATCTACAGAAGAAGGACAAAGACACTCATGCTGGTACTAAGAATGCTGCACACAAGTCACATGATCTCTCACACACTCATACTAAAAAGGGGTCATGTTATCATTGTGGGAAGGTAGGTCATGTAATGGAAGATTGTAGATTGTTGTTAAAGGATGAGCATGCTAGTGAAACATCACATTCTAGAAATTCTTTTGATAGAAATCATGCTACTAGAAAGCCTGATGCTTCATGTTACTATTGTGGGAAGCATGGTCATCTCATGAATGAATGCTTTATCATGAAAGAAGACAATAAATTGCATGCCAGGTCTTCCATGCATCTTCATGGTCCATATGGAACTAAACACAAGTCTAGTCAGCACATTGTGTGCTTTAACTGCAATAAGCCTTGGCACAAGGCTGCTGAGTGCTGGTTTGGATCCACTTGGGGTAAAAATGATTTTCATAGAAGAAATTCTTTTGCTTGCTCTCACTGTGGGAAGAATGGCCATACAGTCAAGAACTGTTGGCATGTTCAGAAGAACTCTGTTAACCCCTATGTTGTCAAATTCCCTACAAAAACATTTGCAAGATTCTCATGCTATAACTGTGGGAAGCCAGGCCATAGATCTGCTGAATGTTGGCTGATTAAGAATAAGAATCAAACTGTTCATGCATACAACAGAAAATCTTATGATCATGTTTATAAACCTCATACTGCTGTTAATATGCATCATAAGAACCAAAAATCAGTCATTTCATGTAGATATTGTGGAAAGTATGGTCACTCTATGGACAATTGCTACCTGATGGTTCATGATGACCATGTTGCTAAGAATTTGTTTAGAACACCTGTCAGGGCTAACGCAGGACCCAAAGCTGCTTGGGTCCCTACAAGATCAAAATGATCTAAAACTTTGCAGGTGTGCCTTGGACTGAGGAATAAAGAGGGGTAAATTAAACCAAGACACCCAAGTTGATAAAGCCCCTTTCAGGTAAATTCTCTGCACTTCCTGTTCTTAGATTTACTGCATAGCATGTTAAATCTATTTTTGCATATTCATTCATCATGTGCATTGTCAAATTTGATTCTCTGAACTCTCCTAATCTGAAGTCTATGTTTTACACTCATCACTGTTGATGGACATTGCCTGATTAAGAATTCTCTGCAAACATCTGAATTTCACATGATTTGCTTTTTAATGATAGTCTGAATTTGCATATGCAGCCATTGAAAAATCTGATGCTCTTAGGACTGTTGGTATTGCATTATCATGCAGTTCCACCATGGTATATTAAATGGTAAGCTACTAAAAGGCAGGTGAATTCTGTCTGGAGGGTCTTACTATGTGTGAGATGGTCCTTTAGACCAAGTTCTCCGCCTAGTACCATGGGTCATATTGCTTGATAGAGCAGTCTGAATTTGCATGAATCTCAAACTCATATGTTCAGTCTTCATTGCAAACATTGCATATAGTCAGGGGGAGTTTGGTTATCCCTGCATAATGTTCATGACATTCATGTTCAGGAAATATCTCTAGGAGAGTCATTTCATTTGCGTGCATGTAGAGCAGTGGATTGCATATCATCAAATTTGAAGAATCTAAAAAGAAATGACTCATTGCATCTAGACAGGGGGAGCATTTTTGATTTCTTTAGTCTGTCACACTGATCACTTTTTGTCTAGTTATCTGAATAACTCTCATGTGTTCTCACACTCTCTCCTGATGATGAATTCTGCCTTCTATTCATTAAGTTTATTTGAAGAAGAGCTTCTCTCAACTTTCTTCATGGCACTCCTGTCAGCTGATCTGTCTGTATTCCAGACTCAGCTATTGATTCTGTCTGCTAGCTTGTTCTTATCTCAAGGAAAGATTTTAGTCAGTGCACCCTAATCATAAATCAGACATATTCTAAAAAGAAGAATCTTCTATTATACTGGCTTAAGAATGTCTGATGAATCAAATTGATTTAAGACTAATGTATTTATTAGGTTTTGATGTAAAAGACCTGAAAATATCTGAATCATCATGCTTAATAAATCTTAACCAATTGTCTCATGAACTTCATGCAAAATCTTCTGAAAACTGAAATTTTAAAAGACATGGCTATCCTTGGTCAAGATACATGTAGAAGGTATTATTTTTAAACATTTCAGTGTACTGAGCATTGTTTGAAAAATCTGAAAACATTTAAAAATTTTAAAGCAAGAGCAATGACTTTGGTCACAGAGAAACTGGGTTCTCTATCACAGAAATAGAGTAAGCCTAGGTCATGAAGTGCCATAGTTACCTCTCTTATAAAAATGATTAAAAATCTGGCAGAGCAATGGCATGGTTGTGTTGAGTAACTGGGGATTCTGGCCTCTCATCAAGGTGTCTCCTCATGTAAAAAGATACTCCATTGCTAACTCTGTTCTCCTTGAGAGGCAATATAGTTGTCACACTGAGTAACTGGGTCACTTCACCTAAGACGTGTTGTGCCTCACGTAAAAAGGTGTTGACTGAACCAAACTTGCTCAAGAAAAATGAGTGCTGTTCAATAGAAAAATCTAAAAAACTAAAGACAAGTTCAGTCACATTTATCTCTGTTTAATCTTAATATTATCTTGTGTAACTTCCATAGGAGTCATTGAATTTAAATGAGTAAGATGGAAGGAGGTTAAACATGAATATCAAATGAGTTGTTGGTTCATCTTTATTAAAAGGTGTTTCAGATATGAGTATTGAATTTTCTTGATAAACTTTGAATACATCACTCTTAAATCATGATGGTAAGTTTAAACTCATTCATAATCTATTATAATTGAAGAATCTGAAATTCGTTTACAAAGATTTAGGAATTTGGTGTGCTAATGAAAATCTTGCTTCCTCATTTATTCATTGTGCTTACAGATTGTGGTAATCCTTGAGTGCCTATGTACTTTTGCTGATAGATGCTTATCTCCTCTTGACATACCTCAACTCCTTTCTGGCTTTAAGGGGGAGATTAACCTGCTTGTCACATGTTGTGCATGATTTGATCTGAATGTATAGGAGAGCATTCTGCTGCATCATTGACTTGTTTTATGCTTCATTGTTTAACTGCCTCTGTGTCTTTCATGTCTAAATGACTGAGTCAAAGGGGGAGTATTTTCTTTATTCATATCATGTATGCTTGTATTTCTTATCTCAAACTATTTTTCTTTTTGATGAAGTCAAAGGGGGAGAATAGTTTGACATGAGTCAGTGTGACTCATAGTGTTGCCATCATCAAAAAGGGGGAGATTGTTGTTCCCCTGTGATTTTGATGATAGCAAACACTATGAGTTATCTGAACATCTGTGACATGATTTAGATCTCCATGATTTTGATGATAGCATATCATGAATCTGTGTCTGAATGATTGTTCTGCTTTGGGCATATGAACTGTACAGGGTAGTTCATGCATACAGCAAGTCCATACACTCTCTGCTGTTATCTTCATGCTTTTGCCAAGTCTACACATTGCAGGCTAGTCTGAATATCGACAGCATAGAAAGTCTACACATTTCATTGCAGCATGCACACACAAGTCTACACAGTGGTCTTCATTCATGTGCATAGTTCGTGCATCAAGTTAGTACATTGTCTTTGCATAAGGCCACACAAAGTCTGTACATGCAATAGTCTTGCATACTTAAAGTCTGTACAGCGTTTGCCTAAGTCTATACAACCATCAGTTGTTAATTGAACAAGTCAATACATCGTGTGCATCTCGCTATTAAGTATGTACATTGGCCAAGTCTGTTCAGAGTCTTATTGCACTGGTCATCAAGTCTATACATCGGTTGGCTTGTGCACGCATCGTCCGGCAAAGTCTATACATCGCTTGCATTGTTAAGTCTATACATTGTCACATGCATCGTTTAGCAAGTCTGTACATCGCTCACTTGCATGTTCATCAAGTCTGTACATCGTCCAGTCGTGTGAACATTGCATTCGGCAAGTCTGTACATTCTGCACATGAAGTCTATAAATTGATTGCCTGCTCATGCATCACTCCTTTGGCAAGTCCATACATCGTGTAAGTCTATACATCGGCTTGTTCATGCATTCATCTCAAAGTCTGTACATCGGTGCGTCTTCTTAGCGTCTCTGTGCTTCAAGCTTTCCAAAGTCTATACATTGTTATTGTTCAGTGTCTCATATGCATATTTGAGTTGAAGTATGTACAGCCCAGGTCTGTACATCCGACCGTCTCATTCAGCGTCTAATTTATCAAGTCTATACACTCTTCACTGTAAAGTCTGTACAGCGCCGTGTTCATGCTTCAAAGTCTGTACAACGTCATTCGCATGCACGTGTCCGTCTTACCCATCGTCTCATGCATCGTCTCATGCATTCACTAAGTCCACATTGTGGCATGCACGAACAAACAAGTCTGTACACACTTCAGCACTTAAAGTCTGAACGTTCTTCAGCAGAGTCTGTATACACTTCAGCACTTAAAGTCTGAACATCCTTCAGTGAAGACTGTACACACTTCAGTGCATATGTGCAAGTCTATACATTGTCTGGTCATCCACACTTGAAGTCTATACATTTCTTACCTTTACCTACGTTCAGAACACTTAGTATGTACATCGGTAAAGTCTGCACATGGTTGCTTTGAAGCCGTATCAAAGTCTATACATTGTAGCCTGTTAGTGTTCAAGCTTTCCAAGCCTATACATTGCATATGTTTGTGCTTCACTCTGAGTCTGTACATTACTTTGTCATGCACATAAACGTCCAAGTCTATACATTGCTTCATTGCATGCTACAAAGTCTGCTGCAGGCACAGCAAGTCTGTACATTGGTTTCTCATGCACGTAAACATCAAGTCTATACACTCCTTATATTTGCATCGCATTCACTTCAAGTCTATACACTCTTGTGTCTGCATTGCATTCACTTCAAGTCTACACACTCGTTGCCTGCATCTCATGCATTTGAAGTATGTACACTCGTGAATGTAATGTCTGTACATTCATTCTCGTTGTACATACCTTCTCATATGTGCACACTTCAATTGTTGCATCAAGTCTGTACAAGCTCAGCTCATTCATCAAAGTGACTCGATGCATTCAGTCTTTCCTGTCAGATAAATTAACTTACACTGATAGTAAATTTGTTCTAACAGGACTGCTGATTCGAGGAGGTTAATGATGCACGTGATCCAAGAATAGGAGATGGCCCTGATCGTGACACATGGAACCACTGTGCTGAAATGCTGCCACGTGGATTGAACCTTCTGGGCGGGAATCGTCGAGAGCACACGCCCTATCTGCTTGCTGCTGCTATAAAAGGAAGGCTTCTTCCTCAGAAGAAGATTGATGATGTTAGTCGTGAAAACAGAAGCAGAGAGAGTAGCAGAAGAAAGAAAAGAGAGATCGAGAGAGCCAGCAGAAGAAGAAAAGAGAGAACAACAGAGAAAGAAGAGAGCTCGAGAAGGAAAGAGGAAGAGAGATCCATAGATTGAGAAGTGGAGAGGAGAGAGTTTTTCTTGAAGAATTGTTTAGTCCGTTCGTGGATCAAATCCAGAACGACTGTGCTCATTGGAGCTAACTGGTTTTTGTTTTTCCCTTTGTTGTTTTGGTTTTCCCTTTACTGCCTTTACCATCCTTGTTCTTCCGATCCTCTGGTTTGAGGTCGGGTTCCCTCCTGGTCTGGAGGAAGAGAGATCTGTGATCTCTGGTTTGTCAGTGACGGGCTGTCACTAGCAGTTCCCCTCCGGTTTGGAGGAAGGGAGGTTTTCCTCCGGTTGGCAAGTGACTGGGTGTCACTTGTGTTTTCCCTCCGGTTTGGAGGAAGGGAGGTTTTTCTCTGGTTGGCAAGTGACTGGGTGTCACTTGTGTTTTCCCTCTGGTTTAGAGGAAGGGAGGCTCGCCCTCCGGTTCTGGTCTTATGGGTAGCAAGTCCAGGTGTCAAGCTTCTGTGGGTTGCAGAGCTTGGTTTGAGGGATTTGTTTCCCTTGGTTTGTCAAGCTGTTTGGCAGCGTTTGTTTCCAGACTGAGTCTGCTATTCTAGCTGTTGCTAGTGGAAGCCTCACTCCGGTTTGGAGTGAGGGGTGGATGTAGGTCTGTGGACCGAACCACCTTAAAAATCCATTGTCCATCATGGTTTGATTGCTTTGTCTGGTTGATTGATCTCGCTAGATGCATGCTAGGAACGTGATCTTATTGGTTGTCCATGTTCTAGTGATTGATGGGGCATGCATCTTTGATGTTTGAGTATTTGTCCATCGAATCTGTGATCATCATCTCATACGGTTTTTAAATTGAAAAAAAAATCATTAGAAGATCCATTCACCCCCCCTCTAGATCTGCGTCTGTCTCATTATCCGCACCTAACATGGAGGGGCTCCTACCGTAGCCAATTCCCATCGGGTGCGGGAGACCTCCCGCACTGGTCTCTCGCGCCTCCGCCACGCAATCCCGACGCTCGCGCAGCTCTCCCCCACCAAGGGTACGCAGCCCGCTACACTCGAATCCGGAGATGGCCCAGCGGCTCTAGCATATCGACGAAATAGAGGACAAAGTCTATTATCTGGATGACGTCCTACACACCACCAAGAGCCGCGGCCTCATCGACAACGATCAGGACTTCCATGCCCCCTTCTCTCGGGAAATCATGGAAGCCCCCATCCCGCCGAAGCTACAGTTGCCATCATTTACCCCCTACGACGGCACCACCGACCCGGCTGACCACATGCATAGTTTTGAGTCCAATCCTGGTGTTCCACCGGGCTTTGGACGTTGTGAAATGCCTGGCCTTCGTTACGACCCTCCGGGAGAACGCCCGGGCATGGTTCAAGTCTCTACCGGCTGAGACCATTTCCTCCTTCCAGCAGCTGAAGAACCTATTCAAGGAGAATTTTATTGGTTGTCGAAAGGAAGCGAAGTCTGCGGTGAGCCTGCTCGCCATCAGACAGGGATGCGAGGAGACACTCTGGGACAACGTCTCCCACTTCCGAGCAGAGGCGCTTCGGATTCCGTGCCTCAACATCAGCATCGCCACCACCGCCCTGACTCGGGGAACTCGGGACTCCATCCTTCGGTGATCACTCAGAGTCGAAGCCCCAATGACCCTGACCAACCTCCTCACCTTGGCGTAAAAGCATGCAAGATGCGAGGAGAACACCGCAGCCCTGGGCCGCACGGCCGGAACAGATCGGTCTGACCATAAGAGATCGCTAACTCGCCTCGAGAGGGGCAGAACAAGTGAGAGCGACGAGACTGAGATCGTCGCGACCGCCCAGAAAATAAACAAAGGGGCCAGTACCGCCACTACACGCCCTTGACAGCTCCTCCCGACCAAATCTTAATGGAGGTCCGCGAGGAACCCTTCCTCCAGTGGCCTCCCAAGATGAAGTCGGACCCGAGGACGAGGAGCAAGAAGAGATACTACCGCTTCTACCACGACCATGGTCACGACACGACCGACTGTGTCAACCTGAAGGACTCCATCGAGGACCTCATCCAGTGAGGATTCCTCGACAAGGTCATCGCCAAGGCCGCGGAGAAGCGACAGCGTGAGCGAACCCCTCCGCCCCTCGACAACCGACCCAACGGGAAGGAGATCATGATGATCTCTGGGGGCTGGCCTTGGGCAGAGATAGCTCCAGCCGACGTCGACGGTACGCATCAGCTATCAATGCTGTGTAGCAGGGCGATAGCAGCCGATGAAAAGCTACTGCCCGAGAGCACCTCAAAGACCCTATCATCTTTTCAGACGATGACTTAGATGGTGTAACCACTCCCCACTTTGACATTTTGGTGGTCTCGGCCACCATCAACCAATGTACCGTACGGCGCATTTTAGTTGATAATGAAAGAGGACCCGATGTTTTCGTATGACTGTCTAGTACTCATGGGTGTGGATTTGTCACGGATTACACCACTGCACACACCTTTGTACGATTTTTCGACACCACGGTCCTCCCGGAAGGGCGTATATCGTTGTCGGTTACGTTCAGGACCGCGCCCAGGGACGTAACGTTCCTAGCAGACTTCACGGTGGTCCGCAGAATGACCGGGTACAACATCATCATTGGGTGAGGTATCCTCAGCACTCTTCGTGGTGTCCCTTCCTCGTATAACCAGAAGATCAAGTTCCCCACTCCTCGCGGAGTGGGGGAAGTCCGAGGATATCAAAGGGAGTCCAGAAGGTGCTACCTCATCTCGACGCGCGACAGACAAGCCAAGGAAGCACCGCACGAAAAGAAGGCAAGGACGGAGGACCCAGGTTCGAGCATGAGCACTCCGGTGGAGGATCTATACCTCATCCATGTGGGGGAAGATCCGAGCAGGACGCTGAGGATCGGGGCCACCTTGTCCGAGTAGGAGAACGAGTCTTATACCAGCTTCTTAATGGCAAACCAAGACGTGTTCGCCTGGTCCGAGGATGAACTCCCCGGAATCCCACCAGAAATCATAACTCACCAACTGAAGTTGGACCCAACCTGTTGCCCGGTTCAGCAGCACAGGAGGCGTTGCAACCTCGAGCGACAGGCCATTATCAGGGAAAATGTGAGTGAGAAATTATGCTCAGGGCTACTACAACCCACCCGGTACCCCGACTGGGTAGTCAATGTAGTCCTTGTCCCTAAGAACAACGGGAAGTGGCAAATGTGCGTAGACTACACCGATCTCAACAAACCTATGCCAAAAGATAGCTTTCCCATGCCACGAATAGATTAGTTAGTCAATGCCACAGCCGAGCACGAGATGTTGAATTTTCTGGATGCCTATTCTTAGTATCATCAGATCAGCATGCATGGGCCCGACCAGGATAAGATGACATTCGTCACTGATCATGGCCTATACTGCTATACCTGCATGCTGTTCGGGTTGAAGAACGCAGAGGCCACCTACCAGTGCCTGGTCAACCACATGTTCGATCCACAGATCGGCCGCAACATGGAGGTCAACATCGACGACATGCTCATCAAAAGCCTCCGGGCGGTTGAACACCTTAAAGACCTAGCGGAGACGTTCGTGATGCTCAGAAAGTACAACATGAAGCTCAATCCAAGTAAATGCGCGTTTGGAGCAAAATCAGATAAATTCCTCAGATTCCTCGTCACCCATAGGGGAATAGAGGCAAACCCCGATCAAATCTGAGCGGTGCTGGACATGAAGCGGCTGATGCGAGTGAGGGATGTACAGTGCCTCACTGGCCGCATCGCTGCCTTAACTCGGTTCCTGTCCCAAGCAGCGGAGATATGCCTTCCCTTCTTCCGGCTCATCAAGCAAGCCAACAGGGCCCCAGAGAAGAAAGGGAAGATCGAATGGGACCAGGAGTGCGAGCAGGCGTTCGAAGAACTGAAGCAGGTACTTAGCGTCTCCTCTCGTACTCTCCAAGCTGCAGAGAAGAGAACAACTACTCATGTACCTGTCGGTGACTCCGAGCACGATGAGCGCAGTTCTCGCACGGGAGGAAGGCAACATCATGAAGCCCATCTACTTTGTAAGCCGAGCATTACAGGGGCCAGAGTTCTGGTATTCGCGGACTTTGAAATTCGCGCTGGCTTTAATCACGGTAGCTCACAAGCTACGACTGTACTTCTTGGCTCACCCAATCGCCATCCTCACCGATCAACCCCTGTGCCAAATCCTCCAAAATCCTGATGCCTCGGGAAGGTTGATTAAGTGGGCGATCGAGTTGGGCGAGTTTGATATCAAGTTTCGCCCGATGACTACAATAAAGGCTCAGGCCCTCGCTGATTTCGTTGCCAAGTGCACGATACCAGAAGAGGGTTCGCCCGAACAATCCTCGGGGACAATATGGGAACTCTACGTTGACGTATCTTCTTGCGCCACTGGCAGTCGAGTAGGGCTGGTCCTGTTGTCCTCTGAAGGGATAGAGCTGCAATACGCCCTCATCTTCAACTTCCCAACTACGAATAATGTGGCTGAGTACGAAGCGCTCCGCTCAGAGCTACAAATGGTGAAACAGCTGGGGGCAACTAGCGTACGAGCCTACAGTGACTCCATGCTCGTCGCCAATCAAGTCAAGGGAGAGTTTGAGGCACGGGAGTCGGCAATGATCAAATATCTTGAGAAGGCCAAGGCAGCTTCCGCAGAGTTCTCCCGTTTCGAGATGGTGCACATCCTAAGGGAGGAAAATGTCTGAGCAGACGCTCTATCTCGTTTAGCGTCATCAACGACAACCTCTAACTCAAAGTTCATCCTGATAGAAGAGTTGTCGGCACCGAGCATAGAAGAGCCGATGCCCCAAGTGAACGCCATAGACTACGAACCCTCATGGATGGATCCACTCTTAGACTTCCTCATATGACAACAACTTCCAAGCAACCACATCGAGGCCCGTCGTACGCGAGCACGCTCAGCGCACTTCACGATGGTTGATGGCCGTCTATATAGGTGATCACTTTCAGCTCCGTTGCTGAAGTGCTTGTTCCCAATAGAGGCCATGCAAGCTATACATGAAGTACATGAAGAGCTTTATGGGAGTCACATAGGGGGGCGAGCACTCGCGCGAACCCTCATCCAGCAAGGATACTGGTGGCCGACGTTGCAGCAAGATTGCCTTGACTACGTCCGAAGTGCCATCAATGTCAAAATTTCTCCAACCTGCACCACCAGCCAGCGACGCAACTACACGCCCTGATGGAGCCACACCCATTTGCTCGGTGGGGGGTAGACATACTGGGTCCTTTCCCCGAGGCTCAAGGGAGGAAGAAGTCCTCATGGTTGCCATCAATTATTTCACCAAATGGGTCAAGGCAGAACCTTTATGGAAGATCACAACTGAAGCAACATGGAAATTCATGCTGTGGAACATTATTTGCCGGTTCAAAATCCCTCGAGTCCTCACAACTGACAATGGCCGGCAGTTTGCAAGCGTCGCCTTTCAAGAAAAGTGCTCGGAGCTGGGGATCTGGAACCACTATACATCAGTGGGACATCCCCAGGCAAATGGGTTAGTGGAGAATGCTAACAGGACACTCCTCCACGGCATCAAGACCCACCTAGAACAGGCTGGTGACTCGTGGGTTGTTACGCCCCGAACCGATAGCAGCGGAACGTGTCGTTTGCTCGGAACGTGGCAGATAAACAGTCGTGTCAATCAAAGCATAGCCATAAGATAAGATATAATTTGAACAAATAAGAATTTTATTTCAAATATAAGTTTATTACAAATTGGACCCAAATAAAAAGACTCAATAAAGAAAAATTACAATGGACTCTCTAATTAAACTTGACATGAACATAATGACATAGACCATGAGGTTCATCTAAGTTACCGGAGCACTCATCACTCTTGCCCTTGCCCATCATGTTCGGTCTCGTCGTCACTATGGCCATTACCTGAAAAATATTGAAAAACACTAGGTGAGCGAACGCTCAGTAGGTTTTAATATCTCAAGCTCCAAGCTAGCTTTAAGTAGTTAACAATTTAACATGAACATGCAAGTCATGCAAGGTATCATAACCAAGAACTATAATGGCACGAGCTAGATTAATAATCCGGAGACAATATAATTAAGGAGTGCATACATGACAATAGATAAATTTCAAGTGCTATGAAGACAATAGATAGACGGGTCAATAATTCTAAGAACATTCATGATGAGATAGCAAGTTTTTCAATAAGGTTTTCAAGAGCATTATGAGCAGACAATAACAATCATTTCAATAAGGCATTCACTTTCACTAGAACATTTCACGTGACTATCACTTTGTAAGATTGGCCATATACATTTAGGAGTTCAATATTTGAGTAACAATCACTTGTGGAATGTCATAGATCAATCTAACTTTTGGTTGGCGCAATGCCACACCCGATCAATTATGATACCGGTACACGTTTGGACTTTGCCTCGCCCTTGGGATCAGATCCGGACCCCATCACTTTTATGTTCTAGCATTGAGTATCAATTTGTTTGGACCCATAGCCCCTTTTGTGTCTAGACCAACTCCACTTAAATAATGGCCAAAGAGTTCCAAGGATCAAGCATGTAGGAACTTTAGGGTAGATTTCATAAAGCATAGAGTTCAAGGATAGAACTTGAACAAGGATGATATATCGATAAATCGCATGAGAAATGATGACATATCACGAAACTGGGTAATTGACGTCCACTCAGTCGCCACCAATTTCAGAAACAGCGTCCACTGCAGTGGTCGCTTATTCTTATGAATCAGAACAAGCTTGAAGAAATAGCGTCCATATCCAGGGCGCTAAAACAGTAATTTGCGTCCATTGGCTGGCCGCCAATTCTATTTGGCGTCCGTGTACAGGTCACAAATTCCAGACAGAACACAGACTTCTCAAAGAGGCCAGAAACAGTGCTCTATGAGGGCTAAAGCATCACGTTTCTTCAGAGTGACGAGACAAACAAGGGTTCCAGGGTTTTTAGGGTACAACCAGCTCGACTGTCCTGAGGGAATCCAAGGCTAGCGTAGACTTACGGAGGTCTCAATGAAGAAAGTACCGGTCCGAAGGAAGGAATATCCTGCGGAGGGTCCAATCATCACCAAGAGTTGTGGGTGTAAACGATAAAGCAAAACATGGACCAAGTCTCAGATATGAGATAGTGGTGCCAAGATCTGGCAGTCAATGGATCAAAACACGAGTGGAAAACAGTCACAGGAAATTTGCGTCCATTCAGTGGTCTCCCATTAAAATTGGCGTCCACTGACTGAACGATGTTTCAGTAAATTGGCGTCCTTAATCAAGGCGCACATACCTTTTTATTTTTCTTGACATATATATGTTTTTCAGGAATAGCGTCTTTTCAAACAGGCACACATTATTTTCTTCAGGAATTTACGCCTATTTAATCGGGCGTACATTCCTTACTAATTTTAGCATATTTATTCCTTTTTCAGAATTTACAGGAAATAGTGCCTCTTTAAGAGGGCGCAAATTCTGGAAGGTGAGACAGTTCGTCTGGTCACAGTTTCTTTTATTATTTATTTTAGGACCAATTTGCGTCTGTGTACACGGGCGCAGGTTTAAATAGGCGACAGGGTTCTAGTTGTCCATTCTTTTTAACGTTTTATACTGCAACACATCCACTGGATACGGTTACAGATACAACAGTACAGATATTTCCACGTTTTACTGTTCATTAGGAGATGAACAGTACTACTTTCAATTCAAGAAGATTTTCATGAAACTGAAGACATAGGAAAATAGAGAAAATTACAGGGATTCCAGAAATATGCATTACATGTTTTTTAGGTACATGGTTCTATAGTTATTAAATTTTGAGCATGTAGTAATTATTAATTATCTAAAAAGAATTAGCGGTAATATTACTGTCGCTGATTAATTAGCGTTCGTTTGGACGGGTGCAGGTTCTTGGAAATAACAGCTACGTAGTGGTCGCTACTTACTTTCATGTAGTAATGATTTCAAGACTTTCCAAAACCATATTTTAGGCATGCTATAAACAATCAGGAAGATTCATGGGAGATAGTCTACATGCTCTAGTGATCTAACATGATATCTACTTGGGTTTTGCTTGGGAGATTGCCTACCTTTATGTCGCTTTAACAAGGAATAAGAAGTAGCAGGGGATGAAGAAGACAGAGGAACAACTGCAGCAGCAACACATAGCAACTATAGTAGATGAACGACGGAGGAAGCAGACGGGAAGAAGAACAAATGTAGCACCACGTTCAATCAACGGCGGAAAGCACACGACAACTAGCAACAGCCACAACATGCAAAATGAAGAAGATGAGAAGACGAGGGTGACGATCTCATGCACGGGACGTCGACGCGGCAGCACCTTCGAACGCACGAGCAGTAACCCTCATGCGTTCGATTGGGCTGGATACTTATAGGGAGAGAACCTAATATGTGGGTAGAATCCTAATAGAAATCAAGTTTCCCATGCAATAATCCTACTGGGTTTCATATTTCCATGTTAATCCCATCCTTTCCTCAACCGCAGCCACCCTATCCTTGTTGGTTTCAAAACCCTAAGGTCCCATGCGTATACCGAACGTGAGAAGGGTCGGTGGCCTTTTGAGAATATATATTTATATATACATATTCCTTTATGCGTTTTAGACTTAACCCTCTTAAGGCCCAAAAGCTTTTAGGTCTCTTTTAAGCCCATTAACTGTTGGGTTTTATTCTTAATAGAGTTTAATACGTGAAAGGGGTTTTTATGTGGATTTTTAACGTAAGGCTTAGTGGGCTTTTATCTTTGAGAATTTATTTGTCATGGATTTCGAAGCCCACTCATTTAATATGAATACTCATTTAACTATTTCTATTTTACTTATCTCTAAATTTTTATCTTTCATAATTGCTATATGACTAATATTAATATTTATTTTTTATTAAATTTTCGGGGTGCTACACCCTCCCCCACTTAAAAGAATTTGGTCCCCAAATTCACACGATTTTTCTTTCCATAGCAGTGGGGTAAAATCACCATACTTAAAACATGTATTCTAGCAAGATCCATTCTTATAGAATGCTAAGAACTCAGATCACCATATCCAATAGGATGGGTTGGAGTTACCTTCCAATGCTTGAAGTCTACTCTGACGCTTTGGTCCGCCTTGTTGTTGCTCTCATGGCGCTTTCTCCTTCAAAAGTGGACAGTGGGCGATTCTATGATCCTCACTCCTGCAACGAATGCACTTCCCGAGTTTGTACCAACACTCCTCCGGTTTGTGCCCTCCTTTCTTGTAATGCTCACATTTTTCCTTGGCCGGAATAACTTGTTGATCATCATTCCAGGGTTTCTTATCCTTCCGGGAACCATGATCTCCATTGGACCTCTTCTTGCCATTCACGGGTTCCCTGTTCTTGGATCCATTCGCTAACTCCTTCTTGGCAATTTTCCCCTTGATTCGTTCCATCATATTCATAGCATCTTCTAATAGTTGCGCTTTCCTAACCATCTCCGTGTAAGTTTGAATTTCTAATGGCGCTAATTGAGGAATAAGCTCCACCTTTAAGCCATTCATAAATCTCCTTGCTCTCATCTTCTCCATATGGACTAAATGTGGTGCATATCGGGCCAATCTAGAAAACTTCGATTCATAATCTACTACTGATAGACTATGTTGTTTTTGTGCCGCGAACTCCATTGCCTTCTTCACTCAGATTCTCTCCAAAAAATATTTCTCATTAAAGTGTTCTAGGAACTCATCCCTTGTGACTTGATCGTTGGGAAAGATCGCTTCCACGGATCCCCACCATGCCCGAGCATCCTTTTCTAGTTGATAAGTTCCTAATAGTACCTTCTCTTGGTCGGTACACTGCATAACCCTGAAAGTTCTCTCTATGTCTTGTACCCAATTCTTTGCTTCATTCGGGTCGGTAGACCCACTAAACTTAGGGGGATTCATCTTTTAGAACTTCTGATGCAAATCCCTGGCTCCATGTTGGACTCCACCTTGTGCAACTTGTTGTAATGCCTGAGTCAACCCATGGACGGTTCGATGCATCTCTCTCCATTGAGCTCTTTTGGCAGCCATTTTAGCCTACAAAATAATTTTTAAGGTAATGATTACTCACATCTGGACATTAATTTAACGTAGACAAGTCACATTCTTATTAGTTAGCCCATAGCTCTACCCAATCTCACGGAATTCCTATAGGATGATAGACAGGGATGACTCAATCTATAACTTGGACTTGTTGACCTAGGGATTTAGAAAGTCTAGGCTCTGATACCACCTTCTATCACGTCCCGAACCGATAGCAGCGGAACGTGTCGTTTGCTCGGAACGTGGCAGATAAACAGTCGTGTCAATCAGAGCATAGCCATAAGACAAGATATAATTTGAACAAAATAAAATTTCATTTCAAATATAAGTTTATTACAAATTGGACCCAGATAGAAGGACTCAATAAAGGAAAATTACAATGGACTCTCCAATTAAACTTGACATGAACATAATGACATAGACCATTAGGTTCATCTAAGTTGCCGGAGCACTCATCACTCTTGCCCTTGCCCATCTTGTTCGGTCTCGTCGTCACTATGGTCATTACCTGAAAAATATTGAAAAACACTAGGTGAGCGAACGCTCAGTAGGTTTTAGTATCTCAAGCTCCAAGCTAGCTTTAAGTAGTTAACAATTTAACATGAACATGCAAGTCATGCAAGGTATCGTAACCAAGAACTATAATGGCACGAGCTAGATTAATAATTCAGAGACAATATAAAGGAGTGCAGACATGACAATAGATAAATTTCAAGTGCTATGAGGACAATAGATAGACGGGTCAATAATTCTAAGAACATTCATGATGAGATAGCAAGTTTTTCAATAAGGTTTTCAAAAGCATTATGAGCAGACAATAACAATCATTTTAATAAGGCATTCACTTTCACTAGAACATTTCACGTGACTATCACTTTGTAAGATTGGCCATATACATTTAGGAGTTCAATATTTGAGTAACAATCACTTGTGGAATGTCATAGATCAATCTTGCTTTTGGTTGGTGCAATGCCACACCCGATCAATTATGATACCGGTACACGTTTGGACTTTGCCTCGCCCTTGGGATCAGATCCGGACCCCATCACTTTTACGTTCTAGTATTGAGTATCAATTTGTTTGGACCCATAGCCCCCTTTTGTGTCTAGAGCAACTCCACTTAAATAATGGCCAAAGAGTTCCAAGGATCAAGCATGTAAAAACTTTAGGGTAGATTTCATAAAGAATAGAGTTCGATGATATATCGATAAATCGCATGAGAAATGATGACATATCATGAAACTGGGTAATTGACGTCCACTTAGTCGCCACCAATTTCAGAAACAACGTCCACTGTAGTGGTCGCTTATTCTTGTGAATCAGAACAAGCTTGAAGAAATAGCGTCCATATCCAGGGCGCTAAAACAGTAATTTGCGTCCATTGGCTGGCCGCCAATTCTATTTGGCGTCAGTGTACAGGTCACAAATTCCAGACAGAACACAGACTTCTCAAAGAGGCCAGAAACAGTGCTCTATGAGGGCTAAAGCATCACGTTTCTTCAGAGTGACGAGACAAACAAGGGTTCCAGGGTTTTTAGGGTACAACCAGCTCGACTGTCCTAAGGGAATCCAAGGCTAGCGTAGACTTACGGAGGTCTCAATGAAGAAAGTACTGGTCCGAAGGAAGGAATATCCTGCGGAGGGTCCAATCATCACCAAGAGTTGTGGGTGTAAATGATAAAGTAAAATAGGGACCAAGTCTCGGATATGAGACAGTGGTGCCAAGATCCGGTAGTCAATGGATCAAAACACGAGTGGAAAATAGTCACAGGAAATCTACGTCTATTCAGTGGTCGCCTATTAAAATTGGCGTCCACTGACTGAACGATGTTTCAGTAAATTGGCGTCCTTAATCAAGGCGCACATACCTTTTTATTTTTCTTAACATATATACATTTTTCAGGAATAGCACCTTTTCAAATGGGCGCACATTATTTTCTTCTGGAATTTGCTCTTGTTCAGTCGGGCGTACATTCCTTGCTGATTTTAGCATATTTATTCCTTTTTCAGAATTTACAGGAAATAGCGCCTCTTTAAGAGGGCGCGGGTTTTGGAAGGTGTGACAGTTCATCTGGTCACAATTTCTTTTATTATTTCTTTTAGGATCAATTTGCGCCTGTGTACACGAGCGCAGGTTTAAATAGGCGACATGGTTCTAGTCGCCCATTCTTTTTAACGTTTTATACTGCAACGCAGCCACTGGATACATTTACAGATACAACGGTACGGATATTTCCACATTTTACTGTTCATTAGGAGATGAACAGTACTACTTTCAATTCAAGACGATTTTCAAAAAAACTAAAGATAGAGGAAAATAGATAAAATTACAGGGATTCCAGAAATATGCATTACATGATTTTTAGGTACATGGTTCCATAGCTATTAAATTTTGAGCATGTTACAATTATTAATTGTCTAAAAAGAATTAGCAGCAGTATTACTGTCGCTGATTAATTAGCGTCCATTTGGAGGGGCGCAAGTTCTTGGAAATAACGGCTACGCAATGGTCGCTAACTACTTTCATGTAGTAACGATTTCCAGACGTTCAAAAACCATGTTTTAGGCATGCTATAAAAAATCAGGAAGATTCATGGGAGATAGTCTACATGCTCTAGTGATCTAACATGATAATTACTTGGGTTTTGCTTGGGAGATTGCCTACCTTTACGTCGCTTTAACAAGGAAGAATAAGTAGCAAGGGATGAAGAAGACAGAGGAACAACTGCAGCAGCAACACACAACAACTGCAGTAGACGAACGACAGAGAAAGTAGACGGGAAGAAGAACAACTGCAGCACCACGTTCAATCAATAGCGGCAGTACACGGCAACCAGCAGTAGCCGCAGCACGTAAAAGAAAGAAGATGGGAAGACAAGGGCGACGATCTCACGCACGGGAGGTCGACGCGGCAGCACCTTCGAACGCACGAGCAGTAACCCTCATGCGTTCGATTATGCTGGATACTTATAGGGAGAGAACATAATACGTGATAAGCTAGAATGCCAGATTTAGAAGGGTGGGAAGAATATATTTGCCCCCAAAAATGAGCAAATAAAGGTTTAACAACAATAAGAACTGATGCGCCAACAGTAAGGCCAATTCTAATGCTAACATCGGATCACGCAAATGAACAGCTAACTAGAGTACAGAAAGAATGCAATGAATTTAGCGTGTGAAAGCAAGAAACTCGACAACAAGAGCAACTCACTCAGCAGTATAGCATGCTAGGAGCGACTGTCATCAACACTAGGTGGAGGTTTCATCAAAGATCTCCTCACGTAAGAGGCAGCACTTCAGATAGGCTTGACCCATCCTTCCAGCTACGACTTTTGATATATTGATTAGTCGAAGCAGCAAGAGCTCAATGCCAAACCAAAACAAACCACATGAAGAACAAAGGAGCTTTTTAGGTGGTTCGATTGCAATCCGCAATCTACGTCCACCCCTCACTCTCCCAGAGTGAGGCTTCCTTGCTTAAAGCAAATAAACCAGCAGGCTCAGTCTGTAACAACGGCTGAATATAGCTTCTCCCCGAGGAACACTCTCCTCGCTTCTCTTGGAAAACCAGAATGAACCCGGAGGATCAACCTCCCTTCCTCTACTACCGTAGAGGGAACCGTTACACCCTGCAACTCACTCTACCAGAGGTCGAAGACCTCTCTTCCTCTGAACCTACAGAGGGGACTCCGGAGAGTAATCTCCCTTCCTCTACTACCGCAGAGGGAACCATGAAACAAGTTCACAATGAAGAATAGAAAGAAAGTAGAAAACAAGAGAATTGAAGAACTTCGATCGAAAAGAATGAAAATAATGTAGCTTCAGATCGAAGCAGATTTCAGATAAAACTGGCCAGTTGCACTCAGATTTCTCCTCCTCTCACGGTAATCGTCTCTTTCTTCTATCTCTGGAGGACTCTCTCTGGGATTTCCCTCTTAATGGCAGTAGCAGTGTTCGGAAGCCTCTCTTGAACAGAGCGGCTAATACTTATAGCAGAGAGCAGAGCATCATCCTCCATTCCGATCAGCCAATTTTCCATTGGTCCACGTGGAAGGGAATATTCTGATGGTTATCTGAACTTTCTAGAAAGAAAACATCCACGTGTGATGAAGATTTTCCCGCCAAACTTTCTACGGAGATATCAACACGTGGTTCGCCTGGGTTTATCACGCGCTCAGTGTGCTTTTCTGATTGGCTATCCAGTTCTTCCTTAAGAACCCTCCATTGACACTCATTCGTTCATAAAGTAATCTTTAATAATCTTTTTAATCATTCTAATGCCTTCAGAAAAGTATTTCCTTAAGTGTGCTGGAGAGTAGATGATAAGTGTCTAGGCATAACCTAGTCAGGTCGAGGCAGAAGATGATGGCACATTTGCTGATGACTGAAACGTCGGAGCAATGGCTTTCAGCTTCGACCTCTCCTGGTGATGGCATACACTTGCCCTTGAATTGCTTCGACCTGGCAGTCTTCCGATTTTTGTTTCCAAACTTAGTGCATCGATGCACTTCTTCAGGTGCATCGAGGCAGTAATGGATAGATCTTCCAGATAGCTGACCTTAGACATCGGCTTCTGACTTGGTTAGTTGCTTTTAGAACCCGAGCCTTGACTAGTGCATCGGTGCATCGCCCTGATGCTTAGACGTAGTTGCTTTTAGAACCTGAGCCTTGACTAGTGTATCGGTGCATCTCTTCGATGCGTCGATGCATCTCTTCTACGAACCATCTCTGTGGCCGTGACTGCGTCGAGGTGGTGAACATACAGCTTCGACACTTCATTCTTTTATCCATACTTCTGAAGGTTCCTTTCCTGGTTCAAGGTGAGTTTTCCCTGACTCAAATTTCCTGCAATAATAAAGTTGATGTTATTACCAAGATAATATATTATATTGACATCATCAAAACATAGAATTCAACATTCTCCCCCTTTTTGATGATGGCAATAAATCTAACAACATGAGATATTAAGTCATTATGTGATCATGGAAAGATTCATCTTCCTTCGGAAATAGGAAGAAGGTTTATCTGAAATGCTTGACACACACACACAAAATCAGGGAAAATAGAGATGGACAACTCTCCTTTCATCTTTCATCTGCACTCACTCCTCTTTTCCGTAAACCACTCTCCCCCTTTGACATCATCAAAAACAAAGGTGGGCAAAGTAATGACAGACTGAAAGATCAAGAGATCCCACATACAATAAGTTCACAGATTTAGAAGTATCAGACTTATCTCTTAAGAGTGTAAGTGAGCTAACTGAAAAGAAGTTGCTTAGATGTTTCAGACTGATGATTTCGTGAGACATTGAATGATGGATTTGAAAATTATTTTCACACATGAGTAATGAGGATGAACAAATTGTCATATGAATGCTTAGAATAAGCTGTCTAAAAGCTATACTAGCTGGACTTTCAGAGATTTCTCAAGTAAACAATTTTCCAACAGTATTGAGGACAAACAAACATACCGAACATTAGCAAAATGGGGTTTTGAATATATCCAATATGTTTTTATGACTGAGTTCCTTTTTCTAATGAGCAATGAGGTTTGACCTACACCTTTCTTCGTGAGGAAACACATTGATTAGATGCAGGAATCCCCAATTACTTAGTGTGGTAACCTAAATGTCTCTCTTTTTTTAGAGCAGAGTTAGCAATGGATAAGTCTTTTTACGTGAGGCACAACACGTCTTAGGTGAAGTGACCCAGTTACTCAACTTTCTATGCTATTACTCTGCCATGATTTCATGGGCAATGCCTTTTTAACCAGAGATAATCTGGCACTTCATGACACAACTTTACTTCCACTTCAAGGTGAAGGAGTTGGTTTCTCAGTTAACCAAATCATTGCTCTGAATTGATTTTACCCCTTTGATTATAGAAAAGTAGAGTGTTTGTAGATAATACTCGCATGTACAGATTTTCTACTTGATTGGTATCTTTAAGTTCAATGTTCAAGCTTTTAGAAAGAATTCAGGGCACTATATTTCAATACTGATCTTTACTCATTGTTCTTGTAAGAAGATATTCTTCAGAGTCATTCAGTTTAATCTTTACAAGATCATAAAATTGAAACTTCTTGGCTGATCATTCAGTTAACAAGCTTAACAACTTTTAAGAGGATTCTGAGTTTCAGAATTCTGTGAAAGAACTGTATAAGAGTCTCAATGAATACAGTATAACCTGACTGACATCAAGTAAGACATACTCCCCCTAAAAACTTGACATTATGGACACAAGAGGAAGTCGTCTAGACCTTGAAAGAGTATCTCCCCCTCACTAGATGAAACAAATAACCTTGGTACTTGGAGGAGAACCTATGTAATGCCCCAAATTTTTCGGATCATTTTCGTGGGTCCGAGAGTGTGTTTTGTGCCTTACGCGTGTTTTTCACTGATGTGCTTCGAAACTCTATGCAGGGTGAATAGCTGCATTCTCCGACTTTGGGATAGTACCGGTGCGTTGTGCTCTTCCCGAGGATCACGGAGGGAATTTTTTCATATTTTTTTGAATTTCTGAGATTTTTGGGTTTTTCTATTAATAACCCCCACCCCCTTCTCTTTCTCTCATTCTCTCTTTCTCACTCTCTCTCTTCTCTTTCTCTCCCCCTCTCCTCCGGGCGGCCGACGGGGGCGATGGTGGGTGAGGTAGGGACGGCGTGAGGGCGAGGATGGGGCGAGGATCGAGGCGATGGAGGTGCGGCAAGCTCAGACGCGCGTTCGGGTGCCCGGCAAGAGTTTCGCGCATTTTCTTCATGGATTGGCATCCACGGCGTGTGAAATCTTCAGTGTAGTGTGGACACTAAAAAATTCTCACCCCATGTTTACGTGTAGGGGAAGAAAGAAGAGGAGAAAAGAGAAGAGAAGATGAAAAGAAGAAAAGAAAACACCCTTCAAAGGCCTCCAATGGCACACCCCTTTGTGCCCCCTTCCAACGGCACACTCCTGTGCCTCTCCAACGGCACACCCCTTCGTGCCCCTTCAACGGCACACTGCTGTTGCCCTCCAGCGGCACACCATCAATGCCCTTTCAATGGCACAGTCGTTGTGCCCCTCCAATGGCACGGCCATTGTGTCCTCCAGCGGCACACTCTTTATGCCCTCTGCCGGCACACCATAAAACCCCTTTCAACGGCACGCATCAAAGCCCCAGCGACACACTCCAAACAGCCCTCCAGCGACACACCATCAACGCCCTTTCCACAGCGCAGTGGTTGTGCCCTTTCAACGGCGCAGCCTTGATGCCCTCCAGCGGCACACCCTGCCGAACGGTCCACCCGGTGCAGCGTTGAGGTTTTCGCACCCGGCACAGCGCTACGACCCTTGGACCAGCACAGACCGATAGAAGACTCAACGGTCATTAGGTGGGGCCCTTGGCACGCAGCTCGGTCACCTCAACGCCAGCTAGCGCGCTGCCACGGTGTCGTCTTATGATTCAAGGAGGCAGGCTTCGACCGGACAAGGATGGGACAGGGGTCAACCTCGGACAGAAGCATCATCATGACACCCCGTCAACGGCGCCCCAGTATAAAAACCCTGTCGGAAGAGGATCAACATGTGCGAAACAGAGACAACAACACAGAAGAGAAGTGGACACCCACCGTGGCAACGACATGAAGAAGAAGAAGAGAAGAATAAGGTAGAGGAGAGTCCAGAGAGAGTGAGGGAGTGTACTGAATGTAGTAAGAGGAAGAGGAATGGAGAAGGGAACTGCTACCCTTACCTATTCCAACCTCCTCTCCAGTTGCTATTGTGGCTTTCCCTTATAATTTCACTTTTCTTGTCTTCTCCTTTCTCCTTCATTCCTGAGTGTACTGCATTGTACTTGGCCCTTTGGCCATGATCTACGATACTTGGTTTTCTTTGAATGAAAATACCTTTTCTTCCTTGCTGTTGTGCTAGTCAAATTCCACCCTACGGTGCATTTTATGGTTTTTCTTCTTGTTCTCCATGGTTTTCTTAATATATATGTCGCTTGCTCTCCATGACGCCGTAGAACTTATCCGACTCAATAGTTAGGATCATTGTCTTATTGGTGTGAAGCTGGTTTCCCCCTTCTAGTCCCTATAACAGCGTTATCCTCCGCAAGTTTTGCTCCCAAAATCTCCCAACTGGTCTAGCAAGGGGAAGTCCCTTTTAGCACCGTTTGTCTTCCCCCTTGGCATAGACTGAACCTGTGTCACCCTTTGCTCAACACCTTGAACCTATCCATTAGCCAAGAACATTTCTCAATCTACCTTGGCCGGCACACACCCCCTAGCCCTCTCGTCTGGCACACTCCCTAGTTGTGCCCTGCCCGACACACCCTAGCTGTGCCCTGCCCGGCACACCCCGGCCATGCCTATCTGGCACACCCCTACCATGCCTTGCCCAGTACACCCCGATCGTACCCGGCTCGGCACACCCCTGGCCAGTCCAACCCGATACACCCTAGTCATTGCTTGCCCGGTGCACCTGTAACTTGTGTTAGCCTAGTGTTTCTCGTCCGTTGTTTTCTTCGAGTTTTCTGGAGTTTTCTCAGAGGTGTTGTTGCCTTGGCACACACCTCGAATTGTTGGGTCACGCCACTCCTTGTGGGCGTGTTCCCCTTTCACTCCCTTACCATCCAGGTCAAGGGGAGATGCTGCTGAATTTTTTTGTCAGAAATAACGACATGTTAAAAGATAAAAGGAAGCAATAAACAAATGAAATAAGCAACAATAAAACACTTCAACCAAGACAAGAGAACCGTGCAAGACTCAAAGAATTGGACTGAACATGATCGGAGCAGACTATTGACTATGACCATGGACTTAACCATACAGCAGAAAATTGAAAGCTTGCCATTCGAAACCCTCCATCCGAACTCCACAAGCCAGAGACCTCCTCTCAGACTTTATCCCATTTATGTGGACTTTACCCTAGCTGCATTGATCCTTCACCCTCAACCCATCTGCAACCGGTACACTCCACCCCCTCTATCTGGTACACCCCTCATCCAGTGCACTCCTGGCCCTCTCACCCGGCACACTACCATTTGGCCTCGCCCGGCACGCTCCAAGGCCCCTTTCATCCTCAAATCAAGCCTTCCACTGGCACACCTCCAGCTTAATCGTGGCCTACACATGTTCAGGCTCTGCCTTCACCCCATCCGGCACACTTCCACATCTCCCTGTCGGCACACTCGTGCCTCTCTCTCTCTGGCACACTTTCTATGCCTCCATCCGGCACAGCCTTGGTTCCTTGTCGGTGCACTTTCACCCTCCTCCAATGGCATACTCTCCAACAACCCTGCCCGGCACATATCTTCCATATGCATCAACCCTCTCTTCAACCCAGTACCCATGTGCATCGACCTGCGTTCGTGTTGGATAAACATGCACAGACTTCGATCTTGTGTTGTCCCACAGTGTGCACAGACCCTGTCTTCCACACATTCTCAATCTGCACAGACCTTGCTCCCAGGTGCACAGACCTTGCTCAGACTTTATCTTAAGGATTCTGGGACTTTGGCTATCTTGCTCAGACTTTATACACCTGCACAGACCCAAAGTGCACCGACTACATCCTTGTGTGCACCGACCCTCACCTCAGCCCAACTGAAATGTGCACCAACCCGAGCTCAGATCTGCACCGACTCCACTCAGCCTTCACCCGGTGCACTCAACGGCATCCTAACCTGGCACACCTTCAACCCCTCTGCCCGGTACACGCGTAGTTTGACCCAGTGGTACACCCTTCTGTTACATCTCCACCCGGTACACTATCAACTCCCCCCTACCCGGTGCACTCCTGCACTCTTCCAGCGGCACACTACCTAACCCAGTGGCACACCCTCCATGGCATTCTCACCCGGCACACTCTGCATTCAAAATACCACAACAAAAAAGGGGAGGGAAATAATAATATAAAAGGGGAATAATAATAAAAAATAAGCAAAAAATAGAGTTCACATCACATAGGCAATAAAAGAGGAATCAAAAATATAATAGTAATAATACTAATAATGAATAAAAATGATACGGCTTTCATCTCCCTCGGACCCCGGGTTTGGGAATATTAATGATGCCCTCGTAGGCCGGGCTTCATCTTCGGGAGTCACCTTCTCCCCGTTATGGTTATTGCTCGATCTTGTTTTGGGCCAATATCCCACCGAAGTTGCCCCTTTACCACCGGGATCTGATCCCATCTTTGTATCAAAATTGCCGTCTCCTGGCAAACATCTGCACGGATTTGTTCCCGCTATCATCTTGTTTTCTACACGGACCTTTGTCCGAACACGGAATGGTCCGCCAGCGACCGACATAACCTGAACATTCATACCCCGATGTGGGCTTTTAGCATAGTTCGACCGTCATTTTCTCTTTGCGTTAATTAGTAATTCTTTCGACCGTAGAGCCCTTATTCCCGACAATCAATCAAGGGCGTTCCCCTCCTCGAGGGGATGTAAATGACGCCGTGACTTTTATGGCATGGCGGGTCTTGGTCCTGACACAAACTACACAATCGTCTGACTGAGTCAGATCAAGCGCACCATGGGCTTCCTTGAAGCCCGAATAAATCGTCACTTGGTGACTGGCATGCCCACGCACTTAATAAACGAATAAATCCCACCGAATAAACCGACTTAAATAACAAACGAATGAGTGTGTCCATAAGCCTGGCATGCCCGGTGGGACTTAAACCACCTTCATCTCTTCGCCAGGATTCAGGGCCTCATGGCCTCCTAATAAACGTTGTTTGCCTGCTTTGATGAATTACAGGTGATGTCTTTGCCAACCCTATGGGGAGAAAAGCCAGACTAGGCGCAATTTTCTTTGTGGCCTCGAGGACGCTACTACGAGGCACATGCAACGCCCAAGAATCATGAGGGCTGCTGGAGAAAAAGAAAGAAAGAAGGAGGGAGGGGAAATCTAACCCCCCTTTTCCCTATAAAGAGAAAGAAAGAAAAGAAGAAAAGAAAGGAACAAAAAAAGAAGAGAAAGAATTGGTGAGAGAGGGTTGTACGGCCATATCGTCGAGACCCTTTCTGAATGAAGATCATCACTGTGGGATTGATGTGATGTAGCGAACCACTCATCCCCTCCCTGAGGGGGTGAGGCGCTCTCTTGTGCACCCACCTTGGTCTGTTATACAAAAAGGGAAGAGAAGAAGAGAAAGGACATAAAAAGAAAAGCCGACAGGCATTGCCGACCAATAGAACAAGAAGAAGGCCGGCATTCTGCCTGGCTCTAGGAGGGTCCAAGCCCGCGGTGCAATGCCCCGACCCGTTCCACCTTCTTGCTACGCCTATCCGGCATAAGACGGCCCCTGGAGTGGCTGTCAGAAGATCCAACAAGCCGCAACTGTAGCTTCATGAATTCCTGCCCGCTGTGGGAAATACTTTATAGCAATGAGGCCAAGCACGGCTACGACTCCCGAAGAGTGCATGAATCTACCCCAGTCTGGGGGCATAAGAAGCAAAAGATACCCCCCGTGCTGGGGGCATATGAAGAGAAACTCACCCCACCCTGGGGGCGTAAGAAGCAGAAGAACTCACCCCGGCCTGGGGGCACACAAATAAAGAAACACATTCCGACCTAGGGGCATACAAAGAAAGAAACACACTCCGCCTTGGGTGCACAAGAAGTGAAACACACCCCTTGTGGGGGCACATGAAATAAAGCTACACCCCCCTCTGGGGGCATAGGAAGCAGAAGAATACACCCCCAGCCTGGGGGCACAAAAGTAAAGAGACATACATCTCAACCTGGGAGCATATGAAGAAAGGTACACCCCGGTTTAGGGGCACATGAAGAGAAATATACCCCGTCATAGGGGCATATAAAAAAAGAGAGAGCCAGAATACACCCCGGTCTGGGGGCACAAAAGCGAAGACACGTACATCCCGACCTGGGAGCATATGAAGAAAGGTATACCCCGCCTAAGGGGCATCTGAAGAAGCAACATACCCCGCCATGGGGGTATGGAAGCCATGAAGAATTCACCCCAGCTTAGGGGTATCCGAAGAAAAATCTACCCCACTTTAGGGGCATTTGAAGAAGAACTACATCCCGCGATGGGGGCATGAGAAGCAAAGACTCTACCTCGTATGGGGGCATATAAAACAAAAAGAAGTATACCCCCGCCATTGGGGCATAAGAAGCAACAGAGTTACACCCTGATCTAGGGGCACATCAAGAGAAATATATCCAGCCATAGGGGCGTATAAAAGAAAAGAGAGCAAGAATACACCCCGGTGTGGGGGCACAGAAGCAAAGAGACATACATCCGACCTGGGAGCATATGAAGAAAGGTATACCCCGCCCAGGGGGCAGTTGAAGAAGCAACATACCCCGCCATGGGGGCATGGAAGCCGTGAAGAATTCACCCCAGCTTAAGGGTATTCGAAAAATCTACCTCGGTTTAGGGGCATTTGAAGAAGAACTACACCCCGCTATGGGGGCATGATAAGCAAAGACTATAGCCCGCCTGGGGACACACATAGAGAGAAACTCACCCCAGCTTAGGGGCATTTGAAGAAGAAATGTACCCCGCCATGGGGGCACATAAAACAACACACACCTCGTCCCAGGAGCATCTGAAGCAGGACAAATAACATTCCCGAGTCTCGGGGGCACGCAAAGAAAGAAACATACCCCACCTTGGGTGCACAAGAAGCAAACATGCCCCAGTGTGTTGGGGCAGAAGAAGTGGAGTACACCCCGCCATGGGAGCATAAGAAGCAAAAGGTACGCCCTGGTTTAGGGGCATTAGAAGAGAAACATACCCCGCTCCAGGGCATAGGAAGTAGAGGTTACACCCCGTCTGGGGGCCTAGAAGTCATGAAAGATACACCCCGCTTGGGGGCACAGAAGAAAAGTTACACCCTAACCTGGGGGCACATTAAGAGAAATACACCCCAGTCTGGGGGCATTAATGAGAAAGGAAGAGAAAAACAAAAAGAACAGTCATGAGGTGGACGTGGTCTTTGAACCCGCCTCTTCACAATAAAAAGAGGAGCAGAAAAGAAAAGAATAGTCATCAGGCAGACGTGGTCTTTCCACTCGTCCCTCTACATAAAAGAAGAAGAGATGAAAAGAAAGTGAGCCTTGAGGCAGACATGGTCTTTCACCCTCTACCTGTTGTGCCCCTGTGGTTTTGATGATAGCAAACACTATAAGTCACCATATGCATGTGTGCATGAAAGACCTTGTTGATTCATTTAAGTGCATTCATATGTGTTCATGTATTTACAAATGTGTGCTTGTGAATGACATTCCATTATATCTGTCTGACATCTGGTCGATGCATTCATGTAACAGAGTCAGCATGTACAAGTCCATGCATTCAAGCCTGTACAGCCATGCACTGTTTTGCTTGCAAAATAGAGTCTGCACATTGCCTGTAGACTGCACAAAGTCTGCACATTTGTTGTTGCATAGTCTGCACATCGCTGCATAGTCTACACATCCTTGGCTGTGCGATCCTTCATCAAGTCTATACATTGCTCATAGCATGCACACTGCAAACATAAAGTCTATACATCCGCATGCTAGCAAGTCTGCAAAGTCTATACATTCACATGCATGCAAAGTCTGCACATTGTACAAAGTCTATACATCCGCATGCTAGCAAGTCTGCAAAGTCTATACATTCACATGCATGCGAAGTCTGCACATTGCACAAAGTCTATACATTCCTTGCAGTTGTGTTTGTGCATCAACTTTAAGTCTATACATTGCATTGTCAAGTCTGCACATTCCGTAGTGGCAAGTCTATACATTCCACGAAGTCAAGTCTGTACATTGGCCAAGTCTACACATCGTCTCCTTGCTTCAAGTCTGCACATCGCCAAGTCTGTACATCACTTGTTCATGCATATGTGCAAGTCTATACATTGTCTGGTCATCCACGCAAAGTCTATACATTGTCATCTTTACCTACGTTCAGAACACTAAGTCTGTACATCGGTAAAGTCTGCACATTGGCAAAGTCTGTACATCGGTCAGTCTCACTTAGCGTCTTGTGCATGCATCATATCACAAAGTCTGTACATCGTGCGTCTGTCCAAGGCATATCATAAAGTCTGTACATTGTGTGCATCATTTCATAACTCTTCACTGCTGTCTCATGCATTCTAAGTCCATACACTGCATTTGGGCATTGTTCTTCACAGCAAGTCTGTACACTGCTTTCTCATGCATGTAATCAAATTGTGTACAGCCTGTGTTTGCATCGGTTAAGTCTATACATTTGCCACATTGTTCATGCATCATCTCTCAAGTCTATACAGCCATTGTCTTGCAGCATGCACGCTATCAAGTCTGTACAGCCTGCACACACAAGTCCATTCATTGTCATCGCCGCACGCATTGCAAGTCTATACAGCCAGTGTCTATACGTTGCCTTGCAGCATGCTCGCATAGAAAGTCTGTACATTTGTTGACAGACTCATGCATAAACACTAAGACAAGTCTGTACATTCGTTGACAGCTTGTCTGAGCATCTCATGCATTCAATGTGCATACTTTCATTCTATTGTGCATCTCCTTCAAGACGAAGTCTGTACAATCCTTTCCAAGCATTCAAGTCTATACACTCTTGTGTCTGCATCGCATTCACTTCAAGTCTATACACTCTTGTGTCTGTATCACATTCACTTCAAGTCTATACACTCTTGTGTCTGCATTGCATTCACTTCAAGTCTATACACTATATGCTGCATCTAAAGTCTGTACACGCTTTGTTAAAAACCTGAACCAACTCTGTACATAGTTTGGCTGCATTCATCATGTCTATACACTCTTTAGCTCAGTTCGCAGCTGAGTCTGAAGTCTGTACAGTCTGTTCATCATACAAGTTTGTTCATGCATTATTTCAGAAAGTCTATACATTCTTTGTTGATCGACTGAAACTCTGTCATTGTACAGGCTGATGAATGGGCACGTGATCCGAGGTTGGCACCTGGCATGTGATCCTAGGTTATCTGGACAGAGAGGGCACAAGCCCTGCACACGCCCTACATCTACTGCTGCTATAAATAGAAGCCTTCTCCATCTGGAGAAGACTGATCGAGACTGTGATAGAAGAAGGTGAGAGCAGCAGAGAGGCAGAGAGAAGAAGAAGAAAGAGATCCAGCAGAAGAAGAAAAGAGAGAACAGAGTGAGAAGAAAAGAGAAGAGGGGCAGAGAGGCAGAGTGTAAAAGCAGAAGAAGAAAAAGAGAAAGAGAGAGAGTTCGTGGAGAAGAAGAAAGAAGACTCTATTGAAGATCTGTCTACTGGACCGTGGATCAAATCCAGGCCAGTCAGCTCCATGGGAGCCACATCTATGTTATTATCCTTTACAGCTTTCTGATCGCTGTGTATTTTTCATTTCTTGTTTTTCCTTTTCATTTGGTCACTATGTTTTCGATTCTCTGGTTTGAGATCGGGGTTCCCTCTGGTGTGGAGGAAGAGAGGTCCGTGACCTCTGGTTTGCAAGTGGTTGGGTGTCACTTGTGGGTTCCCCTCCGGTTTTGGAGGAAGGGAGATTCGTCTCTGGTTCTGGTCTTGTGGGTTGCAAGTCCAGGTGTTCCCTCCTGGTCTGGAGGAAGAGAGACTTCAGTCTCTGGTTTGCTAGTGACTGGGTGTCACTAGTGGTTCCCTCCAGTTTGGAGGAAGAGGGGAGGTTGTTCCCCTGGTCAAGCTGTTAGGCAGCACCTGTTGCAGACTGAGTCTGCGGTTCTAGCGTTAGCTAGTGGAAGCCTCACTCCGATTTGGAGTGAGGGGTGGACGTAGGTCTTGGTGACCAAACCACCTAAAAAATCTTCTGTGCAGTGTGGTTGGGCTTGTGCGTTTGCTCCTTATCTTCTACCTCCTTCACAGGTTGCCTTGAGCATTCTTGTTTCTATCTGTGCAGTGGGTTGATTGCTTTCTTCTGCTTCCGCTAGTTGATTGTTTAGGCGCGCGATACATATTTGTTCTTTGGTTCAAAAGAGAATTTGATTAGATATTCAGTTTGTCTATCTTGCCTTGTTAGCGTTCTAGATTTTTTTATTGAGCGAAAAATTTTCTAAGGGTGGGATTCATTCACCCCCCCTCTGAATCCATCGCACCGATCCTATCATTTGGTATCAGAGCGGTTTCTGACTTTCCAGATCCAACGATCTGCAGATCCGATCCTGCTGTCTTCGGTGCATTTTTGTTAGATTTGGTTTATCGGTTTGAATCCACTGCTTTGAATTAGTTTTGATCTGCTTCAATGGCTCATCCACCCGTCTTTAATGGTTCTGATTTCAACCAGTGGCACAGTGCTTTCCGTGCTCATGTTAAATCTGTTGATCCAGACCTGTGGAAAGTGATTTCACATGGTCCACATAGACTACCAAAAGATCAGTCCAAATGGACTAACAAGCATCGATCTATGTGTGCAGAAAAGCAGAAAGCACTGGAGTTAATGAAGGCCGCGACTAATCGAGCTCTTCATTCATGTTTCCTTGGTTGCAGATCTGCAAGGGATATATTGAAGATGATAAAGAGAGTCGGGAAGGAAAATCAAACGAGCTGCATGATGGCTCGAGGAAGTGGATAAAGCAGCAATTAAGAAGAAGAATAGGATGATGGTGAGGTAAACACTTTTGATAATTATACCCTAGACGATTGGATTGCTGCTTATGATGAATTGCAAGAGTCTTATGATCAGTTAAGAAAATAATACAAAAAATTGAAGAAGAGTAGTAGGTCAGACAGTTTGAATTCTGATTGTAAAAATTGTGCTGAACTGAAAAATGTTCATGATGCTTTTATGTCTGATATTCAAATGCTGAAAAAATAAATTTCGTTGCTGAAAATTGAGAATCAAGATCATGTAAATGAGATATCTGAACTCAAAGAGAAACTCAGTTCAAATAATGATAATCAGACTCTTATTACTATCATGACAGTATGAAAATTGCTGAAAGATTTTGAAAATGTGAACTCAGATTTAAACAAGCTGAAGTCTGAAATGATTCTCTCAGAAAATTCTCCAAAGAAAATGAAGAAAAATTAGAGAAACTTAAACGAGAGAATGATTTGCTGATTGAAAAATTTGATGCCATCAAATCTGTAAATATGGAATTGCAGAAAGATTTTGAAAAACAACAAAAAGAATTGAAGGAGTTTGAAGCTGGGAGAGAAAGCAAGGTTAACTCAGAAGATCAGACTCTAATAAATGAGTTAATTCAAAATGATAAGCTTAAGGAAGAAAATGAGAAGTTAAAACTGCTGAACTCTTCGATATCTGAAAGACTTCTTACTTTGGAGAAAGGGAAAGTCATCTGTATGAGCTGAGAAAGGAAATTGAAAAATACAAAATAGCTAACAAAGTTTTGAATGAAGTTGTCAATTGCAGTGAACAAGAGATTGCAAGTTATGAAATAAACGTTGCATCTCTCGAAAATGAAATCAAGGATCTGAAAAAAATCTTGTCAAAATTCGTAAGTGGGCAAAAAAACCTAGACAAGCTACTAGGTGTAAAAATCAACCCTAGGAAGGAAGGGCTGGGCTACAATAATGTTAACAAGAAAGAGCTTCAGAGCAAGTTGATGACTTCATTTGTAAAAGCTTCAAGTGTAGCTACCACATCACAGAACAAGCAGCCCATTGTTCAGAAAACCCAAAAATAAATTGAAAAATCGAAAAAGGATGATAACATGAAGAAAAAGGCAACACTCAAGTATGTGGAAAAAGTGCATGCTGTACATCAAAAGAACAAAAAGGTTCCTGCCACTTCACTGCATGATGTTCAAAAATCATCTACGCACACACATACACATGCATACAAACAGAAAACTTCATGCCATTACTGTCATAGATTCGGTCATTTGATGCATGAATGTAAATTGATGGAGAAGGATGATATGAATGCTAGAAATTTCATGATAAAAATCCTTCACCTCATAAAAAGAAAACTGAATGCTTTCACTGTGACAAATTGGGTCATAAGGCATTTGAATGTTGGCTAAAAGCTGGTAGAAGAAATTCTAATTCATGTCCTCATTGTGGCAAAAAGGGCCACATTGGTGCCCTATGCAGCCATGCCCAGGGGAGAGATTTCAACTCCAAATTTGCCAAATTTCCTGTAAACAAAATGGTTTTTGACAGGAACAAATTTATTTTTAAAGATAAGCTCATTACATGCTTTGAGTGTGGAAAGACTGGCCACAGGGCCATTGAATGTTGGCATGCTCAGGGTAGAAAATTTAATTCTAAAACTGTCAATCTCCCTGCAGACAGAAATGATTATGGTAGGAATAAATTTGCATTTAAAAGAAAGATTCCTACATGTTTTGATTATGGAAAATAGTTTGGTCATGCAAATAACAGAAATTTCCATGCCAATGCACATAAAACTCATGTTCATAATGATGTGCATAAAAAGAACCTAAGATCTGTCTCTTCATGCTATAACTGTGGGAAGCCAGGCCATAGAGCTGCTAACTGTTGGCTGGCTTATTTTAGTAAACAGAATTTTCTCTCTGCCAATAAATTTCATGACAACAGTAATTTGCATAAAAAGAATTTGAAATCTGCTGCATCATGTCATTACTGTGGTCAAATAGGTCATTCAATGAATAATTGCTATTTGATGGAGTTTGATGACAAGGTTGCCAAAAGACCGTTCAGAACACCATCTTGTGGTGTTAGTGGTAAATCAGGACCCAAGGTTTCTTGGGTACCTGTTACATCAAAATGATGTATTTGTTACAGGTATGCCTTGGAAGCTGAAGAATAAAGAGGGGTAATAAACCAAGGCATTCAAGAATGAAACCCCCAGGATTGCAAAATTCAGGTCAGTTCTGAAAACTTGTCTTAAACTTTGTTATTTGAAATTGTGAACCTTGGATAACAGCATATCTGCTTTGATGTGTTCTTGCATATTTGTCATCTTTTGAACACTATGAGTATTCATGTCTCTCAAAGCTCATATGAATTGTCTGTTTAGATATTGAAATGAGAATAAACTTGCAATTTCTAAAAATATGAACTGCATATGAATGTTGTTTGAAATCTGTCTGTTGCATAGCTCACTGAAAATCTGGATTGCTTATAGGATTGCATGTTGAATTATCATGATTGACCACTATGGTATATTAAATAGTAAGCTACTAAAAGGCAGGAAAATCTGTCTGGAGGTTCTTACTACGTGTGAGATGGTCTTTTAGACCAGGTTCTCCGCCTAGTACCATGGGTCATATTGCTTGATAGGGCAGTCTGTATGTGCATGAGTCACAAAGACATATGTTCAGTTTTCATGGCAAACATTGCATGTTTTGAGGGGGAGTTAATTGCATGTCTTTGCATGGCAATCAATGTTGAGTCTTTGCATGTCTTTGCATACATGTAGTTAATTGCATTGCATCTCATTACATTGAAAATGCCAAAAAGATTGATTGAATGCATATTGTCAGGGGGAGTCAATGCATTGCATGCAGATTGTCAAATGCATACACTTGTCAGAATTCATTGCATGTTATCCTTGAAAATCCTGAAACATGCCAGACCTCCTGTTATCTTGCTTGGTGTGCATATCCTCTTTATTGATTCTATTGATAAACCTTGATCATATCAGAAAACATTGAGCTTCAAAATCACTTATTCTTGCTGAACCTCTTCTATCAGCCATTCATGAAGATTTCAATGGGGCATGTCTAAATCACAAATCTGAAAACACTTGAACTAGGAATCTTCTATTATACGATTTTATGAATGTCTGAAATAACTCAGGTGGTTTAAGTTTAATGTATTCATTGAGTTTGACTTTAAAATCTCTTAAAAATATCTGAATCATGTTTAATAAACTTTAACCAACTGTTTCATGCTGTGTCTTGTAAAAACTTCTGAAATCTGCACTATTGAATACATGGCTTTATTTGGTTAAGTACATGAAATTAGTATTGATTTGAAGCAAATGAGTTTTTCTGAAATGTCTAAAGGGTAAATTGTCAGAGCAATGACTTTGGTCACTGAGAAATCATGTCCAAAGGACTGTGTCATGAGGTGCCATAGTTAACTCTGCTTAAGAATGATTGATAATCAGGCAGAGCAATGGCATGCACACTGAGAAATACATCTCACTCATCAAAGAAATGATTTGTAGTGTGTCATGATGTGTAAATGCTATCTCTGTTCATATAAAGCATGACTGTTAGTTACACTAAGTGCTTAGGGATATTGGCGTCTGATCAACGTATATCCTCTAGTTACAAGGTGTACACTGAACTAGAGTGCTCGTAAAATTTGTAGCATGAAAATTTGTTGAACAAATTACAATATTTGAATATTGATGCAAAAATCAAATTGCTACAACCCTAGATAAAATCATATGACTTCATAATTGCTTGATCTCAATACTAGTGCTTGTAATTCCGAAAGAAGTCAATAAATTTGATTGTGTAAGAGAAAGGGAGATTAATCAAGATATAAATATGAGGGCTTGGTTCATTGTTATTAAACCATGATTTTAGATATAAATACAGAATTTTATTGACAAACTTAGCATACATCATTTTTAAACCATGCTGATCAATAAAGTTCATTCATAAGCCCTTATAATGGAAGACTTTGAATACTTATGTTTTGGATTTATGAGATTGATATCTCCTTGAAAATCTTGTTGAATTCCTTGTGTTTGGAGCTTAGTGAAATTCTTTTCCTCACTGTCCTTGATTCATCATGACCTGAACTTATCCTTGATTGCCCCTGTGGTCTCCTTCTCATTCATTTCATAAGGTTCCATTTATTGAGGGGGAGCTTCCTTGTCATATGAATCATGCTGCATAGAAATTCTTAAAGGGGGAGAATTGTCTTGCATTCATAAATTTAGGGGGAGTTCTTGCATTTCTTGTTGCATCTGCATCTCTGCATTCATACCTCTCCCATGATTTTTTTTTCAAAAACAAAGGGGGAGAAATTGGTATGAGTCATATTGCTCTTTGGGGAAGAATGTGCTTTCATGTAGTTAAAGGGAGAAATGTTATATCAATCGTTTCATACCTGCTTAATTTTCCTCTCTCTAACTAATGTCTTTTTGCTGAAGTCAAAGGGGGAGAATGTTTTTGACTTGAGTCAGTGTGACTCATAGTGTTGCCATCATCAAAAAGGGGGAGATTGTTGTGCCCCTGTGGTTTTGATGATAGCAAACACTATAAGTCACCATATGCATGTGTGCATGAAAGACCTTGTTGATTCATTTAAGTGCATTCATATGTGTTCATGTATTTGCAAATGTGTGTTTGTGAATGACATTCCATTATATCTGTCTGACATCTGGTCGATGCATTCATGTAACAGAGTCAGCACGTACAAGTCCATGCATTCAAGCCTGTACAGCCATGCACTGTTTTGCTTGCAAAATAGAGTCTGCACATTGCCTGTAGACTGCACAAAGTCTGCACATTCGTTGCTGCATAGTCTGCACATCGCTGCATAGTCTACACATCCTTGGCTGTGCGATCCTTCATCAAGTCTATACATTGCTCATAGCATGCACACTGCAAACATAAAGTCTATACATCCGCATGCTAGCAAGTCTGCAAAGTCTATACATTCACATGCATGCGAAGTCTGCACATTGCACAAAGTCTATACATTCCTTGCAGTTGTGTTTGTGCATCAACTTTAAGTCTATACATTGCATTGTCAAGTCTGCACATTCCTTAGTGGCAAGTCTATACATTCCACGAAGTCAAGTCTATACATTGGCCAAGTCTACACATCGTCTCCTTGCTTCAAGTCTGCACATTGGCCAAGTCTGTACATCGCCAATTGTTCATGCATATGTGCAAGTCTATACATTGTCTGGTCATCCACGTAAAGTCTATACATTGTTCACAGCACACGCTAAGTCTACACATTGCATTGCCTCTCAAAGTCTGTACAGCCTGCATTGTCCTGTAGCTTGTACGAAGTAAAGTCTGTACATTGCCCAGTCTGCATCTTCCAAAGTCTATACATTGTCATCTTTACCTACGTTCAGAACACTAAGTCTGTACATCGGTAAAGTCTGCACATTGGCAAAGTCTGTACATCGGTCAGTCTCACTTAACGTCTTGTGCATGCATCGTCTTACAAAGTCTGTACATCGTGAGTCTGTCCAAGGCATATCACAAAGTCTGTACATCATGCGTCTGTCCAAGGCATATCATAAAGTTTGTACATCGTGTGCATCATTTCATAACTCTTCACTGCTTTCTCATGCAGTTAATCAAAGTGTGTACAGCATGTGTTTGCATCGGTTAAGTCTATACATTTGCCACATTGTTCATGCATCATCTCTCAAGTCTGTACAGCCATTGCCTTGCAGCATGCACGCTATCAAGTCTGTACAGCCTGCACACACAAGTCCATTCATTGTCATCGCCGCACGCATTGCAAGTCTATACAGCCAGTGTCTATACGTTGCCTTGCAGCATGCTCGCATAGAAAGTCTGTACATTCGTTGACAGACTCATGCATAAACACTAAGACAAGTCTGTACATTCGTTGACAGCTTGTCTGAGCATCTCATGCATTCAATGTGCATACTTTCATTCTATTGTGCATCTCCTTCAAGACGAAGTCTGTACAATCCTTTCCAAGCATTCAAGTCTATACACTCTTGTGTCTGCATAGCATTCACTTCAAGTCTATACACTCTTGTGTCTGCATTGCATTCACTTCAAGTCTATACACTATATGCTGCATCTAAAGTCTGTACACGCTTTGTTAAAAACCTGAACCAACTCTGTACATAGTTTGGCTGCATCCATCAAGTCTATACACTCTTTAGCTCAGTTCGCAGCTGAGTCTGAAGTCTGTACAGTCTGTTCATCATACAAGTTTGTTCATGCATTATTTCAGTAAGTCTATACATTCTTTGTTGATCGACTGAAAACTCTGTCATTGTACAGGCTGATGAATGGGCACGTGATCCGAGGTTGGCACCTGGCACGTGATCCTAGGTTATCTGGACAGAGAGGGCACAAGCCCTGCACACGCCCTACATCTACTGCTGCTATAAATAGAAGCCTTCTCCATCTGGAGAAGACTGATCGAGACTGTGATAGAAGAAGGTGAGAGCAGCAGAGAGGCAGAGAGAAGAAGAAGAAAGAGATCCAGCAGAAGAAGAAAAGAGAGAACAGAGTGAGAAGAAAAGAGAGGAGGGGCAGAGAGGCAGAGTGTGAAAGCAGAAGAAGAAAAAGAGAAAGAGAGAGAGTTCGTGGAGAAGAAGAAAGAAGACTCTATTGAAGATCTGTCTACTGGACCGTGGATCAAATCCAGGCCAGTCAGCTCCATGGGAGCCACATCTATGTTATTATCCTTTACAGCTTTCTGATCGCTGTGTATTTTTCATTTCTTGTTTTTCCTTTTCATTTGGTCACTATGTTTTCCGATTCTCTGGTTTGAGATCGGGGTTCCCTCTGGTGTGGAGGAAGAGAGGTCCGTGACCTCTGGTTTGCAAGTGGCTGGGTGTCACTTGTGGGTTCCCCTCCGGTTTGGAGGAAGGGAGATTCGTCTCCGGTTCTGGTCTTGTGGGTTGCAAGTCCAGGTGTTCCCTCCTGGTCTGGAGGAAGAGAGACTTCGGTCTCTGGTTTGCTAGTGACTGGGTGTCACTAGTGGTTCCCTCCGGTTTGGAGGAAGAGGGGAGGTTGTTCCCCTGGTCAAGCTGTTAGGCAGCACCTGTTGCAGACTGAGTCTGCGGTTCTAGCGTTAGCTAGTGGAAGCCTCACTCCGGTTTGGAGTGAGGGGTGGACGTAGGTCTTGGTGACCGAACCACCTAAAAAATCTTCTGTGCAGTGTGGTTGGGCTTGTGCGTTTGCTCCGTGTCTTCTACCTCCTTCACAGGTTGCCTTGAGCATTCTTGTTTCTATCTGTGCAGTGGGTTGATTGCTTTCTTCTGCTTCCGCTAGTTGATTGTTTAGGCGGGCGATACATATTTGTTCTTTGGTTCAAAAGATAATTTGATTAGATATTCAGTTTGTCTATCTTGCCTTGTTAGCGTTCTAGATTTTTTTATTGAGCGAAAAATTTTCTAAGGGTGGGATTCATTCACCCCCCCTCTGAATTCATCGCACCGATCCTATCATTTGGTATCAATGTGGTTTCTGACTTTCCAGATCCAACGATCTGCAGATCCGATCCTACTGTCTTCGGTGCATTTTTGTTAGATTTAGTTTATCGGTTTGAATCCACTACTTTGAATTAGTTTTGATCTGCTTCAATGGCTCATCCACCCATCTTTAGTGGTTCTGATTTCAACCAGTGGCACAGTACTTTCCGTGCTCATGTTAAATCTGTTGATCCAGACCTGTGGAAAGTGATTTCACATGGTCCACATAGACTATCAAAAGATCAGTCCAAATGGACTAACAAGCATCGATCTATGTGTGCAGAAAATCAGAAAGCACTGGAGTTAATGAAGGCCGCGACTAATCGAACTCTTCATTCATGTTTCCTTGGTTGCAGATCTGTAAGGGATATATTGAAGATGATAAAGAGAGTCGGGAAGGAAAATCAAATGAGCTGCATGATGGCTCGAGGAAGTGGACAAAGCAGCAATCAAGAAGAAGAACAGGATGATGGTGAGGTAAACACTTTTGATAATTATACCCTAGACGATTGGATTGCTGCTTATGATGAATTGCAAGAGTCTTATGATCAGTTAAGAAAACAATACAAAAAATTGAAGAAGAGTAGTAGGTCAGACAGTTTGAATTCTGATTGTAAGAATTGTGCTGAACTGAAAAATGTTCATGATGCTTTTATGTCTGATATTCAAATGCTGAAAAAATAAATTTCGTTGCTGAAAATTGAGAATCAAGATCATGTAAATGAGATATCTGAACTCAAAGAGAAACTCAGTTCAAATAATGATAATCAGACTCTTGTTAACTATCATGACCAGTATGAAAAATTGCTGAAAATTTTTGAAAGTGTGAACTCAGATTTAAACAAGCTGAAGTCTGAAAAAGATTCTCTCAGAAAATTCTCCAAAGAAAATGAAGAAAAATTAGAGAAACTTAAACGAGAGAATGATTTGATGATTGAAAAATTTGATGCCATCAAATCTGTAAATATGGAATTGCAGAAAGATTTTAAAAAATAGTAAAAAGAATTGAAGGAGTTTGAAGCTGGGAGAGAAAGCAAGGTTAACTCAGAAGATCAGACTCTAATAAATGAGTTAATTCAAAATGATAAGCTTAAGGAAGAAAATGAGAAGTTAAAACTGCTGAACTCTTCGATATCTGAAAGACTTCTTACTTTGGAGAAAGGGAAAGTCATCTGTACAAATGAAACTGAAGAAGTAGATGAGCTGAGAAAGGAAATTGAAAAATACAAAACAGCTAACAAAGTTTTGAATGAAGTTGTCAATCGTAATGAACAAGAGATTGCAAGTTATGAAATAAACGTTGCATCTCTCGAAAATGAAATCAAGGATCTGAAAGAAACCTTGTCAAAATTCGTAAGTGGGCAGAAAAACCTAGACAAGCTACTAGGTGTAAAAATCAACCCTAGGAAGGAAGGGCTGGGCGACAATAATGTTAACAAGAAAGAGCTTCAGAGCAAGTTGATGACTTCATTTGTAAAAGCTTCAAGTGTAGCTACCACATCACATAACAAGTAGCCCATTGTTCAGAAAACCCAAAAATAAATTGAAAAATCGACAAAGGATGATAATATGAAGAAAAAGGCAACACTCAAGTATGTAGAAAAAGTGCATGCTGTACATCAAAAGAACAAAAAGGTTCCTGCCACTTCACTGCATGATGTTCAAAAATCATCTACGCACACACATACACATGCATACAAATAGAAAACTTCATGCCATTACTGTCATAGATTCGGTCATTTGATGCATGAATGTAAATTGATGGAGAAGGATGATATGAATGCTAGGAAATTTCATGATAAACATCCTTCACCTCATAAAAAGAAAACTGAATGCTTTCACTGTGGCAAATTGGGTCATAAGGCATTTGAATGTTGGCTGAAAGCTGGTAGAAGAAATTCTAATTCATGTCCTCATTGTGGCAAAAAGGGCCACATTGGTGCCCTATGCTGCCATGCCCAGGGGAGAGATTTCAACTCCAAATTTGCCAAATTTCCTGTAAACAAAATGGTCTTTGACAGGAACAAATTTATTTTTAAAGATAAGCTCATTACATGCTTTGAGTGTGGAAAGACTGGCCACAGGGCCATTGAATGTTGGCATGCTCAGGGTAGAAAATTTAATTCTAAAACTGTCAATCTCCCTACAGACAGAAATGATTATGGTAGGAATAAATTTGCATTTAAAAGAAAGATTCCTACATGTTTTGATTATGGAAAACAGTTTGGTCATGCAAATAACAGAAATTTCCATGCCAATGCACATAAAACTCATGTTCATAATGATGTGCATAAAAAGAACCTAAGATCTGTCTCTTCATGCTATAACTGTGGGAAGCCAGGCCATAGAGCTGCTAACTGTTGGCTGGCTTATTTTAGTAAACAAAATTTTCTCTCTGCCAATAAATTTCATGACAACAGTAATTTGCATAAAAAGAATTTGAAATCTGCTGCATCATGTCATTACTGTGGTCAAATAGGTCATTCAATGAATAATTGCTATTTGATGGAGTTTGATGACAAGGTTGCCAAAAGACCGTTCAGAACACCATCTTGTGGTGTTAGTGGTAAATCAGGACCCAAGGTTTCTTGGGTACGTTTTACATCAAAATGATGTATTTGCTACAGGTATGCCTTGGAAGCTGAAGAATAAAGAGGGGTAATAAACCAAGGCATTCAAGAATGAAACCCCCAGGATTGCAAAATTCAGGTCAGTTCTGAAAACTTGTCTTAAACTTTGTTATTTGAAATTGTGAACCTTGGATAACAACATATCTGCTTTGATGTGTTCTTGCATATTTGTCATCTTTTGAACACTATGAGTATTCATGTCTCTCAAAGCTCATATGAATTGTCTGTTTAGATATTGAAATGAGAATAAACTTACAATTTCTGAAAATATGAACTGCATATGAATGTTGTTTGAAATCTGTCTGTTGCATAGCTCACTGAAAATCTGGATTGCTTATAGGATTGCATGTTGAATTATCATGATTGACCACTATGGTATATTATATAGTAAGATACTAAAAGGCAGAGAAATCTGTCTGGAGGTTCTTACTACGTGTGAGATGGTCTTTTAGACCAGGTTCTCCGCCTAGTACCATGGGTCATATTGCTTGATAGGGCAGTCTATATGTGCATGAGTCACAAAGACATATGTTCAGTTTTCATGGCAAACATTGCATGTTTTGAGGGGGAGTTAATTACATGTCTTTGCATGGCAATCAATGTTGAGTCTTTGCATACATGTAGTTAATTGCATTGCATCTCATTACATTGAAAATGCCAAAAAGATTGATTGAATGTATACTGTCAGGGGGAGTCAATGCATTGCATGCAGATTGTCAAATGCATACACTTGTCAGAATTCATTGCATGTTATCCTTGAAAATCCTGAAACATGCCAGACCTCCTGGTATCTTGCTTGGTGTGCATATCCTCTTTATTGATTCTATTGATAAACCTTGATCATATCAGAAAACATTGAGCTTCAAAATCACTTATTCTTGCTGAACCTCTTCTATCAGCCATTCATGAAGATTTCAATGGGGCATGTCTAAATCACAAATCTGAAAACACTTGAACTAGGAATCTTCTATTATACGATTTTATGAATGTCTGAAATAACTCAGGTGGTTTAAGTTTATTGTATTCATTGAGTTTGACTTTAAAATCTCTTAAAAAATATCTGAATCATGTTTAATAAACTTTAACTAACTATTTCATGCTGTGTCTTGTAAAAACTTCTGAAATCTGTACTATTGAATACATGGCTTTATTTGGTTAAGTACATGAAATTAGTATTGATTTGAAGCAAATGAGTTTTTCTGAAATGTCTAAAGGTTAAATTGTCAGAGCAATGACTTTGGTCACTGAGAAATCATGTCCAAAGGACTGTGTCATGAGGTGCCATAGTTAACTCTGCTTAAGAATGATTGATAATCAAGCAGAGCAATGGCATGCACACTGAGAAATATATCTCACTCATCAAAGAAATGATTTGTAGTGTGTCATGATGTGTAAATACTATCTCTGTTCATATAAAGCATGATTGTTAGTTACACTAAGTGCTTAGGGATATTGGCGTCTGATCAACGTATATCCTCTAGTTACAAGGTGTACACTGAACTAGAGTGCTTGTAAAATTTGTAGCATAAAAATTTGTTGAACAAATTGCAATATTTGAATATTGATGTAAAAATCAAATTGCTACAACCCTAGATAAAATCATATGACTTCATAATTGCTTGATCTCAATACTAGTGCTTGTAATTTCGAAAGAAATCAATAAATTTGATTATGTAAGAGAAATAGAGATTAATCAAGATATAAATATGAGGGCTTGGTTCATTGTTATTAAACTATGATTTTAGATATAAATACAGAATTTTATTGACAAACTTAGCATATATCATTTTTAAACCATGTTGATCAATAAAGTTCATTCATAAGCCCTTATAATGGAAGACTTTGAATACTTATGTTTTGGATTTATGAGATTGATATCTCCTTGAAAATCTTGTTGAATTCCTTGTGTTTGGAGCTTAGTGAAATTCTTTTCCTCACTGTCTTTGATTCATCATGACCTGAACTTATCCTTGATTGCCCCTGTGGTCTCCTTCTCATTCATTTCATAAGGTTCCATTTATTGAGGGGGAGCTTCCTTGTCATATGAATCATGCTGCATAGAAATTCTTAAAGGGCGAGAATTGTCTTGCATTCATAAATTTAGGGGGAGTTCTTGCATTTCTTATTGCATCTGCATCTCTGCATTCATACCTCTCCCATGATTTTTTTTCAAAAATAAAGGGGGAGAAATTGGTATGAGTCATATTGCTCTTTGGGGAAGAATGTGCTTTCATGTAGTTAAAGGGAGAAATGTTATATCAATCGTTTCATACCTGCTTAATTTTCCTCTCTCTAACTAATGTCTTTTTACTGAAGTCAAAGGGGGAGAATGTTTTTGACTTGAGTCAGTGTGACTCATAGTGTTGCCATCATCAAAAAGGGGGAGATTGTTGTGCCCCTGTGATTTTGATGATAGCAAACACTATAAGTCACCATATGCATGTGTGCATGAAAGACCTTGGTGATTCATTTAAGTGCATTCATATGTGTTCATGTATTTGCGAATGTGTACTTGTGAATGACTTTCCATTATATCTGTCTGACATCTGGTCGATGCATTCATGTAACAGAGTCAGCACGTACAAGTCCATGCATTCAAGCCTGTACAGCCATGCACTATTTTGCTTGCAAAATAGAGTCTGCACATTGCCTGTAGACTGCACTGTTGCTGCATAGTCTGCACATCGTTGCATAGTCTCCACATCCTTGGCTGTGCGATCCTTCATCAAGTCTATACATTGCTCATAGCATGCACACTGCAAACATAAAGTCTATACATCCACATGCTAATAAGTCTGCAAAGTCTATACATTCACATGCATGCAAAGTCTGCACATTGCACAAAGTCTATACATCCGCATGCTAGCAAGTCTGCAAAGTCTATACATTCATATGCATGCGAAGTCTGCACATTGCACAAAGTCTATACATTCATTGCAGTTGTGTTTGTGCATCAACTTTAAGTCTATACATTGCATTGTCAAGTTTGCACATTCCTTAGTAGCAAGTCTATACATTCCACGAAGTCAAGTCTGTACATTGGCCAAGTCTACACATCGTCTCCTTGCTTCAAGTCTGCACATTGGCAAAGTCTATACATCGCCACTTGTTCATGCATATGTGCAAGTCTATACATTGTCTGGTCATCCACGCAAAGTCTATACATTGTCATCTTTACCTACGTTCAGAACACTAAGTATGTACATAGGTAAAGTCTGCACATTGGCAAAGTCTGTACATCGGTCAGTCTCACTTAGCGTCTTGTGCATGCATCATATCACAAAGTCTGTACATCGTGCGTATGTCCAAGGCATATCATAAAGTCTGTACATCGTGTGCATCATTTCATAACTCTTCACTGCTGTTTCATGCATTCTAAGTCCATACACTGCATTTGGGCATTGTTCTTCACAGCAAGTCTGTACACTGCTTTCTAATGCATGTAATCAAAGTGTGTACAAGCCTGTGTTCGCATCGGTTAAGTCTATTCATTTGCCACATTGTTCATGCATCATCTCTCAAGTCTGTACAGCCATTGCCTTGCAGCATGCACGCTATCAAGTCTGTACAGCCTGCACACACAAGTCCATTCATTGTCATCGCCGCACGCATTGCAAGTCTATACAGCCAGTGTCTATACGTTGCCTTGCAGCATGCTCGCATAGAAAGTCTGTACATTCGTTGACAGACTCATGCATAAACACTAAGACAAGTCTGTACATTCGTTGACAGCTTGTCTGAGCATCTCATGCATTCAATGTGCATACTTTCATTCTATTGTGCATCTCCTTCAAGACGAAGTCTGTACAATCCTTTCCAAGCATTCAAGTCTATACACTCTTGTGTCTGCATCGCATTCACTTCAAGTCTATACACTCTTGTGTCTGCATCGCATTCACTTCAAGTCTATACACTCTTGTGTCTGCATTGCATTCACTTCAAGTCTATACACTATATGCTGCATCTAAAGTCTGTACACGCTTTGTTAAAAACCTGAACCAACTCTGTACATAGTTTGGCTGCATTCATCAAGTCTATACACTCTTTAGCTCAGTTCGCAGCTGAGTCTGAAGTCTGTACAGTCTGTTCATCATACAAGTTTGTTCATGCATTATTTCAGTAAGTCTATACATTCTTTGTTGATCGACTGAAACTCTGTCATTGTACAGGCTGATGAATGGGCACGTGATCCGAGGTTGGCACCTGGCACGTGATCCTAGGTTATCTGGACAGAGAGGGCACAAGCCCTGCACACGCCCTACATCTACTGCTGCTATAAATAGAAGCCTTCTCCATCTGGAGAAGACTGATCGAGACTGTGATAGAAGAAGGTGAGAGCAGCAGAGAGGCAGAGAGAAGAAGAAGAAAGAGATCCAGCAGAAGAAGAAAAGAGAGAACAGAGTGAGAAGAAAAGAGAGGAGGGGCAGAGAGGCAGAGTGTGAAAGCAGAAGAAGAAAAAGAGAAAGAGAGAGAGTTCGTGGAGAAGAAGAAAGAAGACTCTATTGAAGATCTGTCTACTGGACCGTGGATCAAATCCAGGCCAGTCAGCTCCATGGGAGCCACATCTATGTTATTATCCTTTACAGCTTTCTGATCGCTGTGTATTTTTCATTTCTTGTTTTTCCTTTTCATTTGGTCACTATGTTTTCGATTCTCTGGTTTGAGATCGGGGTTCCCTCTGGTGTGGAGGAAGAGAGGTCCGTGACCTCTGGTTTGCAAGTGGCTGGGTGTCACTTGTGGGTTCCCCTCCGGTTTGGAGGAAGGGAGATTCGTCTCCGGTTCTGGTCTTGTGGGTTGCAAGTCCAGGTGTTCCCTCCTGGTCTGGAGGAAGAGAGACTTCGGTCTCTGGTTTGCTAGTGACTGGGTGTCACTAGTGGTTCCCTCCGGTTTGGAGGAAGAGGGGAGGTTGTTCCCCTGGTCAAGCTGTTAGGCAGCACCTGTTGCAGACTGAGTCTGCGGTTCTAGCGTTAGCTAGTGGAAGCCTCACTCCGGTTTGGAGTGAGGGGTGGACGTAGGTCTTGGTGACCGAACCACCTAAAAAATCTTCTGTGCAGTGTGGTTGGGCTTGTGCGTTTGCTCCTTGTCTTCTACCTCCTTCACAGGTTGCCTTGAGCATTCTTGTTTCTATCTGTGCAGTGGGTTGATTGCTTTCTTCTGCTTCCGCTAGTTGATTGTTTAGGCGCGCGATACATATTTGTTCTTTGGTTCAAAAGATAATTTGATTAGATATTCAGTTTGTCTATCTTGCCTTGTTAGCGTTCTAGATTTTTTTATTGAGCGAAAAATTTTCTAAGGGTGGGATTCATTCACCCCCCCTCTGAATCCATCGCACCGATCCTATCATTTGGTATCAGAGCGGTTTCTGACTTTCCAGATCCAACGATCTGCAGATCCGATCCTGCTGTCTTCGGTGCATTTTTGTTAGATTTGGTTTATCGGTTTGAATCCACTGCTTTGAATTAGTTTTGATCTGCTTCAATGGCTCATCCACCCGTCTTTAGTGGTTCTGATTTCAACCAGTGGCACAGTGCTTTCCGTGCTCATGTTAAATCTGTTGATCCAGACCTGTGGAAAGTGATTTCACATGGTCCACATAGACTACCAAAAGATCAGTCCAAATGGACTAACAAGCATCGATCTATGTGTGCAGAAAATCAGAAAGCACTGGAGTTAATGAAGGCCGCGACTAATCGAGCTCTTCATTCATGTTTCCTTGGTTGCAGATCTGCAAGGGATATATTGAAGATGATAAAGAGAGTCGGGAAGGAAAATCAAACGAGCTGCATGATGGCTCGAGGAAGTGGACAAAGCAGCAATCAAGAAGAAGAACAGGATGATGGTGAGGTAAACACTTTTGATAATTATACCCTAGACGATTGGATTGCTGCTTATGATGAATTGCAAGAGTCTTATGATCAGTTAAGAAAACAATACAAAAAATTGAAGAAGAGTAGTAGGTCAGACAGTTTGAATTCTGATTGTAAAAATTGTGCTGAACTGAAAAATGTTCATGATGCTTTTATGTCTGATATTCAAATGCTGAAAAAATAAATTTCGTTGCTGAAAATTGAGAATCAAGATCATGTAAATGAGATATCTGAACTCAAAGAGAAACTCAGTTCAAATAATGATAATCAGACTCTTGTTAACTATCATGACCAGTATGAAAAATTGCTGAAAAATTTTGAAAGTGTGAACTCAGATTTAAACAAGCTGAAGTCTGAAAAAGATTCTCTCAGAAAATTCTCCAAAGAAAATGAAGAAAAATTAGAGAAACTTAAACGAGAGAATGATTTGCTGATTGAAAAATTTGATGCCATCAAATCTGTAAATATGGAATTGCAGAAAGATTTTGAAAAATAGTAAAAAGAATTGAAGGAGTTTGAAGCTGGGAGAGAAAGCAAGGTTAACTCAGAAGATCAGACTCTAATAAATGAGTTAATTCAAAATGATAAGCTTAAGGAAGAAAATGAGAAGTTAAAACTGCTGAACTCTTCGATATCTGAAAGACTTCTTACTTTGGAGAAAGGGAAAGTCATCTGTACAAACGAAACTGAAGAAGTAGATGAGCTGAGAAAGGAAATTGAAAAATACAAAATAGCTAACAAAGTTTTGAATGAAGTTGTCAATCGCAATGAACAAGAGATTGCAAGTTATGAAATAAACGTTGCATCTCTCGAAAATGAAATCAAGGATCTGAAAAAAATCTTGTCAAAATTCGTAAGTGGGCAAAAAAACCTAGACAAGCTACTAGGTGTAAAAATTAACCCTAGGAAGGAAGGGCTGGGCTACAATAATGTTAACAAGAAAGCGCTTCAGAGCAAGTTGATGACTTCATTTGTAAAAGCTTCAAGTGTAGCTACCACATCACAGAACAAGTAGCCCATTGTTCAGAAAACCCAAAAATAAATTGAAAAATCGAAAAAGGATGATAATATGAAGAAAAAGGCAACACTCAAGTATGTAGAAAAAGTGCATGCTGTACATCAAAAGAACAAAAAGGTTCCTGCCACTTCACTGCATGATGTTCAAAAATCATCTACGCACACACATACACATGCATACAGACAGAAAACTTCATGCCATTACTGTCATAGATTCGGTCATTTGATGCATGAATGTAAATTGATGGAGAAGGATGATATGAATGCTAAGAAATTTCATGATAAAAATCCTTCACCTCATAAAAAGAAAACTGAATGCTTTCACTGTGGCAAATTGGGTCATAAGGCATTTGAATGTTGGCTGAAAGCTGGTAGAAGAAATTCTAATTCGTGTCCTCATTGTGGCAAAAAGGGCCACATTGGTGCCCTATGCAGCCATGCCCAGGGGAGAGATTTCAACTCCAAATTTGCCAAATTTCCTGTAAACAAAATGGTTTTTGACAGGAACAAATTTATTTTTAAAGATAAGCTCATTACATGCTTTGAGTGTGGAAAGACTGGCCACAGGGCCATTGAATGTTGGCATGCTCAGGGTAGAAAATTTAATTCTAAAACTGTCAATCTCTGTGGAGACAGAAATGATTATGGTAGGAATAAATTTGCATTTAAAAGAAAGATTCCTACATGTTTTGATTATGGAAAACAGTTTGGTCATGCAAATAACAGAAATTTCCATGCCAATGCACATAAAACTCATGTTCATAATGATGTGCATAAAAAGAACCTAAGATCTGTCTCTTCATGCTATAACTGTGGGAAGCTAGGCCATAGAGCTGCTAACTGTTGGCTGGCTTATTTTAGTAAACAAATTTTTCTCTCTGCCAATAAATTTCATGACAACAGTAATTTGCATAAAAAGAATTTAAAATCTGCTGCATCATGTCATTACTGTGGTCAAATAGGTCATTCAATGAATAATTGCTATTTGATGGAGTTTGATGACAAGGTTGCCAAAAGACCGTTCAGAACACCATCTTGTGGTGTTAGTGGTAAATCAGGACCCAAGGTTTCTTGGGTACCTTTTACATCAAAATGATGTATTTGTTACAGGTATGCCTTGGAAGCTGAAGAATAAAGAGGGGTAATAAACCAAGGCATTCAAGAATGAAACCCCCAGGATTGCAAAATTCAGGTCAGTTCTGAAAACTTGTCTTAAACTTTGTTATTTGAAATTGTGAACCTTGGATAACAACATATCTGCTTTGATGTGTTCTTGCATATTTGTCATCTTTTGAACACTATGAGTATTCATGTCTCTCAAAGCTCATATGAATTGTTTGTTTAGATATTGAAATGAGAATAAACTTGCAATTTCTGAAAATATGAACTGCATATGAATGTTGTTTGAAATCTGTCTGTTGCATAGCTCACTGAAAATTTGGATTGCTTATAGGACTGCATGTTGAATTATCATGATTGACCACTATGGTATATTAAATAGTAAGATACTAAAAGGCAGGGAAATCTGTCTGGAGGTTCTTACTACGTGTGAGATGGTCTTTTAGACCAGGTTCTCCGCTTAGTATCATGGGTCATATTGCTTGATAGGGCAGTCTGTATGTGCATGAGTCACAAAGACATATGTTCAGTTTTCATGGCAAACATTGCATGTTTTGAGGGGGAGTTAATTGCATGTCTTTGCATGGCAATCAATGTTGAGTCTTTGCATGTCTTTGCATACATGTAGTTAATTGCATTGCATCTCATTACATTGAAAATGCCAAAAAGATTGATTGAATGTATATTGTCAGGGGGAGTCAATGCATTGCATGCAGATTGTCAAATGCATACACTTGTCAGAATTCATTGCATGTTATCCTTGAAAATCCTGAAACATGCCAGACCTCCTGTTATCTTGCTTGGTGTGCATATCCTCTTTATTGATTCTATTGATAAACCTTGATCATATCAGAAAACATTGAGCTTCAAAATCACTTATTCTTGCTGAACCTCTTCTATCAGCCATTCATGAAGATTTCAATGGGGCATGTCTAAATCACAAATCTGAAAACACTTGAACTAGGAATCTTCTATTATACGATTTTATGAATGTCTGAAATAACTCAGGTGGTTTAAGTTTAATGTATTCATTGAGTTTGACTTTAAAATCTCTTAAAAATATCTGAATCATGTTTAATAAACTTTAACCAACTGTTTCATGCTGTGTCTTGTAAAAACTTCTGAAATCTGCACTATTGAATACATGGCTTTATTTGGTTAAGTACATGAAATTAGTATTGATTTGAAGCAAATGAGTTTTTCTGAAATGTCTAAAGGGTAAATTGTCAGAGCAATGACTTTGGTCACTGAGAAATCATGTCCAAAGGACTGTGTCATGAGGTGCCATAGTTAACTCTGCTTAAGAATGATTGATAATCAGCAGAGCAATGGCATGCACACTGAGAAATACATCTCACTCATCAAAGAAATGATTTGTAGTGTGTCATGATGTGTAAATGCTATCTCTGTTCATATAAAGCATGACTGTTAGTTACACTAAGTGCTTAGGGATATTGGCGTCTGATCAACGTATATCCTCTAGTTACAAGGTGTACACTGAACTAGAGTGCTCGTAAAATTTGTAGCATGAAAATTTGTTGAACAAATTGCAATATTTGAATATTGATGCAAAAATCAAATTGCTACAACCCTAGACAAAATCATATGACTTCATAATTGCTTGATCTCAATACTAGTGCATGTAATTCGAAAGAAGTCAATAAATTTGATTGTGTAAGAGAAAGGGAGATTAATCAAGATATAAATATGAGGGCTTGGTTCATTGTTATTAACCATGATTTTAGATATAAATATAGAATTTTATTGACAAACTTAGCATACATCATTTTTAAACCATGCTGATCAATAAAGTTCATTCATAAGCCCTTATAATGGAAGACTTTGAATACTTATGTTTTGGATTTATGAGATTGATATCTCCTTGAAAATCTTGTTGAATTCCTTGTGTTTGGAGCTTAGTGAAATTCTTTTCCTCACTGTCCTTGATTCATCATGACCTGAACTTATCCTTGATTGCCCCTGTGGTCTCCTTCTCATTCATTTCATAAGGTTCCATTTATTGAGGGGGAGCTTCCTTGTCATATGAATCATGCTGCATAGAAATTCTTAAAGGGCGAGAATTGTCTTGCATTCATAAATTTAGGGGGAGTTCTTGCATTTCTTGTTGCATCTGCATCTCTACATTCATACCTCTCCCATGATTTTTTTTCAAAAATAAAGGGGGAGAAATTGGTATGAGTCATATTGCTCTTTGGGGAAGAATGTGCTTTCATGTAGTTAAAGGGAGAAATGTTATATCAATCGTTTCATACCTGCTTAATTTTCCTCTCTCTAACTAATGTCTTTTTGCTGAAGTCAAAGGGGGAGAATGTTTTTGACTTGAGTCAGTGTGACTCATAGTGTTGCCATCATCAAAAAGGGGGAGATTATTGTGCCCCTGTGGTTTTGATGATAGCAAACACTATAAGTCACCATATGCATGTGTGCATGAAAGACCTTGTTGATTCATTTAAGTGCATTCATATGTGTTCATGTATTTACGAATGTGTGCTTGTGAATGACATTCCATTATATCTGTCTGACATCTGGTCGATGCATTCATGTAACAGAGTCAGCACGTACAAGTCCATGCATTCAAGCCTGTACAGCCATGCACTATTTTGCTTGCAAAATAGAGTCTGCACATTGCCTGTAGACTGCACAAGTCTGCACATTGTTGCTGCATAGTCTGCACATCGTTGCATAGTCTACACATCCTTGGCTGTGCGATCCTTCATCAAGTCTATACATTGCTCATAGCATGCACACTGCAAACATAAAGTCTATACATCCACATGCTAATAAGTCTGCAAAGTCTATACATTCACATGCATGCAAAGTCTGCACATTGCACAAAGTCTATACATCCGCATGCTAGCAAGTCTGCAAAGTCTATACATTCATATGCATGCGAAGTCTGCACATTGCACAAAGTCTATACATTCCTTGCAGTTGTGTTTGTGCATCAACTTTAAGTCTATACATTGCATTGTCAAGTCTGCACATTCCTTAGTGGCAAGTCTATACATTCCACGAAGTCAAGTCTGTACATTGGCCAAGTCTACACATCGTCTCCTTGCTTCAAGTCTGCACATTGGCCAAGTCTATACATCGCCACTTGTTCATGCATATGTGCAAGTCTATACATTGTCTGGTCATCCACGCAAAGTCTATACATTGTCATCTTTACCTACGTTCAGAACACTAAGTATGTACATCGGTAAAGTCTGCACATTGGCAAAGTCTGTACATCGGTCAGTCTCACTTAGCGTCTTGTGCATGCATCATATCACAAAGTCTGTACATCGTGCGTATGTCCAAGGCATATCATAAAGTCTGTACATCGTGTGCATCATTTCATAACTCTTCACTGCTGTTTCATGCATTCTAAGTCCATACACTGCATTTGGGCATTGTTCTTCACAGCAAGTCTGTACACTGCTTTCTAATGCATGTAATCAAAGTGTGTACAACCTGTGTTCGCATCGGTTAAGTCTATTCATTTGCCACATTGTTCATGCATCATCTCTCAAGTCTGTACAGCCATTGCCTTGCAGCATGCACGCTATCAAGTCTGTACAGCCTGCACACACAAGTCCATTCATTGTCATCGCCGCACGCATTGCAAGTCTATACAGCCAGTGTCTATACGTTGCCTTGCAGCATGCTCGCATAGAAAGTCTGTACATTCGTTGACAGACTCATGCATAAACACTAAGACAAGTCTGTACATTCGTTGACAGCTTGTCTGAGCATCTCATGCATTCAATGTGCATACTTTCATTCTATTGTGCATCTCCTTCAAGACGAAGTCTGTACAATCCTTTCCAAGCATTCAAGTCTATACACTCTTGTGTCTGCATCGCATTCACTTCAAGTCTATACACTCTTGTGTCTGCATTGCATTCACTTCAAGTCTATACACTATATGTTGCTTCTAAAGTCTGTACACGCTTGGTTAAAAACCTGAACCAACTCTGTACATAGTTTGGTTGCATTCATCAAGTCTATACACTCTTTAGCTTAGTTCGCAGCTGAGTCTGAAGTCTGTACAGTCTGTTCATCATACAAGTTTGTTCATGCATTATTTCAGTAAGTCTATACATTCTTTGTTGATCGATTGAAACTCTGTCATTGTACAGGCTGATGAATGGGCACGTGATCCGAGGTTGGCACCTAGCACGTGATCCTAGATTATCTGGATAGAGAGGGCACAAGCCCTGCACACGCCCTACATCTACTGCTGCTATAAATAGAAGCCTTCTCCATCTGGAGAAGACTGATCGAGACTGTGATAGAAGAAGGTGAGAGCAGCAGAGAGGCAAAGAGAAGAAGAAGAAAGAGATCCAGCAGAAGAAGAAAAGAGAGAACAGAGTGAGAAGAAAAGAGAGGAGGGGCAGAGAGGCAGAGTGTGAAAGCAGAAGAAGAAAAGAGAAAGAGAGAGAGTTCGTGGAGAAGAAGAAAGAAGACTCTATTGAAGATCTGTCTACTGGACCGTGGATCAAATCCAGGCCAGTCAGCTCCATGGGAGCCACATCTATGTTATTATCCTTTACAGCTTTCTGATCACTGTGTATTTTTCATTTCTTGTTTTTCCTTTTCATTTGGTCACTATGTTTTCTGATTCTCTGGTTTGAGATCGGGGTTCCCTCTAGTGTGGAGGAAGAGAGGTCCGTGACCTCTGGTTTGCAAGTGGCTGGGTGTCACTTGTGCGTTCCCCTCCGATTTAGAGAAAGGGAGATTCGTCTCCGATTTTGGTCTTGTGGGTTGCAAGTCCAGGTGTTCCCTCCTGGTCTGGAGGAAGAGAGACTTCGGTCTCTGGTTTGCTAGTGACTGGGTGTCACTAGTGGTTCCCTCCAGTTTGGAGGAAGAGGGGAGGTTGTTCCCCTGGTCAAGCTGTTAGGTAGCACCTGTTGCAGACTGAGTCTGCGGTTCTAGCGTTAGCTAGTGGAGGCCTCACTCCGGTTTGGAGTGAGGGGTGGACGTAGGTCTTGGTGACCGAACCACCTAAAAAATCTTCTGTGCAGTGTGGTTGGGCTTGTGCGTTTGCTCCTTGTCTTCTACCTCCTTCACAGGTTGCCTTGAGCATTCTTGTTTCTATCTGTGCAGTGGGTTGATTGCTTTCTTCTGCTTCCGCTAGTTGATTGTTTAGGCGCGCGATACATATTTGTTCTTTGGTTCAAAAGAGAATTTGATTAGATATTCAGTTTGTCTATCTTGCCTTGTTAGCATTCTAGATTTTTTTATTGAGCGAAAAATTTTCTAAGGGTGGGATTCATTCACCCCCCCTCTGAATCCATCGCACCGATCCTATCACTACCTTCAGCCATCCAACAAATAGACTTCTCATGTGGTCGGCGTCACGACCTTTCGTCTAAGCCGACAAGTATTTCACCAACGGGGTGTTAAACCGACAAAACATTCAACCATCGGGGCTTCAACTGAAAGATGTTCCGCCAACGGGGTATTAAACCGACAAAGCATTCCACCAACGGGGCATTAAACAGACAAGATGTTCAGCCATCGAGGCTTCAAGCTGACAAGCATTCCACCAACGGGGCGTTAAACCGACAAAACATTCAGCCATCGGGGCTTCAAGCCGACAAGCACTCCGCCAATGGGGCGTTAAACTGGCAAGGTGTTCAACCATCGGGGCTTTAACCGAAAGATGTTTAGCCATCGGGGCTTCAAACCGACAGATGTCCAACCATCGGCTACTAAGCCGACAGCTTCTCAACCATCGGCGTCCAAGCCGACAGCTTCTCAACCATCGACATCTAAGTCGACAGTTTCTCAACCATCAGCATCTAAGCCGACAGCTTCTCAATTATCGACTTTTAAGCCGCCAGCTTCCTAATTATTAGCTACTAAGCCGACAGCTTCTCAACCATCGGCATTCGAGCCAACAGTTGTCAAGCCACCAAGAAACTCCACCTACGCCCTTTGGCCACCCAAGAGAATCAAAGAATAAACCTTCCGCTTTGGTTCGGATCCTTCTCTGGCCAGAGAATTAAAGAATAAACATTCCACTTTAGTTCGGATCCTTCCCCGACCAGAGAATCAAAGAATAAACCTTTCACTTTGGTTCGGATCCTTCCCCGGCCATAGAATTAAAGAAGAAATCTTCCACTTTGGTTCGGATCTTTCTCCGGCCAGAGAATTAAAGAATAAACCTTTCACTTTGGTTCGGACCCTTCCCCGGCCAGAGAATTAAAGAAAAAACTTTCCACTTTGGTTACGGATCCTTCTCCGGCCAAAGAATTAAAGAATAAACCTTCCACTTTGGTTCGGATCCTTCCCCGACCAGAGAATTAAAGAAGAGACCATCCACTTTGGTCCGGGTCCTTCTCCGGCCAGAGAATCAAAGAATAAACCTTCCGCTTTGGTTTGGATCCTTCCCCGGCCAGAGAATTAAAGAAGAAACTTTCCACTTTGGTTTGGATCCTTCCACGGCTAGAGAATTAAAGAAGAAACCTTCCACTTTGGTTCGGATCCTTCTCCAGCCAGAGAATTAAAGAATAAACCTTTCACTTTGGTTCGGATCCTTCCCGGCCAGAGAATCGAAGAACAAACCTTCCACTTTGGTTCGGATCCTTCTCCGACCAGAGAATTAAAAGAATAAACCTTCTGTTTTGGTTCGGATCCTTCCCCGGCTAGAGAACAAAAGAATAGACCTTTCACTTTGGTCCAGACCCCTCCCCGGTCGGAGAACAAAAAAAGAGACCCTTCTTTTCGGCTCTCACATCCCGCTGCCCGACACCCTTCGGCTCAGCCATTTCGGCCAAGAACCAATATCAGGATTAATCCATCCGTCCCACAGCGCTCTCAGATATCTTTCGACTTTATAGCCGGCTTCTAACATCTCTCGGCTAGTTAGCTCGCTTCCCAATACCCTTGGCTCTCGTAGCCTGCTTCCCAGAATTTGGCCTTCACGGCCCGCTTCCCATAACTTTGGCTCTTTCAGCCCGCTTCCCAATACATTTGGCTCTTGTAGCCTGCTTCCCAGAATACGGCCTTCACGGCCCGCTTCCCATAACTTCAGCTCTTACAGCCCGCTTCCCAATACTCTTAGCCCTCATAGCCTACTTCCTAGAATTCGGCCTTCACGGCCCGCTTCCCATAACTTCGGCTCTTGTAGCCCGCTTCCCAATACCTTTAACTCTTGTAGCTTGCTTCCCAGAATTCGGCCTTCACGGTCCGCTTCCCATAACTTCGGCTCTTGCAGTCCACTTCCCAATACCTTTGACTCTTGTAGCCTGCTTCCTCAAATTCAGCTCTCGCAGCCCGCTTCCCCATCTAGGGCTTTCACAGCCCGCTTCCCAATATCTCTGGCTCTTGTAGCCTGCTTCCCAGATCTTGTGTCACGCCCTGAACCGATAGGAGCAGAACGTGTCGTTTACTCGGAACGTAGCAGTTAAACAGTCGTGAACGATCAAGAGCAATGGCATGAGACCAAATAATTTGGAGCAATAAAAATTTTATTTCAAATATAAGTCTCTTACAATTTCAATTTTAAGAACATGAAGACTCAACCACATCATAAAGGAAAGAAAAGACCAAAGACACGCTAGTGAACTTAGACTAGACAATTAATAGGAAATACTAGCTAGACTCAAGAAAGATAAAAGACACGGGTTCACTAGTTTCCGAAGCTCGCTTGCACACTTGTCCCTCCCGTATGAGTCTCGATCTCGCTAGTCACCTGATTACCTGAAAAATGTTGGAATAAACTGGGTGAGCGAACGCTCAGTAGGAATTATATCTCAAGAACAAGCTAGCTTTAAGTAATTACATGTTACATGAATGCAGGGCTAATATACATGAATGATCGCAAAAACAGAATGCAAGTATATCGATTAAACTGAGATATGGACGTTCTAGTAAAACGTGATAAGCAAAAGTTAAAGATAGTATCGAGCATGAGATATTGGCTATTTAGAGTTCTAGCAAGTACCACGATGAGTCACGCACGCAAGTAATATCATGTAAAGTCACGAGAGAGAGTAGTGGAATGTCTCTAGAACGACGAGTACTTCGGTGCAATACCACATCGCGATCATTACAACTCCCATGGGCACTAGTGCTTTCGAGTGCTTCTCCTAGGACCAGATCGGGCCCTTATATGTGCAGGTATTGTATAATGCACTTTTGACATCCACGATAGTTATAGCCAATGTAGAATGCCAAGGGAATGAAACTTGTAAGAATTTAAGGTATATATTATGGAATATATCGGAAAACTAGGTGGAATTGGCTCCCTAGTGGGTGCCATGAGTACTCGAATAAGCGTTCATAATCACATGAGCGCTCGTTCTTTGTACATGATAAGGTAAAAGAATTGGTGTCTACGTGGAGGCACGTAATCCAAGATGATTAGCAATGGCATGGTTTCCCATTACATTAGCTCAAGAATTAATCTCATGGTGGCTATTTAGCAAACCATGAGGGCCGGTATACCATGTTCCTAGAGGGGCATGGTAATAAAAGTGTTATGGGTTTTAGTGGTACAACCTATTCAATCGGCCTTGAGAGAATCCAAGCCTACGAGGAGACTTACGGAGATCTCTATGATAAATTCACCAATCCGAAGGAAGGGTATGATTTTTCCAGTTTTCTCTATTTTTCCATGTAATTAGTTTTACAAAATTCTTTTAATTTAAAAAGTGGCACTATTCATCTATTTTTGGAAATAGCGACCTTGGCTTTGACTGTTTATGTGAATAGAGCGCCTGCACGTTGGGCGCTATTCACATTTGTACCCTTTTCCTCTAATCTCGAAAGGACCGATATTGTATTAATACCCCTCTTATTCTTATACATATGCTTTTATTTGAATAACGTCATTATTTAAGTCGTAAAATCTTAACCAACGACCATTACATGGTCGTGTATTATTTTAAACATTTTCTTCTCACCCTTATTTAACTAAAATTACATATATGTCCATTCTACCTCCTTTTAACTATCTTTAATGTATTAAATCTTATCTATATACCCCTATTCCTTCAAATAAAAATATAATGTAATAAATATGAAATATTAAATTTTATAAATTATTAATAAAATATAAATTGATGTTTCCTTCGAGATTTATTGATTATTAATTCAAATAAAAATTATAATATGATTTTAAATGGTTACTTAAAATGATGTTATATTCATAATCCCTTAAAATTAAGGGTAGGGTTTATGAGATCTTTTTGTAAGGCCCATTAGGGAATCACGGGGTTATACACAAGAGCTGGGTCTTAACTAATTGTTGGTTTTAATTTATTATTAGTTCAAAATAGAAGTAGAATATGAATTAAATACCTTCTTAAAAATAACTATCTATTCTGTATTAATACCATTTTTAATCACGGTCTTGGGTATCAGAGACAGGTTCTATCTTAGCAAGACTTTTACTTCCATCCCCTAAAGGGAATATCACTTAGCCATTTACTTATTTGAATAAATTTTATTTATTAAACATTATAAACTTATTTGTAGGAATCTGTAATTATCTTTTATGTATAAGTTTTCTTTTATATTATTATTTATTCCTATTTCAAAATTACCGAGCGTTACATCCTCCCCCACTTAAAAGAATTCGGTCCCCAAATTCACATCACCTTCCATTCCTAACGGGGAACTAGCTATAACTTATTATGATTCTATACAGGTAAAGAAGAGATCTTAAGTATGGAAAAGAACTAGTTTAGGATTACGGGTGAGGGGTACCTTCCACAACTTCTCTCTTGGCAAGTTCGGCCACAGCTTGAGTTTCTCTTGGAAGCTTTTTGGTCAAAATAGGGCATTCTGCTATCTTATGGTCTAAGCTTCCGCAACGCAGACATGCTCTCGAACTCCACCAACACTTTTCCTATTGGTGACCATTTCTTCCACAAGATTTACACTTACCTAGCGAGTGATCTGTCGAAGTTCCCTTCTTATTACACTTCTTACATTTCTGGCATTTCTTACACTTTTACGAAATATCACCCTCGTTTACCCTTTTCTTGATAACGGTGAACTTTCCAGAATTATTGGTTTGATCCTTCCCTTCAACTCTCTCTTTTTCTTCCACCGCCTTCTCTAGCTCCTGGACTCTCCTGACAAGGTCCGTATAAGCTTAGACATCTACTAGTACCATCTCAGGGACAAAGCTTGGCTTAGATGCTTCTATTTTATCTAAGTTCCTACAAGGATAAGTGGAAAGATAATTTATTGACTCAAGAATTAATGTTAAAGAAATGTAAATATCTTGTCTTTCTTTTATAACTTTAACCCCAAGTTCTACCCATCTCTCACGTAACACCTATAGGATGATCGACAAGGATACTCAACCTATCTCTTGGACTTAATGACCTAATGATTTGAAAGTTAAAGCTCTGATATGACTGACAGGGATACTTGACCTATCATTGGAACCTAATAACTGAAGGATATGAAAGTCGAAGCTCTGATATGACTGACAGGGATACTTGACCTATCATGGGAACTTAATAACTAGAGGATATGAAAGCCGAAGCTCTGATACCACCTCTGTCATGCCCCGAACCGATAGCAGCGGAACGTGTCGTTTGCTCGGAACGTGGCAGTTAAACAGTCCTGAATGATCAAGAGCAATAGCATGAGACCAAATAATTTGGAGCAATAAAAATTCTATTTCAAATATAAGTCTCTTACAATTTCAATTTTCAGAACTTGAAGACTCAACCACATCATAGTGGAAAGAAAAGACCAAAGACACGCTAGTGAACTTAGACTAGACAATTAATAGGAAATACTAGCTAGACTCAAGAAAGATAAAAGACACTGGTTCACTAGTTTTCGAAGCTCGCTTGCACACTTGTCCCTCCCGTATGAGTCTCGGTCTCGCTAGCCACCTGATTACCTGAAAAATATTGGAATAAACTGGGTGAGCGAACGCTCAGTAGGAATTATATCTCAAGAACAAGCTAGCTTTAAGTAATTACATGTTACATGAATGCAGGGCTAATATACATGAATGATCGCAAAAATAGAATGCAAGTATATCGATTAAACTGAGATATGGAAGTTCTAGTAAAACATGATAAGCAAAAGTTAAAGATAGTATCGAGCATGAGATATTGGCTATTTAGAGTTCTAGCAAGTACCACGACGAGTCATGCACGCAAGTAATATCATGTAAAGTCACGGGAAAGAGTAGTGGAATGTCTGTAGAACGACGAGTACTTCGGTGTAATGTCACACTGCGATCATTACAACTCCCATGTGCACTAATACTTTCGGGTGCTCCTCCCAAGACCAGATCGGGCCCTTATATGCGCAGCTATTGTATAATGCACTTCTGACATCCACGATAGTTATAGCCAATGTAGAATGCCAAGGGAATGAAACTTGTAGGAATTTAAGGTAGATCTTGCGGAATATATCAAAAAACTAGGTGGAATTGGCTCCCTAGTGGGTGCCATGAGTACTCGAATAAGCGTTCACAATCACATGAGCGCTCGTTCTTTATACATGATAATGTAAAAGAATTGGTGTCTACGTGGAGGCACGTAATCCAAGATGATTAGTAATGGCATGGTTTCCCATTCCATTAGCACAAGAATTAATCTCATGGCGGCTATTTAGCATACCATGAGGGCCGGTATACCATGTTCCTAGAGGGGCATGGTAATAAAAGTGTTATGGGCCTTATTGGTACAACCTGCTCGATCGGCCTTGAGAGAATCCAAGCCTATGAGGAGACTTACGGAGGTGTCTATGATAAATTCACCAATCCGAAGGAAGGGATTTCCCGCGGAGGGCTCATCTATCACCGAGAATTAGTGGGGTAGTCGATAAAACATCAAGAAACATAGAACTATACTCACGGACTGAAATATAGTGCCAAAAACCATCATAACCATGAATTTGTTCAATCCAGTTCCACTTTTAGTGTAAATAAGTCTTGCAATTCTTAATTCCAGTTCCACTTCCAGTGTAAATAATTCCTGGAATTCAGTTGTAAATCCCGTTCCCCTTTCAGAGTAAATAAATCTTGGAATTTTTAATTCTAGTTTAGCTTTCACTGTAAACAAGTTTGGGAATTTTTAAATGGTGACATAGGTGCAGACGTTGATTTGGTTCTAGTGTAGATTTTGCATGAACAATAGCATTTTTCAAATAAAATGATTTTTGCAGGAACAAGTACATGTATTGGAAGAGAAAAATACTCGGAATCCAGTGGTATGACTATGCATTGGATTAGATGTAAGGATTCAAAGTTATTAAATTTTAAACATGCGTATCTAATAATTAACCAAAATAACGACTGTTACATAGTCGTTAATTCAATATAGCGCCCATGTAAGGGTCGCTATTTTACTGAGATTCGGAATTTTAAACATAAAGCCATGAAAACAGGGTTAAAAAAGGATCGATATGCATGCATGATTTCTATTTTTACTAAGTTAGGCTTAGTACTTGAGAACACCTACCTTGAGTGATGGTTTGGTTAGTAATCGATCAAAGGGATTAAATAATAATAAAATAATAGACGGTGCTCTGTTCTTTACAGAGCTTCACGCAAGGCTTGCAGATAGGGAAGCTGGTGATTGTTGGAGGAAGACCCCCTCCCTTGGCAGCGATACAATCACAGGAGCAACTCTCTCCTAACTATAGCATCAACTGGGGAGGCAGCTTCAAGAGAATAGGAGATATATATGCAAGCAATGGTAAGAAGAAGCAGTAATCTTCTCGGATGACCACAGCAACAGGTTGGTGAAGTATATAAGCTTCTTCTCATAGCAATTTTCTGTGCGATTGAAGGATCAAGAGAAAGAATTGACCTTTCTACTGCAACCTTCAATTAGAATAACACTGTGGCAACAGTAGTTGATGGTGATGATAAAGAGCAACCGGGTTGGCTCGAGGGGTTGGTATTTATAGGGTTTTGGGAACCCACTTTGTTAAAGTTCGATTGGGATTTGGAAGTGTTAGAGTTTGAGTGGGAGTAAAACTCTCAGTAAGAGTCGTATTAGTATTACGATTTTCCATATTTAATCCCTTCCCTAAATTATTTCTTCCCCAAACAACCGTTACTTCCTAGTTCGTACCTGGTGTTTTTTTATTTTGGGTTCAAGAAAGACACGTCCAGGCATTAGTCACGTTTTTACTAAGTAGCGTCTGCTTAATAGGTGTTTTTTAATGAATAACGCCCCTGCTACGGGCGCTATTCACCCCTTTAGATTTATTTGCAACTTTCAAGATTTTTATCTTTTTAATTCGATGGGGTCTTGCTATGAAATTTTATGGGTATGATTTTTCCATTTTTTTTATTTTTTCATGTAATTAGTTTTACAAATTCTTTTAATTTAAAAAGTGACACTATTCATCTATTTTGGAAATAGCGACCTTGGCTTCGACTGTTTACGTGAATAGCGCGCCTGCACGTTGGGTGCTATTCACATTTGTACCCTTTTCCTCTAACCTCGAAAGGACCGATATTATATTAATACCCCTCTTATTCTTATACATATGCTTTTATTTGAATAACGTCATTATTTAAGTCGTAAAATCTTAACCAACGACCATTACATGGTCGTGTATTATTTTAAACATTTTCTTCTCACCCTTATTTAACCGAAACTATATATATGTCCATTCTACCTCCTTTTAACTATCTTTAATGTATTAAATCTTATCTATATACCCCTATTCCTTCAAATAAAAATATAATGTAATAAATGTGAAATATTAAATTTTATAAATTATTAATAAAATACAAATTGATGTTTCCTTCGAGGTTTATTGATTATTAATTCAAATAAAAACTACAATATGATTTTAAATGGCTACTTAAAATGATATTATATTCATAATCCCTTAAAATTAAGGGTAGGGTTTATGAGATCTTTTTGTAAGGCCCATTAGGGAATCACGGGGTTATACACAAGATATGGGTCTTAACTAATTGTTGGTTTTAATTTATTATTTATTCAAAATAGAAGTAGAATATGAATTAAATGCCTTCTTAAAAATAACTCTCTATTCCGTATTAATACCCTTTTTAATCACGGTCTTGGGTATTAGAGACAGGTTCGATGTTATCAAGACTTTTACTTCCATCCCCTAAAGGGAATATCACTTAGCCATTTACTTATTTGAATAAATTTTATTTATTAAACATTATAAACTTATTTGTAGGAATATATAATTATCTTTTATGTATAAGTTTTCTTCTATATTATTATTTATTCCTATTTCAAAATTACCGGGCGTTACACCCTCCCCCACTTAAAAGAATTCGGTCCCCAAATTCACATCACCTTCCATTCCTAATGGGGAACTAGCTATAACTTATTATGATTCTATACAGGTAAAGAAGAGATCTTAAGTATGGAAAAGAACTAGTTTAAGATTACGGGTGAGGGGTACCTTCCACAACTTCTCTCTTGACAAGTTCGGCCACAGCTTGAGTTTCTCTTGGAAGCTTTTTGGTCAAAATAGGGCATTCTGCTATCTTATGGTCTAAGCTTCCACAACGCAGACATGCTCCCGAACTCCACCAACACTTTTTCGATTGGTGACCATTTCTTCCACAAGATTTACACTTACCTAGCAAGTGATCTGTCGAAGTTCCCTTCTTATTACACTTCTTACATTTCTGGCATTTTTTACACTTTTGCGAAATATCACCCTCGTTTACCCTTTTCTTGATAACGGTGAACTTCCCAGAATTATTGATTTGATCCTTCCCTTCAACTCTCTCTTTTTCTTCCACCGCCTTCTCTAGATCCTGGACTCTCCTGACAAGGTCCGCATAAGCTTGGACATCTACTAGTACCATCTCAGGGACAAAGCTTGACTTAGATGCTTCCATTTTATCTAGGTTCCTGCAAGGATAAGTGGGGAGATAATTTATTGACTCAAGAATTAATGTTAATGAAATGTAAATATCTTATCTTTCTTTTATAACTTCAACCCCAAGTTCTACCCATCTCTCACGGAACTCCTATAGGATGACCGACAAGGATACTCAACCTATCTCTTGGACTTAATGACCTAATGATTTGAAAGTTGAAGCTCTGATATGACTGACAGGGATACTTGACCTATCATTGGAACCTAATAACTGGAGGATATGAAAATAAAAGCTCTGATATGACTGACAGGGATACTTGACCTATCATTGGAACCTAATAACTGGAGGATATGAAAGCCGAAGCTCTGATACCACCTTTGTCACACCCCGAACCGATAGCAGCGGAACGTGTCGTTTGCTCGGAACGTGACAGTTAAATAGTCCTGAACGATCAAGAGCAATGGCATGAGACCAAATAATTTGGAGCAATAAAAATTTTATTTCAAATATAAGTCTCTTACAATTTCAATTTTCAGAACTTGAAGACTCAACCACATCATAGTGGAAAGAAAAGACCAAAGACACGCTAGTGAACTTAGACTAGACAATTAATAGGAAATACTAGCTAGACTCAAGAAAGATAAAAGACACGGGTTCACTAGTTTCCGAAGCTCGCTTGCACACTTGTCCCTCCCGTATGAGTCTCGGTCTTGCTAGCCACCTGATTACCTGAAAAATATTGGAATAAACTGGGTGAGCGAACGCTCAGTAGGAATTATATCTCAAGAACAAGCTAGCTTTAAGTAATTACATGTTACATGAATGCATGGCTAATATACATGAATGATCGTAAAAATAGAATGCAAGTATATCGATTAAACTGAGATATGGAAGTTCTAGTAAAACGTGATAAGCAAAAGTTAAAGATAGTATCGAGCATGAGATATTGGCTATTTAGAGTTCTAGCAAGTACCACGACGAGTCACGCACGCAAGTAATATCATGTAAAGTCACGGGAGAGAGTAGTGGAATGTCTCTAGAACGACGAGTACTTCGGTGCAATGCCACACAGCGATCATTACAACTCCCATGTGCACTAATACTTTCGGGTGCTCCTCCCAAGACCAGATCGGGCCCTTATATGCGCAGCTATTGTATAATGCACTTTCGACATCCACGATAGTTATAGCCAATGTAGAATGCCAAGGGAATGAAACTTGTAGGAATTTAAGGTAGATCTTGCGGAATATATCGAAAAACTAGGTGGAATTGGCTCCCTAGTTGGTGCCATGAGTACTCGAATAAGCGTTCATAACCACATGAGCGCTCGTTCTTTATACATGATAAGGTAAAAGAATTGGTGTCTACGTGGAGGCACGTAATCCAAGATGATTAGTAATGGCATGGTTTCCCATTCCATTAGCACAAGAATTAATCTCATGGCGGCTATTTAGCATACCATGAGGGCCGGTATACCATGTTCCTAGAGGAGCATGGTAATAAAAGTGTTATGGGCCTTATTGGTACAACCTGCTCGATCGGCCTTGAGAGAATCCAAGCCTACGAGGAGACTTACGGAGGTGTCTATGATAAATTCACCAATCCGAAGGAAGGGATTTCCCGCGGAGGGCTCATCTATCACCGAGAATTAGTGGGGTAGTCGATAAAACATCGAGAAACATAGAACTATACTCACGGACTGAAATATAGTGCCAAAAACCATCATAACCATGAATTTGTTAAATCCAGTTCCACTTTTAGTGTAAATAAGTCCTGGAATTCTAAATTCCAGTTCCACTTCCAGTGTAAATAATTCTTGGAATTCAGTTGTAAATCCTGTTCCCCTTTCAGAGTAAATAAATCTTGGAATTTTTAATTCCAATTTAGCTTTCAGTGTAAACAAGTTCGGGAATTTTTAAATGGTGACATAGGTGCAGACGTTGATTTGGTTCGTGTGTAGATTTTGCATGAACAGTAGCATTTTTCAAATAAAATGATTTTTGCAGCAACAAGTACATGTATTGGAAGAGAAAAATACCAGGAATCCAGTGGTATGACTATGCATTGGATTAGATGTAAAGATTCAAAGTTATTAAATTTTAAACATGCGTATCTAATAATTAACCAAAATAACGACTGTTACACAGTCGTTAATTCAATATAGCGCCTATGTAAGGGTCGCTATTTTACTAAGATTCCGAATTTTAAATAGAAAGCCATGAAAACAGGGTTAAAAAGGATCGATATGCATGCATGATTTCTATTTTTACTAAGTTAGGCTTAGTACTTGAGAACACCTACCTTGAGTGATGGTTTGGTTGGTAATCGATCAAAGGAATTGAATAATAATAAAATAATAGATGGTGCTCTGTTTTTTACGGAGCTTCACAGAAGGCTTGTAGATAGGGTAGCTGGTGATTGTTGGAGGAAGACCCCCTCCCTTGGCAGCGATACAATCACAGGAGCAACTCTCTCCTAACTATAGCATCAACTGGGGAGGCAACTTCAAGAGAATAGGAGATATATATGCAAGCAACGGTAAGAAGAAGCAGTACTCTTCTCAGAAGACCACAGCAATAGGTTGGTGAAGTATCTAAGCTTCTTCTCACAGTAATTTTCTGTGCGATTGAAGGATCAAGAGAAAGAATTGACCTTTCTATTGCAACCTTCAATTAGAATAACATTGTGGCAACAGTAGTTGATGGTGATGATAAAGAGCAATCGGGTTGGCTTGAGGGGTTGGTATTTATAGGGTTTTGGGAACCCACTTTGTTGAAGTTCGATTGGGATTTGGAAGTGTTAGAGTTTGAGTGGGAGTAAAACTCTCAGTAAGAGTCATATTAGTATTAGGATTTCCCATATTTAATCACTTCCTTAAATTATTTCTTCCCCAAACAACTGTTACTTCATAGTTCGCACCCGGTGTTTCTTTATTTTGGGTTCAAGAAAGACACGTCGAGGCATTAGTCACATTTTTACTAAGTAGCATCTGCTTAATAGGCGTTTCTTAATGAATAACGCCCCTCCTACGGGCGCTATTCACCCCTTTAGATTTATTTGCAACTTTCTAGATTTTTTCTTTTTAATTCGATGGGGTCTTGCTATGAAATTTTATAGGTATGATTTTTCCATTTTCTCTATTTTTCCATGTAATTAGTTTTACAAATTTCTTTTAATTTAAAAAGTGGCACTATTCATCTATTTTAGGAAATAGCGACCTTGGCTTCTACTGTTTATGTGAATAGCGCGCGTGGGTGCTATTCACATTTGTACCCTTTTCCTCTAACCTCGAAAGGACCGATATTGTATTAATACCCCTCTTATTCTTATATATATACTTTTATTTGAATAACGTCATTATTTAAGTCGTAAAATCTTAACCAACGACCATTACATGGTCGTGTATTATTTTAAACATTTTCTTCTCACCCTTATTTAACCGAAATTGCATATATGTCCATTCTACCTCCTTTTAACTATCTTTATGTATTAAATCTTATCTATATACCCCTATTCCTTCAAATAAAAATATAATGTAATAAATGTGAAATATTAAATTTTATAAATTATTAATAAAATACAAATTGATGTTTCCTTTGAGGTTTATTGATTATTAATTCAAATAAAAACTATAATATGATTTTAAATGGCTACTTAAAATGATGTTATATTCATAATCCCTTAAAATTAAGGGTAGGGTTTATGAGATCTTTTTGTAAGGCCCATTAGGGAATCACAGGGTTATACACAAGATCTGGGTCTTAACTAATTATTGGTTTTAATTTATTATTATTTCAAAATAGAAGTAGAATATGAATTAAATGCCTTCTTAAAAATAACTCTCTATTCCGTATTAATACCCTTTTTAATCACGGTCTTGGGTATCAGAGATAGGTTCGATCTTAGCAAGACTTTTACTTCCATCCCCTAAAGTGAATATCACTTAGCCATTTACTTATTTGAATAAATTTTATTTATTAAACATTATAAACTTATTTGTAGGAATATGTAATTTTCTTTTATGTATAAGTTTTCTTCTATATTATTATTTATTCCTATTTCAAAATTACCGGGCGTTACATCTTGGCTCTTGTAGCCTGGTGCCCAACTTTGGCTCTTGTAGCCTGCTTCCCGGAATTTGGCTCTCGCAGCCCGCTCTCCTCAATTTTGGCTATTGTAGCCCACTTCTAATATCAACTTCAACTTTTATAACCCGCTTCCCCAATGTTCTTTCAGCCCTTCACAGTCTCCTTCCTCAGCACCTTGGCTGCGGCATTGATTCTATATGCACATACAAGATACAGATACGTAACGACAATATGTTCTTACGTAAAAAAAAATAGAAAAAATAGAGCCCAAAAAGAAGAGACAAAAAATTTTTGCTTGGCTGCCTTGCTTGCATGCTTGCTTATAATATAGAATAGCACACTTCCTTGAAATTTTCTAGGACCATGTTTTCTTGTTAAATAATGCTGCCCCGATTCCGGATGCACGTGCGTCACGGCATACGCTCGAAGAGAACCCAATTATGGCGGGTGCACACGTCAAGGGGAAGAGTCATGGCTAAATTGCTAAGTCCAACTCACAAAATAAACCTGAGGCAACACTCCCACTCCGTACTTAACGTGTTCAATGGTCTTCAACCATAGGGATTGCCCGACTTTCTTCTTAGCACTCTATGAATGCTTGAATTACCGCACTAGCGTGAAAGGTAATCGTGAGGAAAAAGCTGCCTACCCCCACCTTAAAAAAGAATGATGCAAAAAAAAAAGAGAAACGTGAATCTGAGTAGCCGGGAGTCCCCATTGAGACACATGAGGAGACTCGCGCGAAATGGTGAAACGAATTTCAATAAGGATGAAGCCTAGTAGCCAGGAATTTCCATTGAGACACATGAGGAAACTCGCGTCAAACGGTGAAATTCGTAATAGAATTATGATAAGGATGAATCTTAGTAGTCAGAAATCTCCATTGAGACACATGAGGAAACTCACGCCGAACGGTGAAATCCACTACCAAAATAAATAGATAGGGGTTGTGCGAAGCTACCGAAATCGAGAGCCTGAAACCCATGTGTAGGCGCTAGAGTAATCCTCGAGTGTTACTTAGAAAACCTGCATATCCCTATGTTTTAGAGCCTTTTGCTCACATGTTTGCTCCTCCACTCTACAAAGAGTTATCTTGGGTAAAATGCGTGAATTAAAGCTATGCATGCAAGACATGCGATATCCTCTTGACGGGTGCACCACCCCTTAGCTGTGCCTTCTGGCCCGCACCGTGTCTGCGAATTATGGGCGATGTCCCTATCCCATCCACTATAGGGGGAGCTACCTTATTTATACTTATGTTGTGCCTGCTGACGAATGCCTGCATGCTTGAATAAGAAAATAAATAATAATAATAAAAATAAACTCAATTTCGGCTATCACAGCCTGCTTTCCCAGTTCTGGCTCGTACAGCCCAATCTTGGTCCTCACGGCCTACTTCCTGCCCTTGCGGCTTTCGAATCTCCCAACTTCGGCTTCTATAGTCCGCTTCCCCAATTTGGGCTCTCATAGCCTGCTCCCCAATTTTAGCTTTTGTAGCCAGCTTCCCGATTGCGGCTCTCGTAGTCTGCTTCCTCAATTTGGGCTCTCATAGCCTCCTCCCCAATTTCGGCTTTTGTAGCCAGCTTCTCGATTGCAGCTCTTGTAGTCCGCTTCCTCAATTTGGGCTCTCATAGCCTGCTCCCCAATTTCGGCGTTTGCAGCCAGCTTCCCGATTGTGGCTCTTGTAGTCCGCTTCCCCAGTTTGGGCTCTCATAGCCTGCTCCCCAATTTTGACTTTTGTAGCCAGCTTCCCGATTGTGGCTCTCGTAGTCCGCTTCCTCAATTTGGGCTCTCATAGCCTGCTCCCCAGTTTTGGCTCTTGTAGCCAACTTTCCGATTGCGGATCTTGTAGTCTGCTTCCCCGATTTCAGCCTTCACGGCCTACTTCCGCAACACCGATTCTACCCCTTGCGGTCCACTTTCCTGGGTTTGGATTTCACAGCCGGTACTCCTGGCGCATTGAAGAACATCAAATCCTTTCACTTTGGTTCGGACCTTCCGTCCGGCTAGAGAACAAAATAAAATCCTTTCACTTTGGTTCGGGCCTGTCACCCAGCCAAAGAACAAACAGACCCCTCCACTCTAGATCGGACCTTCCGTCCGACTAGAGAACGAAAAGACCCTCTCACTTTGGTTCGGACCTTCCGTCCAGCCAGAGAATAAAAAGACTTTTCACTCTAGATCGGACCTTTCGTCCGGCTAGAGAATAAAAAGATGCTTTCACTTTGGTTCGAGCATGTCACCCAATCTGAGAATAAAAAGACTCGCTCCACTCTAGATTGGACCTTCTATCCGGATAGAGAACGAAAACACCCTCTCACTTTGGTTCGGACCTTCCGTCTAGCCAGAGAACAAAAAGATTTTTCACTCTAGATCAGACCTTCCATCCAGCTAGAGAACAAAAAGATTCTTTCACTTTGGTTCGGACCTGCCATCCAGCCAGAGAACAAAAAGATTCTCTCCACTCTAGATCGAACCTTCCCTCCGGCTAGAGAACTAAAAGAGACCCTTTCACTTTGGTTCGGACTTGCCGTCCAGCCAGAGATTAAAAAGATCCCTTTCACTATAGATCGGACCTTCCCTCCGACTAGAGAACTAAAAGATCCCTTCACTCTAGATCGGACCTTCCGTCCGGCTAGAGAACAAAAAGACTCTCTCCACTCTAGATCGGACCTTCCGCCCGGCTAGAGAATAAAAAGATTCCTTTCACTTTGGTTCGGACCTACCGTCCAGCCAGGGAATAAAAAGATTCTCTTCACTCTAGATCAGACCTTCCGTCCGGCTAGAGAATAAAAAGATCCTTCCACTCTAGATCAGACCTTCCGTCCAGCTAGAGAACAAAAAAATCCTTTCACTTTAGTTTGGACCTGCCGTCCTGGCTAGAGAATAAAAAGATTCTCTCCACTTTGGTTCAGACTTTCCACCTATCCAAAGAATAAAAGATCCCTTTCACTCTAGCTCGGACCTTCCGTCCAGCCGAATATTTTAAAGACCCTTCATGCAGCTAGTACCCTCGGCGCACTAAAGAACAAAACAACCCTTCACCCTGGCCCGAGCCTGCCGTTCAGGTAAGGAATCATCCCCTTTTCCTTGCGCTAACACTAGCCCGTGTCAGCGACTTGACCACCTCTCCGTCCCTTCGGGTGACGAACAATCAATTTTTGACCGAGACCTTCCGTCTAGGTCATTACATGAACCAACTCTTCCCGCTGTCCCTTCGGGCGACGAACTCCTCCTCTCCGTCCCTTCGGGGTCATGAACATCCCTCTTGATTTGGACCTGCCGTCCAGGTCATTAAAGGAATAAGCTCTTTTCTCCGTCCCTTCGGGTGACGAACAGCCCATTTGATCTGCACCTCCCGTTCAGATCATTAAATGAACAAATCTTTCTCTCCGTCCCTTCGGGTGACGAACAATCCGTTTTGACCGAGACCTTCCGTTTGGGTCATTACATGAACAAACTCTCCTCTCCGTCCCTTTGGGTGATGAATAGCCCATTCGATCTGAGCCACCTGTTCAGATCGTTGAATCAACAAACTCTTCTCTCCGTCCCTTCGGGTGATGAACAATCCATTTTTGGCCGAGACCTTCCGTCTGTGAAGGTGTCACATAGACATTGTTTTTAAAAAAAAAGGAAAGAAAGAATGATGATAACAAATGATGATTAGAGATGAACAACTATGCTAAAACATGTGAGACATGAAGAAAAAGAGGTTGAGCATGAGATGCTCTAAGAAGGGTGATCGCCAGAGGGGTTATCTCAAAAGAAGAAGGATGATCGCATGTACCTTGTATTGAGCGGGTGAGATTGAAAATTCTTCCTTCCTCCTTCTATCGGCCGGCCGATGAAGGGGGTTTATAACTTGATTACCCTTGCAAACACACAAAATAAACAAAGATATGGATTAACCAAGTGTGTAGTATCAATGCTCTAAAGATATGAAATCAAACAAATTAGGCATGAACACACCTTGTGTGTTTTGGTTTTAAACCCCTAAGAGGAGTAACAAGGATGAGATTATGAATGTTATGCAAGCAAGATATAGATGAAACTCTAGCCGAGAGCTAGAAGAAGAATATGTGTATGATGCTATGAATAAACTAAAACCAAAAGACTAAAGGGTAATCCCTGCTGTTGTGTATGCAACAGTAAAGGGAAAAACAAGGTTGCAGTAGTTGTTATGGATGAAGAACGACGGATGAAGAAAACGCCTCCAATGGAAGAAGAAACTGTAAAATAACAAACTCTCTTCTCACGGCTCCGTTAACTCTGCTATTCTGTATTGCTCTTCGTTTCTTTTCTCTATTACTGTGTCACCCTCGCGCGAGAAGCAGATGTTAAGGTATTTATAGGCCAAAAATCCTTACATTAATAGGATTAAAACAAGGTAATGAATCCTCAATAAGGAACCCTCTTCCCAATTGAACACAAGGTGTAAAATGGGGAAAGGATCACCACTGGAAAGAAGCAGGCGGAAGGGACACGGAACAGAAAATGACGACCTAAATAGGGGCGTCAATTGAAATGACGACATTCACACAGTCGTTAATTCCTGAATTTAATTATAGAAATAAAGGACTTTCCTTATTTAAAATTGTTAAATGACGCCTGTTTGAACGGGCGTTAAATAATCAACGCCCCTCAGTAGGACATCAATTACCTTGAGTTTTATTTTCATTAGGATTCGTTAAATCCAGGAAACAACGCCCGTTTGAACAGTCGTTTATTTAAGGAAAAACGCCCCTCATTAGGTCGTCAATTAAATGACGCCCTCCCTCCAGGCGTTAATTTCAAGTATTAAAGAAAAATGCCAAGAAATTACAATTAATATGGAGAAATTAGACAAACTTCATATTAAGCCAATATTGAAGTCCACTTTGGGGCGTCACATGGTGACATGAGATTTACTCAACATAGCATCGATTTTGACGTGTCTACAGCTACCCCGCCTTGGTGTCTGCTTTGCAAGGGAGTGAAACGAAATGAAGCAAAAGTGTAACGAGTGGAATGAAGTGAGAACGAACTGATAAGTAGATGCCAAGGTGTGATGTGACACACCTCCGACACTAAGCGTTGGAAATCTTTCCAGGATTCTAAATGAAACAACTTCGGATGATTACAAGAAAGCAATGATCAGCTGGATGAAAGGACTAATCTAAAGAACAAAATGTGCACGACGGCACGGAAGGAAAGACACCATTGGAGAGCGCTTACCAGCCAATGTGGACGTGTTACAACCAATGTGGATTTACTGAAAATAAAGTGAATTGAGATAAAGAACCAGCGAATGAATGCTTCTCAAGGAACCAGCCTGAGCGGCTTCAAGGAGAATAAAGTACTTGATTTGGAATGGAATATCTCATGTCAACTCCATTAAAAGCGGGTGGCCCTCATTATTGGCGTAATATGAGGATTTTCATCATTAAAGCTCAAGGTCCTACATGATGCATGCTGGGCTAAAAAAAAAATTAAAACGAACTAAAAAATAGAAGATAATCAAGGATAATATTGCTAAACCATCGAGATTTGGTCAGGAATCCAGATCTCTAAGCTGACACTAAGCCGAAGCCCGTTTATCCACGTATCAACTCAAAAAGTGGAATCGTCATCCCAAACCTTAAATGACTCAACGGCCTATCCGTGTAATCAAGATTCTCCTAGAACTATCACTATTTTTGATGGAGGGGAACTTAAATTCTAGGTTCATCAGAACCACAAGGTCCTTGATATGCTATAATAGCATAGATATCATATAGTAACAATGCTTACAGGAAGGATACAAAGATGGAATGTTGTTACCAGCGGAAGAAATCCAATCATTAGCATGCGCTTCTCTGCGCTCAAAAATCATTAGCTCATAAAAGATCGTTAGCTCAATAAAGCTCAAAAATATGATCATAAGTGCATGACATAAGTAATTTCATCAAGATATAATAGCACTTACTCAGAGTTACAGACCTCAGAGTTACAGGCGGCACTTACTCAGGCTGCACTAGCTGGTACGGAGCTGGCCATTCGTGAGCAGCGAGTCACGGAGCTCGAAAGGGCCTTGAGGCGGCGAGAGGAGCTACCTAAGGACGTGGCAGAGCTGAGAGTCACCCTTGAGATGGAGCGCAGGGAGCGTGCCCGGGAGCGAGAGGAGCGCCTGGCAGAGCGGACTCGTGACCGTGAGCAGGAGGCAGCACGCGAGCGGGAGCTTGCAGACTTTGAGGACCCAGCTAGCCGTCACTCAGGAGTGGCTACGGTCGACCGAGGAAGCAATTTGTAGATCTTAAGAAATCCACTTAAGGAAAAACTAAGAAGAATTAAAAGGGAAAAAGAAGAAAGGGGAAGAGGAGAAAATGGGAGCATGCGAGGATGCTAAGGGGAAAGGTGATCGCCAGAGACGCGAGGGCCTCAAATGATGTAAACAATAACACTATGGAAGGATCGCGAATATAAATACCTCAAAAGGATGCGGGGGAGATTGTGAGTGCACCTTCTCTTGCTATCGGCCGGCCGATGAAGAGAGTTCTTCTTATAGATTACCCTTGCAAGATTAACAAAGAAACACCAATAAAAGAATATGGATTAGAAATCAAGGTGAGTGTAGCATCAAATTCATAATAGAAATAAATATGAAAAGTAAGTATAAGAACACACCTTGTTGGGTGTTGGCCCTTAAACCCCTATGCAAAGGGTGAGGATGAAAGTATGATGTATGATGAAAAAAATAGAGAGAGATGTGCAAGTGTTGCACAAAAGGGGGTGTGCTAGAGTGCACAATGTGGAGATCTCAATATTGAGATAAAAAGAGATAAAAGAAGAATATGATATGATGCATGCAATGCTAATAATAATAAAACAAAGAGAAAAGAGAAGTGGAAAGCTTAGTGGTTTTCTCCATGGGCTTCAAGGATGAAGATCTTCAAAAAGAGGAAGAAGCTCTAAAGGATGTAGAACTCCATGGATGTAGAGGCTTCAAATCTTCAATAGAGGAAGAAGAATTCCATGGATAAAGCTTTTATGTGAGGCATGGGAGTCTTCCTCCTTGAGCCTTTGATCTAGCAGCACCTCCTCTTGAATTGATATTGATGCCCTTAACACAAGGGAGAGAGGGGTCCTATTTATAGGGGTGAAATTCAGAGTTAATTCTAAGGGAAATTAGGAAAACATGTTTTAGTTGGATTTAGAATGAGATAAACATTGCCCAAGTGTCCCCTCAACCATAGAAAGCCTTAGAAGTCCTTTCCCAAGTGAAAAGGGGCTCAAAATGGGGAAAGAAGGAGATTCTGCTGGAGTTCGAAATTGAACAAGAATTGACGACCGGAAAGACGGTCGCTATTTAAAATAACGCCCGCGGAGGCGTCGCTAATTCTGAGGCATTTCAAGACGGATTCATAATTTTCAAAATTTGAAAAGAATTGACGACTTTTAGGGGGGCGCTATTTAGACTTTAATATGAATTTTAGATGGATTTAAAATCTCAAAATATAGCAATGAAAATGACGACTTTTCACGCTGTCGTCAGTTGAAACAACGACTTGCACAGTGTCATGAATCAAAAATAATAAAGAAAAGTCAAAAGGAAATGACGACCCCTCATTCGGGCGTCAATTGAAATGACGCCCCCGTGAGGGACATTATTTCAATTGATGTAAAACAGGGCCATTTTTCATTTCTCATTTCTTAGGTGGACGTGCATTTAACTGTGTTGATTCTAATTCCTATTTTTTCGTATTTTTTTGACACCCGGAAGGCCACCAAATCACCCCTGAAAGAGGGCCAGAAATAATATTAAAATATTTCAAATTGAAATTGACGTCATTTGCAATGTCGTCATTTTCCCTTTTTTATTTTTATTTTATTTAAAATTAAATAACGCCCCCTTCCATGTCGTTTATTCTAAAACAAATCTGAAAAATTCCCAGAAAATCCATAAAAATAGGGGAAAATGAAATGAATGGACGCCTCCTTAAAGAGGCGTCATTTTCACTTTTTTTATTATTTTTAAAATAAAATGATGCCCTCCCTCACGCCGTTAATTCTTAAAAAATTCATAAAAATAAAGAAAATTATCTAAAAAATCTAGAAAAATAGGAAAAAATAAGAAAAGGAGAAAAAAGAGGAAAATCCAAGAAAAATAGAAAAAATCACTCAAACAAAGTCAATTTGAGGGTCAAATTGGGGCATTACGAGACAATATGAGATATGCTCACAGTAATGTCAATTTTAACGTGTCTACAGCTGTCCCGCCTTGGCGTCTGCTTTGCAAGGGAGCAGAGCGTACTGAAAAGTAGATGCCAAGGTGTGATGAGACACGCGATCAACATCACCTGATGAGAATTAAATCAAAAGCTCGAGATGACGTAATCTCAGGAAATTTAATGAAATTAACGATGTTTGGATAAAAGAGGGAGCAAATGCGCACGCGGACACGAGGGAGATAAAAGAAGATGATCAACTTCCAACGCGGTGGAAGTACCCCAAGTCACAAACCTGTAGGATTCACCATTGGGGAGCGGTTACCAGTCAATGTGGACATGCTGCAACCAAGGTGGATCAAAGAAAAATGATTAAAAATAGAGGATAGAAATCCAAACAAAGAGCTTTCAAGAAAACGGCCCAAAATAGTGACATGATGAACTAAGGATTCAATTCGGCAATGAATATCTCACATATTTGAACATTAAAATCATTTTGACGCTCAAAATCAATTTATCAGAATGATTTTCCAACGTTGATTCAAAGTCCTACATGAATGCATGCTGGGTTTAAAGGGTAAATTAAAATAAATTAAAATAGAAGATAATTAAGGATAATATTGTTAAGCTGAGCAGACTGAGTCAAGAAACTGATTTCGTGAGCTGATACTAAGCCGAAGCCCGTTTATCCGCGCACCAATTAACAAAAGAGGAACCATCGTCCCCAGTCTTAGACGGCTCAACGGCCTATCCGTGCGACTAAGATTTCTCTAAAATCATCATTATTTTTGATGAAGGGGAACTCAAATTCCAGATTTACCAAAGCCACAAGGTCCTTGATATAATCTAGTAGCGTATATAACATATAGTAAAAATGCATACAGGAAGGGATGGTGATAGTAATGAGCATATGGGGAACTGAGATGAAATAATGTGCAAACACTGTGGGGCTTGGATGATGATGCCCAGTCGGTGGGACCACAGAGCTTCTTATCCTACGCTCAAAATTTCATTAGCCAAGATATAAGGAAGATAACAAGCAATGAATAAGGCATTTAAGCATAGTAAGTACAGCATGAATCAAAGCATAAATAAGCAATCATAACATGGACATCAAAGCGATCAAAGTTTGGTGTGGATAGCATTCAAGCACGTATTAGCAAGGCGAAGCATGTTTAGCATGAATAGCATGAGTTGAAACATAGTATTGCAAAGCATCATTGTTTGTTGTTTGTCATGGGATGACAATCTTGACATGTGAAATTGAGATTGGATGATCAGGGTCAAGTAATGCCCAGTGGCAGAGTGATCAAGTAAAATCAGCAGGAGTTTATTAAAAGATTTTGGAGATGAACGATCAATTAATGCCCAGTATAGAGAGATGATAGTCAGGAGTGCCCATAGTGACAAATCATGATGATGTTGGGTAGGATCAGAAGATTGATAGCGGTGAATGGAGAGGACTCATCCCGTGCTCTTGGTCCTTGCAAAATTATTGTCCCTGCAAAAGCACCATAAAAAATACAATGCAATTTTTTCAGATTTTGAAATATGCAAATTTTTATAGGGGTTTTGAAAATATTTGAATTTTTATGTGAATTTTTAGAAGATATCTGAATTTTTTATGGATTTTGAAAATATTTAATTTTTATGGATTTTGAGAATATTTAAAAATTTTAGATTTTGAAAATATTCAATTTTTTTAGATTTTTGATTTGGACATTGCTAAAGCAGCAGCAAAGGATGTTTTAAACCACTGGCTAAGGGTCCTTGTTCCTTCCCCTTTCGCTAAAAACTGCCTAAAGCCGGGCGTGCATTAAAGGTGGCGCCCTATAACCGGCTACCCTTGGTTAACGATGCCCCTACCAAGGCCATACCCGAGAAACATTCGGTCTTGGAGAGAGAAGAGAAGAAAAGTTGAGGATAAGCTTTATGTAGGATAGGAGATGTCGGGACTTGAATTCCTTCCAATGTATCTCCCCTCAAAGAGGTGGTCTGTTGCGCCGGGACTTTGTGCCTTTGATTTTTAGACCCTTGACATGCATACAACCAGGGTTTTCCCTGCGGGGACTTTTCCTCTCTTGTCATGCCATAATTCACAATTTTGCATTGATCAAATTCAATTTTTATTTTCATAATAGCCCTTTTTGGCTAGATGTATTATGAAATTTCATTTTATTTTGGGTCAACACTGCCCCTATTGGAGACTCCTCTCGTATTGGGGATTACCTAGGTCGGTTATCTCATCCGTCAACCTCTTGCTCCTGCACTTGGCCGACCAAAGAAGAGAAAAGACTTTCAGGTATACTCATGGCATGGCCAAAGCAGCAACGGTGTTTACCCAAAGGAGCCGGCTAAGGGCGCCGTGAAGTGTGTGGAATGCCCAGCTAAGGGTTGCTCTTAACAAGCGGGGAGAGAAAGCCGAACTCCCAGTGTGGGGTTTTTATTAACCAAAGGTGCTGCAAAAGCAAGCCTAAAGACTCTTTTATGAGATTTAGTAAAGATAAAAACCTAGGATAAAGGTCTTGACTACCACTCTTAATCTTGTTAAGAAGCACTTTATTTTGAAAACCGTGCGTGAAGTAATGAGATAATGATATCATAAAAATACGTACTTACGCCAATATGTTACCTTGTGCTCCTTTGTTAGAACAGCTGCCGCCAGAGGCGATCTTGATCATCATGGGATTTGTCCTCAAGTGGCAGATAAAAGATTGGAAGCCAAGGTTTGAAGTGGCTTAACAAGAAGGAGTGGTACTAAGGCCAGACTCAGACGAATAAAGAAAAAAGGAAGAGAGGCAAGGGTTAGAACTCCCTCGCTAAGGTGCGGAGACCCTGATCACATGGGACAGTCTACAGAAGAAGCAAAAAATCAAGAGGAGGAGTGAGGACTAAAGCCTTGGAAGCAGTGGGAGAAAGGGCAGATGTCCAAGGCAGTGGACGTGGAAGAAGTTGGGTCGGACCCAAGATCAGGAGGAATTAAAAGAAGAAATTGATAGATGGAAAGAGGCGGATCCGGAGGGTCCGGCGGTGAAGGAGGAGAATCATGATAGGAGGAATCATCCGGAGGTTCCGGAGGAGGAAAATCCGAGGGACGCGATGCCCTGGGAAAAGGTATATAAAAAAGTGATTGAAGAGGAAGAAAAGAATGAAGGACGCGATGTCCTGGAAGAGTAAGAAGACAAATAGGAAGAAAGATAGAGGGTCCGAGGTTCCATAGGAAGAAAATGTTGAGGGACGCGGTGCCCTAGGAAGAGTGGATGAAAAGGGTCAGGAGGGTCCGGAGGTTCTAGAGGGATAGCGAAAGAAGGGACGCGATGCCCTAGGAGGGGAGATAAGAAATCCAGAGGATTCGGAGGAGGAAGACACCATGGGACGCGATGCCCAGGGAGGACGAGAGAGAAATCTGGAGGATCCGGATATGGAGGTGTAGAGGGGCACGATGCCCTAAAAGGGAGGTCCGGAGGTTCCGGAGGAAGCAAATACCGAGGGACGCGATGCCCTGGGAGAATCAGTAAGAAGCCCAGAAGATCCGGACATGAGGGTGTGTAAGGGCGCGATGCCCAAAGAGCAAGATCTGGAGGTTCCATAGGGGGAAAATACCATGGGACGCGATGCCCAGGGAGAGTCAGTGGGAAGCCCAGAAGATCCAGACGTGAGGGTGTGTAGGGGCGCGATGCCCAAAGAGCAAGATCTGGAGGTTCCGGAGGGGGAAGATACCATGGGACGCGATGCCCAGGGAGAGGGGATAGAACATCCGGAGGTTTCATGGAAATAGCAGGAAAGGGGGTGTGATGCCCAAGGGGGGGAGATAAGAAATCCGGAGGTTCTGGAGGAAGAAGATAGAAAAGGGCTTGATGCCCTGGAGAAAAAGAAGAGAAAGTCGGAGGGTCCGGATGCGAGAGTTGGAAAAGGGCGCGATGCCCTGAAAGAAGATTGGAGGGAGCGCGATGCCTAGGAAGTGTAAGGGGACCCGAAGATCCCGAGGATGAGGATGAACAAGATGGGGAATGTGGAAGATCTAGAGGGTCTGGAAGATGGGGAAAATACGGGTCTAGAAACCCCGGGAAAAAGGAATGCAAATGCATGCGAATGCAACAGAATGGATGCGATGAAGGCATGGATGCAACAGAATGCATGAGATGCAAAGAATATGAAGGGCGAGAAGCTGAGATCCTCCTTCTTACCCCTGGAGTGACCCATGAAGAATTGATGATAAATGAGGGTGGAGTTGAGTAAAAGATGGAGAGGATGGAGGACGGCCCCTTGGTATGAGGATAACTACCCCACCATAGCAGTGAAAGTGTAAAGACAATAGGTGTCACGCCCCGAGCCTTATTTATAGCGGAAGACTCGCTCGGGGAGCGCGAACAGCCGGCATGGTAAGCCTCTTGCAAGCAAGAACAATCAGAGCGCAAGACAATCACACACATAAATGCAATTGCACAGGATTTAATCAAACTTCAACTTTATTTCATAAATGATCAATATTCATAATACAACCACTTTTCATCATCTTTTCCTTCTACTAGACTCAAGAAATAGGAAAATTACATTGACTCAATCTAAACATGATAAACTTCCTAAGTCTTCACTCGTCACTTTACAAGACTTTCACTCACTTCCGGACCTGCTACTAGTATAGCCTAAATCCGAATCCGAACTACTTCCACCTCCTATAAAACATTAGAAATAGGTAATGAGCACACTTGCCCAGTAGGTATCTTCGCATCAACATGAAGGCACTATTAAAGTAGTTAACATTTTAGCTCTAAAGAATAAGGTAAAATCATGCAAATGCGAATCAATCATGCGATCAAACCAAAGTAACAAGATAAGATAGAATGATCAAGAATGAACTAGCAAGAATATAACATGAACATGATATTTGGCCTTTCACGAGAAAGAATATATCAAGAATGTACTAGCAAGCCACATATTCATCACTTTAGCATCTTATGCTTATGAGCAAGTGCTTCGTGAATTTCTATGGAATATCAAGCAAGAATGTCATGTCGTGTTGTATCGTGGATCTTCACTTATTTATAGAAATAGTACTCCCAGCGCAATGCGACGCCAGTAGCATCATACCCCATGGTTTATAAAATAGTATGTTTCCGGCAATCAGCCGAGGGGACTAGCATAGAGCCCTTGAACACAATCAGTGCTCGATCGCATCTTCAGGTATAAATTAAGCTACTTTCACGTAATATAACAGTAAAATATGGCCAAGAATGTGGTACTAGAATCAATGAATGAATGCTTCGATGCAAGAATGAGTCAAGAAAATGACTTAAACAATGTCATGCTCTTAGAAATAAATCGACAGCATAACGATATTTTTCTTATCTTCCATTCATTACATTAAGTCTATTAAGTAATATGATAAGTTTTAGATCATCATGGGTTATCTAGAATCATTTAAATATCAACCCTTGGTCAAACCTTGGGTTAACATATGCCAGCAGTGTGACGGTCGTTTACCGGGCCGTTACATAATGTGACGCGCCAGTAATGGGCCGTTACAGTGATCCGAGTCCAGAAAGATGAAAATAGACTCAGAGGAATGTGACGGTCGTTCATTGGGCCGTTACGTGAGCCTGACGGTCCAGTGCAAGGCCGTTACATTCCTAGAATCAGAAACAACGATAGTGTATTCTATTTAATAGGATTTTAATGGTACAACCAACTCGGCGTCCTAGTGGGAATCTCAGGCTCGCGGAGAATTACGGAGGCCTTGAAACAATGATTTCCTAGTCCATTGGAAGGAGTATCCAATAGAGAGGTCCTCAAGTCCAAGATTGTGTTCCTATAGTGCAAAGTGTGAACTAATGACAACATACCGGAATATGTGCCATGCACTTATAGAAATGACTCTATTGACAGAGAGAGATAGGTATAATCAATGTGAAAATCATGATGAAAACTCCGTCAATACAAGGTTAAAAGAAAAGTCATGCTTTATAATACAAACTATAGAATTGGGCTCATTAAACTAACATTACTTAAAATAACAATGAGACACCAAATCATGCAATACCTATCATGAACAATCAAATAACCTTAAAATCACATGATCAGGTTAAAACTTAGGTAACTAGGCCTAACAATAAATAATATTGGCAAGTTATATTCTGTCTAGGGTTGACAGATCATAGACTCTGACGGTCTAGAGATGGGGCGTCACAGTGATTGTGACGGTCAGGAACCAACCGTTACATGATCGTAACGCTCCTGTCCTAGTGCATTAGAGACAGCAGTGAAAATCCAAAAACAACAGGGTGTGTGACGGTCTATCGTAGGGCCGTTATATGAGTGTGACGGTCCTACGCTGATGCGTCAGAGAGTCTGCTAACAGAAAACATGTAAAACACTAAGAGATCAACTCACATCATGTCTGTAAATCAAACATCATATCTATTCTAGGCATGATGACGAAGTATAGGCTATCTATATGCATGGGTATTAGTGGATTAGATGAATAACATGCTTTAATTTCTCTATTAGGGCTAAGAGATGCATGACATGTATAATAACTAGTAAAACATGAAATTAATGCTCTACTATGCATGAAATTCAATCAAACCAGAGGGCTTTTAGTCTTATCAGGTTGTTTTTGCCATTCATGAGATAACCTACTTCTTAACTTAGGCTGTATCTTTTGAATTGGGTTGAGAATCTTGCCCTAGTTTTCCTTCTTCTGTGGCTTTTTCAGCGACTTCTTTAGGTTCTATCTCCATGACCTTTGGACCTAAAGATGTGAAATTTGGAGGGGAGTTAGTCTAAAATATTATAAACAAATGCCTCTAAATAACTTACCTGAGATAGTGACTCCTTACCTTGATTCCACGCGAGCAAAAAGTAGGGGTCGCGCAGTTCAGAACTAGGTCCTATTTATAGAGTTTTAGCTAGGGTTTGAGGATTAGATCATTTCTAGAGTCCTTGTTTGGTCATAATCCAAGCTCTAAGAGTCCTTAGTATTATTATAACTCTTCCCAAGTCGATCCTTAGTGGATAAGAGTCCAAAGTTTAGTTCTTTGTACTCGTTCTTTCCTTCACGGAACTAACAGCGTGTAACGGTCGGCTGCTGGTGCGTTAGGGGCCTATGACGGTCTCGCGATAGACCGTTACATTACTCGTTCCCAGAGTTCAAAAGAAATCAAACTCTTCAGTTTTCTGGATTCATAGAGTAACGGTCGAGCTCCTATGCGTTACATGTCTGTGACGGTTGCCAGATGGACCGTTACAGTCAACGTGGATAGAGTTCTAGATTAATAAAACTCTATTGTTCATTATCCATATAATTATCTATATTAAGTGGTGTTTATCCTTAAAAATCTGAGAATAGGCTTAATAACCTTCTAGAATATGGGCCAAACTTAATGGGCCTGGTCTTAAAACCTTTTTGGACTCTAATTAAGTGAGTTGGGTTAATTGATTAACACCATTTGGCTTTATATTGATTAATAAATTTAAATTAGTCCATTTAATTGCTAATAATGCCAGAAAATTCTTAAATAAATTCTGGGGCACTACAATAGGCCCAATGGATAAAGTACAAGCCAATGACAAAACTTCAATAGTAAATGACAACTCCCTTGGAGTGTGAAGAACAACAGTGCGAGGGAGTTGACAGATGGGAATGGGAAGCGTCATGTTGCCCAGAAGTTGCGGCGTATTGGGAGTGTTGAACAAAATGGGCATTCGCCCCTTGTATGGAAGAACATGTTCAAAATTGCAAAGTTGTAACAAGGGGTGCCCTGCTTGGCCCTGGGTCATAGACTTATACGACATCAGTGTTTGACATTCTCTTTTAGTGAGCAGTGGCAGGGACTTGGCCTCTTCAACCATGCTCGGCACAAAGACGTGGATGGGCATCCGGCAAACGAATTCTTGCATCTTGAATAGCATAGCCATAGCCAAATCATTCTTATCCAGCTCCTGATCATCTTTGGCATATGTACTTGTAGAAAGTTCCCCATTCCGAGTGGTAGAGGAAGGTGAAGCGGAGGCGGAAGGCTCCATGGATGGTGGAGGTGTAATGGAAGGTGTTGGAGAAAGGGTGAGTGGAAGCGGAGGTTCAAACACGTCGAGCTTCTCCCTTTGTTCGAAAGCAGTCGGGGTTGGCTCGAGTGTAAAAGGGGATGGATCCTGCTCAGGACTAGCCATGGGTAAGGGTGAAGGGTTAAGTAGTGGGGTAGGGGTATTTGGGTTTGGTGCTATAAGCATAGTGGAAGGCTGAGGTGGTGGTAATGGTAAGTTAATTGGGGAAGGTTCGATGGTGGGTTTGGCGGAGGCCGATGGCGTGGAGGCTAATGGCTTAATGGGTGGAGGTTTAGTGGGAGGCTTGGTCCGGAGGAAATGCCGAATGGGGCGAGCGGTGTTAGGGATACAATAAGACTCAAGATGCACCGGTGTGGGTGATCAAAGTATCGACCCATCATCGTAGCACCAAGAGGTCTCATAAACGGGGTTAAGGACGGTGGCTTCGTCCTGAGTAGGAGGTCCCTCTAATGGTAGCGGAGGTAGTGGAAAACGAAGAAAACTCGGGAGGGGTGCCTTCGGGACTTCATCAACAAGTGCCGTCTTCGATTGTTCAGTTGTCGGCTCTTCATTGTCAAACTCAAGTGGACGCCGTTGTGGAGGCGTATATGTAGGTGGTGGAGTGTAATGGTATGGCGTATGTGGAGGCGGAGGGCTATGTTAGTGAATGGGTGGAGGACGGACGGCGTCCACTTGAACATTGAAATTTGTCGACTTTTGCTCGCTTGCGTTGTTGATGCCGTGGTCGTCTCTCCTGTCCTTCCAATCTTTCTCCATCTTTGTAATCTCATTTAGAGCGGCGTAGAGGGGATTGAGTGGAGTAGGAGGAGCGGGCCGTAGGCTCGTAATCCTCTTTAATTGTTCCTCCAATGAAGCGACTTTATCAATAAGAGTTTGTTGGAGAGGTGTAATTTGAGCAACAGAGGGTTGACAAGATGGCCTTGAAGGAGGGGCCGCATAAAAAGGCCGTGGAGGGAGATTAATGGGCTGACCCCTAGAAGAACCCGGATAGGCCGGGTTGCAAGGAATAAATGGGCCATGGGGCCGTGAAGGATGAGAAATAGAAGGAGGCGGGTGATGGGCCACCCGAATAGAAGTATGTGTGGATGAAGGAGGCGGGTGATTGGCCACCCGAATAGGAGTATGTGTGGAAGAAGGAGGCGGGTGATGGGCCACCCGAATAGGAGTATGTGTGGATGAAGGAGGCGGGTGATTGGCCACCCGAATAGGAGTAGGAGGAGAATAAGAAGAATGAGGTACACCCTCAACAGCGGCCTGAAGGGCCTGGATTTGCTGAGGGGTGAAATGATCTAATGCACGAATGATTTGAGAGAGCTTCTCATCATTGGGAGGAGACGGTCCCACAGGAGCAGTGGCTCGCAATGAATGTGAGGGACCATGGGATTGGACATTGCCCATGGGTCGGGCATGACCATAGGAATGAGAACGCGATCCCCTAGCTTGATTGTGATGAGAATTATAGAGTTGATGATCATATGATGTACCAGGTTGTTCATCCTCGTGAATGTGTGTTGGATTAAACATGTTGATTTGATTATCCATGTGAAACATTATACAAGCAAACAATATTCAATCAAAGCAGGTTGTAAAGATCAAACAAGTTGAAATGTTCACGTTTCATTTTATTGTTTAATCTTGGTTAATTAAATGATTTTATGCAAATTGATGTGATCACTCAAGGTCTTGAACCTAGTTTCAATATGGTTAACTCCGGTGCCAACTAGGTAATTCTCACCACACATAGGCCAACTAAACCCGGGGAACTTCAAGGTACAACCTGCCCGGCGTCCGTGAGGGAATCCACGGGTGCGGGGACTTATGGAGGCTTTGGTTTAGGAATTTCTAATCCAAAGAGACGGAATGCTCAATGGAGGGTCCTTCCTTAACCAAGAGGGGGTATGGATCCTAAAAGTGTAGAGAGATGAGGTCTCTCAACCCAAATGCAAAGATGAATGCAAAACTAATGTAAAATAGAGACAATATATATGCATGAACAGGATATAATAAGAATGAGGTAGAACACACAGAAAAAGAGATCACTACGGACACTCAGGGAAATGACGCCCTGACCCCTGCCGCTATATTATGAAAAGGTGCCCCTGTGAAGGGCGTCAATTCTTGTGAAAATTTTTTTTCAAAGGGGCCGGGAAATAGCGCCCCACACCCTATCGCTAAATGGGGAAACCGCGCCCCTGTGAAGGGCGCTAATTCCCTGTGTCCCAGAAACACTCCAACGGCCAAAAAGCTTAGAACAGTGGGAAAATAGCCAATAGAAGAGGATGGAAATCACTCAATCACAAGATGAAAATCCTAGCAACCATCAAGAACATGAGATACGCCATAGCATGCTCATCATTTTTTTTTAATTTTAAAAGTGGATAAAAGAAATGGGAAAACTCCAAACCTAGCAAATTAACAATCTAAGTGGGAGGGTGCTACGTGGAGCACTAATGGAGGTGCATCGTGGGTGCAAAGGGAAGATGGCACACGTGGGTGCCCAAGGGAAAGGGTAATCAAAAGAAAAACAAAAGGTGTCCCACCATGATCGCCAATTTGTAGATTTTAAGAAATTGATGGGAATCGACACCGAGCCAGTACCTTTTCATATTGCATTTATATCCTTTAGTTTATTTTTATATCCACGAGAAAGTATACGCGCAATTGTACGGCTTTATCGGCCAATGCGTCACTCCCGTAGATTGTGTGGGTTTCTATGTAATTTGTCAGTAGGACCAGCAAGGGGGCCCTCAGCCCTTTCCCATTGGTCCATGTCATCTTGTGGGGCTAGCCAACCATCCTAGGTGGACATCTATAAGGTTGGACTAGTCATATGCCACATGGGTAGACAAGTGGCCCATTTTATCCAAGGTAGGCCACCTACCATTCAACCACCCATTCAACTTCTACCCCTTGGTCAATAGGGCGCATGTTGTGCCCCTGTGGTTTTGATGATGGTTTTGTTAATTGATTGTTGATATATTGTGTGTGTTAGACTTCTGGTATGTGCATGATCTATACATCACCTTCAATCTTCAAGTCTATACACTGGTTTATTCTTCAAGTCTGTACATCCACAGTTAGACTTAAAGTCTGCACTCTAGTCTTCAATGTCAAGTCTGCACATCGGTCTTCGATTTCAATGTCCATACATTGGGTTTTTACATGAAGTCTACACATTGTTGTTTGCAGTGAAAGTCCATACTTTGGACTGTTCATCAAAGTCTGTACATCATACTGCTATAGCAAGTCTGTACAGTGAGTGATTCATTGGTGAAGTCTGTACACTTAACTGTACTTCAAGTCTAGACATTGCACTGTTCCCTTCATCTTCGTGTTGTTTTCAGTATGTGTCAATTTCGTCTTCGTGTCGTTTTTACCTCGTGTCGTGTTACCCCGTGTCAATTACTGTTCGACTTCGTGTTGTTTTCAACCCGAGTCGGTTACTGTTGTTCCTCGTGTCATTTTATTCGTTTTATACTGTTCACATAGCTTCATCACGTGTCGTGACAAGCCGTGTCTATTTTTCACACCCCGTGTCTGTCTTGAGTTGTTCCTACACTCCGTGTCGATTTCATCTTTTGTCTTTGTCTTGTGTTTTCATGACCTCGTATCGTTTTTCCTCTCATAACCTTGTGTTAGTGTTTCTGTGACTTCGTTCATGTTTCGTAACCACACTTCGTGTTGGTTACTGTTGTTTCTGTGACTTCGTGTCATGTTTCCACACTTCGTGTCGTTCATGTTTCGTAACCACACTTCGTGTTGGTTACTGTCGCTCTTATGACTTTGTGTCGTGTCTCCCAGACCTCGTGTCATGTTTCACTTCGTGTCGTTTTCCATTTTGTGTTCTTCGTGTCGTGTTTTCCACACCGCGTGTCGTTGTCGCCTTAGTAACCTCACCTCGTGTCGGTTACTGTTGTCTCCATGTCGTACTCACTCCGTGTCATTTTTGTTCCACTGCGTGCAGAACATTGCAGCACTTCGTGTTGCTTTCTGTGCCACCACCTTGTGTCGTTCTCTGTGTAGTGTGTGTTCTTGTCACCACTATACTTCGTGTCGTTGTTCTTCACTTCGTGCAGTTTTCACCGTCTTCATGTTGGTCTTTCTCATTAGACCTCGTGTCGTTCTCGCTTTGACCACACTTCGTGTTGCTTTACGTAGACCTCGTGTCTTGCTTGTTTGCAACCACTTCGTGTCGGTTTCTGTTGCCAGTCCATGTTGTTCTCGAGCCGTTCTCTTTGATGTTTATTACGTCGTGTCGTTTTCTTTACTTCGTGCCTTTGTCATCGTATGTATCTCGTAACGTTCTCCTTGTTGCCAATTCGTGTCATTCTTGTTTCACTTCGTGTCGGTCTCTTCGTTGTGTCTGTTCTGTCACAATATATCTCGTGTCGTCCTTCTTATTACCTCGTGTTGTTTTCATCTTCTTCGTGTCGTTCTCAGTGCATCTAGAATTACTACTACATACTTCGTGCAGATTTAGTTATTGTGGCCCTCAGTTTGTAATGGTTTTCATCTCCTTGCAGGTCCGAGGAAGAAATATTCCCAAGTGACCTGAGCAGCACGTGATCCGAGGCTGGAATGAAGCCTGCTGAGAGACTGCCACGTGGACCGAATTCTTAGGGCTGGAAATGTGGAGGTCACACGTCGTGGTTGATGCTGCTGCTGCTGCTATATATATGAGACCTTCGTCCACAGATGAAGGTGATCGAGTTGGCGTGAAGAAAAGCTCATACAGAGAGCCACGATCCAGATAGAAAAAGAAAAGAGAAAGAAGAAGAGCAGAAGGAGAAGAAGAGAGGTAGAGAGCTCGAGAAGAGTGTGAAGAGAAGAAGAAGCAGAGAGTGAGAGAAGAGCAGAAGAAAGAGAAAGAAAGATAGAGAGTGAGCGAGAGAGCTCGTGGAGAAGAAGGAAGATCTTACCTGAAGATCCGTCTACTGGACCGTGGATCAAATCCAGGCCAGTCAGCTCCGTTGAGAGCCACATTGTGCATTTCGTTTTTCAGCTTTCTGTTTTGCTGAAGTCATTTTTTCGTTTATTGTTCTTTCCTTTGTTTTCTGGTTTGCTGTGTTTCCGATACTCTGTAGAGTGGTCGGGGTTCCTCCTGTTAGTTCAGGAGAAGGGAGATTGACATCTCCGGTTCCAAGTGGCTGGAGTCACTTGTGGGTTCCTCCTGTTTGTTCAGGAGAAGGGAGATTGCTATCTCCGGTTGCAAGTAGCTGGGTGCTACTTGTTGATTCCCTCCGGTCTGGAGGAAGGGAGACTTGTCTCCGGTTCTGGGCTTGTGGATTCAAGTCCAGGGGTTCCCTCCAGGTCTGGAGGAAGAGAGACCGTGTGTCTCTGGTTTGCTAGTGATTGGTGTCACTAGTGGTTCCCTCCGGTTGGGAGGAAGAGGGGAGGCTGTTCCTCTGGTCAAGCTGTTTGGCAGCATTTGTTGCAGACTGAGTCTGCTGTTTCTAGCGTGAGCTAGTGGAAGCCACACTCGGTTTGAGTGTGGGGTGGATGTAGGTCTGGAGGACCGAACCACCTAAAAATCCTCTGTGCAGTGGTCTGATTTCTCTATATGTTTTGCTTCCGCTAGATGTTTGCATAGGGGCGCTCCAAGTGGTTGATCAGATCTTGTTCTGAGTGTTTAATCCGTTGAGTGAGCGAAAGTTTATTTGAGTGGAAGAATGGTGCTACTGCTAATTAGTCTTTCAGATTTGATACATCTGTCTAGTTAGCACTCTAGATAGTTAGTAAGCATCATAACCTTTTAATTGGGTAAAGGTTTTTAAAGGGTTATATTCATTCACCCCCCCTCTGAATACTGCACCGAACCCATCAATTGGTATCAGAGCGGGTCTCTGATCTATCAGATCTAACAATCTGCAGAGGATCCTGCTGGTTTGTTTGGTGTTTTTTTTTTTTGGAGTGTGCTTTCAGTGCTCGATATTTTGTTTTATCGACTTGTGCATTGCTTTGCTCATCTGTTTCTGCTGCATTCCCTGTCATCTGGTCTACTGCGCTGTATCTGGTTGCCTCTTACTTAAATGGGACGACCTCCAGTTTATGACGGTTCTAACTTTGATATTTGGCTAGGAGGCCTATGTGTGTACGTAGATTCCATAGATCCCAAACTATGGAGCCTACTATCTAAAGGCCCACACAAACTGCCTCATGATGAGACCAAGTGGTCTAAAGAGGACAGTATAAAGAACCGTGACAATGTCATAATCCTTAACATCTTAAGAGCTACAATCAACATTGATATGTACCCTTTTGCTCTCAGGTGCTCATCTGGAAAGGAGATATATGACGGAGTCATTTCGGCGCATAATCAGCAAGGTGATAGCTGCTTGATGGCCAACCGGGATGATGAAGATGAGATCTCATCTCAGGTAAGCTCTGAATCAGATGGATACACTTTTGATGAATTGATAGTAATGTATGAAGATCTGTTCAAAGTATCCAAGAAATTAAAATCTGAAAATAGAAGGTTGAAAAAGAGATGTGAACAGATTAGCTTTAATGTTTCCTGTGAAAACTGTCAAAGACTAAAAACATCTCATGATATGTGCTTAGCTGATCTGAATGTGAGTAAGAAACAAATCTCTCTATTGGAAAATAAAAATGATGAACTTACTGCCAAGATTTCTGAACTAGAAGACAAGCTGAATTCATTAGGAAATGATCAAATCTTAACTAATGAACTAGTTCAGAATGAACAAATAAGAAAGGAAAATGAAGAATTAAGGTTGCTAAATTCTGCCATGTCTGAGAGACTCTTAATGCTTGAAAAAGGGAAGAATTCAGTTGAAAATGAATGTGAGAGAGTGAGCACATTGATAAAAGAGATTGATAGCTACAAAGCCATTAATGTCTTACTTAATAAAAAGATCACAGATTCTGAAATGATCATTTCTTCTCTCAAAAATGAAATAACTGAATTGAACAATTCTCTATCTAAGTCATTTGAAAACAAAGAAAATTCAAAGGCTGCTTCTAAGAAGAAGGTCTCTGATGAAGGCAGTAAACAGGAAGAGAGAAAAAGAATGTATACAACCTTTGTGCGTAGCTCTGAGTTAGCTAGCACTTCAGCTCTTTCTTCTAATATGCATGCTAATCAGGAAAATAAGAAAACAAAGGAGAAAAGAAAAGTTTTGAAAAAGAATGATAGCGATCAGCATGCTAAGAAAGTTCAGCCCAACAAATCTAGTACCAAAAATGTCAAATGCCTTTACTGTGGAAAGTTTGGCCATGAGATGGCTGATTGTTTTGTGATGAAGAAGGAAGAATTGAAGTATGATAGAATTCATGCTAGGAAGCCTTCTGTGAAGAAACCTTCTTCTGCTCACACCCAAAGGCATCAATGTTTTTATTGTCATAAAATAGGTCATCTCATGCATGATTGTAGACAAATGAAATTAGATGATCTATCTGCTGTTAAAATACATGATAAACTGTTCCATGCTAAAAATCATGCATTTTATAAAAAGAACATTCAATGTTTTCATTGTGGAAAATTGGGCCACATGGTTAAAAATTGCTGGCATACTCAGGGAAAGAGATTCAATTCTAAACCTGTTAATTTCTATGTCAACAAAAATATTCTTGATAGAAATGACATTGGCTCCAAAGGAAAGCACCCAAGGTGCATTGAATGTGGCAAGTATGGGCATGCAGTCAATGACTGCTGGTTTGTTCAGGGAAATCATTTTAATTCCAAATTTGTAAGATTCCCTCCAAACAAAAATTTTTTGGGCAGAAATAAAGCTGGTCTTAAAGAAAAGACTCTTGGTTGTTATGAATGTGGAAAACCTGGCCACCGAGCTTCTGAATGCTGGTGGGCAGGTAATGGTAAATCAAAAATTCATGCTTACAACAGAACAATTCATGCTCATTATCATAGGTCTCATGCTGCTGTTGATATGCATCATAGGACCAGAAAATCTGCTGTTTCATGTAGATATTGTGGTAAACTTGGTCACTCTATGGACAATTGTTTTCTGATGAAATTTGATGACCATGTTGCTAAGAAACTGTTTAGAACACCTGATAGGGGTAGTGCAGGACCCAAGACTGCTTGGGTCTCTGCAGGATCAACTTGATTGACTTGCTGCAGGTGTGCCTTGGAAGGAGAAATAAAAGGGGTCAACCAAGGCACTCAAAAGGAAAACCCCATGATTCAATTAAGGTCAGTTCTGAAATCTGTTTTAAATTCCATTATCTGAAATTGTGAGCATGAAAATTATGAGTTTCATGTTGATTTGCTTGGTTGATTTTTTAATGAACTCTTCATGTCTAGCTGATCAGTCTGCATTCTAGACTCAGCTATTGAATTCAACTCTGCATATCTGATGCTCTTCTCATACTATATGTTGAACTGAATTTGAATGCTTCTTTAGTATATACGGTTGATGTTAGGTTCGGTGCAGTATTCAGAGGGGGGGTGAATGAATATAACCCTTTAAAAACCTTTACCCAATTAAAAGGTTATGATGCTCACTAACTATCTAGAGTGCTAACTAGACAGATGTATCAAATCTGAAAGACTAATTAGCAGTAGCACCATTTTTCCACTCAAATAAACTTTCGCTCACTCAACGGATTAAACACTCAGAACAAGATCTGATCAACCACTTGGAGCGCCCCTATGCAAACATCTAGCGGAAGCAAAACATATAGAGAAATCAGACCACTGCACAGAGGATTTTTAGGTGGTTCGGTCCTCCAGACCTACATCCACCCCACACTCAAACCGAGTGTGGCTTCCACTAGCTCACGCTAGAAACAGCAGACTCAGTCTGCAACAAATGCTGCCAAACAGCTTGACCAGGGGAACAGCCTCCCCTCTTCCTCCCAACCGGAGGGAACCACTAGTGACACCAGTCACTAGCAAACCAGAGACACACGGTCTCTCTTCCTCCAGACCTGGAGGGAACCCCTGGACTTGAATCCACAAGCCCAGAACCGGAGACAATTCTCCCTTCCTCCAAACTGGAGGGAACCCACAAGTAGCTCCCAACTACTTGCAACTGGAGATCAGATCTCCCTTCCTCCAAACCGGAGGGAACCCACAAGTAGCACCCAGCTACTTGCAACCGGAGATGTCAATCTCCCTTCTCCTGAACTAACAGGAGGAACCCCGACCACTCTACAGAGTATCGGAAACACAGCAAACCAGAAAACAAAGGAAAGAACAATAAACGAAAAATGACTTCAGCAAACCAGAAAGCTGAAAGATGAAGTGCACAATGTGGCTCTCAACGGAGCTGACTGGCCTGGATTTGATCCACGGTCCAGTAGACGGATCTTCAGGTAAGATCTTCCTTCTTCTCCACGAGCTCTCTCGCTCACTCTCTATCTTTCTTTCTCTTTCTTCTGCTCTCCTCTCACTCTCTGCTTCTTCTTCTCTTCACACTCTTCTCGAGCTCTCTACCTCTCTTCTTCTCCTTCTGCTCTTCTTCTTTCTCTTTTCTTCTTCTATCTGGATCGTGGCTCTCTGTATACGCTTTTCTTCTCGCCAACTCGATCACCTTCATCTGTGGACGAAGGTCTCATATATATAGCAGCAGCAGCAGCATCAGCCACGACGTGTGACCTCCACATTTCCAGCCCTAATTATTCGGACCACGTGGCAGTCTCTCAGCAGGCTTCATTCCAGCCTCGGATCACGTGCTGCTCAGGTCACTTGGGAATATTTCTTCCTCGGACCTGCAAGGAGATGAAAACCATTACAAACTGAGGGCCACAATAACTAAATCTGCACGAAGTATGTAGTAGTAATTCTAGATGCACTGAGAACGACACGAAGAAGATGAAAACAACACGAGGTAATAAGAAGGACGACACGAGATACATTGTGACAGAACAGACACAATGAAGAGACCGACACGAAGTGAAACAAGAATGACACGAAATGGCAACAAGGAGAACGTTATGAGATACATACGATGACAAAGGCACGAAGTAAAGAAAACGACACGACGTAATAAACATCAAAGAGAACGGCTCGAGAACAACATGGACTGGCAACAGAAACCGACACGAAGTGGTTGCAAACAAGCAAGACACGAGGTCTACGTAAAGCAACACGAAGTGTGGTCAAAGCGAGAACGACACGAGGTCTAATGAGAAAGACCAACATGAAGACGGTGAAAATTGCACGAAGTGAAGAACAACGACACGAAGTATAGTGGTGACAAGAACACACACTACACAGAGAACGACACAAGGTGGTGGCACAGAAAGCAACACGAAGTGCTGCAATGTTCTGCACGCAGTGGAACAAAAACGACACGGAGTGAGTACGACATGGAGACAACAGTAACCGACACGAGGTGAGGTTACTAAGGCGACAACGACACGCGGTGTGGAAAACACGACACGAAGAACACAAAATGGAAAACGACACGAAGTGAAACATGACACGAGGTCTGGGAGACACGACACAAAGTCATAAGAGCGACAGTAACCAACACGAAGTGTGGTTACGAAACATGAACGACACGAAGTGTGGAAACATGACACGAAGTCACAGAAACAACAGTAACCAACACGAAGTGTGGTTACGAAACATGAACGAAGTCACAGAAACACTAACACGAGGTTATGAGAGGAAAAACGATACGAGGTCATGAAAACACAAGACAAAGACAAAAGATGAAATCGACACGGAGTGTAGGAACAACTCAAGACAGACACGGGGTCTGAAAAATAGACACGGCTTGTCACGACACGTGATGAAGCTATGTGAACAGTATAAAACGAATAAAATGACACGAGGAACAACAGTAACCGACTCGGGTTGAAAACAACACGAAGTCGAACAGTAATTGACACGGGGTAACACGACACGAGGTAAAAACGACACGAAGATGAAATTGACACATACTGAAAACAACACGAAGATGAAGGGAACAGTGCAATGTCTAGACTTGAAGTACAGTTAAGTGTACAGACTTCACCAATGAATCACTCACTGTACAGACTTGCTATAGCAGTATGATGTACAGACTTTGATGAACAGTCCAAAGTATGGACTTTCACTGCAAACAACAATGTGTAGACTTCATGTAAAAGCCCAATGTATGGACATTGAAATCGAAGACCGATGTGCAGACTTGACATTGAAGACTAGAGTGCAGACTTTAAGTCTAACTGTGGATGTACAGACTTGAAGAATAAACCAGTGTATAGACTTGAAGATTGAAGGTGATGTATAGATCATGCACATACCAGAAGTCTAACACACACAATATATCAGTCATACACGTGCATTCTCCAGATGATATACAAATCACAATCATGAAGCTATCATCAAAGCACAATGTCAGCAGATAAACTGACTGAGCATATGAAGTCCTGAATGAACATTTCAGCAGGATGACTCACAATGATTAACATCAAACACCAATCATCAAAACCAGATAAATCATTAAAACCACAGCAATGAATGCTTTATGCATCAGTTTAACATGTAGCATGACTGATCATCAAATATGACTCTAAATTGACCAGCAGGATGACTGAACATTTGATTAACTCACACCAACAATCAATCAACAAAACCATCATCAAAACCACAGGGGCACAACAATCTCCCCCTTTTTGATGATGGCAACACTTTCAATATATTGAGTCATTCTGATGATGTGAGGCATTCTGAAGACTCAAATTATTCTCCCCCTTTGACTTCATCAAAAAGAAAATAATTTGAGAAGTTAAAGCATGCATAAAAGTTCAGACAAATTCTCCCCTTTGCAATACTCCCCCTGAGTATATGAATGCAAGGTCACAAATGATATGAGCATGATTCAGCATGACAAGGAATGCTCCCCCTGAAGAGATGCCAATTGATATGCAAGTGATGCATGACATGGAAGCTCCCCCTCAATAAGTGGACTCTTATGAGAAGGAGACCACAGGGGCAAACAAGAAGAGGTTCAGGTTAATGAGTCAATACCATGAGCAGAAGAGTTTCAATTAACAGATTTTTCAAGGATGTTCCAAACACAAGAAGTTCAGCCTGATTTTCAAAGAGATATCAATATCATAAATCTAAAGCATAAGTTTTCAAAGTCTTCTATCATAAGGGCTTATGAATGACATTTATTGAACAGCATGGTTTAAACATGATGTATGCAGAGTTTATCAATAAAATTCTGTATTGATATCTAAAACCATGGTTTAATAAAAATGAACCAAGCCCTCATATTTATCTTGATAATCTCCCTTTCTCTTACACAATCAAACTTATTGACTTCTTTCGCAATTACATGCATCTGTATTGAAATCAAGCAATTATGAAGTCATATGATTTTGTCTAGGGTTGTAGCAATTTGATTTTGGCATCAATATTCAGATATTTCAATTTATTCAACAATTTTCCTTGCTACAAATTTTACGTGCACTCTAGTTCAGTACACACCTTGTAACTAGAGGATATACCTTGATCAGAGGCCAATATCCCTAAGCCCTTAGTGTGACTAACTGTCATGCCTTATGTGAACAGAGTTAGCATTTACACATCATGACACACTACAACTCAATTTTTAATGAGTGAATTGTATTTCTCAGTGTGCATGCCATTGCTCTGCCTGATTTTCAATGAATTCTTTACAGAGTTAACTAAGGCACCTCATGACACAATCCTTTGGACATGTGTTTCTCAGTGACCAATGTCATTGCTCTGACAGATATTACCCTTTAGACATTTCAGAAACATTCATTTGCTTCAAAACAATATTAATCTCATGTACTTAACCAATTAAAGTCATGTATTCAAAAGTGCAGATTTCAGGAGTTTTCACAAGACATAGCATGAAACAGATGGTTAAGGTTTATTAAACATGCTTCAGATATTTTTAAGAGATTTTAAAGTCAAACTCATGAATACATTAAACTTAAACCACATGAGTTATTTCAGTCATTCATAAAAACGTATAATAGAAAATTTCTAGTTCAAGATTTTCAGATTTATGATCGAGATAGCCCATTGAAATCTTCATGAAAGACTGATAGAATTCTGAAGCCAAATGATACCAATTGATAGGAGAATTACCAATTGTTAAGAGAGATTTTGAAGCATAAAGTTTTCAGAATATGATCAAGGTTTGTCAACAAAATCAATAAGAAAGGATATGCTATGAAATCTGACAAATGTATGCATTTGACAACCTATATGCAATGCATTGACTCCCCCTTACAATATGCATTTAAACATACATGCAAATCACATATATGCACTTCAGATGAGTAGAGTTCAGAGGTATCAATTCAGACAATGCTGATGAGGAATGATTATGCAAACACAGAATTAACTTGCTATGCAACATACTGTCCTACATGCAGACTATGCACCAAGGATACATTAAACAAGTATGTAATCAATTCAGGTTTATGCATCCAATTCATGAGCATTTTTATCCTTTTTCAGATTTTTCAACATATGATGCAGTTCACTGTTTTACATGAAGACTAGACCCATGGTACTAGGCGGAGGACTTGGTCCAAGGACTACCTCACACATGTCAGTAGCATCCAGACATACTCCATATGCCCTTCAACTTGTCCCATTTAATATACCAGGGTTAACAAGGACAATGCAACATAAAGCAGTCCTACATGCATTGAACAGCATCAATGACAGTCATGCAAATAATGTATGCAGACATAAGACACATGCAATGACAATCAGTCTATACACAACCAGTCCAAGTATGCATTCAACAACAAGCATGCAATGCATCAATACAAAACACATGCATTGACACAAAGTCTATATAGTGCATCAACTATATACACTAAAGACCATTCAAACTCAGTTCAGCAATTGGCAGGAGATGGCAACAGAAGAGCATCAGCTATATCCAAAGTAAAACTCAATAGCTGAGTCTGGAATGCAGACTGATCAGCTAGACATGAAGAGAACATCCACAATCAATCAAGCAAATCACATGAAGCTCACATTTTCAGATAATGGAACTTTAAAATAAAGTTCAGAACTAACCTGAAGAGTTGAATCATGGGGCTTTCATTTGAGTGCCTTGGCTAAAATACCCCTTTTATTTCTCTCACCAAGGCACACCTGCAACATATCAATCAATATGATCTTGCAAGAACCCAAGCTGCCTTGGGTCCTGTATGAGCCCTAACAGGTGTTCTGACTGATCTCTTAACAGAATTATCAACATATCCCATCAACTTATAGCTGGACAAGGAATAACCAAATTGACCAGACTTACCATGATAACTAACAGAATTTGAGTTCCTTTTATGCACCTTATTGTAGGCATTATATTCATGTGCATGAACATCAAAATTTCTATTGTGTGCATGGGCATTTTGTTTTCTGAACTCTGCCACCCAGCACTCAGAGGCTTTGTGGCCAGGTTTTCCACAATTAAAACATGAAGAATTCATTCTGTCAAGATTCTTATAGAGTGCATGTCTTTTTACAGGGATTATAGCAATTTTGGAGTTAATTGTTCTTCCCTTAGCATGCCAACAGTTTGCAGCTCTGTGGCCTGGCTTTCCACAGATGAAGCATGCAGAGTTTTTCTTTTTATTAATTAAATTATTTCTACCAGAATCATAGAAAGCAGAGAATTTTACAAATTTAGAATTCAATCTATTTCCCTGAGCATGCCAGCAATTTTCAACCATGTGGCCCAATTTGCCACAATGAGAACATTGAGTGTTCTCTTTATGAGATGCATTATTTTTAGCATGGAACAGTTTATCATGCATTCTAACAGCATATAGATCATCTAATTTCATTTGTCTGCAATCATGCATGAGATGACCTATTTTATGACAATAAAAACATTGATGCCTTTTGGCGTGAGCAGAAGAAGGTTTACTCACAGTAGGCTTCCTAGCATGAGTTCTATCATACTTCAATTCATCCTTCTTTATCACAAAACAATCAGCCATCTCATGGCCAAACTTTCCACAGTAAAAGCATTTGACATTTTTGACACTAGAATGTTTGACCTGAGCTTTCTTAGCATGCTGATCGTTATCATTCTTTTTCAAAACTTTTATTTTCTCCTTTGTTTTCTTATTTTCCTGATTACTGCCTCCATCAGAGACTTTCTTCTTAGAAACATCCTTTGGATTTTCTTTATTTTTAAGAGACTTAAACAGGGAATTGTTTAGTTCAGTGATTTCATTTTTGAGAGAAGAAATGAGCATTTTAGAATCTGTGATCTTTTCATTAAGTAAGACATTAATGGCTTTGTAGCTATCAATCTCTTCTATCAATGTGCTCACTTTCTCACATTCATTTTCAACTAAATTCTTCCCTTTTTCAAGCGTTAAGAGTCTCTCAGACATGGCAGAATTTAGTAATCTCAATTCTTCATTTTTATTTTCCAATAAAGAGATTTGTTCCTTACTCATATTCAGATCAGCTAAGCACATATCATGAGATGTTTTTAATCTTTGACAGTTTTCACAGAGAACATTAGAGTTAATCTGTTCACATCTCTTTTTCAACCTTCTATTTTCAGATTTTAATTTCTTGGATACTTTGAACAAATCTTCATACATCACTATCAATTCATCAAAGGAGTATCCATCTGATTCAGAGCTTACCTGAGATGAGATCTCATCTTCATCATCCCGGTTGGCCATCAAGCAGCTATCACCTTGTTGATTATGCGCAGAAATGACTCCGTCATATATCTCCTTTCCAGATGTGCACCTGAGAGCAAAAGGGTACATATCAATATTGATTGCAGCTCTTAAGATGTTAAGGATTATAACATTGTCACGGTTCTTTATACTGTCCTCTTTAGACCACTTGGTCTCATCATGAGGCAGTTTGTGTGGGCCTTTAGATAGTAGGCTCCATAGTTTGGGATCTATGGAATCTACATACACACATAGGCCTCCTAGCCAATTATCAAGGTTAGAACCGTCATAAACTTGAGGTCGACCCATTTAAGTAAGAGGCAACCAGATGAGCAAAGCAATGCACAAGTCGATAAAACAAAATATCGAGCACTGAAAGCACACTCTGAAAAGCACCAAACAAATCAGCAGGATCCTCTGCAGATTGTTAGATCTGATAGATCAGAGACCCGCTCTGATACCAATTGTTGGGTTCGGTGCAGTATTCAGAGGGGGGGGTGAATGAATATAACCCTTTAAAAACCTTTACCCAATTAAAAGGTTATGATGCTCACTAACTATCTAGAGTGCTAACTAGACAGATGTATCAAATCTGAAAGACTAATTAGCAGTAGCACCATTCTTCCACTCAAATAAACTTTCGCTCACTCAACGGATTAAACACTCAGAACAAGATCTGATCAACCACTTGGAGCGCCCCTATGCAAACATCTAGCGGAAGCAAAACATATAGAGAAATCAGACCACTGCACAGAGGATTTTTAGGTGGTTCGGTCCTCCAGACCTACATCCACCCCACACTCAAACCGAGTGTGGCTTCCACTAGCTCACGCTAGAAACAGCAGACTCAGTCTGCAACAAATGCTGCCAAACAGCTTGACCAGGGGAACAGCCTCCCCTCTTCCTCCCAACCGGAGGGAACCACTAGTGACACCAGTCACTAGCAAACCAGAGACACACGGTCTCTCTTCCTCCAGACCTGGAGGGAACCCCTGGACTTGAATCCACAAGCCCAGAACCGGAGACAATTCTCCCTTCCTCCAACCCTGGAGGGAACCCACAAGTAGCTCCCAACTACTTGCAACTGGAGATCAGATCTCCCTTCCTCCAAACCGGAGGGAACCCACAAGTAGCACCCAGCTACTTGCAACCGGAGATGTCAATCTCCCTTCTCCTGAACTAACAGGAGGAACCCCGACCACTCTACAGAGTATCGGAAACACAGCAAACCAGAAAACAAAGGAAAGAACAATAAACGAAAAATGACTTCAGCAAAACAGAAAGCTGAAAGATGAAGTGCACAATGTGGCTCTCAACGGAGCTGACTGGCCTGGATTTGATCCACGGTCCAGTAGACGGATCTTCAGGTAAGATCTTCCTTCTTCTCCACGAGCTCTCTCGCTCACTCTCTATCTTTCTTTCTCTTTCTTCTGCTCTCTCTCACTCTCTGCTTCTTCTTCTCTTCACACTCTTCTCGAGCTCTCTACCTCTCTTCTTCTCCTTCTGCTCTTCTTCTTTCTCTTTTCTTCTTCTATCTGGATCGTGGCTCTCTGTATACGCTTTTCTTCTCGCCAACTCGATCACCTTCATCTGTGGACGAAGGTCTCATATATATAGCAGCAGCAGCAGCATCAGCCACGACGTGTGACCTCCACATTTCCAGCCCTAAGAATTCGGACCACGTGGCAGTCTCTCAGCAGGCTTCATTCCAGCCTCGGATCACGTGCTGCTCAGGTCACTTGGGAATATTTCTTCCTCGGACCTGCAAGGAGATGAAAACCATTACAAACTGAGGGCCACAATAACTAAATCTGCACGAAGTATGTAGTAGTAATTCTAGATGCACTGAGAACGACACGAAGAAGATGAAAACAACACGAGGTAATAAGAAGGACGACACGAGATACATTGTGACAGAACAGACACAACGAAGAGACCGACACGAAGTGAAACAAGAATGACACGAAATGGCAACAAGGAGAACGTTACGAGATACATACGATGACAAAGGCACGAAGTAAAGAAAACGACACGACGTAATAAACATCAAAGAGAACGGCTCGAGAACAACATGGACTGGCAACAGAAACTGACACGAAGTGGTTGCAAACAAGCAAGACACGAGGTCTACGTAAAGCAACACGAAGTGTGGTCAAGCGAGAACGACACGAGGTCTAATGAGAAAGACCAACACGAAGACGGTGAAAACTGCACGAAGTGAAGAACAACGACACGAAGTATAGTGGTGACAAGAACACACACTACACAGAGAACGACACAAGGTGGTGGCACAGAAAGCAACACGAAGTGCTGCAATGTTCTGCACGCAGTGGAACAAAAACGACACGGAGTGAGTACGACATGGAGACAGATGACAGAGACCGTCACGAGTTGAAAACAACACGAAGACGAAAACTGAAATAGACACGGAGTGAAAAATGACACGAGGTCTGGGAGACACGACACAAAGTCATAAGAGCGACAGTAACCAACACGAAGTGTGGTTACGAAACATGAACGACACGAAGTGTGGAAACATGACACGAAGTCACAGAAACAACAGTAACCAACACGAAGTGTGGTTACGAAACATGAACGAAGTCACAGAAACACTAACACGAGGTTATGAGAGGAAAAACGATACGAGGTCATGAAAACACAAGACAAAGACAAAAGATGAAATCGACACGGAGTGTAGGAACAACTCAAGACAGACACGGGGTCTGAAAAATAGACACGGCTTGTCACGACACGTGATGAAGCTATGTGAACAGTATAAAACGAATAAAATGACACGAGGAACAACAGTAACCGACTCGGGTTGAAAACAACACGAAGTCGAACAGTAATTGACACGGGGTAACACGACACGAGGTAAAAACGACACGAAGACGAAATTGACACATACTGAAAACAACACGAAGATGAAGGGAACAGTGCAATGTCTAGACTTGAAGTACAGTTAAGTGTACAGACTTCACCAATGAATCACTCACTGTACAGACTTGCTATAGCAGTATGATGTACAGACTTTGATGAACAGTCCAAAGTATGGACTTTCACTGCAAACAACAATGTGTAGACTTCATGTAAAAGCCCAATGTATGGACATTGAAATCGAAGACCGATGTGCAGACTTGACATTGAAGACTAGAGTGCAGACTTTAAGTCTAACTGTGGATGTACAGACTTGAAGAATAAACCAGTGTATAGACTTGAAGATTGAAGGTGATGTATAGATCATGCACATACCAGAAGTCTAACACACACAATATATCAGTCATACACGTGCATTCTCCAGATGATATACAAATCACAATCATGAAGCTATCATCAAAGCACAATGTCAGCAGATAAACTGACTGAGCATATGAAGTCCTGAATGAACATTTCAGCAGGATGACTCACAATGATTAACATCAAACACCAATCATCAAAACCAGATAAATCATTAAAACCACAGCAATGAATGCTTTATGCATCAGTTTAACATGTAGCATGACTGATCATCAAATATGACTCTAAATTGAGCAGCAGGATGACTGAACATTTGATTAACTCACACCAACAATCAATCAACAAAACCATCATCAAAACCACAGGGGCACAACAGTTGATGCACTATACAGACTCTGCGTCCATGCATGTGTTTTGTGTTAATGCATTGCATGCTTGTTATAGAATGCACACTTGGACTGATTGTGTATAGACTGATTGTCATTACATGTGTCAATGATGCTGATTCAATGCATGAAGGACTGCTTTATGTTGCATTGTCATACATGATCATCATGGTATATTAAATGGAACAAGTTGAAGGGCATATGGAGTATGTCTGGATGCTACTGACATGTGTGAGGTGATCCTTGGACCAAGTCCTCCGCCTAGTACCATGGGTCTAGTCTTCATGTAAAATAGTGAACTGCATCATATGTTGAAAAATCTGAAAAAGGATAAAAATGCTCATGAATTGGATGCATAAACCTGAATTGATTGCATACTCGTTTAATGTATCCTTGGTGCATAGTCTGCATGTAGGACAGTATGTTGCATAGCAAGTTAATTCTGTGTTTGCATAATCATTCCTCATCAGCATTGTCTGAATTGATACCTCTGAACTCTACTCATCTGAAGTGCATATATGTGATTTGCATGTATGTTTAAATGCATATTGTAAGGGGGAGTCAATGCATTGCATATAGGTTGTCAAATGCATACATTTGTCAGATTTTATAGCATATCCCTTCTTATTGATTTTGTTGACAAACCTTGATCATATTCTGAAAACTTTATGCTTCAAAATCTCTCTTAACAATTGGTAATTCTCCTATCAATTGGTATCATTTGGCTTCAGAATTCTATCAGTCTTTCATGAAGATTTCGATAGGCTATCTCGATCATAAATCTGAAAATCTTGAACTAGAAATCTTCTATTATACGTTTTTATGAATGACTGAAATAACTCGTGTGGTTTAAGCTTAATGTATTCATGGAGTTTAATTTCAAAATCTCTTAACATATCTGAATCATGTTTAATAAATCTTAACCAACTGTTTCATGCTATGTCTTGCAAAAACTTCTGAAATCTGCACTTTTGAACACATGACTTTATTTGGTTAAGTACATGAGATTAATATTGTTTTGAAGCAAATGAATGTGTCTGAATTGTCTAAAGGGTAAAGTAATTGTCGGAGCAATGACCTTGGTCACTGAGAAACACATGTCCAAAGGATTGTGTCATGAGGTGCCTTAGTTAACTCTGTAAAAATTCATTGAAAATCAGGCAGAGCAATGGCATGCACACTGAGAAATACAATTCACTCATTAAAAATTGAGTTGTAGTGTGTCATGATGTGTAAATGCTAACTCTGTTCACATAAGGCATGACAGTTAGTCACACTAAGGGCTTAGGGATATTGGCCTCTGATCAAGGTATATCCTCTAGTTACAAGGTGTGTACTGAACTAGAGTGCACGTAAAATTTGTAGCAAGGAAAATTATTGAATAAATTGAAATATCTGAATATTGATGCCAAAATCAAATTGCTACAACCCTAGACAAAATCATATGACTTCATAATTGCTTGATTTCAATACAGATGCATGTAATTGCGAAAGAAGTCAATAAGTTTGATTGTGTAAGAGAAAGGGAGATTTATCAAGATACATATGAGGGCTTGGTTCATATTTATTAAACCATGGTTTTAGATATCAATACAGAATTTTATTGATAAACTCTGCATACATCATGTTTAAACCATGTTGTTCAATAAATGTCATTCATAAGCCCTTATGATAGAAGACTTTGAAAACTTATGCTTTAGATTTAAGAGATTGATATCTCTTTGAAAATCAGGTTGAACTTCTTGTGTTTGAAACATCCTTGAAAAATCTATTAATTGAAACTCTTCTGCTCATGGTATTGACTCATTAACCTGAACTTCTTCCTGTTTGCCCCTGTGGTATCCCTGTCACTTATCTCATAAGAGTCCACTTATTGAGGGGGAGCTTCCATGTCATGCATCACTTACTTATCAATTGGCATCTCTTCAGGGGGAGCATTCCTTGTCATGCTGAATCATGCTCATATCATTTGTGACCTTGCATTCATATACTCAGGGGGAGTATTGCAAAGGGGAGAATTTGTCTGAACTTTTATGCATGCTTTAACTTCTCAAATTATTTTCTTTTTGATGAAGTCAAAGGGGGAGAATAATTTGAGTCTTCAGAATGCCTCACATCATCAGAATGACTCAATATATTGAAAGTGTTGCCATCATCAAAAAGGGGGAGATTGTTGTGCCCCTGTGGTTTTGATGATGGTTTTGTTAATTGATTGTTGGTATATTGTGTGTGTTAGACTTCTGGTATGTGCATGATCTATACATCACCTTCAATCTTCAAGTCTATACACTGGTTTATTCTTCAAGTCTGTACATCCACAGTTAGACTTAAAGTCTGCACTCTAATCTTCAATGTCAAGTCTGCACATCGGTCTTCGATTTCAATGTCCATACATTGGGCTTTTACATGAAGTCTACACATTGTTGTTTGCAGTGAAAGTCCATACTTTGGACTGTTCATCAAAGTCTGTACATCATACTGCTATAGCAAGTCTGTACAGTGAGTGATTCATTGGTGAAGTCTGTACACTTAACTGTACTTCAAGTCTAGACATTGCACTGTTCCCTTCATCTTCGTGTTGTTTTCAGTATGTGTCAATTTTGTCTTCGTGTCATTTTTACCTCGTGTCGTGTTACCCCGTGTCAATTACTGTTCGACTTCGTGTTGTTTTCAACCCGAGTCGGTTACTGTTGTTCCTCGTGTCATTTTATTCGTTTTATACTGTTCACATAGCTTCATCACGTGTCGTGACAAGCCGTGTCTATTTTTCACACCCCGTGTCTGTCTTGAGTTGTTCCTACACTCCGTGTCGATTTCATCTTTTGTCTTTGTCTTGTGTTTTCATGACCTCGTATCGTTTTTCCTCTCATAACCTCGTGTTAGTGTTTCTGTGACTTCGTTCATGTTTCGTAACCACACTTCGTGTTGGTTACTGTTGTTTCTGTGACTTCGTGTCATGTTTCCACACTTCGTGTCGTTCATGTTTCGTAACCACACTTCGTGTTGGTTACTGTCGCTCTTATGACTTTGTGTCGTGTCTCCCAGACCTCGTGTCATGTTTCACTTCGTGTCGTTTTCCGTTTTGTGTTCTTCATGTCGTGTTTTCCACACCGCGTGTCGTTGTCGCCTTAGTAACCTCACCTCGTGTCGGTTACTGTTGTCTCCATGTCGTACTCACTCCGTGTCGTTTTTGTTCCACTGCGTGCAGAACATTGCAGCACTTCGTGTTGCTTTCTGTGCCACCACCTTGTGTCGTTCTCTGTGTAGTGTGTGTTCTTGTCACCACTATACTTCGTGTCGTTGTTCTTCACTTCGTGCAGTTTTCACCGTCTTCATGTTGGTCTTTCTCATTAGACCTCGTGTCGTTCTCGCTTTGACCACACTTCGTGTTGCTTTACGTAGACCTCGTGTCTTGCTTGTTTGCAACCACTTCGTGTCGGTTTCTGTTGCCAGTCCATGTTGTTCTCGAGCCGTTCTCTTTGATGTTTATTACGTCGTGTCGTTTTCTTTACTTCGTGCCTTTGTCATCGTATGTATCTCGTAACGTTCTCCTTGTTGCCAATTCGTGTCATTCTTGTTTCACTTCGTGTCGGTCTCTTCGTTGTGTCTGTTCTGTCACAATGTATCTCGTGTCGTCCTTCTTATTACCTCGTGTTGTTTTCATCTTCTTCGTGTCGTTCTCAGTGCATCTAGAATTACTACTACATACTTCGTGCAGATTTAGTTATTGTGGCCCTCAGTTTGTAATGGTTTTCATCTCCTTGCAGGTCCGAGGAAGAAATATTCCCAAGTGACCTGAGCAGCACGTGATCCGAGGCTGGAATGAAGCCTGCTGAGAGACTGCCACGTGGACCGAATTCTTAGGGCTGGAAATGTGGAGGTCACACGTCGTGGCTGATGCTGCTGCTGCTGCTATATATATGAGACCTTCATCCACAGATGAAGGTGATCGAGTTGGCGTGAAGAAAAGCTCATACAGAGAGCCACGATCCAGATAGTAAAAGAAAAGAGAAAGAAGAAGAGCAGAAGGAGAAGAAGAGAGGTAGAGAGCTCGAGAAGAGTGTGAAGAGAAGAAGAAGCAGAGAGTGAGAGAAGAGCAGAAGAAAGAGAAAGAAAGATAGAGAGTGAACGAGAGAGCTCGTGGAGAAGAAGGAAGATCTTACCTGAAGATCCGTCTACTGGACCGTGGATCAAATCCAGGCCAGTCAGCTCCGTTGAGAGCCACATTGTGCATTTCGTTTTTCAGCTTTCTGTTTTGCTGAAGTCATTTTTTCGTTTATTGTTCTTTCCTTTGTTTTCTGGTTTGCTGTGTTTCCGATACTCTGTAGAGTGGTCGGGGTTCCTCCTGTTAGTTCAGGAGAAGGGAGATTGACATCTCCGGTTCCAAGTGGCTGGAGTCACTTGTGGGTTCCTCCTGTTTGTTCAGGAGAAGGGAGATTGCTATCTCCGGTTGCAAGTAGCTGGGTGCTACTTGTTGATTCCCTCCGGTCTGGAGGAAGGGAGACTTGTCTCCGGTTCTGGGCTTGTGGATTCAAGTCCAGGGGTTCCCTCCAGGTCTGGAGGAAGAGAGACCGTGTGTCTCTGGTTTGCTAGTGACTGGTGTCACTATTGGTTCCCTCCGGTTGGGAGGAAGAGGGGAGGCTGTTACCCTGGTCAAGCTGTTTGGCAGCATTTGTTGCAGACTGAGTCTGCTGTTTCTAGCGTGAGCTAGTGGAAGCCACACTCGGTTTGAGTGTGGGGTGGATGTAGGTCTGGAGGACCGAACCACCTAAAAATCCTCTGTGCAGTGGTCTGATTTCTCTATATGTTTTGCTTCCGCTAGATGTTTGCATAGGGGCGCTCCAAGTGGTTGATCAGATCTTGTTCTGAGTGTTTAATCCGTTGAGTGAGCGAAAGTTTATTTGAGTGGAAGAATGGTGCTACTGCTAATTAGTCTTTCAGATTTGATACATCTGTCTAGTTAGCACTCTAGATAGTTAGTAAGCATCATAACCTTTTAATTGGGTAAAGGTTTTTAAAGGGTTATATTCATTCACCCCCCCTCTGAATACTGCACCGAACCCATCAGCGCACCCCCCCTTGCATATTATATTCTTTTTTTTGTGTTTGTGGCATGCAATCCTAGCCCTTGATTCCCCTTCCCTAGATCCAAGGGTCCACATTGCATTTGATGTAAACCATATATAAGCTTGTATTTTCATGTGAAATTCAATGAAAAATCAAAAAAATTTGTGAAATCCAAGGAGCTTCTTGCGCCCCAGCCCCTCTCCCTCTGGTTCCTCTCCTCCAACCTCAAGTTCTAGAGTGATTCTACCTTCTATCATCTCCTCTCAACCTCCGGTGATCGTCCGTGCCGCCGCCGCCGCCGTTCGTGCCGCCATCGAGCCGCCTCTGTAGTTCTGTCTTTGTCCGACCATAGCAGCTTCCACGAATTGTCTGTCTCAGCCACGAGCTTGGATTGATATGAAATTTTTATGGTGTTTTTAGCCATTACATCTCAAGATCCACCTAACTTTTCACACCATAATTCCATCGTTTAGTATTTTTACATTTTCGTCCAATCTGTCATCCCAGATCTGCCAGGTTTCTATCTACAGTGATAGAACCTCTGAGTTCTTCCCCTCCGACCATCTTTTTGATTTATCTAAACCCTCCCAATTTTATTGGGAGTTCCGTCCCTCACCCCTTACCTCCACAAATTTTCTAATGTTTTTATCAGCCTTCTATATATTTTTAGAAATTCGTGTTCTTCCTCTGGTACAGTGTTTTTAGTCAGATCCCAGATCCGACCACCCTCCACTTCCAAAATCAGAAAAAATCACCACCACCTCCAAATCCAGATCCAAAAATAGTCCTAGTTTCCTTGTTCGATTTCCTACAACCTTTCTGAAGAACATATCTTCAAATACGGACATCTACTTCACGGTCAAAGGCAATCAACAGGAAAGTTATCTACAGATCTGAGTCTTCGGTTACTGTACAACAGCAGCATATAAAATTCGCCAACACAAAGTATAAATCTGGTGAATTTTTCTGAAGGCCACTAGATTGTAGTACTTCGAAGCAGCTTTCCAACAGCTCTGATCTCGTCGCATTCCAACACCGGTGCTGATCGCAGCGTCCGTTCTCGCCGGAGCGCGCACTGAAATATAGAACCGGCAGATTTTCGATCGGTTTTTCCGACCGGTGCCGAACGGAGCCGCCCGGCCTCCGACCGGCGAACCAGCGTGCCGCCAGCCCGGGGAGCGCTTCTCCAAGTGTCTCCACTACAGCGGTACCACCGGGTCCCACATGGCCCCTCCGGACAGCACGTGGGCCCCATGGTCGTGAACACGCGTGTAGCCGAATCAACACACGAAGCTGCCCGTCAACCCGAATTCGGTCCTCCCGGGCCCATTTGTATAGCCCTTTACCTCCCTGCGTGGAGTGGGCATGTTCCCATTGCTGTAATTATTATGTGTTAAGTTTCTCGGGAGTACGAGTTTTTGGCCGGGTCCGTCTTCCCCACGCCGAGCGCATGGAGGTATCGTTCTCGCTCCCTACACTCGGCATTTGCTTATTTTCATATATACTTGTTTATGCCGCTGCTAGACAGCATGCTTTAGGTCCGTTAGCTCGCTATATTATCATTCACCGCTGCTGCGAGAGAGTGCGAGACTGTCCCGTGACCCGATCCGGGCACACGAGAGAGCCGATCACCCTAGCTCATTGCCGATTTCTCAACCGCGCACGTCCAACGCTTCCCTCGTTAAGGGACAGTCACGAGCTTGTCGTGTCCGTGGTCTCGTCCCGCATCAATTTGGTATCAGAGTGAGTTTGAGTCTAGGTGTCCAAAAAAAAAAAGGTGTCATTTACGTCTAGTCATTAGTCGGGTTAAGTCGAGTCTAGGATCATCATATTTCTAAAACAAAAAAAGAGTGTTTTAAATTGCATTTCATCCCGATAATTCGGTATATCAAAAGGTGTTGTCCGAACGTTAGGCTATGCCTATCGGGAAGGCCGCACACTTGCGCGAGTGACCCTCGGGTCGATTACCTCCGCCCCGTACTGGATATTGGTTTAAGTCTAGGCGCATCATTTCACATTAGTGTGTTTGCTTTAGTCGGCGTCATCTAGTCGGTGTGTTTGCATGCCCACTCGTAGGGGTACTCAGTACTCACCCCCACCCCCACCTATGGCGGATCCCCGAGCCACTAGTCTCGATGCGTCAGCTGTGCTCGAAATGTTCCAAAATCTTATGGGACAAGTGCAAGGATTGCATACACGTCTTGATGGGTTTGACACGCAAATGGGTGATTTAAGTACCCGAATGGATAGGATGGAAGGAGTGAGTACCCGAGTGAACGGTCTAGGCACCCGCCTAGAAGAGAGGATGAAAGCCGTAGAGGATAGGGCCGCCGGGTCAAGTCAGTCCGTTCAGGGATTGATCGGGAGAGTCACCACACTAGAGAAAGGACCAGCCGAGACACATCCGATTGCTCCAGTCCAAGCACCCGTCCCACCTACACAAGGTCAACCGGAGCTGGGTCAGCGACTCGCGACTCCAAGGGGTCACGGGGTAGCTAATAGGAGGCACGAAGTCCCCGAAGTGCATGACTATGAGTCCGAGAATGAGCATCGGGGATATGGTCGCGATCGTCATCCTATACGGCGTACCCACGACCAAGATATGGATGAACGGGCCCTTCGGACCGTTCGGGCCGACCCTCCCACCTTTGACGGGTCCTTAGACCCAAAGGTCTATCTTGATTGGGAGGCTGGCATGGATCGATATTTTGAGTGGTTCGAGATGTCGGACCAAAGGAAGGTCAAGTTTGCCAGGATGAAACTTTTGGGCCAAGCCCAAACATATTGGAGGAACATAGAGAATATATTATTTCATCATCATGAACCTCCGATCGATACGTGGACCGAGATGAGGGAGAAGCTTAGGAAGAAGTACCCCCCTACCTCCTACCGCCAGCGTCTTATAGAGAGGTGGTAAAGCCTCACCCAAGGAGACCGGTCTGTCTCGGATTACATCACCGAGTTTGATGAATACTACTTGCGATGTGATGCCACGGAGGAGGATTCCCTTACCGTCTCTCGATTTCGGCGTGGTCTACGCCCGCACCTACGGTATGAGCTTCTCCGCCACAAGGTGGACAAGCTAGAGGATGCATACCAAGTTGCTCTCGAAATGGAGCAATTCGAGGGTGAGTTCGAGTCTATTCCCCGGTGGAGCCCCGCTCCTCCCCGTAGTGATTCCCGTGGCTCCTTAGGTTCATACCCGAGGGGACCCATGGCTCGTCCTCAGGAGCCCGCCCGTCAGGAGCACTTCGCTCCTAGACCTCGCCCTCCTCCACCCCGGGATCTATTTCCACCCCAACCACCGGCACCCGTTGCCCGTCCCCCGGCTCCTATAGCCCATCCTCTGGCACTGGCACCCCCTCCACTATTGTCCAAGGCACCTACATCTCCCCCATTGCTGCCTCCACCCCCTACCCGACGGGATGATAAAGGTAAGGGCCCTTTTATAGGAGAGAGTAGTCAGTCGAGAGTGCAGTGTTTCCACTGTCACGGGTATGGCCACATTGCCAGCGAGTGCCCCGCTCGCGCCACCCTAGCCATAGGTATTGGAGAGTCTGCACCTCCCGAGCTTGAGTGTGTCAATTATGTGGCCGATGAGGCACTAGCCGATGAGTACTATGCCTTGGGGGGGGGAGAGTGGGACAGCTCTCCTGCCGCCCAGGATGCCGCCACCTAGTGGGCTCGATGCTACCACCTTAGTCTCGAGTCATGCATGAGTCAGTGTGTTTTCTTGTGTGGTTTGTTTGTGTGGTGTGTTTCGAGTCGATTGTTGTGTGTATTGCATGGTAAGTCTGCATGAGTCTTGTGCAAGCTCGTTGTCGGTCTCTTATGAGTAAGAGGCGAGTGGACTCACTTGATGAGTATGGGATCGGTTCCACATCTATACCCGGATCAGTCACCTATAGGGACTCAGCGGTCATTCCTAGTGAGTCTTCGAGCTATTTTCTTCCCTTTTGAGAGTGCCCCTTCGGAGTGACCACCTTTAGCCCATAGCAGTTCGCATATCGAGTATATATGGAATGAGCAGGTGACGATCACTTGGAGCGGAGCATACCCGCGCTACTTGGCACGGTGACGGATCCGCCGGAGTACTCGAGCATCCCTACCCCTACTCGACGGGGTCGAGTTCCTCCCACCCGGGGAGAGTTGATGGGAATCGACACCGAGCCAGTACCTTTTCATATTGCAGTTATATCCTTTAGTTTATTTTTATATCCACGGGAAAGTATACGCGCAATTGTACGGCTTTATCGGCCAATGCGTCACTCCCGTAGATTGTGTGGGTTTCTATGTAATTTGTCAGTAGGACCAGCAAGGGGGCCCTCAGCCCTTTCCCATTGGTCCATGTCATCTTGTGGGGCTAGTCAACCATCCTAGGTGGACATCTAGAAGGTTGGACTAGTCATATGCCACATGGGTAGACAAGTGGCCCATTTTGTCCAAGGTAGGCCACCTACCATTCAACCACCCATTCAACTTCTACCCCTTGGTCAATAGGGCGCACCCCCCCTTGCATATTATATTCTTTTTTTTGTGTTTGTGGCATGCAATCCTAGCCCTTGATTCCCCTTCCCTAGATCCAAGGGTCCACATTGCATTTGATGTAAACCATATATAAGCTTGTATTTTCATGTGAAATTCAATGAAAAATCAGAAAATTTTGTGAAATCCAAGGAGCTTCTTGCGCCCCAGCCCCTCTCCCTGTGGTTCCTCTCCTCCAACCTCAAGTTCTAGAGTGATTCTACCTTCTATCATCTCCTCTCAACCTCCGATGATCGTCCGTGCCGCCGCCGCCGCCGTTCGTGCCGCCATCGAGCCGCCTCTGCAGTTCTATCTTTGTCCGACCATAGCAGCTTCCACGAATTGTCTGTCTCAGCCACGAGCTTGGATTGATCTGAATTTTTTATGGTGTTTTCAGCCATTGCATCTCAAGATCCACCTAAATTTGCACGCCATAATTCCCTCGTTAATATTTTTACATTTTCGTCCAATCTGTCATCCCGGATCTGCCAGGTTTCTGTCTACAGTGATAGAACCTCTGAGTTCTTCCCCTCCGACCATCTTTTTATTTATCCAAACCCTCCCAATTTTACTGGTCGTTCTGTCTCTCACCCCCTACCTTCAAAAATTTGTTTAATTTTTTATCAGCCTTCTATATATTTTTAGAAATTCGTGTTCTTCCTCTGGTACAGTGTTTTTAGTCAGATCCCATATCCGATCACCCTCCACTTCCAAAATCAGAACAAATCACCACCACCTCCAAATCCAGATCCAAAAATAGTCCTGGTTTCCTTGTTCGATTTTCGACAACCTTTCTGAAGAACATATCTTCAAATTTGGACATCTACTTCATGGTCAAAGGCAGTCAACAGGAAAGTTGTCTGCAGATCTGAGTCTTCGGTTACTGTACAACAGAAGCATATAAAATTCGCCAACACAAAGTACAAATCTGGTGAATTTTTCTAAAGGCCACTAGATTGTAGTACTTCGAAGCAGCTTTCCAACGGCTCTGATCTCGTCGCATTCCGACACCGGTGCTGATCGCAGCGTCCGTTCTCGCCGGAGCGCGCGCTGAAATACAGAACCGACAGATTTCCGATCGGTTTTTCCGACCGGTGCCGAACGGAGCCGCCCGGCCTCCGACCGGCGAACCAGCGTGCCGCCAGCCCGGGGAGCGCTTCTCCAAGTGTCTCCACTACAGCGGTACCACCGGGTCCCACACGGCCCCTCCGGACAGCACGTGGGCCCCATGGTCGTGAACACGCGTGTAGCCGAATCAACACACGAAGCTGCCCGTCAACCCGAATTCGGTCCTCCCGGGCCCATTTGTATAGCCCTTTACCTCCCTGCGTGGAGTGGGCATGTTCCCATTGCTGTAATTATTGTGTGTTAAGTTTCCCGGGAGTACGAGTTTTCGGCCGGGTCCGTCTTCCCCACGTCGAGCGCGTGGAGGTATCGTTCTCACTCCCTACACTCGGCATTTGCTTATTTTCATATATACTTGTTTATGCCGCTGCTAGAGAGCATGCTTTAGGTCCGTTAGCTCGCTATATTATCATTCACCACTGCTGCGAGAGAGTGCGAGACCGTCCCGTGGCCCGATCCGGGCACACGAGAGAACCGATCACCCTAGCTCATTGCCAGTTTCTCAACCGCGCACGTCCAACGCTTCCCTCGTTAAGGGACAGTCACGAGCTTGTCGTGTCCGTGGTCTCGTCCCGCATCAGAAATCCGCTTAAGGAAAAACTAAGAAGAATTAAAAGGGAAAAAGAAGAAAGGGGAAGAGGAGAAAAGGGGAGCATGCGAGGATGCTAAGGGGAAAGGTGATCGCCAGAGACGCGAGGGCCTCAAATGATGTAAACAATAACAATATGGAGGGATCGCGAATATAAATACCTCAAAAGGATGCGGGGGAGATTGTGAGCGCATCTTCTCTTGCTATCGGCCGGTCGATGAAGAGAGTTCTTCTTATAGATTATCCTTGCAAGATTAACAAAGAAACACCAATAAAAGAATATGGATTAGAAATCAAGGTGAGTGTAGCATCAAATTCATAATAGAAATAAACATGAAAAGTAAGTATAAGAACACACCTTGTTGGGTGTTGGCCCTTAAACCCCTATGCAAAGGGTAAGGATGAAAGTATGATGAAAAAAATAGAGAGAGATGTGCAAGTGTTGCACAAAAGGGGGTGTGCTAGAGTGCACAATGTGGAGATCTCAATATTGAGATAAAAAGAGATAAAAAAAGAATATGATATGATGCATGCAATGCTAATAATAATAAAACAAAGAGAAAAGAGAAGTGGAAAGCTTTGTGGTTTTCTCCATGGGCTTCAAGGATGAAGATCTTCAAAAAGAGGAAGAAGCTCTAAAGGATGTAGAACTCCATGGATGTAGAGGCTTCAAATCTTCAATAGAGGAAGAAGAACTCCATGGATGAAGCTTTTAGGTGCATGGGAGTCTTCCTCCTTGAGCCTTTGATCTAGCAGCACCTCCTCTTGAATTGATATTGATGCCCTTAACACAAGGGAGAGAGGGGTCCTATTTATAGGGGTGAAATTCAGAGTTAATTCTAAGGGAAATTAGGAAAACATGTTTTAGTTGGATTTGGAATGAGATAAACATTGCCCAAGTGTCCCCTCAACCTTAGAAAGTCTTAGAAGTCCTTTCCTAAGTGAAAAGGGGCTCAAAATGGGGAAAGAAGGAGATTCTGCCGGAGTTCGAAATTGAACAAGAATTGACGACTAGAAAGACGGTCGCTATTTAAAATAACACCCGCGGAGGCGTCACTAATTCTGAGGCATTTCGAGACGGATTCGGACTTTTCGAAATTTGAAAAGAATTGACGAATTTTAGGGGGGGCGCTATTTAGAATTTAATACGAATTTCAGACGGATTTAAAATCTCAAAATATAGCAATGAAAATGACGACTTTCTATGCTGTCGTCAGTTGAAACAACGACATGCACAGTGTCATGAATCAAAAATAATAAAGAAAAGCCAAAAGGAAATGACGACCCCTCATTCGGGCGTCAATTGAAATGACGCCCCCGTGATGGACGTTATTTCAATTGATGCAAAACATGGCCATTTTTTATTTCTCATTATTATTTTCTCATTTTTTTAGGTGGACTTACATCTAACTGTGCTGATTCCAATTCCTATTTTTTTGTATTTTTCTGATACCCGGAAGGCCACCAAATCACCCCTGAAAGAGGGCCAGAAATAATATTAAAATATTTCAAATTAAAATTGACGTCATTTGCAATGTCGTCATTTTCCTTTTTTTTATTTTTATTTTATTTAAAATCAAATAACGCCCCCTTCCATGTCGTTAATTCTAAAAAAATCCAAAAAATTCCCAAAAAATCCATAAAAATAGGGGAAAATGAAATGAATGGACACCTCCTTAAAGAGGCGTCATTTTCACTTTTTTTTATTATTTTTAAAATAAAATGACGTCCCCCCTCATGCCGATAATTCTTAAAAAATTCATAAAAATAGAGAAAAATACCCAAAAAATCCAGAAAAAAGGAAAAAAATAAGAAAAATGAGAAAAAAAAGAGGAAAATCCAAGAAAAATAGGAAAAATCACTCAAACAAAGTCAATTGGAGGGTCAAATTGGGGCATTACGAGGTAATATGAGATATGCTCACAGTAATGTTAATTTTAGCGTGTCTACACCGTTTAGGTCATTACATGAATGAACTCTTCTCTCCGTCCCTTCGGGTGACAAATAGCCCATTTGATCTGAACCACATGTTCAGATCATTGAATAAACAAACTCTTTTCTCCGTCCCTTTGGATGACGAATACCCCTTTGACTTGGACCCGCCGTCTAGGTCATTGAATCAACAAACTTTTCTCTCTGTCCATTCGGTGACAAATACCCCTTTGACTTGGACCCGCCGTCCAGGTCATTAAATGAACATACTTTTCTCCCCGTCCCTTCGGGCGACGAATATCCCTTTTTGAATCAACACACTCTTCTCTTCGCCCCCTTGGGCGATAAATGTCACATTTGTTTCGGACCTTTCATCTGGAGCACTCAAGGAACAAACTCCGCTCTCCGTCCCCTTTTGGCGACGAATATCCCTTTTGATTCAGACCTTTCGTCAATATCACACAAGGAATGAACTCTCCTCTCTGTCCCTTCGGGTGACGAACAACCCATTTGACTTGGACCATCCGTCCAGGTCATTGAATCAACAAACTTTTCTCTACGTCCCTCCGGGTGACGAATATCCCTTTTGACTTGGACCTTCCGTCCAGGTCATTGAATCAACGAACTCTTCTCTCCGTCCCTCCGGGTGACGAATATCCCTTTTGACTTGGACCCTCCGTCCAGGTCATTGAATCAACAAACTCTCCTCTCTGTCCCTCCGGATGACGAATACCTCTTTGCCTTGGACCTGCCGTCCAGGTCATTGAATCAACAAACTCTTCCCTCCATCCCCTCAGGCGACGAATACCCCTTTTCATTTGGACCTTCCGTCCAGGTCATTGAATCAACAAATTCTTCTCTCCATCCCTTCAGGTGACGAACACCCCTGTCGAATCAACAAACTCTCCTCTTCGTCGCTTTGGGTGATGAATCCCCCTTTGATTTGGATCTGCCGTTCGGATCATTAAAGGAATAAACCCTTCTCTCCGCCCTCGTGGCTCACCTTCCAACAACTTTCACTTGTCTAGCCACCTTCCAACATCCTTCGATTCTCATAGCCCCGCTCTCCTCGTCATGTTGATAAATCTCTCAGTCAGTCTGCACCCACAGGCCCCGCTCTCTCATCCCTCTATCGCGCCGTCTGCGGCTGGGGGGCATTTGTGGACACTAAAAAATTCTCACCCCATATTTACGTGTAGGGGAATAAAGAAGATGAGAAAAGAGAAGAGAAGATGAAAAGAAGAAAAGAAGAAAAGGAAACACCCTTCGAAGGCCTCCAACGGCACACCCCTTTGTGCCCCCTTCCAACGGCACACTCCTGTGCCTCTCCAACGGCACACCCCTTCATGCCCCTTCAATGGCACACTGCTATTGCCCTCCAGCGACACACCATCAATGCCCTTTCAACAGCACAGTCGTTGTGCCCCTCCAACGGCACGGCCATTGTGTCCTCCAGCGGCACACTCTTTATTCCCTCTAGCGGCACACCATAAAACCCCTTTCAACGACACGCTTCAAAGCCCCAGCGGTACACTCCAAACAGCCCTCCAGCGGCACACCATCAACGCCCTTTCCACGTCGCAGTGGTTGTGCCCTTTCAACGGCGCAGCCTTGATGCCCTCCAACGGCACACCCTGCCGAACGGTCCACCCGGTGTAGCGTTGAGGCCTCCACACCCGGCATAGCGCTACGACCCTTAGACCAGCACAGACCGGCAGAAGACTCAACGGTCATTAGGTGGGGCCCTTGGCCCGCAGCTCGGCCACCTCAACACCAGCTAGCGCGCTGCCACAGTGTCATCTTCTGATTCAAGGAGGCAGGCTTTGACCGGACAAAGATGGGACAGGGGTCAACCTTGGACAGAAGAATCATCATGACACCCCGTCAACGGCGCCCCAGGTATAAAAACCCTGCCGGAAGAGGAACAACAGGTGCAAAACAGAGACAACAACACATAAGAGAAGTGGACACCCACCGTGGCAACGACAGGAAGAAGAAGAAGAGAAGAAGAAGGTAGAGGAGAGTCCAGAGAGAGTGAGGGAGTGTACTTAATGTAGTAAGAGGAAGAGGAATAGGGAAGGGAACTGCTACCCTTCCCTATTCCAACCTCCTCTCCAGTTGCTATCGTGGCTTTCCTTTCTATTTTTGCTTTTCTCGTCTTCTCCTTTCTCCTTCATTCCTGAGTGTATTGCATTGTACTTGGCCCTTTGGCCATGATCTACGATACTTGGTTTTCTATGAATGAAAATACCTTTTCTTCCTTACTGTTGTGCTGGTCAAATTCCGCCCTATGGTGCATTTTATGGTTTTTCTTCTTGTTCTCCGTGGTTTTCTTACTATATGAGTCACTTGCTCTCCATGACGCCGTAGAACTTATCCGACTCAATAGTTAGCATCATTGGCTTATTGGTGTGAAGTTGGTTTCCCCCTACTAGTCCCTATAACAGCATTATCCTCCGCAAGTTTTGCTCCCAAAATCTCCCAACTGGTCTAGTAAGGGGAAGTCCCTTTTAGCACCGTTTGTCTTCCCCCTTGGCATAGACTGAACTTGTGTCACCCTTTGCTCAACACCTTGAACCTATCCATTAGCCAAGAACATTTCCCAGTCTACCTTGGCCGGCATACACCCCCTGGCCCTATCGTCCGGCACACTCCCTAGTTGTGCCCTGCCCGGCACACCCTAACTGTGCCCTGCCCGGCACACCCCGACCATGCCCTGTCCGGCACACCCCTGCCATGCCTTGCACGGTACACCCCAGTCGTACCTGGCCTGGCACACCCCCGGCCAGTCCAACCCGGTACACCCTAGTCATTGCTTGCCCGGTGCACTTGTAACTTGTGTCAGCCTAGTGTTTCTCGTCCGTCGTTTTCTCCTAGTTTTCCAGAGTTTTCTCAAAGGTGTTGTTGCTTTGGCACACACCTCAAATTGTTGGGTCACGCCACTCCTTGTAGGCGTGTTCCCCTTTCACTCCCTTACCATCTGGGTCAAGGGGAGATGCTGTCAAATTTTTTTGTCAGAAATAACGACATGTTAAAAGATAAAAGGAAGCAACAAACAAATGAAACAAGCAACAATAAAATATTTTAACCAAGACAAGAGAACCGTGCAAGACTCAAAGAATTGGATTGAACAAGATCGGAGCAGACTGTTGACTATGACCATGGACTTAACCATACAGCAGAAAATTGAAAGCTTGCCATTCGAAACCCTCCATCCGAACTCCACAAGCCAGAGACCTCCTCTCAGACTTTATCCCATTTCTGTGGACTTTACCCTAGCTGCATTGATCCTTCACCCTCAACCCATCTGCAACCGGTACACTCCACCCCCTCTATCCGGTACACCCCTCATCCGGTGCACTCCTGGCCCTCTCACCCGGCACACTACCATTTGGCCTCGCCCGGCACGCTCCAAGACCCCTTTCATCCTCAAATCAAGCCTTCCACCGGCACACCTCTAGCTTAATCATGGCCTACAAATGTTCAGGCTCTACCTTCACCCCATCCGGCACACTTCCACATCTCCCTGTTGGCACACTCGTGCCTCTCTCTCTCCGGCACACTTTCTACGCCTCCATCCGGCACAGCCTTGGTTCCTTGCCCGGTGCACTTTCACCCTCCTCCAATGGCATACTCTCCAACAACCCTGCCCGGCACATATCTTCCATATGCATCAACCCTCTCTTCAACCCAGTACCCATGTGCATCGACCTGCGTTCGTGCTGGATAAACATGCACAGACTTCGGTCTTGTGTTGTCCCACAGTGTGCACAGACCCTGTCTTCCACACATTCTCAATCTGCACAGACCTTGCTCCCAGGTGCACAGACCTTGCTCAGACTTTATCTTAAGGATGCTGGGACTTTGGTTGTCTTACTCAGACTTTATACACCTGCACAGACCCAAAGTGCACCGACTACATCCTTGTGTGCACCGACCCTCACCTCAGCCCAACTGAAATGTGCACCAACCCGAGCTCAGATCTGCACCGACTCCACTCAGCCTTCACCCGGTGCACTCAACAGCATCCTAACCCGGCACACCTTCAGCCCCTCTGCTCGGTACACACGTAGCTTGACCCAGCAGTACACCCTTCTGTTACATCTCCACCCGGTACACTATCAACTCCCCCCTACCCGGTGCACTCCTGCACTCTTCCAGCGGTACACTATCAACTCCCCCTACCCGGTGCACTCCTGCACTCTTCCAGCTGCACACTACCTAACCGAGCGGCACACCCTCCAGCGCATTCTCACCCGGCACACTCTGAATTCAAAATACCACACCAAAAAAGGGGAGGGAAATAATAATAAAAAGAGGAATAATAATAAAAATAAGTAAAAAAAGAGTTCATATCACAGAGGCAATAAAAAAGGAATCAAAAATATAATAGTAATAATAATAATGAATAGAAATGATACGGCTTTTGTCTCCCTCGGACCCCGGGTTTGGGAATATTAATGATGCTCTCGTAGGCCGGGCTTCATATTCGGGAGTCACCTTCTCCCCGTTATGGTTATTGCTCGATCTTGTTTTGGGCCAATATCCCACCGAAGTCGCCCCTTTGCCACCGGGATCTGATCCCATCTTTGTATCAAAATTGACGTCTCCTGGCAGACATCTGCACGGATTTATTCCCGCTATCGTCTTGTTTTCTACACGGACCTTTGTCCGGACACGGAATGGTCCGCCAGCGACCGACATAACCTGAATGTTCAAACCCCGATGCGGGCTTTTAGCATAGTTCGACCGTCATTTTCTCTTTGCGTTAATTAGTAATTCTTTCGGCCCTAGAGCCCTTATTCCCGACAATCAATCAAGGGTGTTCCCCTCTCCGAGGGGATGTAAATGATGTCGTGACCTTTATGGCATGGCGGGTCTTGGTCCCGACACGAACTACATAATCGTCTGACTGAGTTAGATAGAGGGCATCATGGGCTTCCTTGAGGCCCGAATAAATCATCACTTGGTGACTGGCACGCCCACGCACTTAATAAACGAATAAATCCCACCGAATAAACTGACTTAAATAACAAACGAATGAGCGTGTTGAAAAGTGCATCCACATGGAGGTAGGGGGACGGATCCTTAACCCTTGTACTTCCATTCTCGTGATTTTGGTAGGCCGTGGTGAGCCGAGCGGGCTTATTTGAGCATTTTGAGGAAAAGAGCATGTTTTGGGGTGTGAGCACGATCTAGTGTTTTGATCGCATTTTTGAGGTCTAAATGCGTCCTCTCGGTGCTAGAGAGGTAGGGGACTAGTTTTCCCTTGTTTTCCCCTTCACATCGGTGTGAACGGGGCGTGGAATGGAGTTTTTTGCGATGTTTGCCGATTTCGCGCTCGAGACGGCCTAGCGGTCCTTCCAGAGATCGCTAGGGTGTGAGGTGTTCCTATGGAGACCACTAGGGGTCCCATATGTCGATTCGAGCCTTGCGATCGTGTGATGGACCGCCAGGGTGCCTTAGCGGTCTGGTGAAGACCGCTAGTCTCTGCCTTGTGGTCAGGGCATGACCGTTTTCTGTTTCGTGGTCGTTTGAGGTCAGTGGGGTAGCGGCCTTGCAACTGACCCCTAGGCTACATCTAGCGGTCTAGCGGAGGACCGCCACCCTGCTTGGCAGTCCGGGAGTGACCACTTGGGGTTTGGTTTGTCTTCGGCCCTTGCGGTCCTTGCGGGACCACTAGGCCACGCCTTGCGGTCCGGAGGTGATCGCCAGGCACAGTGACGGCCCTGAGAGGACCGTCACTCGATTTTCATGCTCGTCATGTTCCATTCGCATTGTGTGGTCCCCGGTCGACCCGGTTATGACCTAGTGGTTGACCTTCGGTCTCGCGAATGTCCCGGGTACCGGGGGTTTTGTGTTCATATTTTAGGGGTGTCCGGAGGTACCGTGTTACCTCGAATAGCGTGCCCATGAGACTTGGGGTCAGGGTGACTCCGCGTGTGTTCCGAGTTTTCGTGTACGCTCAGTAAGGGTCTTCCCCGTACGACGTGGGTCTCTCCCGGAAACTGATTTCCGAGTGGCCATGTGTGTGGCCTCGGACCATGAGTCCAGTCAACCAGCCTAGGGTTGGAGGTTTCCCGCTCTTCCCTTGGATAAGGAATTACCTCGGCAGCTCGTGAGCTACCTTGGGAAACATGTCATCGTGGTTTCAGACCTAGGGATTAGGCTAGATTGACGGCGTTGTGCTGTTGCATACGACGGTCTTGACTCGAGTCTTGCGACTCAAGGACCGTTGGATTAGTAGGTCTAGTGGGTTGTCCACAGTCGGGTGGTTCCGAGCCACCTGTTACTCCGCATTACTCGCGATGGGTGCGTGCGTGGTTTTCAGTGTTCACGTTTAGTGAGCCCCCACTAGTTGTAGCTTTCCTGCGCACGCGTGTGCGGACCCACTTGGGAGTGGTGGAGAGTGTGACCCGAGAGAGATAGTTTTTAGGCTGGTTACCATAGGGCCCCCACGCGTAGCCGAGTCCCGAGTATCGGGGGAAGAACCAGCTAGAGGGTCAGACCTAGGGTGCATGGTCTACGTGTGAACATGTGGCTGGAAGCGTCAGACCCGCACTGACGAGCGTGACCCCAACTAGTCCTTGTTTTGTGTTCCTAGTTACTGTATGGTGTCTCTGTCTCCGCCTAGGGTGTCGCAGAGAGACACCTGAGGTTGCGGACTAAGTCGTCTGTGGACGCATCCGGCCTTGCTTATGGTGGGCAGGTACTCCCGTCACGTGATGTGAGTTTCTCGTGAGTCGAGTTCCACTTCACGTCTGTGAGACGTGATTTTGCATGGAGTTCCAGGTGTTTTCCAGATGACGAGGTTTAGGGGTTCCGGTGAGCGTCACCTAGGGCTTCCCCCTAGACAGCGTTGAGTTCCCGACGGCGTGGTCATTTTCCCCTGTAGCGTGGCTAGGGTGGTTTGTAGTCTGGTGGTCCCCGACTGGGAGATTGGGTCGTGTTTTCCGATATAGTAGGAGTAACTGTAGAGCCGAGGTTTTACCGGCCACCGTGTTTATTGTTCCTATTGTTCCTATTGTTCTTGATGTTGTTACTTTCCGTGCCACCGTTGTTTACGGTTGGGGTTCCGCGGGACCTCTACTGAGCCAGTGATAGGAGGCTCACCCCTGCGTTTTAGGTACATCGGTTCTTGCTCGAGGTTCGAGGGTGCTATGCGGAGGTTCTTAGTTGTCAACTCGCAGGGTCGAGTGTTCTCTCGGCGTTGGGTATGCTTCTCTACCTTTGACTGTACTCTTGTTGGACTGGACTCTGTTGTAGTTAGTTGTTTATTTCTGTTATTTGTTGAATTGTCCTGCTTTATTTCTTATTTCTATGTACACCACACCTATCCTTTTAACCCTTTCGAGCCCTCCGGCTCGTGGGCGGCGGGTTAGGATTCGAATGGTATCGGGTCCTTCCTGGTATCCAGATCTTGGGTCGTTACAACCTAGGTCAATGAGCATTGAGTAGAAAATAAAATACAGATTGCGTTGACCTGAGATGAGGATGCATCGACACATAAATTAAACACAGGGTTACGGATGAGAAAAAGTTTGAATAGATAGGTCGAGGTGGTGACATGGATGCCCCGAGGTAGGCTACAAATTGATTGAACATACTGACTTCAATGCAAAGGAGTTCGAAAAACCACCAGAGAGCTCAAGAAGATCTAAAGATGCCTAACTCTCTTCTCAAGGTTGAGAATTTATCATTATCCAACGGCTTAGTAAAAATATCAGCAATTTGTTGTGTAGTGCCTACATGGATTAGTTCAAAATTACCCTTGGAAACTTCATCTCTTATGAAGTGGTGCCTAATCTCTATATGCTTGGTGCGTGAATGCAGTACATGATTCTTAGATAAGTTTATAGCACTAGTATTATCATAGTATATGGGTGTGCAGCCAAGGTCTACATTGTAGTCCTTGAGCTGGTGCTTTATCTAGATTACCTGTGTACCACAACTCCCTGCTGCTACGTATTCAGCCTTCGTAGTGGAGAGGGCCACAGAATGCTTCTTCTTAGAGGCCCAAGAAACTAAGCACCCACCTAGGAATTGGCAAAAGCCACTAGTGCTTTTCCTATCTAACTTGCAGCCAGCATAGTCTGCATCCGTGTATAAAATTAAATCTAATGTGTGTGCAGCAGGAAACCAATGACCCAGATTATGTGTGCCTGAGACATATCTGAAAATTCTTTTAACAGCAGCAAGATGTAATTCAGAAGGTTTAGACTAAAATCTGGCGCTCATGCACACACTAAATTGAATGTCAGGTCTTGATGTAGTTAAGTATAGTAAGGAGCCGATCATACCTCGGTATAATTTTGCATCTACCTCTTTACCTGACTCATCAGCATCTAAGGAAGCATTCGTACCCATTGGAGTAGTTATGTGTTTCAATTTGTCCATTCCAAATCTTTTCAGAATCTCCAATGTATATTTAGTTTGACTGATGAAGCAGTTGTACTTCATCTGCTGTACCTGTAAACCAAGAAAATATTTCAGCTCTCCCACCAAGCTCATCTCAAATTCATTAGACATTAAGTTTGCAAATTCATCACACAGTTCAGTGCATGTTGAACCAAAAATCATATCATCTACGTATAGCTGAACTATGATGAGGTGATTATTCAAATTTTTTCTAAAGAGAGTTTGGTCCACCTTACCTCGGCTGTAGCCTTTGCTGATCAAAAAATCAGTTAGCCTATCATACCAGGCCCGAGGGGCCTGTTTCAATCCGTACAGGGCTTTATTTAACCTGAAGACATGGTTAGGTTGAACAGATAATTCGAAGCCACGGGGCTACTCAACATAAACCTCTTCTTTAATTATGCCATTCAAGAATGCACTTTTTACGTCCATTTGATGAAGTTTAATGTTATATGAGCATACAAATGCTAACAATATTCTGATTGCTTCCATCCTAGCAACTGGTGCATATGATTCATCAAAATCCACCCCAAATTCCTGACAGTAGCCTTTGGCCACCAGCCTGGCTTTATTTCTAGAAATTATTCCATCTTCATTTTTCTTATTTCTAAATACCCACTTAGTTCCTATGACAGACACATTTTCAGGTCTAGGAATAAGATTCCAGACTTTATTTCTTTCAAATTGACCTAATTCTTCATTCATTGCATTTACCCAAGATACATCATTTAAGGCCTCTTCTATTGTTTTGGGTTCAATTTGGGACATAAGTGCTATAAGATCTTCATTATTAACCTCTCTATGAAAGGATCTGGTCCTAGGGGGATCATGAAGATTACCTATGATGTTTTCAACAGGATGGTTTTTTAGAAATCTGATGTTGGTGGATGACTCACCTTGCTCGGCTGACTCACCCTGAACAGGATCAATTTGTGCAGTAGGTTCCTGAGGATCCTCATTCAGTTTCTCTTCCAAAAATTCTCCATCATACTTTGATTTCCTGTCATCATCATTCACGTTAGTAGAGTTGAATGTTTCATCAAATATGACATGAGGGGACTCCTCTACTGTTTGATCAGTAATGTTAAAGACCCGGTAAGCCCTAGATGATTCAGAATATCCTAGAAAAATTCCTGGGCTACTCTTGGCTTCAAATTTATCTAGGTCCTTTTTATTGTTATTATGAATGAAACACTTAGAACCAAAAATTCTAAAGTCAAGTTTGGTTTCTTACATTTCAGAAGCTCATATGGGGTTTTCTTGTGAATGGGTCTTACCATAGCTCTGTTAATTGTATCACAGGCAATGTTGACAGCTTCTACCCAAAACCTTCATGCTAGTTGACTTTCAATGAGCATTGTTCTTGCCATCTCCACAATCGTCTTGCTTCTTTTTTCCACTATTCCATTTTGCTCTGGGGTCCTAGGAGAAGAGAATTTATGAGTCAGTCCCTCACTGTCACAAAAATCTGAAAACATTGAATTTTTAAATTTCCCCCCATGATCAGATTGGATTATGCAGATTTTGTTCTTACCCTCTTGCTTTATTCTGTTAAAGAAAAGTTTGAATTCATGAAATGCATCATTCTTATGGGCCACGAAAAATATCTATGCAAATCTGGTATAATCATCCACAATGACATATCCAAAGCGTTTGCCATTAAAACTCTGATTTCTAGAGGGGCCAAAAAGATCCATGTGCAAAAATTCCAGTGGCCTAGAAGACAGTGGTTCAGATCGGAGTTTAAAAGATTTTCTCGTTTGTTTGCCCAATGCACATGCATCACATATTTTTGAATTATCTTTAAATTTTTTTTGGGTAGGCCTCTAACTAGATCATGCTTAACAAGTTTATTGAGGGTGTTGTTACTAGCATGGCCTAATCTCCTATGCCAATAGAAGGCAGTATTATCTAGGTTGGTAGACAAGCACAAATTTGATGTTGAATTTTCATTCAAGTCTACTGTGTAGACATTATTAACTCTATGCCCTACGAATTTGACATTGTCAGAATTCATTTCAAAAATCTTGCATGCATGGTTATCAAAAATGACTTTGTGACCCTTGTCACACAGTTGACTAATGCTTAACAAATTATGCTCGAGACCTTCAACAAGTAATACTTTTTCAACAACGTTTGAGGGAGACTTACCAATGGTCCCTGAACCAATTATTCTACATTTAGTTTCCCCTCCAAACTTGACCAGTCCTCCTATCTTTAGTTCTAGCTCACTGAACTTGGTCCGGTCTCCAGTCATGTGTCTGGAACAACCACTATCTAAGTACCACCTGTTGTGTAGGGCTGCCAGACTAACCTAAAAGTAAATCAAGCAGAAAATTTTGGAACCCAAGGAAGGTTGGGTCCAAAGGCATCATTCAAATCCTTCAGCAGGTTTTTTGGAATCCAAAACTGTTTAACAACATTTTTCTGATTCTGTTTCATGTGTTTTGCATTGACAGTTTTGGTGGAAGCATACATTAAATTTTGTCTGCTTTGCACTTTATTAGAGAAGAATTTATTCCAGTTGCTTGAATGATTGTTTCTTGAAAATCTCATGAACCCATCTTGTCTTTGAAAACCATGATTATTAAAAGATTCTTGAGAATAAATAGAATTTGCCCAGTGTGTTCTTTTTTGATTCAGGTTTCTGTTTGTTTTTGGTTTTATATTTTGGGTGACCTGCCTCGACCTGAAGGGTGAGTTGCGTCGATGCATCTCAACTTGAATACCAGAGTTGGCTCTGTCTGAGACAGAGTGTCTCGATGCAGCAAATGAACTAGGTCGATGCAGGGTTGTTTTACCAGTTGAATTTCCCTGAGTTTTGATTGGTTGTCCAGTGGAATTTGTTGAACTAGCTTTTATAAATTTCGTCAATTTTGGTTGCTGGACATTTTGACTGCTGTTTGAACTAGATGGGGTGTCCAGTTTTTCTTTCCCTTTCCCTAGATAATATGTCATCGTTTTGAATTCAAAAGGTTTTTTATTCGATGGGTCATAACCTAGACCTTCTTTCTTGAAATTCATTTTTACACATAGCATGGTGTCTACGTTGTTCTTACCTTGAACAAATTTTTCCAACATTTGTTGTTTGTCATCTATGTCCTTTTGAAGCTTTTCACAATGTTTTTGAATTTTAGAATTTGCAATCCTAACAGCTTCATATTTTTCAGTTATTAATTCCTTTACTATCTGAATTTCCTGAAGTCTCATCTTAAACTCATCCAGATGGTTCTTAGTTTCCTCATTTTCTCTTTTCAAATTACCATTATCAATTTTCAGTGAGTTAGCTTCTTTAATCTATTTTTTAAGATTTTCATTCTCTTTTATCATAGAGGCTTGATCATGAATAACACCATTCAACTTTCTTTTCATGGCTTTGTATTCTTTGGTTTGACAGTTAAATTTATCTAGCAAGTCAGCGTAAGCATCTTCCTAGTCATCAATTGTATACTTCTCAAAAGGATTGCTTACCTCATTATCACTGTCGGCCATGAGACAGATTCCTAGCTCCTCTTCCTCTGAGTTCTCAACCTCGATATCTTCTTCTTCATCACTCCATGTACACACCATGGCTTGAGGCTTCTTTTTCTGACCTTTGATGTTTTTCTTCATCAACTCAGGGCACTCACTTTTCATGTGACCTGGCTTTCTACAATGAAAACAAGTGATGTTGTTAGAATTTTTATTTTTGTCAAATTTAGAGTTGGAATTCTTACCAGCCTACTGTGGCCTTCTTTTCCTGAAGGTCTTACCTCTGGCTCTCAGGAACCTTTGAAACTGGCGGGTCAGCATGGCTTGTTGATCATCATCCAAATTAGAGAAGATTTTGTGTTCCTCACTGCTCTCACCACTGCTTCGAGATACCTTGAGGGCTATGGTTTTCCCTTTTTTGTTCTCTTCTGTATTCCTAAGGTTGATCTCATATGCCATCAGAGATCCTATCAGCTCAGTGACAGTCATGGTGGACATGTCCCTAGATTCTTCTAAATTAGTGACTTTTGTGTGCCACGCTGGGGTTAGGGACCTTAAGATCTTCCTAACTAGATCACTCTCCTGAATTTGTTTACCCAGTGCCTTCAGATTGTTGGTGACCTGTGAGAGCCTAGCATACATATCTGATATGGTTTCATCGTGCTTCATTTTAAATAGCTCATAATCAGAGGTTACCATGTTCACCTTAGTGGCTCGCACCTGTGACGTTCCTTCATAGATCAGCTGAAGTTCGTCCCACATCTTCTTGGCTGTTTTGCACGCAGAAATCTTGGAGTATTCCTCTGGGTTCACAGCACAATGCATAATATTCATCGTCGTCCAGTTGACACCCGGATCTGCTCCCTGGTCCAAGTACTTTCATCCTCAGGTAGTTCAAATGGTCCAGTCGTGATTACCCTCCACAGCTCGTGACTCTACGCTCGCAGGAATACTTCCATCATGTTCTTCCAGTATAAGTAATTAGTGCCATCGAAGAATGGGGGTCTGTTTATAGAATGCTTTTCAGCTATGAAGTTGCGAGCATTGCTAGTTCCAAGTCTTTCCTAGTCGTTGGACCACATTTTGGAAAACCTGCTCTGATACCAATTGATAAGCTAGAATGCTAGATATAGAAGGGAGGATGAATATATCTGCCCCCAAAAATGAGCAAATAAAGGTTTAACAATAATAAGAACAGATCCGCCAACAGCAAGGCCAATTCTAATGCTAACACCGGATCACGCAAATGAACAGGTAGTTAGATTGCAGAAACAATGCAATGAACTTAGCGCGTGTAAGCAAGAAACTCGACAACAAGAGCAACACACTCAGCAGTCTAGCATGCTAGGAGTGACAGTCATCAATACTAGGCAGAGGTTTCATCAAAGATCTCCTCACGCAAGGGGCAGCACTTCAGATAGGCTTGACCCATCCTTCAAGCTGTGACTTTTGATATATTGATTAGTCGAAGCAGCAAGAACTCAATGCCAAACCAAAACAAACCACACGAAGGACAAAGGAGCTTTTTAGGTGGTTCGATTACAATCCGCAATCTACGTCCACCCTGTTGATATATATTATTTTGATGATGTCTAATTATGAGTTTTAATGATGTCTAACCATGACTCATTTGCGAGTCTTAATTGCTCTTGATGATGCCACCATGTATAAGTTTCAGGCCAAGTTACAAATGCACAGAAATCGAGATAATTGAGATCACAGAAATCAAGACAAGAGGTTGCACAAAAATCAAGATAGATCTCACCAAAGGTCATTGCTCCAAGATGCAAGAAAGAACTGGGCAGAAAGATTGGTTCATCACAGCCTTGGAGAGATGTACACCGACCTATATGCTTCAGACACAGATGTGCGTCGACCTTCATATGCATCAGCATGAATGTGTACCGACCACAACTGAGGTAGTTCCTAATGTGCACCAACCTTACTGAAGAAAGGTCACATGTGCACCGACCTTAGTCTTCATGTGCACCGACCTCTACTGAAGAAAGGTCACATGTGCACTGACCTTAGTCTTCATTTGCACCGACCTCAACTGAAGAAGTTCCTAATATGCACCGACCCCAACTGAGGTAGTTCCTAATGTGCACCGACCTTACTGAAGAAAGGTCGCATGCGCACCGACCTTAGTTCTTAATGTGCACCGACCTCAATCAAGAAATTTCTCATGTGCACCGACCTTATTTTTCATGTGCACCGACCTGGCTGAAAGAAGCTCTTCATGTGCACCGACCTTGTTCCTCATGTGCACCGACCTCAATGAAGAAATTTCTCATGAGAACCGACCTTGTTTTTCATGTGCACCGACCTTACTGAAGGAAGCTCTTCATGTGCACCGACCTTGTTCCTCACGTGCACCGACCTTACTGAAGGAAGCTCTTCATGTGCAACGACCTTGTTCCTAATGTGCACCTACCTCAATGAAGAAATTTCTCATGTGCACCGACCTTGTTCTTCATGTGCACCGACCTCACTGAAGAAAGTCTTCATGTGCACCGACCTTGTTCTTCATGTGCACTGACCCTGTTCTTCATGCCAAGCCAGTTGCACCGACCTCAGCTTCACTACTCCGACTTCAGCTTCGCTGCACCGACATCACCATCAAGCTGCATCATCGCCAGAGCCTCGCTGCTTCGACTCATCAAGCTTCCTGCCTTGATACACCGCTTCGCAGCATCGATGCAATGGCTGCTGCATCGACGCAACAGTGCTTCTGAAGCCAGTTTAAGCAACTTTTCTATCAAATCTTTTAGGCAATCCAGAGACCAAAAATAGGAACCTCAAATGCCCAAAATCACGTGTTTTGAGGTCTAGAGGAGTTTCTTAGGACTGACCAATGTCCCACTCCATCATGAGGTTACAGAACATCTTTTGAGAAGGCAGATTTGCCAGGTATCATTTGTGGGAATGGTCAGCTTTCCATGGTAATCTACTTTTTGACTACAGTCAATCAAATTGATGTCTGTGCAAGAACTTGGCAGAAGTTCAGATCTGGAAAAAGGCTAGTCTGTCTCCATGGCCAAATGGGAAAAAGGTATTTGGTCAAAGAACCTCCTTGATTAATTGTTTATTTTGACCAAACAAATAATGTTTAGAAGACTCCAAGCGAAGGAAAAGGCTCCTTGGACAATCAACTGTCCTTGTCATCATTGGGGTTCCATATCAATCCTTTTGGTCAATGAAAAAGTCAGGGACCAAATCTGGGAAAGGTCACATCTCATAGAAGCCACATTTTTGCCTCCGCCCAATCAGATTTGCTGTCTCTAAGATTGCACAAGACAAAAGGACGTCCTTCACAGTCCAGCCAGCAGAAGAAAAGATGCTGCACATCTTACTTGGGAGCTCCTACTCACATACCTTCTGGTCAACCAAAGAAACCAAAATGGTGGAAATCCTTCTGTAAAATGGTGGAAATCCTTCTGCTACTTTTTTGGCCAATTAGAGGCTGCCAAGATAAAAGGTCTTTGAAGACAAATAATAGATTATGTGGAGCCAATCACATACAGCCTGAAACCTCCTTCTGAAAGGACTGCTTGCGTCTATAAAAAGGACCCCATGCTTGAAGAAATGTGGCTGCTGAAGCTACTACTGGAGAGAGAAAAAGAGCCACGCCATTGAGCATTCAAAGAAATATTTGTGAGAAAGAAAAGGAGAGAGAGCAGCCCAGCCCTAGTTCGAGCTAAACCAGCGGTGAAAAGGGGAGAAGAAGTTGATGGGAGTGCAAACCCTTCTTGTAGCCGGCCCCAAGTTTATTAGTGCTTCATCACATTGATCAGAAGCCACAGTTGCATTCTTCATGCCTTTCTTCAAGCTTTCACTTTGCTTTTCTGAATCAATATTTCAAGTGTGTGTCCGGTGCTCTGTTTAGAGATCGGAAGTGAGTCCTTGGATGTATTCAGCCTTGTGTGTTCTTGGCAGTCTGTCCCAAGTGTGGTTGCTGCACTTGCAGCTTGGTGTTTGTTTGTTTTTGTGATTGTGTGTATGTGGGACTCGTCCCTGTTGACATGTTTTCCTTCTTTCCCCTTTTTGATTATCCTTCCAATCCCTTCTTCACTATGCTAACATAAAAAACTAAACAATATGTAAATAGCATGGGGAAGGATGTGGAGTGTGTGTGATCGCCACCAAGGTGCCGAATGTAAACAAGTACACCGTACCTTGGAAAGAAAGGGAGTGACACTCGCCTAGAACAACACTGTAGCAATGCGCAGCTCTGAAAGAACCGCTCAGTAGAAGTGCGGTCGCTCCACAGACCGCTCAACAGCGCTGGGACGAACGCGGGACGAAGAGCAGCTGGATGACGTAACAGTTCGGGATCAACCGCTAGAAAGAACAGGATGGTCAATGTTAAGCCGCCCTATTCCTCAAACGGACTGATGAAGACCGCTCTACACCGCAAACTTCCAAAACGTGGGATCTCTACCTCCACCCTTTCTGGCCGGCCAGGAAGAGTGGGCCTCGCGTTAGGATGTTGCTGACCTGCGAAATAAAGCGCAAAACACAGAAAGGTGTTGCCACCCATTTTTTACCGATAAGTTGAGTCATTTCTCTTACTCCCATTTATTGATGTCTCGAGGTGTCCATCACTTGCTGGGCTATTTTCTGGCACGTTCTGGACCAATTTTATGGGTAGCCTCCCTCCCTGGCTAGGTCCGAGTTGATTAGGGCTTAATGGGCCTTAGTTTTGGTTGATTGAGCTTTTCTATGAATTTCAAACGCCCATATACATGTACGGTCAACCTCCAGCCATCCAACCAGTTGTGCGGTTGATAGTTGACCGTCCAAACATTTAGTGGGTATATTGGTTAATTCTATGAATTATCACCGACAAGCATATATACGGCCCAGGTTTAGCCGCATAAGACCATTGTGCGGTATCTACTAAACCGTTTATCTCTCAAGAGTCCTAGCGTCGATGGACTATTCAGATAATTACCTATTTATCTTCTTATTTGTGATTTATCACCGACAGGCTTGGGCGATTTCCCAAGAGCCGTTCAACTATGAAAGAGTCCAGCGACGAATTTACCGGTCAGTTCAGCGGATAAATTAATTATCTCAGGATTTATTTGAATTTCCACCGACAGGGATGGACGGCCCATGTCTGGCCGCGCATCATTTGTGCGGTCTATCGTGAGACCGTTTATCCTCTCGGACCAGAAAGTGGTTAAGGCTTTTTCCTATCAGTCGTGGCTTTTCTCCCAAACTTTCTCCGATGATTTCTCCGTGAATCCTTAACCATTTTGAGTGCCGTTTCTTCCAGATGAAAGATAATTGAATTATCTTCATCTTTTCTTTCATAATCTCGACCTAAAACTTCATAGAAACCCTAATTTCGGGGCTGGCTTCTTAGGCTCTATAAATAGACCCTGAGGTCCCGCTTTGAAAAGGGGGAGGAGATTTTTGGTCAACAGCGAAGCCCTGGTGAATCTCTGAGCGACCTAGCACCAGGGAGGGAGACCTTCTATGTCCATATAGGCCTCCAGTTCAGGGAGTATTATGTTTTGAGTCGTTAATACATTTAGTTTCGTCGTTCTCTCTTGTTTGCATTCATCACTTTCTCCACGTTTCCTCCATGTTTTCCCCATTTTCATACATCATTTACACACCCTACTATGATTTTTGACGCCCCCAGGGGTTTAAAAATCCCCAGGTATCTCCCATTCCATTTAGTCATGTTCATTTCCTTCTGTTTGAGCATTTACTCCACTTTCTAGTTCTAATTTGGGTTCTTCTTTTCGTTCTACACGTTATTTTGCAGGTCAGCAACACACTAACGCGAGGCCCATCCTTTCTGGCCGGCCGAAAAGGGTGGAGGTTGGACTCTTACAACTTCTGGCGTGGTGGCCTTATGCGGTTCCCAGCTGTCCGTTCAAGGAGACGTGTGGTGGTATCTGGATTGTTCTTCTTCTCACTGCGGTTGGGTCGGAGCCGTTCATCTGCCAAAAGTTCTTTATCCTGCATCCTCTGCAGCGCCTTTAGACCGCCTTTCGTGTGGCCGCTCATCTTTACAGGCGGTTCCTCCTGAGCCGTACATCCTCTCAGCGCTGCTCTTAAGGCGAGTACCTCTTCCCCTTTCCAAGATACGGCGTGTTCATCACGTTCGGCATCTTGGTGGCGATCACACACACTCCACACCCTTCCCCTTGTTATTTACTTATTGCTTAGTTCTTCACATTACACTAGTAAAGAAGGGGTTGGAAGGGTCATCAAAAGGGGAAGAGTAAGAAAAACACGTCAACACCCCATTTTTTTGGCGATCACGGTGGGACACCTAGTGCCCATCGTGTTAGTGGTTTGCTGACCCGTCTGTTTGCATGGTTAGTTCCCCGTTTCTTGAGTTGTTTCAGGTCGTTGGCTGGTTTCCTAGTTTTAAGGTTGCTGGTGGTTGTACAGTTCTGACAGAGCCGTTCATCATTTTGAGCGGCGAGGAATCAGCCACTCTTCTCTGCTTACAGTGCTGATTATCCTGCAAGCCTACTGCCTTCAGCGGTCCTCCTCTGCCCGTCCAACTCTTCATACGGCTAGATTTCGGCCGCCCATCCTGCTGGCTAAGGTACGTCTCTGTTTTGTGCACTGTTGGTTTTACTAGCGCTGTGCGGTTGATACAGGTCCGTCCGAGATCGTGAACGGTCTGTCGATAGACCGTTCGTTGAGGTACGCCCCCGTTTTAACATTCTATGTTTTTTGTGTTGTTACTCCCTACCGTTGAACGGCCCCCGGATGACCGTTTATCTACCTGAACGGTCATCCATAGATCATCCTTGTCGTGCTACAGTGCACCCATGCTTCACTTTGATTGCCATGTTATTTGATTTTCATGACACTTGGTGCTGATTATTGATCTCCCCCCTGCTCTTATATCATTATTGCATACTTGTTTTCATTTCTTACATATTTTTTTGATTATTGATTGCTAGCTACTAGGCTAGACTTTGCAAGCACTCCGGTGCGCATAAGATTCATGCATATTTATCATCTGTAGTTGCATTCCTACCGAGGTAGGGTTTCCTCTCGTCTCAATACTCCTTGGAGCCGACTAGGTGACCTTATCGAGGACCTCCGTAAGCCCCCGTGAGCCATTGATTCCCACACGGACGCCGGGCAGGTTGTACCATACCACCCCCCAGTCTTGGGTTTACATTTGTAAGAGGGAGAGTCCCTTAGAGTCAGCCAGTTTCCCATCCTCACTCTGGTTAGGTACCGGTTGAGTGAATTCACATTTTAATTAATCCACTAAGGTCCTAACGAGGAACTTATAAAAAAAAATTTACGTGCATCATTTAACAACTTGGTTGACTAAGTGGTCGCTTCTCCTCTCATCTCTCCCATCCCTTATGTGCATTTTGATTGAATTGTATGGTTGTTTCATACCCACATTGTGTGTCTTTGCTTGGGCCCATTGTGTGTTGCACTCGCATCATCTACATTAGTTTGGTTAATTATGCCCATTTAGGTTAGGTCATTTTTGGGGGTCTGTCCATTTAGTCGCATTTGTCCTAGGCTTCTTTCCCTCCTTGTACTTCTCACCTTTGATTGCATAAAGTCTCCATTCTCCCCATGGAGCATCCTTCCCCTGTACCATACTCTTATTCTTCTCTATCTTCTTATCCCCGTGTGGATTCCTCTTCCCACGCAGACCCATCTCCCTATTCCTCCAATGGACCCTATTCTTTTAATAGGCCTTCTTATCCCGCTCATGCTGTTGCTAGCCCAATCAATTATCATCCCAACATACATGATCCTTCCAGGCCCATATATCCTTCTATGCCTGGAATGGGTTTTCCTTCTCCTCAGGCTGAATCCCTTTATTCGGCCCATCATCAGCCTGGTCTAAACTCCCACTCTCTTGCTCAGGCTAGCCCACATCCTTCTCGGACTCTTCCCACTGAGGAGATGATCGCTCAGGCCCAACGCCAGCTTGATGAATTGTAACGCCGAATCAATCCTCCAACTTCTTTGAGCGTCCCATTTGCCTTTCAAGGTCTTCCGTTTCCACCACGTTCACAAATTCCGGCTTATCATCGCTATGGTGGAGTCGGTGACCCCTACGTGCATTTGAAGGAGTTCATTTATGAGTCGGCCCAATTCCAGAATGACCAGCGTTTAAAGGCTTATCTGTTTGGTCTGTCGTTACAAGGCCCGGCTCGGGATTGGTTTTTTTCATTGCCGCAAGAGCAAGTGGTGAATTTTCAAGCCGTCCAAGCAAGATTTATTCAGCAGTACCAGGATCAAGTTGGGCCCAAGTACTCCATGGTGGATCTGGCCCAAGAGCGACGAGGAATTCTCCACGTTTGCTGACCGCTGCCGTCACCTAGCCGCGCAAGTCCCGGGGCATATTCCGGAGGGCGAACAGATTAAAATGGTTATCTCTAATGCAACGCCCGACCTCAAATGCATCTTAGCGCTGAACGATATCACTTCATGGCAACAATTGTATAGCCGAGCCCGCTTCATCCGTCAACAACTCCTAAGTTCCCTGGACCCTGAATTTCCTCCACCTTCTACGCCCGCGTACGCCTCCCATCCGTCATCTCCCTTATATCCCTCCATGAGTCAGCCCTCCACCTCATATCTCTCCACGAGACTGCCTTCCGCCCCCACACACCCCTATACCTCCATATACTCCTCCGCATGTCAGCCCTCCATGAGTCAGCCCTCCGCTATTTTATTTCCTCACACCTCTCCACTGTCGATCAAGGAAACATCACATCCTGAACGGGTGGATGTCGTCCATTATATTCTCGCTCCCTCAACACCTCCACATCTTTCACTTACTAGCTCTCTGCCTTCACCTACGCAATTCCCCTTACCTACGCAACCTCCACTACCATCCCCACTACTCTCTCATACCCCTCGGCATCCACCTTGCACGAAGCGGGCTCTTCACCCTCCATTGCCAGAATCCTTTACAGACATTTTTAGGGCCTTGATGGCCACCCATGCGTTGCAACTTCCTCCAGTTATGCCTCGCCGACCCGCGGTCGGAAATTTATTCCAGTTCTGTGAGTTTCATCGTCAGCAGGGGCATTTGATTGAGGATTGCCCCAAGTTCTGGGAACTTGTTTACAGCTTGAAAGACAAGAGGATGATTGATTGGACGGTCATACATCAGATTATTTTGGATCTCCGCAAACAGCAGCAGCAGCAGCAGTAAGCACCGCCCAGGTAGCCGTCTTCCTCTCAAGAGCAGGGGCATCCCTGTGATTCTTCAGTTGATAAAGCACCCGCTCCGTTATTTATCCCCTCACCTGCCCCCTTACCGTCTCCTACTCAACCTCCACGGCCTCCACAAACCCAAGCCTCTGCTCAGGCCAGCACAAACTCTTCTCCTTCCCCCTCCATTTCCACCACCGCTTCTACTCCCAACGCTGCTTGACGTGTTGTACCGACATGTCGGAGATGGGCGTCACGACCCGCCACCTCTTCTGCCTCGCCACCACCTTCTTGTTGTGTGAGGATTGAATAGATCTAGAGGGGGGGTGAATAGATCTTTCCCCCTTTTTAATTTATTCCAGCCTTATTTGAACTATTGCTCGAGTCAATGTAACTAACTAGAGTGTCAATAAAATCTAGCTACTCAATGCATCAAGATTATAAACTAATATGCAACGAAAGCAATCACACCAAAACTCATCACACATGCACGATGATCTTTTTAGGTGGTTCTGTCTCTATGCGAGACTTACATCCACCCCTCACTCAACTTGAGTGAGGCTTCACTACCAAGAGACCCTTGTCTCAAGCAACACTGCTGCCTCACAGCTTGCACACACGCTGACACACAGCTTGACACTGCTGCCTCACAGCTTGACACTGCTGCCTCATAGCTTGATACAATCAGAAGAAAATAGTTGATTTAAGAACGACAAGGAACCATTAAACTGAAGATATGAGATTTCAGAATTTTGGCAAATCCAAGTGCATAGGGCTGCTGGCGCATTGAGATCCTGATCTCTGAGCTGGGTAGTCTTCAGATGGTTGAGCTCTTGCACAGCTGGATCCCCATTGTCTTCAGCAGCAGATCTTCTTGCATCTACACGAACTGCATAGTAGGGCTTGAACGCGGCCGGTTCCTTCTTGCAGAAAACCCTTGTCTTCCACTCTCTCTAATCGTATGTGCACACCACCTCTCTCGGCATGCATATATTCTTTTTGTTTCCCTCCATCTGTCACCAAGAATTGGCGCGAGACAGAAGCTTGAGCCAATCCGATATTTGCGCTCAGATTCTCTGCTGACTTTTAGGGCGGAAATCTATTTTTCAATTTCTTCAATCCTATTCGCAAGGCTGACTCGATCTCCAAGAGATGCAGCAATAGATCGACCAGAATATTCTCCCATGCCATTATCCACGTGCCATCTTCAACTTCTTTCCAGATTTTTAGACCTTCAAATCGGAATTAGTTTCTATAGGTTCTATCCAGACTTTGATAGGCCTCACGCAACGGATGTACATACTTAGAAGCTTGAAGCAGCAAGTCTGTAACTGAGTGTCCAGACTTTGGCTTCGCATGGCAACGGCCAATGTACAGACTTTGGCTTCTCATGACAGCGGCCAATGTATGGACTTCTGCTTGCTGGACAAGCCCCAATGTATAGACTTTGGCTTCTCATGACAGCGGCCAATGTATGGACTTCTGCTTGCTGGACGAGCCCCAATGTATAGACTTTGGCTTCTCACGAGTGTATAGACTTGATGAAGCTTGAGATGCTGAGTGAGACTATGATGCTGTACAGACTTTCAACCTGCCACTGAGACGCTAGGTGAGACGCAACCTGGCAATGTGCAGACTTGAGAGGCGATGCGCTGTAGGCTAATGCTGTACAGACTTTGACGAAACGCATGTAGCGTTGTACAGACTTTTGATGCCCACAGGCGATGTACAGACTTGCCTTAGAAACGAATGTATAGACTTGTTTTGAAGCAGGGCAATATACAAGCTGTATAGACTTTGATATTGATAGCTCATCCGATGTACAGACTTTGAGCGTCCAATGTATAGACTTCTATTGTGTAGACTTGCCAACATGTGAAACGCTGAAAGAAGAGGCTGACGATGTATAGACTTGACAATGCATGCTTTAGTGATGTGTGGACTTTGAAATGCTTGAGGCGGTGGCTGTACATACTTTGATGAACATGCAGGTGAGACGTGGCCATAAATGTGCAGACTTAACAGTGCCAGTGTATAGAGTTGCTGAGCTTTCGCTAAATCTATATGGACTTGCTAGATAATGCATGCACTGGCTACCGATGTGCAGACTTGAAGCTTCATGCATAAAGACGCTAAACGAGACGCTCAATCTCTTCCATCAAACTGTTGATCAGTGGAACCCTTGGAGTGAATATCACTTTACCACGGCCTGCAATGTCATCAGTACCTGGATTCATGGAAGAATGAAGTTCTTATTGATTCATAAATTGGAGAATGTTTCTACTTGTGTTTAAGTGAGTATCTCAATGATTTGTGGATTGTCATCATCAAAACTAGGGATGCACAACATTCTCCCCCTTTTTGGTGATGATAACCAAAAGTCATTGTGACGCCCTTGCAATCAATATATCAAGTATGAGTACATAAGTGCAGTGCATTTGAAAACTGTAGCCAAGCCAAACATCTCATTGAGTATATAAAGAACTGAATTATATAAAGAACTGACTAACATTGACATTTGACATTTGACATCCTACAACCTACAATGACTGACATCATCTTTTCTCCCCCTTTGTCATCAGCAAAAGAAGAAGGGGGGGGAACCTAACTTAAGACCCTGGTGGAGGCAGTGGAGCTAACTGCGACTCAGTCCAACTCAGTCTGTGGACTATGTCATTAAGCTGTGCATGAACTGCCATCGGAGCTTTTGCAATATGAGTGTTCTGGTGAATGAGAGAGGCAGATGAGAGTTTGATGCGAATGAGAGTTTTTTGAAAACAAACCTGCAAAGACCTTAAATTGAAAGGGGGGGCTTTTGTTTAAATCCTTTCCATAAAGAATCGTATTAGTTGATTTGTCCACTAACTTAATGAATTTCATTCTGAAGAATTTAGTGAAATAAATTTGGGGCTTTATCAGTGTGTTTGAGTGTCAAGACAGGAATAAACTTCAACAAAGTGGGATATGGTTCTTTACATGATCTAGTAACCTTATGATTGATTTTGCACAAGTTAATTTGACCAAAATGCCAGCTGCAATATGAATTCAGGAAACTTTTGTTGTCATGAGGTGCCAAGGGTCAACCATCTAACTTGTCTGACAGTTTTACTAACAAATTTTGAACTGCATACACACATTTTTGATTAATTGATCGATGAGTGGTCAGGTTTATCACATACATTTCTGCACGAGGTAACACGCTTTTTACACGCCAGAGACCCCGACTACTTTGCATGCCTAACCGTCTCACTTGGGAATTGGTGAGCACCTTTTTGCGTGAGGATACACGTTGATTAGACGCCAGTATCCACAGTTACTCAGTACTCCCACCCCCTTATTCATACTGGCAGAGGTAGCTTGGCTCTTCATGGCACACGTGTTTCTCCCTTTTTATACATCACTCTTTTTGTAGGGAGAGACAGCAGTTTCTCAGAGGCCATTCCATTGCTCTGCCTGACAGAGATGATAATAGCGTATTCCCAAGGCATTCATGAATTAGTTGAATTTGATTTTCATTTGACAGCATGAGCACTTTGAGTAAGATAACTTTACTACTCTCAATTATAAAGTTCAAGGGCATGTAAATGGCATACTCATATATGTTTAGTTTATTGAAGCATGACAACTCAAGGTCATTTTACAGCCAACCAAACTTGTTCTTACTATGTTCTCATAATTATGTTCATCATATAGTGGATGTGACAGCCCAACGATTTCAGAATAGAAGAGGTGTATACAAACCCTCCCCCTTAGTTCAAGAGTCTTTGCAGAGTTAGAGGAAGTGAGATTTTGTTGATGTAGGCTGTGAAGATTTTGATTGAATTGGGTTTGTAGAGGTTTAAAAAACATGAACAGGATATAGGCAACAGGGAGAAGGATCATGCCAAGCAGTCGGCTCAGTCTGCTCAATTTCCACCAGTTTCAGCTAGATGACTAGTGACACTAGTACCTATCATGAGATGCTAACTGAAGAAGACATGCTAACTGAGCTGGCCATATGCATGCATGCTGAACTTCACTAGCCTAGACTCCCCCTTAATGTAACATATATTTTCCAGAAAACAATCAGTGATCATTACAGAAAATTGTTGCAGAAAGGCTGTTATGGATTTTCATGAGGAGACCTGCATAACCCCAATTCTCTTCTCAAGGTGGTGAATCTATCATTGTTGAGGGGTTTAGTGAAAATGTCAGCAAGTTATCTTTCAGTCTCAATAAAATGCAGTGCAAAGTTGCCCTTGCTGACTTCATCTCTTATGAAGTGATGACGGATTTCAATATGTTTAGTTCTAGAATGCTGGATTGGATTTTTTGACAAATTAATAGCACTCGTGTTGTCACATAATATTGGAGCACATCCAAGATCTATGTTGTAATCTTGGAGCTGATGTTTGATCCAAAGAACTTGTGTCCCACAACTCCCTACTGCGACATATTCTGCCTCAGCAGTGGAGAGTGCAACGGAGTGTTGCTTCTTAGAAGCCCAAGTGATCAAGCATCCACCCAAGAATTGGCAATAGCCACTCGTGCTTTTTCTATCTATTTTGCATCCAGCATAATCCGCATCTGAGTATGAAATTAAATCTAGATCACAGAAGGCAGGATACCAAAGTCCCAAATCTTGGGTGCCGGCAAGGTATCGGAGAATACGCTTGACAGCTCCTAAGTGTGATTCTCTAGGACATGCTTGGTATCTAGCACACATGCACACACTAAACTGTATATCTGGTCTAGAGGCAGTTAAGTAGAGTAAGGAGCCAATCATACCTCTGTATGTTTTTGTATCTACCAGATTACCTCTTTCATCAGTATCTAGTGTTACATTTGTGCTCATTGGTGTTCCAATTGCTTTGCAGCTCTCCATGCCGAATCTCTTTAGCATTTCCTTGATGTACTTGGATTGATTAATGAAGTATCCATCCTTGCATTGTATGACCTGCAGTCCAAGGAAGAATTGTAAGTCCCCCATCAAACTCATTTCAAATTTCGTAGTCATCAGATTTGCAAATTCATTACATAATTGAGGTTTTGTAGACCCAAATACAATATCGTCGTCATAGATTTGCACAATGAGAATATCCTTACCTTGGGTCTTGGAAAATAAGGTCTGGTCTATTTTACCTCTTGAATAACCCTTGTTGGCAAGAAATGAACTTAGCCTCTCGTACCATGCACGTGGAGCCTGTTTCAAACCATATAATGCTTTATTGAGTTTAAAAACATGGTTAGGGAAACTCTCATTTTCAAACCCAGGAGGTTGCTCTACATAGACCTCTTCCTTGATGACTCCATTTAGAAAGGCACTTTTTACATCCATTTGTTGTAGTTTGATCCCATGAGAAGATGCAAAGGCAAGTAACATCCTGATTGCTTCTAATCTGGCCACAAGGGCATATGATTCCTCGAAATCAATACCAAATTCCTTGTTGTACCCCTTGGCTACAAGTCTAGCCTTGTTTCTAATGACCTCCCCTCTCTCACTTAATTTATTTCTAAACACCCACCTGGTTCCAATGACCGATTGAGAGGTTGGTCTGGAAACAAGATTCCACACTTTGTTTCTCTCAAATTGATTTAACTCCTCATGCATTGCATCTATCCAGGATTCATCATTCAAGGCCTCCTCTATAGTTTTTGGCTCAATTTGGGAGACTAGTGCAAGTTGGTCTGATTCATTAATAGCTCTCCACTGAGATCTTGTCCTCCTTGGTTCATTTACATTACCAATTATGCTATCAAGGGGGTGATCCTTAAGCACTCTCACATTTTCAAGATTGTTACCTGATCCATTTACACTTGCATTTTGTTCACCTGAATTGTTGCCTTGTTCTTCTTCGTGGCTTGATTCCTTATCTTGCTCATCTGGTTCATCCTTGGGTTCCATAAATTCTCCATCTTCACTCTTCTTGTCGACCTGTTCACCATCCATAGATTCATTAGACTCATCAAATGAAATTTGGGGAGATTCCTCAACTACTTGATCTTTGACATTGAATACTCTATAAGCCCTTGATATGTTAGAGTATCCCAGGAATATTCCTGGGTCACTTTTAGGTTCAAACTTGTCCAAGTTTTTCTTATCATTGTTATGGATGAAGCACTTTGTTCCAAATATTCTGAAGTGAGCTAGGGATGGTTTCTTACCTTTGAACATTTCATATGGAGTTTTTGCACTAGATGGTCTTACCATTGCACGGTTCACAATGTAACACGCAGTGTTGACTGCTTCTGCCCAGTATTTTCTTAGAAGGTTCCCTTCTGCCAACATTGTTCTCCCCATCTCTACCAGAGTTCTCCCCATCTCTTTCCACCACCCCATTTTGTTCTGGCGTTCGGGGTGCTGAGAATCTGTGCGTTATTCCTTTTCTTCTGCAAAAGGCATCAAATTCAGAATTTTTGAATTCTCCGCCATGGTCAGATAAGATTGAGCATATTTTGAACTTACCATCCTGTTTCAGTCTTTTGTAGAAGGCCTGAAATTCATGGAATGCATCATTCTTGTGGGATAAGAAGAATACCCAAGTAAATCTGGAAAAGTCATCTACTAATACATAGCCATATCTTTTCCCACTAATGCTTGCTGTTCTTGTAGGGCCAAATAGGTCCATGTGCACTAATTCAAGTGGTTTAGAGGACTGGTTTTCAGATTTACTTTTGAAGGTTTTTCTCGTTTGCTTTCCCTGGGCACATGCAACACATAGTTTGATGTTTTTACTGAAGGTGATTTCAGGCAGCCCTCTTACCATGTTCTTTTTAACCAATTTATGCAAAACTCTAAAGCTGACATGTCCTAACCTGCGGTGCCATAGCCAGATCAGATCATCCTTTTTAGCAGTTAAACATAAGTTAGAATGAACAGGATCATTTAAATCTATCATGTATACATTGTTCACTCTTTTTCCTGAGAATTTCACTAGATCTGAATTAGGTTCCATAATTTTGCAGCTTTCCGAGTCAAATATTACCTTGTGTCCTTTATCACATAGTTGGCTAATGCTCAGTAAATTATGCTCTAGGCCATCTACCAACAACACATTCTCAATGCAGTTTGAAGGCTTCTTACCTATCTTACCTGTGCCGACGATTTTACCTTTGTTATTTCCACCAAAGGTTACGTGTCCACCATCCTTTTTAATTAGCTGATGAAACTTTTTCTTGTCTCCAGTCATATGTCTCGAGCAGCCGCTGTCAAGATACCATTTGTTGTGGACGGCCGCTAAGCATTCCTGCATGACATATCATGTGAAGATTTTTGGAACCCAGTTGCTCTTGGGTTCAATATGTCTAGCAAAGTCACTCAGATATTTTAAGACAGATTTAGGAATCCATATTTGATTGGTGGATCTTGTGGGTTGGAGCCAATTCTGATTTCTGCTCACTGGTGCATGGTTGCTGTTAAGATTTGTGGTCGGCTTATGGAGCCCTGGGTGTCAGCTTCTGCCATCCCAGTGGTTTTCCCACTTGCTGTTACGAGCCGTAGTCGGCTTCTGATGCCATAGGTGTTGGCTTCTGACTTCCCAGTAATTCATCCAGTTTCTGTTTCTGGCTGTGGTCGACACCTGAGGGGGTTGTGGTCGACTTCGGCTCTGCCAGAATTCAGCATTCCATCTGGCTTTGCCTGTGGTCGACTTTGGGGGGTTTCTGAGCCGACTTTCCTGGTTCCAGAACTCTTTATTTCTTGTTTTGAATGCCTTGATTGAGTTTGTTTCCTTATTGGATGATTGGCCTTGTTTCAAGAAGAGTTTTTGAGAGCTTTGGCCTTTTACCCTCGAGTCTTCCAAGTCATTTTTGTTAGAGTCTTTTTCTCTTGCATTTGTGTTACTTGACTCTTCAACTTCATACATGTTTATGAGAGGTCTCTTTCCTTTAGGATCTGCTCCGGCCACAAAGGTGATGGTTTTCATTTGAAATTCATTTTTGGCATTAGGATTATACCCCAGACCTTCCTTTTGATAATTTACTTTTGTTCTGAGCATGGCATTCAAGTTTTCTTCTCCTCTTACCATTTTCTCTAGGCTTTCTTGTTTATCTTCCAATGCTTTTTGAATTCTTTTGATTTCTTCCAGAAGTCTGTTATTTTCTTCCTTCATCGCGTTAGCCTTTTATTGATCAATTTTGTCTCCTGTTCACATCTTTGCACTTTTAACTTCAGTTCATCAATTTTTTTCCTCAGTAGTTCATTTTCTTCTTCCTGAGATTTAAACGTGTTTTCATCCAATTCCTGTTCACTCAATTTTTTGTGCAGATTGGTGATCTCTAGTTCTAAGTCAGCACACTTGTTGATTGAGCTAGTATCGTGACTTATGATGTTGATTTTCTTTTTCAGGCTTTTATTCTCTTTTCTGATTAGATCATACTGATCTAGTAATTCAGTGTATGCGTCTTCCCAATCTGAAATAGAGAAATGTTTGAAAGGAGAAGTTACCTCAAGATCTTCACTTTCTTTTTCTGCCATGAGACACAATTTCCCTTCATCTTCATTGGATGACGTCTCTTCCTCACTGTCTTCTTCTTCTTCGCTCCAGGTACTTACCATAGCCTTAGGCTTCTTCCCTCTCCACTTAGAGGTCATGCCTTTGGAGGCCTCAGGGCATTCAGCCTTCATGTGACCTAGTTTCCTACAGTTATAGCAAACTACTTTGTTAGAGGATTTCTTGGGTTGATCAAACTTGTGTTGAGAAAACTTTCTTACCATTCCCTTCTTATTGTTGAATCCCTTACCTTCTCTTCGAAGAAATTTCCTAAACTTTCGGGTTAGCATAGCAAACTCACCATTGTCTTCCTCAGTGCTTGAGGACTCACTTGTCTCAGAGGATTCGCATTTGCTTGGGCTGGCTTTCAAGGCTACTGGCCTTTTCTTTTTGTCCTTGTTTTCACTTCTCTTAAGATTGATCTCGTACGTCATTAAAGACCCAATTAGCTAGTCCACTTTCATAGTGGTGAGGTCTTTTGAATCTTCAATGACCGTGGCTTTGGTATGCCACACAGGAGTAAGAGACCTGAGAATTTTTCTTACCAACTCTTTGTCTGTGTAAGTCTTACCTAGACTTTTCAAGCTGTTAGTCAATTGCATTAATCTTGCATACATTTCAGAGATTCTTTCATCAGTTTTCATCTTGAACATTTCATACTCTGAAATTAACATGTTGGCTTTAGTTTCTCTTACCTCAGATGTACCTTCGTATATGACTTCCAGCCTGTCCCACATGGCTTTCGCGGTTGTGCATTGAGAGACTCTTGAGAACTCTGTGGGATGTAGTGCACACTGCATTACATTCATTGCACCCCAATTGATAGTTGATTTTTGAATCTGTTCTCTCGTCCACGAGTCCTCATCTTCAGGGAGCTCATACGGGCCACAATTCACTACTCTCCACATTTCATGATCCTGAGCCCTCAGAAATACCTGCATACGATTTTTCCAATATGAGTAGTCATTTCCATCAAAGTATGGTGGTCTGCTCACTGAGTGTCCCTCAGCTGTCAAACCCTTAGACATCAATCCTCCTGTTCTCTCCTGGTTGTTAGACCACATATTGGAGATCCAGGCACTGATACCACGTGTTGTGTGAGGATTGAATAGATCTAGAGGGGGGGTGAATAGATCTTTCCCCCTTTTTAATTTATTCCAGCCTTATTTGAACTATTGCTCGAGTCAATGTAACTAACTAGAGTGTCAATAAGATCTAGCTACTCAATGCATCAAGATTATAAACTAATATGCAACGAAAGCAATCACAGCAAAACTCATCACACATGCACGATGATCTTTTTAGGTGGTTCAGTCTCTATGCGAGACTTACATCCACCCCTCACTCAACTTGAGTGAGGCTTCACTACCAAGAGACCCTTGTCTCAAGCAACACTGCTGCCTCACAGCTTGCACACACGCTGACACATAGCTTGACACTGCTGCCTCACAGCTTGACACTGCTGCCTCACAGCTTGATACAATCAGAAGAAAATAGTTGATTTAAGAACGACAAGGAACCATTAAACTAAGATATGAGATTTCAGAATTTTGGCAAATCCAAGTGCATAGGGCTGCTGGCACATTGAGATCCTGATCTCTGAGCTGGGTAGTCTTCAGATGGTTGAGCTCTTGCATAGCTGGATCCCCATTGTCTTCAGCAGCAGATCTTCTTGCATCTACACGAACTGCATAGTAGGGCTTGAACGCGGCCGGTTCCTTCTTGCAGAAAACCCTTGTCTTCCACTCTCTCTAATCGTATGTGCACACCACCTCTCTCGGCATGCATATATTCTTTTTGTTTCCCTCCATCTGTCATCAAGAATTGCGCGAGACAGAAGCTTGAGCCAATCCGATATTCACGCTCAGATTCTCTGCTGACTTTTAGGGCGAAATCTGTTTTTCAGTTTCTTCAATCCTATTCGCAAGGCTGACTCGATCTCCAAGAGATGCAGCAACAGATCGACCAGAATATTCTCCCATGCCTTTATCCACGTGCCATCTTCAACTTCTTTCCAGATTTTTAGACCTTCAAATCGGAATTAGTTTCTATAGGTCTATCCAGACTTTGACAGGCCTCACGCAACGGATGTACATACTTAGAAGCTTGAAGCAGCAAGTCTGTAACTGAGTGTCCAGACTTTGGCTTCGCATGACAACGGCCAATGTACAGACTTTGGCTTCTCATGACAGCGGCCAATGTATGGACTTCTGCTTGCTGGACGAGCCCCAATGTATAGACTTTGGCTTCTCATGACAGCGGCCAATGTATGGACTTCTGCTTGCTGGACGAGCCCCAATGTATAGACTTTGGCTTCTCACGAGTGTATAGACTTGATGAAGCTTGAGACGCTGAGTGAGACTGTGATGTTGTACAGACTTTCAACCTGCCACTGAGACGCTAGGTGAGACGCAACCTGGCAATGTGCAGACTTGAGAGGCGATGCACTGTAGGCTAATGCTGTACAGACTTTGACGAAACGCATGCAGCGTTGTACAGACTTTTGATGCCCACAGGCGATGTACAGACTTGCCTTAGAAACGAATGTATAGACTTCGTTTTGAAGCAGGGCAATATACAAGCTGTATAGACTTTGATATTAGAAGATCATCCGATGTACAGACTTTGAACGTCCAATGTATAGACTTCTATTGTGTAGACTTGCCAACATGTGAAACGCTGAAAGAAGAGGCTGACGATGTATAGACTTGACAGTGCATGCTTTAGTGATGTGTGGACTTTGAAATGCTTGAGGCGGTGGCTGTACATACTTTGATGAACATGCAGGTGAGACGTGGCCACAAATGTGCAGACTTAACAGTGCCAGTGTATAGAGTTGCTGAGCTTTCGCTAAGTCTGTATGGACTTGCTAGATAATGCATGCACTAGCTACCGATGTGCAGACTTGAAGCTTCATGCATAAAGACGCTAAACGAGACGCTCAATCTCTTCCATCAAACTGTTGATCAGTGGAACCGTTGGAGTGAATATCACTTTACCACTGCCTGCAATGTCATCAGTACCTGGATTCATGGAAGAATGAAGTTCTTATTGATTCATAAATTGGAGAATGTTTCTACTTGTGTTTAAGTGAGTATCTCAATGATATGTGGATTGTCATCATCAAAACTAGGGATGCACAACACTTCTCCACCCCCATCTTCGTTCCCTCCATTGACCACATCTCCATCATCGCCTTCTCCATTATCCCCATTGCCGTCATCACCATCATCTTCATCGCCTCCTCTCACAACGATCCATGTTCCGTCACCTTCAAGCCCATCCCCGCTACCGATGCCGCTCCCTTCACCATCATCGTCCGAGCCTGAGCAAGCCACCCCTACGCCTACACCCCCACCATTGCCTTCATCTCCACCCACGCCACCATCTTCACCTTTGCCCTCTCCTACACCTCCACCTTCCAAACCTTTACCCCCACCAGCGCCTATCATCATCGCTATCTCTCCGCCACTCGCATTACCTCCACCCACACTTTCCAAGCCTTTTACCTCCACTTCGCCATCTCCTTCTACCCCACGGAGCGGGTGCTTGCTACCTTTGGTGCCCCTCGGGTCTAGTCCTCATGGAGATAAAGAGTTGAGCCAAGCTTTGACTATGCATTACAAGCTTCAAGATTTCATTTGCCGCATCCCGATCCGAGTCCTGGTCCCTGGCTATTCTGGGGATAATGAGCCTGCACTTACTATGAAGATGATTTTTAAGAAGAGTTCCTTAGCACTAGTGCCAGTTTCTTCAAGAGCGAGGCCGGTGGCAATCTCTTTGTTCGCCAGAGAATTCACTGTTGATGTTGTTATCACCTCTCGCTTGATTGCTATTCAGTTCACTGGTCCAGAAGAGTTTTCCACCCAGGTGGTGCTAACCCACACGGCCGCCAAAGGTTTAATGAATTCAGCATTCAAGGGGCAATTGGTTGTGTCTTCGAGATTGGCCGGGGCATTCTGCGTTCTCTATCTCATCTCCCTCGGTTTGTCGGTGAGTCGGCCACATCAACGCCGCGCATCACCCTTCCTCCATTTCGTTCTGCACTTCCGACGAGGGAGTTATGCTTCATGCCTAATTATCGAGAAGAGATGCCGAATCTTATGCTGTTGACGCCAAGCAACATAGCTCCCTATTTTTCTAATAAACAAAATAAGGAGTTGACTGTTCGGGAATGTCCTTCTATGGTTAGCATCGCGCAACTAGGGGCAACCGCCCCAATGAAGCTGCACCTTCATAATCGGGCAAGGCCGTCTGCCAGGTGGGCCCGTTACTTGAGGAGACAGTGCAAGACAAGAAGCCCGAAGCCCCGAGTCCGTGCCAGGCGGAATTGTTGCAAGCAAATTTTTACCAAGAAGAGGCGGCGACGTAAGCATAAGGGCCAACAGTTGTGTATTCGGGGGCTCACTCCACTTCCTTCTTCTGACTCTTCATCTTCCTTTCAGTCATCTTTTCTGTTGCTCAGTTCCTATCCTTGGGTGGTGTACCTTTCGCAACCTGACCATGTTTCTACCATCTTCTCCTACCCTCACCATTTTAGGCCTCGGCCTATGTCCTCCTCTTCCCCTGATCCAGGGGCATCTTATAGTTTTCCTCCCCGGGTACATCTGGATTCCGCTTCTCATCCTTTTCCTCCGACCCTGTTGGGGGTTCCTCATACTCATTCCCCAGCCTTGTTGGGTAGTTTTTCTGATCTTTCCCCGACCCTGTCAGGTGACCATCATTCTTCTTCCCCGACCCTGTCGGGTGTCTATCATTTTCTTTCCCTGACCTTGTCGGGTGGTTCTCATTCTCCTTCCCCGACCCTATCGGGTGATTCTAATTCCTTTTCTCCGACTACGTTGATGATCACTCATCTTCTCCCTTATCTTTGCTACAATCCTTTTATGACTCGTCTATTCTTTCTGTCTCACCCTTTCGAGGTCATTACCCTTTTTCATGTTGTTTTCGAGGCTTTAGTCCCCCTTGATCTCAGTTAATCTCTATTCATTCTGTATTCGGTTCCTTGTTATCAGGGCCTTAGTGCCTTAACGAGGGAGTTCTAGCCCTTGTCTCTCTTCATTTTATCCCTTCTTCGTCCAGTATGATGTCTGCTGCTCCTCTATGTTGAGGAATCCAATCATTTGCTCTCCTTTCATCCTTTATCCTAACAAGCAAGGAAAATAAAGTTCGTGCTCCTCAAAGCTCGATGATCGAAATCACTTCAGGAGGCCGGTTTCCGCGCCATAGATTTGCAAAGGTATCTTTGATTTTATGCCGAAACATGTTATCATTGCTATTACTCTGTTATTTCTGCGCCCGCTTATAATGTTGGTTCCTTAAAACATGGTTGAGTGGCCTTAGGCTTTAGTTAGTTTGCTTAGTCAAATGAGTCGCTTCTACAGCATCTTAGGTTGGTGATAGCTCTGCGCTGGGAGTCTAGTTCTTTTACCAATTGTTGAGGGTGACCTTTCGTATGGGTTTTTCACACACTTCACGGCAAGCCATAGCCGATCTCTCTAGAGCAACATCGTTGCTGCTTTGGCCATACTTTGGGTATGCACGAAGGCCTTTTCTCTTCTCTGCTCGGTCAAGTGCAAGGGCAAGAGATTGATGGACGAGATGACTAACCTAGGCGCTCCCTAATACGAGAGAGGTCTCAAATAGGGGGCAGTCTTGACCCTCAAATGTGAGTTTTCATGCTATATCTGGCCAATAAGGGCTACCAAAATGAGAAAATGAATCAATGTAAAATTATGAATCAAAGGCATGGCAAGAGTGGCAGTACAGTTCCCCGCGGGACGTCATGAGCCCGGTCGCATGCGTGCCTAATAAATATGGGTCTAAAAATCAAGGACACAAAGCCCTGGCGCAACATGCTATCTCTTTGAGGGGTAGTGCCCTGGAAGGAATTCGAGCCTTGATATCTCCCATCCTGCACAAAGCTTGTCTCCAATTTTTCTTCTGCTTCTCCCTCTTAGGCTGGGTTGTATCCCGGTATGGCCTTAGTAGGGGCACCGTTCTTTAGAGACAGTTGGTTGTGGCGAGCCACCCTCACATGCACGCCCTACTTAAGGGAAGCCTTTAATGAAAGGGGTAGGAACGATGATCCCTGGCCAGTAGTTTGAGCCCGTCTTTAGGTGCTGCGGATTGCTATGTGAAAAAAAATCTAAAAAAATTAAATATTATCAAAAATCTAAAAAATTCAAATACTTCAAAATTTCAAAAAAAATCAAATATTTCAAAAAAATCTAAAAAAATCAAATACTTCAAAAAATCCAGAAAAATGAAATACTATTGAAAATCTAAAAAAATCAAAAAATTACAAAAATCCAAAAAAAAAGTGTCTTTTTCATGCATTTGCATTTGTTTTAAGGACAGATACGTAATCCGTTTGCTAAGTGTACAGGTTGTAAGTACTCAGGTGTTCCTTGCTATATCTTTGTGCTATGTCTCATGTCCACATCTTTGATCTGTTCTTTCCTTCTTCGATCCACTCTCTCGATCTGTTCTGAAGCTCATGTCCTTCTCAGCTTTTGTTTGCAATGATCATATCTTTCTAAGAGGGCTTTGCCTCACGATTATGAACCTAGCGGTTCTGCTTCATTCTGATCTTGGGTTTTGATTGAAGGGTGTATTTATTTATGTCTTTTATCCCACCGTGTCCTTGTCACGTGTTTATGTCCCACCGTGTTGTCCCACACATGTTGTTTTGTCCCTCACCGCATGTTGATGGTCGTCCCTCTATGTTCCATGTTCTTGTCCCAACCCTGTGATCATCCGTCATGTTCTTGCCCCAACCGTGCGTTGTCCCGCTGCGTTGTTGTCTTGTCACACCGTGTTCATGCATGCATGTTGTCTGTTCATGCCATTGCATATGTGCTCGTTCACCGTGGTTATGTTATGTTGCATTGTCTCCCATTTCATTTTCACTATGTTTATACTTGCTTGTTTATCTTATTTGTCTTATACATGAAAAGCCATAAAAATTAGAACATAAAAATCCAAAAAAAGCATGCCGTTTCGCCTGCACAGGTAAATCAGGTATGGCTCTCTATCCTTACATCCCTTATTGCATTACTATATGGTACGATGCTATATTATCTCGAGAACCAGTTGATTATCTATGTGTTTCAGGATCTGATGTTCCCCTTTAACAAAAATGATGCTGATCCAGGTTCATGTGTTTAATCTCCGGATAGGCCGTTAGGTTGGGAAAACCTGGGGAGGATGGTTCTATCCTGCACGCTGTGGTTGCAGATAGTGTCTTGATTCTGATTCTCCCAGCTTAGCAATATTATTCTCGAGTATTTTCTATTTTATGTCTTTGTTACATTTGTTTTAATGTTTGCGTTTATTTTAGCCCAGCATGCATCATGCGCATCTCTTGAGCACTCATGACCCATGGTTTGCCTGCAAAATGTCCCATCAGTGATGGATGGCTGTGCGTTCAATGTTTGAGTAAGAGGAACAATTCCACTCTGAGTTGGAAGGTTCTCTCTGATCGATTCGCTTGGGTTGGTTGGTTAAGAGGTCCCCGTCTGTAGTTTTAGTCTGTTTCTTCATTTTTCACTGCTTATTTCGGTCTCCTCATTGGTCCGAGAGATTGTGTCCCCCCATGGGGCTGATCATGTGTTTCCTTTTACTTAGTTTAGTTCCTCCATACTGGTGTCACTTTTAGTCTAATCGTTCCATGTGGATGGTTTGGAGTTTTACGGAAGATTCTTATCGCTTGTTGGTGAAAACGGGTGTCTTTTACCTCAACGTCAACTTTTCGGTCCGCTCCGCTTCATCTCTGCTTCATCTCCATGTTCCATCTCGCTTTCGCTTCACCTCCGCTCACTCCCCTGCAAAGAGGACGTTAAGGAGGGGCATCTGTTGACACCCATTTTTTGCCGATAAGTTGAGTCATTTCTCTTACTCCCATTTATTGATGCCTCGAGGTGTCCATCACTCGCTGGGCTATTTTCTGGCACGTTCTGGGCCAATTTTATGGGTAGCCTCCCTCCCTAGCTAGGTCCGAGTTGATTCAGGGCTTAATGGGCCTTGGTTTTGGTTGATTGAGCTTTTCTATGAATTTCAAACGCCCATATACATGTACGGTCAACCTCCAGCCATCCAACCAGTTGTGCGGTTGATAGTGAACCGTCCAAACATTTAGTGGGTATATTGGTTAATTCTCTGAATTATCACCGACAAGCATATATACGACCCAGGTTTAGCCGCATAAGACCATTGTGCGGTATCTACTAAGCCGTTTATCTCTCAAGAGTCCTAGCATCGATGGACTATTCAGATAATTGCCTATTTATCTTCTTATTTATGATTTATCACCGACAGGCTTGGGCGGTTTCCCAAGAGCCGTTCAACTATGAAAGAGTCAGGCGGCGAATTTACCGGTCAGTTCAACGGATAAATTAATTATCTCGGGATTTATTTGAATTTCCACTGACAGGGATGGACGGCCCATGTCTGGCCGCACATCATTTGTGCGGTCTATCGTGAGACCGTTTATCCTCTCGGACCAGAAAGTGGTTAAGGATTTTTCCTATCAGTTGTGGCTTTTCTCCCAAACTTTCTCCGATGATTTCTTCGCGAATCCTTAACCATTTTGAGTGTCGTTTCTTCCAGATGAAAGATAATTGAATTATCTTCATCTTTTCTTTCATAATCTCGACCTAAAAATGCATAGAAACCCTAATTTCGGGGCTAGCTTTTTAGGCTCTATAAATAGACCCTGAGGTCCCGCTTTGAAAAGGGAGGGAGATTTTTGGTCGACGGCGAAGCCCTGCCGAATCTCTGAGCGACCTAGCACCAGGGAGGGAGGCCTTCTATATCCATATAGGCCTCCGGTTCAGGGAGTATTATGTTTTGAGTCATTAATACATTTAGTTTCATCGTTCTCTCTTATTTGCATGCATCACTTTCTCCACGTTTCCTCCACGTTTTCCCCATTTTCATACATCATTCACACACCCTCTGTGGACGCACTTTTCGACACGCTCATTTGTTTGTTTCTTTAAGTCGGTTTATTCGGTGGGTTTTATTCGTTTATTAAGTGCGTGGGCGTGCCAGTCACAGAGTGACGATCTATTGTGCACTCGATCTGACTAATCAGACGATTGTGTGGTTCGTGTCGGGACCAGAACCCGTCGCGCCATAAAGGTCACGGCGTCATTTACATCCCCTCGGAGAGGGGAACTCCCTTGATTAATCGTCAGGAATCAGGGAATCACGGCCAGGAAACTATATCGAGAGAAACAAGTCGATAGCGGTCTCGAATCAATCGGAGAGCCTGAAGTCTAGGGAAGCAAGCATTCGAAATATGTTGGTCACTCAAGGGACCATTTTGATATTCAGACGAGCGTCCGGCTTCAAAAAAAATCATGATCGACATGGGGAAAACCGGAGCATGTGTACGTCGGGATACGACAAATTTATTGTTCAAAGGAACGGGAAACGTTCAGTTAAATCTTGGTTAGAGTGGTCGGAAATCGATAAGTTTGTCGGCCCGGTGCAAGATCGAGCTGCGACCATACTGCAGTGGGCCCCCCGCGGTCGAAGTAGGGCCCGCGTGGGCATGGTTAATGTTTCTGGTGCCAAGGGGGGGGCAACGGGAGGATGTCCTGGGACCAGATCTGAGAACCAATATGCGTTCAAAGGGAGCGGGCTATAGGCCGAGGATATGGGTCAGGCAATGACCATGTTCGGGGAGGACCCGAGGTCTAAGCATGTCCCACGGAGGCCTTATTGATATTCCTATGCAAAGGGTCCAGGGATGACGAGAGCCTTCTCGTTCCATTCAGATTTTGTCGGTCACTAATGGACCACTTTATGTTCGGATGAAGGACCATATTGAAGGTACGGTGTAGATGAAAACAAACTCGTACAAATGTATGCCGAGAGTATGGCAAGTTTAATGCAAGTGCGGGATTAGATCCCGATATATATGTCGGTCACTAATGGACCATTCATTGTTCGGAGATGTGTTCGGATCCCGGTAGAAGCGGGTCGAATTAACGAGCTATTGGCCCGAGATGTGTACGGATCATGACCATGTCGGGGGCTCCGAGGTCCACGTCCGATACCACAAGGCATAATTGATTTTCTCTTTGTACCTAGTCTGGGAGAGAGGTTACATTGTTTGTTCTGGTGAGAGTGGTTCATAGTCTTTTATTTCATTCATTTGTTTGGGTCCTTTCTTTTAATTTATTTGTGAGTTTTAAGCTTTTCTTCCATTTAGTTAATTATGTTTTTTTTATAGGAGGCACGTCGGATTAGGATGGCAAGGGAGCGCGCAGGGTATGAAACCTCAAGGAGGGCGCCGTATTAAGAATGGGCAAGGGGCGCGCCGTGTTAAGAAGATGTGGACATGTAAAATCACACATCCATATGTCCCGCCAAGCCCCCGCACCGATGTCAAAGTCAAAGACCCGAAGAGACTGGCCATTCAGGGCTCCGGGAGAATACTACCGTCCGAAAAATCCCCACATTTGCACGGGCGCATTAAGAGACCAAGAAAGCACAGGATGCCCTCCTGAATTGATACACTGCTATGAACCCACCCTCGGGTCCCTAACGGTGAAGAAATATCCCAAAGAATCCACAACTGTAAGTTCCTGAAGCCAGAGCTGGTGCCCCTTCCAACGGCACACTACCCTGCAAGGCCCCAGCGGCACACCCCCCTGAAGTGCCCCAGCGGCACACCCTGCAAGGCCCCAGCGGCACACCCCCTGAAGTGCCCCAGCGGCATGCTGCCAGCTGCCCCAGCGGCACACTCTATGGGGGTGCTCCCAGCAGCACACCTTCTTGGTGCCCTCTAGCGGCACACCCCTTGGAAGCCCCTTTCGACGGCACAATGCCCCAATGCCCTTCCAATGGCACAGTAGTTGTGCCCCGTCAGCGGCACAATCATCATGTCCCCCAGCGGCACAAGCGTTCTGCCCCCCTCAACGGCACAACCCCTCAGCCTCCAGCGGCACAACGGTGAACTCCCCCGAACGGCACAAATCGGCAAGATACACAACGGTCATTAGAGGGGCCCCTTGGCGCGCAGTGTGGCCATGTAAACGCCAGCTAACTCCAAGCTCAGGTGTCGTCCTCCGGTTGGATGAAGGAGACTTTCACCTGACGAAGGCAAGATTCGGGTCAACCTCGGATGGCAGTGCCATCATGAGGTCCCCTCGTCAACGGCCCACGTATAAAAGGCTCTCACAGGGAAGAGAAGAAGGGGGATGCGAAAGACACCCATACGAAGAGAGCAGCAGAAGAGGAAGAAGAAGAAGAGAAGAAGAAGGTAGAAGAGATATGGAGAAAAAGAAAGGAGAGTGATGTGTGTAAAGGGGAAGGGAGGAATGGGCTAAAGGGAGGCACCCTCCCTCATTCCAACTCTCCCCCAGCTTTTTTTTTCTGCTCTTCCTTCCTTTTAGTTTTATCCTCTCTTCCCTCAGTTTTGGAGTGTGTTGTAATGCAGTTGGCCTTCGGGCCATGGTCTTTGATATTTGGAGTCTTTCATGAATAAAAGTGCCTGTTTGGGGTGTTAACCCTTGTTATGTTTTGTTGTCTTCTCCCCACCGTTGGCCTTTGATTTCTTTGGTGTGTTCCCTCAATCTCCTAGCTCTCTGCTTTACTGGCTTTCCCCTATCATTGGTCTGCTTGGACAGACGACCAGCGTTCCTGGGTTGATGACGTAGGGCTGGCTCCCCTCCTTCTGATGGCTCCCCACGGCATGAGTATTATCCCATTGCCCCCACCTATAGGTTAGTTAGCACCCACCATCCCTGCCTAGCTGTTGGAACTCATCTAATGGTCAGGAGGCTCCTTTGCCCTTCTTCAGAGTCCGCGGTACACACACACCCTTTCAAGCCCTCAGTCACTACGCTGCTAAGGCCCCTCAACGGCACGCTTCTTAGTTCCCCAGCGGCACACTCTTAACATTATTTTCTTTTTCCCAGTGGTACACCTCCTTGAGTCTACCTAGCGGCACGCTCCTCCCTGGGTTTGCTCAGTGGTACCCCTCCTTTTCCATTCGTATACCGGGCGGTACACTCCCCCCTCCTTTGCTCGGCGGCACACTCCCTTCAGCTGCCAGCGGTGCACCCTTGGCTGTCTCAGCGGCACACCTCCTCTATTGGCCTGCCCAGCGGCACACCCTTGGACTGTCAGCCTGGCACCCCTTGGCCATCATTTCTCCGGTGTACTCATAGCTTGCCTCAGTCTACTGGTTCCTCGTTCGGCATTTTCTCCAAGTTTTCCGAAGTTTCCCTAAAGGTGGCTGCTTAGGCACACACCTCAGTTGTTGGTTCATATCACTCCCTGTGGACATGTCCCTTGTATTCCCTTACCGTCCGGGTCAAGGGGAGATGATGTCGAATTTTTGTCAGAAATAATAATAAGTTAAAAGACAAAAGGAAGCAACAAACAAATGAGGCTAAGCAACAATAAAACATTCTAATCAACTAAGAAAACCATGTAAAGCTCCAAGGATTGGATGAACAAGACTCCAAGAACTACACTACTGAGCATGACTTGGGGCTCAATTTCATGACAGGGAATTGAAAGCTTAACCATTTGGGACCCTCCATCAGACATGAGCTGGGCAAGGGACCTTCTCTTTAACTCTGGGCCATCCCTTTAGCGGCACACTCCTAAATTCCCTAGCGGTACACTCTTCTTTGCCCTCTGAACAGTACACATCCTTTACCCTTCAGCGGTACGCCCATCTTCAACCTCCAGCGGCACACTCCTAAATTCCCCAGCGGTACACTCTTCCTTGCCTCTTGAACGGTACACGTCTTTCACCCTTCAGCGGTACGCTCACCTTCAACCTTCAGCAGCACACTCCTAAATCCCCCAGTGGTACTACCTCCCATCCCTCATCAGGATTTGACTTTCCTCCCTGTATTAAAATTACCGTCCTTCGGCAGACATTCGCACGGATTCGTCCCCCATTACCGTGTTGTTTTCCATATGAACTTTTGTCCAAACATGGAGTGGTCCATCGGTGATCGACATAATCCGAGTATTCATGCCCTCACCTTGGGCTCACCGCATAGCCCGACGGCTGTGTCCTTCCGGCATTAATTAGTATTTCTTTCGGCCGTGGAGCCCTTATTTCTGGCAATTAATCAAGGGTATTACCCTCTTCGAGAGGATGTAAATGACGTTGTGACCTTTACGGCACAACGGGTCTCAATCCCAACCCGAACCACACAATCGCCTGACTGAGTCAGATCGAGCGCACCCGTGGCTCCTCGGGGCCTAAATAAATCGTCACTCTGTGACTGGCACGCCCACGCACTTAAATAAATGAATAACATAATAAGTGAAAATAAGTGCGTCCACAAGTCTGGCACACCCGGTGGGACCAGATCACCCTTCATCTCTTTGCCGAAATTAAGGGCTCCGCGGCCCCCCTTCTTGTAATACTGATTCCCTAATTTGCAAATGCAGGTTGCGTTACGGACGTTGGGATGGCGCTCACTTTCGGCCAGCAGCCCGTCGAGAGCCACGTGCGAAATGGCTACCTGGCTGTCCCCCTCACTTTCGGGAGCTTCCCTCCTTCGGTTGGCTTCCCCAATTTTTTGGGAGTGGCCTTCGCGCACTTGTTGGACGTGGAGGCACCTGACGGGACCGAAAACAACGCCTCCATCCAGGGGGCCACCAAAGCTGCTGCCGGCCGACCAATGGCCGAATCCCCCAAGACTGTCCATGTGAAGACGCTGGGCTGCAATGTGCACCATGTGCACCAGAATGCCGGCCCGTCACGCCGAGGCTCGACTTCCCACCAGAGAAGGCTCCGGAGGAGCCATGCCACTACGTCACCCCGAGGCCGGGTCTCCAGCACCGGCAAGTCTGCTGTCATCAGAACTTTTCGGGTGCATCTTTCCGGGCAACGCTCCGAGGTGATCCCGGATCACATCAAACCCGTTGTACTAGTGCGCAACTCTTTCCAGCCACTGGGGAAGATGAAAGGCGGTATGACGCCCGCATCTCCAGCCACCGTTCCATAGCACCAACCGGCCCCTAGGCCGACCAAGGGCAAACGGGCATTGGTCACACTGGCCCCGCCGGAGAACACCCGCCGTCGACACCACCGACGTCACTATCAGGCTGCCCGTGTGGAGCCTGTAGCCCACACGCCCGTTGCTATCAACAGGGCAGTATCACCCGCCTCTCCTCCTGATCAAGACTGGGAAGGAATGGAGCAAACCGTGAGAAATTACTTACGGGGCCCGGGGAGCACTCCCCTGGGTCGTCAGAGGCTGCTGGGGGCTGTAGCCTCCGCATTCGAAGAAGAAGAAATCTGACCCGTGCCTAGTGCCGAGTCGAGGAACTGCTCTGAGGAGCGCTATCAGTCCCCGCTGAGGGAAGAGGTGAGGCCTCGGGGATCTGTCTTTGACAGATTGGTCTTCCCAGGCATGCCGTCGAGAAGAGCGACAGGAAGAGGTAGGGACCTAAGGGTCTATACCTGCAACATGGCAGGAGTATTTGGCCGGTATGGGGCCTTACCGACCGAACCCGAAGAAATGTCCAGGCTTGCGGCAAGGCCAGGACCTCTTACCAGAAGAGGGAAAGCAACAACTGAGAAGACACAAGCTCACACTGAAGGAGCCGACTATGGGGAGTCTTCGATGGCCCTGGCTGCCAATGTCATCCCTGAAGGCACCACGGGGGGACCATCCATGTCATCCGAGGAGACGCCAGCTGAAGAAAGAGGGGGCACCCCTAGCCTCTCCATGAGTGACCCAGCTGTATTACTTATGATGCAGCAATATCAAAGGGAGATTGAGTTGCTAAGGAAGTAGTTGACCGACAGAGCTGCTCAGCCCTTGACATCCGGGCAAACCGAAGCATTACCAGAGACCCCTGGAGGCAACGGTTATGCTTCAGAAGCTTCTCCGCAGGCGACGGTGTCTCCACCGGTCCCCAGCTACACCGGGGGCATACCCCTGCATCAGTCACAGCATACAACTCCGGCCCCGCCACAGAACTTGCCGTTCCAGGAATCCACCATTGCACCTCAGGCGACGGTGTTAACAATGCCACTGGTGCAACCGGCTCATTTTTACCCGAACCCGGTGGACCCGGCGACGGTGAACAGACTGATGTTGGAACAGATGATAGACATGAAGCTGGCAGAAAGGAGCGATAGTGATCGCACGCCCTTTGATGTGTATCGGGTACCTTATCCGGCACACCATGCTGCGAGGAGGCTCCCGACCGGCATCACCAAGCCGCCAAAATTTGAGAAGTTTAATGGGCAAGGGTCTCCTAGGGAGCACATTGCCTACTATGTGAATGTTATGGGGGATCTAGCTGCAGATGAGGCCCACCTCCTCAAATTCTTCAGCTCGACACTTATCGGGCTTGCTTTTGAGTGGTACTCGAGCTTGCCCGCCGGGTCTATTGCAGACTGGCCCGACATGCAGAAGAAATTTAAATAAAGCTTCTATATAGCTGAGCGGGAGGTAACCGTGGAAGAACTCTACGCCACGAGACAAAGAAATGATGAGTCTGCTCTCGACTACATAAAGAGGTGGAGAAATCTCAGTATGAGATGTAGACGTCCCCCACATCAGGAGGATGCAGTGCAAATTTGTAAACAGCACCTGAGGAAGGAAATCCTTGAGAGGATGATCTGTAGAAACCCAAAATTTAAAAATGAGAAATAATTTTTTCAATTTGATTGTGTAATTAAAATTTTCATGAAATAATCAAATTACATTTTTACTATATGAAATAAGCTAGATTATTAAATTTACTTGAATTAACTAGAAGTAAATAGATATTAAATGCTTTAGACCTTAGATAAATCCTAGTAAGCCCAATAAAAGTCCATATAATGGATTAGGATCATAATTGACCCATTGGATAATCCATAATGGGCTGAATTAATGGATTAAAGGATTTATTAAAGGATAAATAACCTTAAATTCGTAACATGTGTTTAATATGATATTTAAGGGATTATAATAACCCAATTTCTAGAAGGTTGGTACAAAAATCGACCCTTACCTAACAGCCCACCTTGGACCAGCCATTTTTACGGTTTCACACCAAATGGAGGCTAGGTTAAGAGGAGAAATTAGAATTTTCTTCTAATTCGGAGTTGGAAAGTTTGACACTGTTAGGCAAGGAATCTTGACAAATTTGGCCAAGTTTTGGCTATAAATAGAACCTCATTCGACCCTCAAACCATCCCTGGAGGTTAAGTATACGCTGCTACGAAGATTGGTGGAGATTTGAAGGAAGATTTGGAAGATCAAAGGGTTTTCTTATATTTGGGGATATTCTTTAGATCCGACTAAAGGTAGGTGTCTCTCAGGCTAAACTCTAATTAAATCATGTCATCTTGTTCATTTTTCTGTCCTATTTCCAGTGATAGCTCATTTATTAAATTCCGTTATGAAATGAACAAGTTATGGTCATTTTATTGGAGGGGCATTCCCGTTTTTCATCAGGTCCAAAACACGCTATACCTCAGTAGCGCGTTCTGAACGCGCTGGCCCGACATAGTGCGTTCATACAGTGCGTTTTCCCGCCCCCTGGGGTCAAACTTATATATATATAAAAAAATTTCCAGAACGCACTACCCTTGGGTAGCGCGATCTTTAAGGTCGCGCTAGCTCATGCTAGCGCGTTCCGAAAATTATTTTAATTAATAATGAAAAAATTTTATTGTTTCTCTAGATCGCGCTAGCACTGGCTAGCGCGTTCTTCAGGTCGCGCTGGCCAGGGCCAGCGCGTTCAAAGAAAAAAATATATATATATATATAATTGTCTTCTAAATTATTTTAGACGCGACCTTTAGCTTTCGCCTCAGCCGCACCGCACCGCGGCACGACATAAATAAATAAATAAATAAATATTAATAGTTTTATATCAATTCACAACTCAAGCCCACATCCTATGTCCCTTGGGTCCTGACCCAATGGTGAGCTCTCCAACATATAAAGCCATGCAAGTTTTTGTAACTTCCAATGTGGCACTAAACTTAAGTCACTATACAATAGGAACTATACCCTTTGAAAATTCACGTTAATTGTACGTATTTAGTCACCAAAAGTAAGAAAAGGTAATATTAGCATATTTTAATTCTTACAGCATGTTAAAAATTTATTTTTATAGAATGAAATTATTTTTACATGTAAAAATCTAATTTTCACCACATTAGTTTATACATACTAAAAATTATTTCCAACATGTTAAAACTATTTCCAGCATGTTAAAAGTGACTTCCATTATGATAAAATTATTTTATACATACTGAGATATAAAAATTATTTTCAGCATGTTAAAATCTATTTAAAGCTATTTTTGTGCATATAAAACTTAATTTCCTATTAAATAATTAATAATGATGCATGAAAATTATTTCCAGCATGATAAAATTTCTTCCAGTATGGTAAAATTATTCCAGCATGTTAGAATTATTTTTAGCATGTTAGGATTATTTTCAATGTATTAAAACTATTTTTCAGCATGATAATTCTATTTTCCTATCAAATAATTAGTAAATAAATATAGAAAAATAATTTTTAGCATGATAAAAATTATGTTGTTATCAGAAAATTTTTGTAATCAGCATGGTAAACTTATCTTATCATCCTATCAGTAAGTTAATGTATGAGAATTATTTTTGCATGTTAAGTAGTAATTTTAGCATGTTAATAATTAATTTTCAGCATATAAAAATTAAATCCAGCATGAAAAATTTATTTTTATCATCTTACCAGTAAAGTAATATATGAAAATCATTCTCAGCATGTTAATATTAATTTCAGTAAGTTAGAATTATTTTAACATAAAAACTTATTTTCATAATTAAATTCTGATTATTATAATAAATCACCATTTTGGCTAACTAATGCATCTTTAAAGTATAAAAATTTCCTATAAACATGTCTAAACACTTGTAAATCAAATGCACATAAGATTAAACCATGGAATTAAATTAATTCTATTAAACTCTAATTACTTGATTTTCTTCCTAGTTACCATTCTTTCTTGAATTCCACGACTTAATGTCGTTAAACATTATGCTTTAAAATTATTATTCACTTCCCTTGCTACTTCTGAAATTTTTTCAGATCTGTACTTTTTACAAATTATCTTATTCTTGAAATTCGTTGGCCATAATTATATAAAGTGAATGTCTAAACGTACTTGGGATCTTATGATCCACTGACTCAATGCCTGGCATTAATGGGGCCCGGTCTGGTCCTGGGGGGAGCGCCCAAAAGTACTTGTGCCCATAGGAGTTGATTGACCAACGGTGTGGCATTGCACCGAAGTGCATGATAGATTTACTTGATACGGCATTCCACTATTCGTACTTGTTTACTTGTTACTTGTTTACTTGAAAATTACATGAATTACTTGACTTGCGTGAAAATAGCCAATTACATGAAATTCTTTACTTGTTCAAAGTCATTACTTGGAAATTCATCTTGATATCATATCATCTCAATTACTTGGAAATTCCATTCATGTTTATATACTTCCCGATACAAGTTAGAAAATTGTTTAAATTGTTAACACTTAAAGATTGCTTGGTTCATAGAGATATAAAATCCTACTGAGCTTTTAGCTCACCCTACATTTTGGTTAATTATTGCAGGAAATGAAATTGAATAAGGGAATGGACAAGAGTGAAAGAGCGTTTTCCTTTTTACCTAGGTTTATGTAGATCAACTAGTGATTTTACAAGAATGTTGTAATTTGGATTTGGAAGTTGTAATTGCCTTTATGGCTTATGAATTAGTGTTGTAATACTTCATTTTGATGGAATAAAAATATTATTTTGCCGTTCATTTCTGACTTTAGAAATAAAATTGTACATGCTCTGATCGACACGCGTGTTTACGACTCGTCGCGCCCTCGATATTCCGCGTCGGGGCGTGACATGATCGGCGCTGAGGTGCGGTCATTTGACCGTCTAAACAACATAGTAGCAGAGATTGAGGCGTTCCTTGCTCGATACTCCTCTACCCCAGTCACCTCAAGCCAGAGGGCCAGGCAGGCCGAAAAGAGACCGATACCGCCAGAAGTCCACACATTGGACTTCGAAGCTTTTGTGAAATAGACAGAGAAAGCCAAGGAGACGGCCAATCCTCCTCCAGCCAGGTCTATTGAGCGGCGGGAAGGTCCTTCCCTGCGGGAGAATATGAGGAATAATTTATATTCTTTTCCTCGAGAAAAGTCCCGAATCTTGTTTGAATGGGCCACCAGATACAACAAAATCACGCTGCCAGAACCGAAGAGGCCCGGTGACATAAAGAAGAAGGACGATCCTCGTTTCTACCCGTACCATCAGATGTTGGGGCACACTATCGAGGAATGTTACATCTTCAAGGATGTCATTGAATCTTTGATCAGGAAGGGAGAACTGGATATGGGGGAGCACAAGATAGACCCTCCGCAGCCGCACGAGATGTCGAGCCTCGGTACTAGTGTCAACATGGTGTCTCTATACCAGTAGCTACCTGAAGAATGGGCGGAGGCCAGCACAAAGGCCACTTATGAAGCTTTCATCATGGCGTCGACTCAAGATCAAGGAGGCTGGTAGACTACGCCGACGAGGAATAGAAGAAGAAGGCAAGCTCCCCGGCCCACAACGGAGGTTCACATAAGGGGTGTCACACCCCGACCAACACCGCCACCAGTGACGCATGTTTGGCATGACACAGCCCCCCGGTTGGTCATGAGGCGCCCCACTTACAACAAGAAAAAGAACGTCCCGATGCGGGTGCACAAAAAAAACCAGTCCTGCAGTGGAAAGACTCCAGGCCATTATTGATGGGCTCGAAGATTACGAGCAGCCCGAAATCTAGTCGGTGGAGCTGAAGGAGTATGTCCCTTGGAAGGAGTTCGAGTCACTTGAATTAGCTCCGGGGGCAGAAGCCGAGGCAGAGGGAGAGCCTCTCTTATGGGGTGAACCTCCCCAAGGTCGGTTGCCAGCCACTGAAGAAAAGAAGGAAAAGAAGAAGAGAAGGCCCAGAAACAAAAAGGAGAGCGGGGTTGCCCTTTCCTGCGACACCCTCTCAGCATTATTTGACACTACCCTCTCCCTGGGAGAAGAAGAGCAAGAGTCGCCCGTTGAACCATCAGAAGTGAATCAGGCAGAAGCATCCACCTCCCAGCATGCCACTAGGTCAGAAAGGAAGTGGGGACGCCCTCCTCAGGCCGACCATAACATCCTGCTCGGGGAGAATGACCATATCATATCTCTAAACCTAGGATCCAAGGCATGGAGATCCCCCCTCCCTCGGGTCTCTACCGCGGGGAGCCGGTCGGCCAGAATATCCCCTTATTTATTGAGTTTCTCACGACTCAAGGGGGAAGGCAGTCATGCCCCCGCGAGTCTCAGCAGATCAAAGAAGCAAGTAGCCTCCCGGCATCGCTGGTAGTAATTCCTTCTCGGTCAAGGGAAGAACCTGACAATATCCCGAACCTTACCGAGTTCATGCAAGAGAAGGAAGTGACCCAACAGGCCCCGCAAGCTCAAGTGATACCTGTCCCAGTGGAGGAAGCACCCGCTGAGCCGGCTCCCCAGGCCCAGACTGGGGGCAGGCGTAGTAGAGCCGAAGAGATGAAGTTGCTCGAGGTCCGAGCTAGCAATAGAATAGTCAAGCACCTGAAGAAGATCCCAGCCAGGTTCACCGTCTGGGAGATCCTATCCCTAGATGAAGAGACACGGCAGGCCGTCATAGCAGCGCTCTAGACACGAGCATATGTGGAAGCCTACCTTGCAGAAATGTCACCCGAGGTAGCTGTGGCTTTTACAGAAGAAGATATGCTCCTACCTACCTGCAGTCACAACAGGCCACTCTATATGAGGGGGCAGCTGAATGGGCATCCCATCAACATAGTATTGATTGACCCTGGGGCGGCAGTGAACATACTTTCCTACCGGATATACCAGAAACATTACTTTGATGTACACTTGATCGAGGCCAAGAATGTTAAGATTTCTGGCTTCAACCAGAAGTGCGAGGTCCCCATGGGGATTGCAGAGTTTAACCTCTCTTTCGGTGATGTCACAAATAAGGTCCAGTTTCATGTGATTAACTCTAGCACCTCCTACAAAGCATTGCTCGGCCGGCCTTGGCTACACCAAAATAGGGTAGTGCCGTCTACACTGCATCAATGCATCAAGTACCCCGGCAACGGGAAGGAGGAGAGAATCTTTGCTGACCTCCACCCTTTTGAGGTTTTTGAGTGCCATCTCTCAGACGCCAATTTGTATCTAGAGAAGCAGAAGCAAGCTCCCCAAGTCACCCTGGCCAAGGGAAAGAAGAAGGCGGAGCCCGACAGCTGGTTCCCTCCACCGCCGCCAGGCTATGTGGCCCCCCGTCAAGTGTCATTTGTTTCTGGGACAGAAGGAGTATTCAAAGCAACTCCCCTCTCCATCTACCCTGCACCGGGGTTGCCACACCTCGAAGACTTGCTGGAGGACATCCAGGTCCCGTTTGGGATCATCAAGCCTCTCGCGGAAGCTGACTGCCAAGTGGTTGAACCACTAAAGACCTTTGAGGTGCCTAACCCCTGAGGACGGTCTACTATTTTCTATGTGGCTAATGAGCACCCGGTCAGAGGGGACGATGATTGTAAACTCCCCGATGAACTGCATGACCCACTCGTCCCGATCACGGGACTGCCTGACATAATCGGCCGTGTAGCCAGAATGACCAGAAAACAAGGGATCCCCTTTTTCCAGCTCTCCAATCGGAAGGACATGTTCAAAAAGATGTGGAACCCACCAAATCTGGACCAGAGATTGCTGCAAATCACCCGGCACCTGAGACTAGGTTTCTCATTAGAAGATTCCTACGAAGCCGACGTTATATCGGTCTCAGCTTCGGATGGTGATAGCCTCACAGGCGCCGCAGCTCCACGAAAAGGTGAAGGTCGCTCGCGCCTTAAGCCCCCGGCTAATGAAGAACAGGATGAAGAGGTATTCCTATGGAATCCACCTCCCTACAGGAATAAGGGGAAGGCCCCGTCCTCCTCTGAAGGACCAACCCTGAATGACTACAGCAGCGGTGCGCCATTACCCTCGCATGACACTAATGCAAAGGATGGTGAAGCAAGCCGGACCCCGCGCCTCCCTCGGTGCGACTCTGCCATATTTGCCCTATGCTATCAACAGCAGTGAGAAATTGAAATGTTGAAAGATCGCTTGGCCGAAGTGACTGCACTCGTTTCTGACCTCATCAGGGGCATCCTTTGCCAACAGAGCATCGGCACGCACCAGTCCCTGAGCACCATCCCGAATGCCCCCGCGCACCTAAAGAGGGAGGCTGGGGATGTGGCCGCTCCCCCGGCTAGACGGTCGACCGAGCGAACCCCTACGCTACGGGAGAGGATGCAGAGACCCTACTCTTTCCCGAGGAATAAAACCCGAGGAATTTTTGAGTGGGCTTGCTACTATGGCAAGGTCTCCCTCCCAAAGTCCAAGAGGCCGCAATATGCTCGCAAAAGCGGTGACCCCTTGTTCTGCCCCTATCACCAAATATTGGGCCACTCTATCGAAGACTGCTACGTCTTCAAGGATATTGCTCAAGACCTGATTGAGAAAGATGAGCTCAGAATGGGAGATTATGTGGTGGCTCCGCCACGCCCCATTTGACAGGCAGCCACGAAAAAAGTGTTTACATGGTGTCGGTCCAGCACCAGATTTTTAAAAATGCAGCTGAGAACGGGCAACCTCGGTCGCTGGCGGAGAACCAGCCCCTGGTGTGGCAATCCGCCACTTCGGCCCCTGTTAGAGCCGTCTATGATGATTACCAAGAAGACCCCGGAGAAATCCTTTACTTCTCAGCATAGAAGGACCCCTCGAAGCCATGGCCCGCGAGCCCGGGGGCGGGGGATGCCAGCAAAGTCTCATTGTCCGATAAAGCTGAGCAGGGTGACACCTATGGCGTCCTTGAAGCAGAAGATGGCGAAGATCAGGATTTCGTCGACCTGTTGCCGGCACCGTCGGAAATTGAAGATGGCGGCCAGGCCACAGTAGATGAACTTGTTGAAATTAACCTGGGCATGGAGGGCGACCCCATGCCGACCTTTCTAAGTGCCCTTCTTCCTCCACAAGAAAGAGAACAATATATCAAATTACTACAAGAGTTCCGGGATTGTTTTGCTTGGAACTACAAGGAGATGCCCGGCCTAAGCCCCAGTGTGACCCAACATATTCTAGCCATCGATCCCAAGGTGGAACCGGTGAAGCAGTCTCCCCGGCGCATGAGGCCGGAGTTGATAAACCAAATTAGCAAAGAAGTCGACAAGCTCATAGATGTTGATTTTGTAGCTGAAAACCAGTATACCACCTGGTTGGCCAACATTGTATCGGTGAAGAAGAAGAACGGACAGATCAGGATTTACGTGGACTTCCGCGACCTGAATAAAGCCTGCCCAAAAGATGATTTCCCGGTGCCCATCACTGAAGTCATGATTGATGCAACTACTGGCCACGAGGCCTTGTCCTTCATGGACGGATCATCCGGCTATAACCAAATCTGGATAGCTGAGCATGACCGAATTCACACGGCCTTTTGGTCACCCAAAGGGATATTCCACTACAAAAGAATGCCCTTCGGCCTTAAGAACGCCGGCGCTACTTACCAGTGGGTGATGACCAAAATATTCGACGAGCTGCTATACGACAAAGTCGAATGCTACATTGACGATTTGGTCGTCAAGTCGAAGAAAAGAAGAGATCACCTGAAGGACCTTAGAGTCATCTTTGAGAGACTCCGGCAGTACGAGTTGAAAAAGAACCCGATGAAGTGTGCCTTTGGCGTCTCCAGCGGGAAGTTCCTTGGCTTCATTGTTCGATATAGAGGGATCGAGATCGATCCTTTCAAGATAAAGGCCATCCAGGAGCTACCTCCTCCGAAGGACCTGGGAGAGTTAAGATCCCTTCAAGGTCGGCTGGCTTACGTCCGAAGATTTATCTCCAACCTGTCGGGGTGCTATCAGCCATTCCACATATTAATGATGAAAAATGCGCCTTTTGACTGGAACCAGGAATGCCAGAAGGCCTTCGATTAGCTGAAGGACTACGTAAGGACCCCGCCTGTGCTGGGGGAACCTGTCAAGGGGAGGCCGCTTATTCTATACATAGCCGCCACCGAATGTTCACTAGGGGCAATGCTCACCCAGAACAATGACGAGGGAAAAGAGCAGGCTCTCTACTATCTTAGCCGAAGGCTAGTGGGGGTAGAAGCAAAATACACCCCGATTGAGAAGGTCTGTCTCGCCTTGGTCTTCGCAGTCAAGAAGCTGAGGCATTACATGCTCTCCCATGAAGTGAGCCTGATCTTCAAGGCCGACCCAGTTAAACACATTCTCTCCCAGCCAGTCCTGAAGGGACGTCTCGGCAAGTGGGCCATGCTGCTAATGGAATTTGATATCACCTACATGTCGCAGAAGGCCATTAAGGGTCAAGCCGTGGCCGAATTCTTCGCGGCACATCCTGTGTCTGAGGATTCCCCACTGGCTACAGAGTTGCCTGAAGATGAGACACTGGAGGTGGACCAAGTCCAACAGATCGCCTGGCAGCTGCACTTTGATGGAGCCTCGAGAACGGAAACGACCCCGTCCGGACGTACCAAAGTACGGGCAGGGGCCGGCATCGTCCTTAAATCCCCGGAGGGAGAAGTATTGCATACATCTTGTTCTATAAATAAACCCTGTACAAATAACGAGGTAGAGTATGAGGCTCTGATCATCGGTCTCCAAGTCGCTTTACAAATGGAGATTAAAATGCTGCAAGTATTTGGCGATTCGTTACTAGTCGTCAAGCAAGTCCAGGGGCAGTTTGATGTCCGAAAACCTGAGCTGCTCCCTTACCATGCTAAAGCGAAGCGGCTCATGAAGCAATTCTACCTTATTGAGATAGGCCATGTGTTGGCACTCAAAATATGATTGTCGGTGACCAAGCTATAAGGACGAATGACCCGGCCCACCGAAGTACGGAAGCTGATAAAGATCAACATATTGAAGACTTCTCAAGCTGACAGAGCCTCGAGTCACTCTGTGTGGACACGGGGACTTCACCTCAGGAGAGCCGAGACAAACTCGTCAACCAATCGGCAGTGCGACCAAGCCTGCCCAATGAACCGGCATCGACTTTGTCATGCCGCATACACTACACCCGTTGTCCGATCAAGGACGACAGTCTATCCGGTGGATCCCCCACCATATGAAGAGGTTCTCCCGAAGATGAAGGAGTTCCCCCGGCTCTCCGAGACGGAGTGTAGCAACCCTAATAAATTTAAAAGAATAAAATAAGTCAAAATAGAATAAAAGACTAAGTAAAGAAAAGATAAAAATCTGAAATGGAAAAGAATTAAACTCTAATGAAAATAACGCCTCAGGAAAAGGCGCGACTTTACAAATAAGCGACCTTCAACCAGGCGCGAATTAAAGAAAGGACGCCCAAATAATAAGGCGTCAAATTTCAAACGACCAAAATAAATAAAAAGGGTAAGAAAGCGTAACGCCCTTTGAGTGGACGCGTTTCAACAAGTAACGACACCTGACAAGGCGTCAATTTAAATTCGACGCCCTGACCTAGGTCGTTAATTCAATTCGTCTCCCATTCGACCCAGGAACTTATCTAGGGTAAGTTGATAACTATGAGAAAGAGTTCGAATGTAGTAATAACTATAATATGGAAGTGTTACTTCCAATACAACTCTAACTCCATTAGGATTCTAGAAATCCTATAAAAACCCTTGACTATCAAACCCTAAAGCTATTTGGTCGATCTGCTGCTGCTACAGTACGTAAAGAACAGCAGTTCTTCTTATCTCTTTTTATCATTACTTTCGGTTGCATGAAGAATTAATTATTCTTCATCTCTCCTTACAGGTTAAGAAGCCCTGATGTTCTGAAGAACAAGAGTTCTTCATCCGGGTAAAGTTATTCTCTTTACCTTTAGTCTGGATGTGTAAGGTGAAGAAACTAATATCAGTTTCTTTTTCTGTAGGACTTACAGCAAGTTGATCAGTGAAGAATAAGGATTCTTCATCAAACGATTTCTTCATCTGCATCATCTTTGCTTGGTGCTGCTGTTAAGTTCGTAGAAGTTCAGAACCTGTCACGTTCATCTTCAGATTATTATTATTAAGGTAGGTTTTCTCAAGCACTGTAGCCCAAATCACCATAATAACTATGTTAAACCATATATATTAGTTCATGCATATAGTTTTCGCGAGTTTTAAATGTTTCTATTATTGGAAAGAAACGCCCTTTCCAAGGGCGCTACTTTGAAATAAACGACCATGCCCAAGTCGTCAATTCCAGATTTGACGCCCTGTACACGGACGTCAATTTTCTCAATTGTTAATAGTTACCCAGGTTAATTATCCAATATCCACTTAAACATGATTCTAAAATCAGTGCATGATCATATCCCGATATTTTTCCTGTCATGACCATGCCTCTTGTTTCTGGAAATTATAATACTTGAAATCTGAAGATTCTTGAATTCACGACCCTGTACAGGTCGTCTCTAGCTTGACTAACGCCCCTGTTCAGGGCGTGAATTGAAAAGTAACGCCCCTGTCTAGGGCGTGTTTTTGATAAATTTCTAAATATATATGTACTGCAAAAATAGAAGTAAAGAATGAACGACCACTGTATACGTCGTCAACTTGTAAAGAAACGCCCCTCACCAGGGTGCGTTTTTTTGGTAAAATACTGAAATATTGAAATTTTGCAAAAAGGGAAAATAGATAAACGCCTTTACTGAAGGCGTTAATTATGTGATTAATGACTTAGTTAAAGTCGTTACTTTCTATAAAAAAACTATTTTCTTCCCTGTTTCTGTAACCGAGGGTTTTTATTATATATACATATATATATTACATTGGCACTATATTCCAATCCGTGAGTATAGTCCCACGTTTCATGATGTTTTATCGATCACCCTCAATTCTCATTGACATACAAGCTCTCCATTGGACATTCCGTTCCTTTGAACTAGCAAGTTAGTCATAGAGACCTCCGTAAGACTCCTCGAGCCTTGGATTCCCTCAAGGCCGACTGAGCTGATTGTACCCTAAAAACCCATTACACTATTGAATGCCATGTCACTCTAAAGAAACATGGTATACCGGCCCTTATGATATGCAAAGAGTATATCATGAGAATTCTTAATGGGATGATGATATCATGCCATTTGTTGATGTTCTTGTGGACCTTAATTCTATAATAAGAATGAGGGTATCTTGCCTTTGATATACCGTTCATGTGGACCTCAATTCTATAAAAAGAATGTCCATACTTGTTTGTCATGGTACCCGAGTTAAGGGAACCTAATTCCACCTAGTTTCATCGTTCATCGTGATTGTACCGTCGTTATCGCCTATCTATGTCCAATGTTATATTTTTGGACTCCATTCTATCAAAGTTATCCTACGTGTCTACAAGCTTGATCATTGAAATTCCTCATTGGCTATATATATATATATATATATATATATATATATATATATATATATATATATATATATATATATATATATACAAGAGTGGATGTCAAAAATACATGATAAATGCCTGCGCATATAGGGCCCGATCTGGTCCTGGGAGGAGCACCCGAAAGTACTTGTGCCCATGGGAGTTGAATGATAAGGTATCTGGCATTATACCGAGTTCATGACTAGCTTGATTGGACATTCCACACAAATCTTGTACTTGACTCGTTGATGGGGCATCAAAGGCGATTTCCATACACGGGTGAAGTGTATTTGTGTGTTATGGCTTGTATAAGATTGTAATTATGTAATTTCTTTCTTTTGGGCTCCTTGTAAGGCTTATATCAAGCCAATGGGCCATTTGTTATGTCAAGTCCAAGGTTAGATTGCCACTAGTAGAGTCCATTAGAAAGCCTAGTTCATATTGGACCAAATGCCACCCTTATGGACCATATTAGTCATTTAAGGCCCAATTGGGTCACTCCCTCTCATGGACCACCAAGACTTGGAAGGCCCAAGTCTAGACATGAGTTATTGGATTGGGTTGGCTGGCCTTGGACCAGCCTAGGCCCAAGAGAGGCCCATGAAGGGGGCGCCCCCTCTTTTGGCCTTATTAGGCATGGTTGGTGTGTATTAGGTGGTGTTTGAATAGATTTAGTCCAAGGTTGAATGGAGATGGTCAAATTAGATTAAACAAATGTTTTAAGTGTGTTATTCACATTGTATCTCAGCCATTCACTCATCAACCCTTGATCCAAGGGCCTAGAATGGATTAGAAACCTAGCATATAAAACCTTGTATTTTCATGAGAAATTCAATGGAAAAATCAGAAAATTATTGAGTCTCTTGGAGCTTGGTGCACCCCTCTCTCCTCCCCCTGCTGTTCTTCCACCTTCAACCCCAGATATAGAGTGGTTCTACCTCCCTTCATCCCCTCTCAACCTCTGATCATCACCGGTGCCGCCGCCGCCGCCGTTCGTGCCGCCTTCGAGCCGCTACGGGATCAATTTTGGTGTTCTGTCTTGCTGGACAGAGGTGAAGCTCGGAAATTCCTCAAGTCAGCCACGAGTTCAGATCGACTTAAAATTTTGAGGGTTGGTTCCTACCTTATAGCCCCTTCCCCACAAAAAAACTCAGGCTCAAATTCTCCCGTTTCATATTGTTTCCACTTTGTTCATTCCCCAAACTTAGATCAGATCTGTCTCTGTCTACAGTGATAGAATATTTGAGTTCGTCCCCTTCTACCACCCTTTTAAATTTTGTTAGACCTCCCAATTTAACTGGGAGTTCTGTCCATTTTTTCCTACCTCCACAATTTTTATTAAATTTTTTGAGGCTTTCACCTATTTTTAAAAATTCATGTTCTACCGGAGGTACAGTACTTCCAGCCAGATCCCAGATCCGACCTTCTTCTAGTAAACAAATCATAGAAATTCATAGACACATCCAAACGTGTCCAAACCAACTTTGCCATCTTTCCAACTCAAAGTCCTACAACTTTCATAAAGAAGTCGAAGTCTAAATCTAAGGTCTTCCTAGCGGTCAATGGCAGTTATCAGAGATCAGCTCTGCAGATCTGAGTGTTCAGTTACTGTACAACAGGAGGTTGTAAATTCCATAAGTCCAGATCAGCAAAGATCCAGGCCAGATCTCTAGGCCTACATTGAAGTACTTCGAGTTAGCTTTCCAACGGCGCTAATTTTGTGTCAATCCGACATCGGATCTGATCTCAGCGTCCGTTCTCGCCGGATAGCGCGCTGAAAATCAGAAACTGCAGATCCGTGGGAAGTTTTCCCGACGGGCGCCGGCCGGAGCCGCCCGGCCTCCGATCGTCGTTCCAGCGTGCCACCAGCCCGGGGATCGCTTCCATCAGTGTCCCCCACCACAGCGGTGACCCGGGTCCCACACGGCCCCTCAGGACAGCACGTGGGCCCCACCGTCATTAGTTCGGGCATTGCCGAATCAACGCGAGAAGCCGGCCGTCAACCCGAATTCGGTCCTCCCGGACCCCATTGTGTAGCCCTTTACCTCCCTACGTGGAGTGGGAAGCGGCTTGCATTTCTGTAATATTGCGTAATATTGTTCCGGGAGTACGAGTTTCGGCCGGGTCCGTCGTCCCCACGCCGAGCGCGTGGAGGTATCGTTTTCGCTCCTACACTTGGCATTTCGCTTATTTCATATATGCTTGTTTATGCCACTGCTAGAGAGCATGTTTTAGGACCTAGCTCGTTATAATTTCATATCACCGTTGCTGCGAGATAGTGAGCGAGACCGTCCCGTGACCCGATCCGGGCACGAAAGTGCGAGCCGACCACCCTAGCTCTTGCCGATTTCTCAACCGTGCACGTCCGACGCTTCCCTCATCAAGGGACGATCGCGAGCCTGCCGTGTCCGTGTCTCGTCCCGCATCAATTTGGTATCAGAGCGAGTTTGAGTCTAGGGTGTCAAAAAGAAAAAAAAAAGAGTGTCATTTACATCGAGTCATTAGTCGGTTTAAATCGAGTCTAGGATCATCATTGTTTTAAAACACAAAAAAGAGTGTCTTTTCGCATTGCATCCCTTTACTCGGTATATCAAAAGGTGTTGTCCGAACGTTAGGCCATGCCTATCGGGAAGGCTGCACACTTATGCGAGTGATCTTCGGATCGGTTATCTCCACCACGTACCGAGTCTTGGTTTACGTCTAGGGTCCTTAGTGTGCATGCATTCCAAACTTGCATAGTCGGTCTAGTGTCTTGTCACCGTGTGTATGCATGTCCATGTCCACTACCCATGGCCGATCCCCAAGACCATACGTCCGAGTGGTCAACTTTTGTGGCCAAAATGAATGTCCTCATGGACCGAGCCTTTGGTTTTGCCCCTCTCATTATGAAAGCCGCTCTACCTAACGGGTCCACAACGGAGCTCCATTTCACCGATAGGGAGTCGGATAATTGGGTTTCTCTTGACATCGTGGAGTCTCTCTCCAAGACAGGCGAGATTGTCCGCGAGGGTGATTTTGCTTGTGTTGAGTTCTATAAGAGGATCGGCTCTGTTCTCTACACCGATGGCGCATGGTGCAGGATCGGCACAGTTGCTGGTTCATGCATCATTTTAGGGCAAAAGTGGTTTGGAGAGAGAAGGGCCAATCTTGACTGGGACAAGAGGACTTGCACCTTATGCCCACCATACCTACCCGGTAAGATCACCCTTAGGGACCCCGTATGTCCAGCCACCCAGCCCCAACGACCCACTCCACCTTCGGATTCGCGCTTGGAGCCACCTCATCCCGAGCCACCCGTATTTCTAACGGGTACATTATACATAGCCGAGCCGCTTCTTAGTTGGCTCAAGGATGGCTTGGTCCCACTCCCTTACCCGTCTATGGACCCTACCCTACCTTTAGTGTCCGTCAACTCCTACCACACAACTTTTCGGTCTAGTCACCATGTCGATACTTTGGATGATCTTATTATGGGATTAGATTCACAATGGGAGTCGACGCATCTTTTGGCCCGAGGCTTTGACCAACCCGCTAGTCTTAGCTTCACCCATCCGGCCTTAGGATCCATTACCTCTGTGTGCACCGTGGGGTGTGTCACAACGGAGATTCTTCTACTCCTCCCGATGCCGGCCGAGTCCGACTTCATTCTCTTTTGCCCAAGGGAGGAAGTTTATTTTCTTCACATGACCATCGTCCCGTTCACTATGGCAGATGAAGGTGACCATTCACACCTTCAAGAATTTCACGATTGGGACCGTGTCATGGAGGAACCCATCTCCCGGGGTCATACCTTCTTTGACCCTTTTGACCCCTCCACTAGTGAAGCTCCCGAGCTATCACATTCCCTCCACCTCTTCCAAGGAGTTCCCTATTCCACCCATACCCCTCGGTCTATTCGGTAAGCCGTCTCTACATCTAGGGATGATGGCGAGGGTAGTTTTGGATCTCCTAGCCCTTCTTCACCCAAATCCCATCGGTCACCAATGCATGAGTGGTACATCTTAGGGTGTCTAGGAGTCCTCCCTTCCATCAACCATCGTGTACATCTAGTATATGCATGGCACATATTCGGGTGTCCTGGTCCGCCGTCACCCATGTACGGGTCGGACTAACAGTGTGCTTTTCTTTGTGTGATTTGTTTTAAGTGATTTGTTTGCATGGTTTGTGTGTCGTTTGTTTGTATACATGCGTCTTGTGCAAGCTCGTTGTCGTTCTCTTATGAGTAAGAGGCGAGTGGACTCACTTGATGAGTATGGGACCGGTTCCACATCTATACCCGGATCAGTCACCTATAGGGACTCAGCGGTGATTCCTAGTGAGTCTTCGAGCTGTTTCCTTCCTTTGAGAGTGCCCCTTCGGAGTGACCACCTTTAGCCTATAGCAGTTCGCATATCGAGTATATATGGAATGAGCAGGTGACGATCACTTGGAGTGGAGCATACCCGCGCTACGTGGCACGGTGACGGATCCGCCGGAGTACCGGAGCAGCCATACCCCTACTCGACGGGGTCGAGTTCCTCCCACCCGGGGAGAATTGATGGGGCATCAAAGGCGATTTCCATACACGGGTGAAGTGTATTTGTGTGTTATGGCTTGTATAAGATTGTAATTGTGTAATTTCTTTCTTTTGGGCTCCTTGTAAGGCTTATATCAAGCCAATGGGCCATTTGTTATGTCAAATCCAAGGTTAGATTGCCATTAGTAGAGTCCATTAGAAAGCCTAGTTCATATTGGACCAAATGCCACCCTTATGGACCATATTAGTCATTTAAGGCCCAATTGGGCCACTCCCTCTCATGGACCACCAAGACTTGGAAGGCCCAAGTCTAGACATGAGTTATTGGATTGGGTTGGCTGGCCTTGGACCAGCCTAGGCCCAAGAGAGGCCCATGAAGGGGGCGCCCCCTCTTTTGGCCTTATTAGGCATGGTTGGTGTGTATTAGGTGGTGTTTGAATAGATTTAGTCCAAGGTTGAATGGAGATGGTCAAATTAGATTAAACAAATGTTTTAAGTGTGTTATTCACATTGTATCTCAGCCATTCACTCATCAACCCTTGATCCAAGGGCCTAGAATGGATTAGAAACCTAGCATATAAAACCTTGTATTTTCATGAGAAATTCAATGGAAAAATCAAAAAATTGTTGAGTCTCTTGGAGCTTGGTGCGCCCCTCTCTCCTCCCCCTGCTGTTCTTCCACCTTCAACCCCAGATCTAGAGTGGTTCTACCTCCCTTCATCCCCTCTCAACCTCTGATCATCACCGGTGCCGCCGCCGCCGCCGTTCGTGCCGCCTTCGAGCCGCTACGGGATCAATTTCGGTGTTCTGTCTTGCTGGACAGAGGTGAAGCTCGGAAATTCCTCAAGTCAGCCATGAGTTCAGATCGACTTAAACTTTTGAGGGTTGGTTCCTACCTTATAGCCCCTTCCCCACAAAAAAACTCAGGCTCAAATTCTCCCGTTTCATAATGTTTCCACTTCGTTCATTCCCCAAACTTAGATCAGATCTGTCTCTGTCTACAGTGATAGAACCTTTGAGTTCGTCCCCTTCTACCACCCTTTTAAATTTTGTTAGACCTCCCAATTTAACTGGGAGTTCTGTCCATTTTTCCCTACCTCCACAATTTTTATTAATTTTTGTTGAGTCTTTTACCTATTTTTCAACATTCATGTTCTACTGGAGCTACAGTACTTCCAGCCAGATCCCAGATCCGACCTTCTTCCAGTAAACAAATCATAGAAATTCATAGACACATCTAAACGTGTCCAAACCAACTTTGTCATCTTCCCAACTCAAACTCCTACAACTTTCATGAAGAATTCGAAGTCTGAATCTAAGGTCTTCCTAGCGGTCAATGGTAGTTATCAGAGATCAGCTATGCAGATCTGAGTGTTCAGTTACTGTATAACAGGAGGTTGTAAATTCCATAAGTCCAGATCAGCAAAGATCCAGGCCAGATCTCTAGGCCTACATTGAAGTACTTCGAGTCAGCTTTCCAACGGCGCTAATTTCGTGTCAATCCGACATCGGATCTGATCTCAGCGTCCGTTCTCGCCGGACAGCGCGCTGAAAACCAGAAACTGCAGATCCGTGGGAAGTTTTCCCGACGGGCGCCGGCCGGAGCCGCCCGGCCTCCGATCGTCGTTCCAGCGTGCCGCCAGCCCGGGGATCGCTTCCATCAGTGTCCCCCACCACAGCGGTGACCCGGGTCCCACACGGCCCCTCAGGACAGCACGTGGGCCCCACCGTCATTAGTTCGGGCGTTGCCGAATCAACGCGAGAAGCCGCCCGTCAACCCGAATTCGGTCCTCCCGGACCCCATTGTGTAGCCCTTTACCTCCCTGCGTGGAGTGGGCATCGGCTTGCATTTCTGTAATATTGCGTAATATTGTTCCGGGAGTACGAGTTTCGGTCGGGTCCGTCGTCCCCACGCCGAGCGCGTGGAGGTATCGTTTTCGCTCCTACACTTGGCATTTCGCTTATTTCATATATGCTTGTTTATGCCACTGCTAGAGAGCATGTTTTAGGACCTAGCTCGTTATAATTTCATATCACCATTGCTGCGAGAGAGTGAGCGAGACCGTCCCGTGACCCGATCCGGGCACGAAAGTGTGAGCCGACCACCCTAGCTCTTGCCGGTTTCTCAACCGTGCACGTCCGACGCTTCCCTCATCAAGGGACGATCGCGAGTCTGCCGTGTCTGTGTCTCGTCCCGCATCACTCGTACTTGACTTGACATGACTTGCGTGACCCGAAAAAAAAAAGGGTAATTACTTGTTTGCTTGATACATGATAGCCAAAGTTCTTGACATGACTTGCTAAAAAGTACTTGCTTGAATATTTGTTATCTTTTCTTGAAAGCTCATGACTAGTCATCTTGCTGTCGTATTGATAAATTCTTTCTCTATCTTGTCGTTTTATGCGAGCATGCATAGCTATAGTACATTCATGAAAAATGTAATTACTTAGACCCCTTGCTAAGCGCTTGAGATATAACTTCCTACTGAGCGTTCGCTCACTCCGTGTGTTCCCTACTTTTCAGGTAATTCCGACGACGAGGGAAGTCAATCGGATGGGAATGGTCAAGAGTGAAAGAGATAGAACTTCTCCAAGTGTCATCTAGTCTTTTTCCTATTTTTGAGTCAACTATGTACTTTTCCTTTTTTTTTAATAGAGTATTGGATTTGTAATAGTCTATCCATTATGAAATAAAGGATTGGGTTATCTTTCTATTTTGCGCATCTCTGTTTTGGTGTCGAATACACTACTACTCTGATTGACATGATCGATATAAACTCGTCGCGCATATCCGAGTATCTTCCGCGCTCGGGGCGTGACAGTTTTTGTGGTATCAGAGCCTAGGGTATTCAATTCCTAGGAAAACCCAAGTCCAAGGATAAGTTTTAACCCTTTAACCAGTGAGATTGGGTAGAACCAAGGGTTAAAGTTAACATAGAATGCTAGTCTTTAAGATGCAAATCACGTATTAATCTAGTTATTATAATTGTAGGATAATGGCTGCCGAACGTGCTCAATGGCGCAACATGCAGCGTACACTGCAAGGCATGACTCAAGTGCTGCAACAAGTAACACAAGGAGGTCGACAACGAGCAGAAAGTCTCCACCAGACTTTCAAGAACATGAGCCCACCCAAGTTCACGGGTTCTACTGATCCAGATGGCACTGAACACTGGATTAGGGAAACAGAATGAATATTCCGTGTTATGCAATGCACGAATCAAGATAAGGTCTTATTAGCTACTTTTCAGTTAGAAAGGGATGCTAGATGCTGGTGGGAATCAATAGAGGCTACTATAAATCAAGATCAGGTTTCGTGGGAGGAATTCGTTAAACACTTCAACGCAAAATATTTCTCGGACCGAGTTCAGGAAAAGAAGGCTGCAGAATTTGCTGCATTAAAGCAACGATCTTTGTCAGTGGCCGAGTATGAGGCCCAATTCTCTAGATTATCTTGGTATGCTAAGCATCTAGTTAGCACCGAGAAAATGAAAGCTAGGAGGTTTCTTAATGGGCTCAGGCCCCAAGCTATTACTCAACTGGCGCCGATGGACATTCAAGTCTACTCGGAGATAGTACGCCGAGCTCAACTATTAGAAGATGCCACGGAACTGTCTGATAGGATTCGTGGTAAGGATAAGAAGGAACAAGTTACAGGTTCGGGTTCCTTTAAACCCAACTTCAAGAAGAGGCCTAGAAATGGAGGTATTTCCTCGCAAGACCAAAAGTTCAAGAAGACCAAGCCCTTCTCTATCACCAGTACCTCTTCAAATACAGTGTGCAAACATTGTGATAAAGCGGGGCATAGAGCAGAAGAATGCTGGAGGAAACTTGGAGCATGTCTCCGTTGTGGGAGTCGTGAGCATCGGATTCCCGATTGCCCACTACTAAATAACCAAGCCGTTGACGGAAAGCGCCCAGTAACCAAGAATGCTCGTCTTCATGTAATCAAGGAGACCGAGCAAGAAGAAGAAGGCGGATTAGTGGAAGGTACATTGAAAGTTTGTTCCAGGAATGCATATGTCTTAATTGATACTGGTGCATCGCATTCTATTATTTCTAAGAAGTTTACTGACCCATTACCCCTAGAACCGGAATGGATAAAGTTAGTTTTGTCTACTCCTCTAGATGATGAGACTGATATTACACATCATTACCAAAACTGCGAAGTATTGGTTCAGGGTAGAAATCTCCCTATTGATCTCATATGTTTAGATCTGAAAGAGTATGATGTTATACTAGGGGCAGATTGGTTATCCAAGTATCAGGCAACGGTTGATTGCCGCAATAGTAAGGTTACATTCAAGGAATTTCCAGAACTAATCTTGACTAGCCCCAAGGGTCGGAGCAGATCCCCTCTTATTTCAGCTCTCCGAGCTAGCAAGCTCATCAGGAAAGGATGTGCATCTTTCCTTGCCTTTGTCACAGTTAAAGAAGCTAAGGAAGCTAAGCTAGAAGACATTCCAGTGGTACAAGAATTTCCGGACGTGTTTCCGGAAGATTTGCCGGGATTACCCCCGCAAAGAGAAGTGGCCTTCACCATTGACCTAGTCCCTGGTGCTGGTCCGATTTCAAAGGCACCTTATAGGATGTCACCTGCTGAACTCAAGGAGTTAAAGGAGTAATTGATGGAACTCATTAAGAAAGGATTCATTAGACCAAGTACTTCCCCGTGGGGAGCGCCTGTATTATTTGTAAAGAAGAAAGACGGATCCATGAGGTTATGCATCGACTATCGACAGTTGAATCACCTCACTATCAAGAACAAGTATCCACTACCGAGAATCGATGAATTGTTTGATCAAATTTCAGGATCCATGTACTTTTCCAAAATTGATCTTAGGTCAGGATATCACCAACTAAGAATCAAGGACGAGGATATTCATAAAACCGCATTCCGAAGCAGGTATGACCATTATGAATTTGTTGTTATGCCTTTCGGACTAACGAATGCCCCTGCTGCCTTTATGCAGTTAATGAATAGTATATTCAGGCCTTATTTGGATCAATTCGTGGTGGTCTTTATTGATGATATATTGATTTATTCCAAGACCAAGGAAGAGCATGAGGAACATTTGAGGATTGCATTACAAATATTGAGGACAAACCAATTATATGCAAAACTTAGCAAGTGTGAATTCTGGCTTGAAGAAGTGACTTTTCTCGGACATGTTATATCAAAGGATGGCTTGTCTGTAGACCCATCAAAGGTTGAAGCTGTAAGGAACTGGGAAAGACCGACCAATGCTAGCGAGATCCGAAGTTTCTTAGGTCTTGCCGGCTATTACAGGCGATTCATCAAGGATTTCTCTAAAATCGCCGTGCCACTTACGAGGTTAACTCGCAAGGAGATCCGTTATGAATGGAGTGAGGAATGTGAAAGAAGCTTCCAAACTCTCAAGGATCATCTTACTACAGCTCCTATCTTAGCATTGCCAATTGAAGGAGAAAAGTTCGAGGTATACACTGATGCTTCTGGCATTGGCCTCGGGTGTGTTCTAATGCAACAAGGGAAGGTTATAGCCTACTCTTCTCGTCAATTAAAGAAGCATGAAGAGAACTACCCCGTCCATGACTTAGAATTGGCCGCGGTAGTATTTGCACTCAAAATATGGAGACATTATCTTTATGGAGTACAGTTTACTGTATACTCCGATCACAAGAGTCTCAAATATCTTTTCTCACAGAAGGAACTAAATATGAGGCAAAGACGATGGCTGGAATATCTCAAGGACTTCGACTTCAATATACAATATCATCCCGGAAAGGGTAATCATGTAGCAGATGCCCTTAGTCGAAAGCCGAGAGCACTGTTAGCCAATTGTATGATTCAAGAATGGAAATTGCTGGAATAATTCTCTGAACTCAATATAAGCATGGACACGGACCCTAGATGTGTCACATTATCTCATGTAAGCATACAGTCAGATTTATTATCTGAAATACAAGCACTTCAGAATGATGATCCTACATTAGTAGAAATCAAGGGCAGATTAGAAGGACAATCGGATTTCCAATTAGCTTCTGATGGAAGATTAATGTTCAAGAATAGAACTTATATACCGGACTGCCCAGAATTGAAGAAGAAGGTCTTAGATGAAGCTCACAGATCAAGATATACAATTCATCCAGGATCTACCAAAATGTACCAAGATGTAAAAAGAAATTTTTGGTGGCCCAACATGAAAAGAGAAATAGCGGACTACGTATCACGCTATCTCACATGCCAACAAGTCAAGGCGGAATACCAAAAGCCTGCTGAAAAACTACATCCTCTAGATATCCCTAAATGGAAGTGGGAGGATATTGGTATGGATTTCATCATGGGTTTATCTAAATCAAAAAGAGGACATGATGGAATATGGGTTATCATTGACCGATTGACTAAATCAGCGCATTTCTTGCCAATCAAGAGTCGATGGTCAGTTGATGTCTTAGCTGCACTATACATCAAGGAAATAGTCAGATTACATGGTATTCCTGTTTCAATCGTGTCTGACAGAGATCCCCGTTTTACTTCTCATTTTTGAAAGGACTACAACATTCGTTGGGAACGAGACTTAACTTTAGCACAGCCTTTCATCCTCAAACGGATGGTCAGACCGAGAGAACCAATCAAGTAGTCGAAGATATGCTAAGAGCATGCATTACAGATTTTGATGGAAACTGGCATGATCACTTGCCTCTGGTCGAATTTGCATACAATAATAGCTACCAGGCAAGTATACAACTGGCACCTTTTGAAGCCTTATACGGAAGGAGTTGTCGATCACCCTTATGCTGGGACGAAGTTGGAGAGAAACAACTGTTAGGTCCAGAAATGGTAAGGGACACTACCGAGAAGATACAATTGATCAAAGAAAGACTGCAAGTTGCTCAGTCTAGACAAAAGGCTTATGCTGACACAAGAAGAAGAGATCTTGAATTCCAAGTTGGAGATCATGTATTTCTCAAGATATCGCCTGGACGTGGAATACGAAGATTTGGTGTTAAGGGCAAGCTTACACCAAGATTTATCGGACCTTTTGAGATACTAGAAAGAGTTGGCGAGGTTGCTTATCGCATCGCATTGCCACCTCAACTGTCCGAAGTACACGATGTGTTCCACATATCTATGTTGAAGAAGTATGTGCATGATCCATCACATATTATTGAGCATGGAAATCTAGTAATCCGGAAAGATCTCACATACGAGCAGAAGCCCATAAGAATACTAAATCGAGAAGTACGAACCCTAAGGAATAAGGCTATTCCCATGCTAAAAGTACAATGGAATAAGAATTCAGAACATGAAGCTACATGGGAGACCGAGGAATCTATGAGGAAGCGATTTCCAGAGTTATTTTAGAAGGTATGAACTCTACACTCTCCATATGTAAAAATATGCTATGAATTTGGGGACCAAATTCTTTTTAAGTGGGGGAGGGTGTAGCAACCCTAATAAATTTAAAAGAATAAAATAAGTCAAAATAGAATAAAAGACTAAGTAAAGAAAAGATAAAAATCTGAAATGGAAAAGAATTAAACTCTAATAAAATAACGCCTCAGGAAAAGGCGCGACTTTACAAATAAGCGACCTTCAACCAGGCGCGAATTAAAGAAAGGACGCCCAAATAATAAGGCGTCAAATTTCAAACGACCAAAATAAATAAAAAGGGCAAGAAAGCGTAACGCCCTTTGAGTGGACGCGTTTCAACAAGTAACGACACCTGACAAGGCGTCAATTTAAATTCGACGCCCTGACCTAGGTCGTTAATTCAATTCGTCTCCCGTTCGACCCAGGAACTTATCCAGGGTAAGTTGATAACTATGAGAAAGAGTTCGAATGTAGTAATAACTCTAATATGGAAGTGTTACTTCCAATACAACTCTAACTCCATTATGATTCTAGAAATTCTATAAAAACCCTTGACTGTCAAACCCTAAAGCTATTTGGTCGATCTGCTGCTGCTACGGTACGTAAAGAACAGCAGTTCTTCTTATCTCTTTTTATCATTACTTTCGGTTGCATGAAGAATTAATGATTTTTCATCTCTCCTTACAGGTTAAGAAGCCCTGATGTTCTGAAGAACAAGAGTTCTTCATCCGGGTAAAGTTATTCTCTTTACCTTTAGTCTGGATGTGTAAGGTGAAGAAACTAATATCAGTTTCTTTTTCTGTAGGACTTACAGCAAGTTGATCAGTGAAGAACAAGGATTCTTCATCAAACGATCTCTTCACCTACATCATCTTTGCTTGGTGCTGCTGTTAAGTTCGTAGAAGTTCAGAACCTGTCACGTTCATCTTCATATTATTATTATTAAGGTAGGTTTTCTCAAGCACTGTAGCCCAAATCACCATAATAACTATGTTAAACCATATATATTAGTTCATGCATATAGTTTTCGCGAGTTTTAAATATTTCTATTATTGGAAAGAAACGCCCTTTCCAAGGGCGCTACTTTAATACGCGACCCAGACAAGGGCGCTACTTTGAAATAAACGACCATGCCCAAGTCATCAATTCCAGATTTGACGCCCTGTACACGGACGTCAATTTTCTCAATTGTTAATAGTTACCCAGGTTAATTATCCAATATCCACTTAAACTTGATTCTAAAATCAGTGCATGATCATATCCCGATATTTTTCCTGTCATGACCATGCCTCTTGTTTCTGGAAATTATAATACTTGAAATCTGAAGATTCTTGAATTCACGACCCTGTACAGGTCGTCTCTAGCTTGACTAACGCCCATGTTCAGGGCGTGAATTGAAAAGTAACGCCCCTGTCTAGGGCGTGTTTTTGATAAATTTCTGAATATATATGTACTGCAAAAATAGAAGTAAAGAATGAACGACCACTGTATACGTTGTCAACTTGTAAAGAAACGCCCCTCACCAGGGTGCGTTTTTTTGGTAAAATACTGAAATATTGAAATTTTGCAAAAAGGGAAAATAGATAAATGCCCTTACTGAAGGCGTTAATTATGTGATTAATGACTTAGTTAAAGTCGTTATTTTCTATAAAAAAACTGTTTTCTTCCCTGTTTCTGTAACCGAGGGTTTTTATTATATATACATATATATATTACATTGGCACTATATTCCAATCCGTGAGTATAGTCCCACGTTTCATGATGTTTTATCGATCACCCTCAATTCTCATTGACATACAAGCTGTCCATTGGACATTCCGTTCCTTTGGACTAGCAAGTTAGTCATAGAGACCTCCGTAAGACTCCTCGAGCCTTGGATTCCCTCAAGGCCGACTGAGCTGGTTGTACCCTAAAAACCCATTACACTATTGAATGCCATGTCACTCTAAAGAAACATGGTATACCGGCCCTTATGATATGCAAAGAGTATATCATGAGAATTCTTAATGGGATGATGATATCATGTCATTTGTTGATGTTCTCGTGGACCTCAATTCTATAATAAGAATGAGGGTATCTTGCCTTTGATATACTGTTCATGTGGACCTCAATTCTATAAAAAGAATGTCCATACTTGTTTGTCATGGTACCCGAGTTAAGGGAACCTAATTCCACCTAGTTTCATCGTTCATCGTGATTGTACCGTCGTTATCGCCTATCTATGTCCAATGTTGTATTTTTGGACTCCATTCTATCAAAGTTATCCTACGTGTCTACAAGCTTGATCATTGAAATTCCTCATTGGCTATATATATATATACAAGAGTGGATGTCAAAAATACATGATAAATGCCTGCGCATATAGGGCCCGATCTGGTCCTGGGAGGAGCACCCGAAAGTACTTGTGCCCATGGGAGTTGAATGATAAGGTATCTGGCATTATACCGAGTGCATGACTAGCTTGATTGGACATTCCACACAAATATTGTACTTGACTCGTACTTGACTTGACATGACTTGCGTGACCCGAAAAAAAAGGGTAATTACTTGTTTGCTTGATACATGATAGCCAAAGTTCTTGACATGACTTGCTAAAAAGTACTTGCTTGAATATCTGTTATCTTTTCTTGAAAGCTCATGACTAGTTCATCTTGCTGTCTTATTGATAAATTCTTTCTCTATCTTGTCGTTTTATGCGAGCATGCATAGCTATAGTACATTCATGAAAAATGTAATTACTTAGACCCCTTGCTAAGCGCTTGAGATATAACTTCCTACTGAGCGTTCGCTCACTCCGTGTGTTCCCTACTTTTTAGGTAATTCCGACGACGAGGGAAGTCAATCGGATGGGAATGGTCAAGAGTGAAAGAGATAGAACTTCTCCAAGTGTCATCTAGTCTTTTTCCAATTTTTGAGTCAACTATGTACTTTTCCTTTTTTTTTGAATAGAGTATTGGATTTGTAATAGTCTATCCATTATGAAATAAAGGATTGGGTTATCTTTCTATTTTACGCATCTCTGTTTTGGTGTCGAATACACTACTACTCTGATTGACATGATCGATATAAACTCGTCGCGCATATCCGAGTATCTTCCGCGCTCGGGGCGTGACACGGAGGACCGAAAGCTCCGTCGGTAGAAGATCTCGATCACCCGGCACGGGTACGGCCCTGCCAAGGTGGGCCCATTAGTGGCCGAATGATCACCCAGCTCAGGCGGAACTATCCATGGTGTTACACCACCCCCTAAAGAGCTCTGAGTACGAGCCAGGCCGGACCAACAGCATGGATCATAGAGCCGAAGGCTGTGTCGGTAGAAAGCCCGTACGATCAAGATAAAGCTATTCGGAACCTCGAAAATGGCAGTACGCCAACTTAGGAGCTCCGATAAGATGTCTTGACGAGGCTGCAGCAAGCATCGGCAAGGTACATGTCCACGGTGACCCCCGGAATCATCCCCGGGTTCATCGGCTAACCTGTAACGTGCGGGAAATGCTAATACGGCGCGCCCGTTAAACCGGCGCCCCTCGAGCCCGACGCGCTAGTTATTGAAATGTTAAACCGGCGCGCTAATCTCACGCCGAATGAAGACTCGAACTCACCCCCTATATATATGGCGGTTCAAGACAACAAGTGGGGGGGCTGATTATTTTTTGGGGGGCTGATTGTTTTTTGGGGGATCGGCTTTCAGCCCTCTAATCATTTTCAAGAGGCCGGAGAGGGAGATCAAAAAAAGAATCCGAAGAAGAAAAAAAAGAAGAGGGAGGAGAGGGCTTCCTTTTTCGCTTGAGGTACAGAGAGTGAAGGTTTCTCGGGAGCAGTGACCGCCGGCCATCTTCTTCGGCTGCGATACTCTGTTTCAGGAACAGGTGGGCGCGGGCGTTGATCTTCTCCTGCTTTCCATAGTTTTCTTCCTCGAAACTCCTATCCGTCGACTGTAAGCGAGGGGGGGAGGAGCGACAATGAAATGAGTCGATTCTTCTCCCCCCTCTACGCGATCTCTTCTGATTTTCTTCCTCCGTTATCGCACCGTGAATGTCTTCTGTCTCTGTTGTCGGAAAACGGCGATTAAGTGATGGTGCCGGGGCTGTACTCTCGCTATGTAAATGTTAAACCCTTCCCATTTTTTTGGAATGGCAACGTATGTGCGTGCGTATGAATGCTTAAATCAATGAATCAGATGAATGATCCTCCCCTCTCTTTCTCTATCTATGCTAACACGTATGTCTGAGTTCTTCTCTGCATCACTCTAACCTTGGTTTCTCCGAAGGCTGCATCGTGCCCCGACTCGTCGTGGGCTATAGAAACACCCCTCCCTGGGGGCTTTTCTTTGATTCATTTTTTTTTGTTATGCTTGATTCAAGGGTCTTTGCACCCCTTTTTCTTCTCGGAGGGGGCCGTGCCTCTGCGAGTGTCTCTGGCCGCTCCATATAGGGTTTACCTCCCTGAACATTGCTTTCTAGCTATTCGAGCATATGCCCCTGCTGCGTGCCTGTCTAACTTATGCCCTTATCACTTGTTCTTCATGGTCATCTGCATCGTTCCGAGGTTTCCTCATCGTTTTGATCACCCGGGGAGGGGGACATTCCCCTGTTATTTCTTGCAATTGCTGGGCGACTGAGGGCTCTACCTCTCCGTGGTAGGCGCTTTCTCGAAGCCATGGCTAATAATGATGGGGATCCAGGTTCAACGAACTCAACCCCGATAGATCAGGACCCGATCGAGACCAGAGGAGGTGTGCTCCTTGTAGGCTAGCCCTCGGAGTCCCACTCTCCAAATGGTCAGTCCCTCCATGGGATGAATCACCGACTATGGGTTCTCCACCCCTCGCAGGCTAGCCCTCGGGGCATCGTTCCCATCATCAGTGACTTCGTCCCTCTGTCTCTTCCCTTAAGGAGCTTGGGTGCCCCTAGCAGGCTTGTCCTCGGGGTATCCTATCCAGTAGGGTATGCTGGATTCCTTCGTGTAGACCGGTGATTTTGGGGGCTTGCTCCACCAGTGAGTGTGACCCCGATTCTCCCCTGCAACTCTTCTTGTTCAGGGGAGATGCTGTCAAATTTTAGACAGATTCCAACTAAATTAGGTTAATAAAGTGATCGTTCTAAATTTAATCAACTCAGTGCTCGAGTATGAACCTCGCACTGGTTTAGTCTTCATCTTCAGAGGGCTCAGAACTTCAACTTAATAAAGAACTAGCCCTCAATGGCCTCAAGATCCCCTGCGTAGGCTTAACAAACTCAAAATGTCCAAAACTAACGTTAAAACGGCGCGGTACCTCCCGGCGCGCCCTAACCCGGCGCGGTACCCCCCCGCGCCGGAATAAGGCCACACTCATTTCCAATAAATTTTCCTTTGAGCCTTTCCGGCGCGCCCTAAACCGGCGCGCCCCAAGGCCCTTGCGCGCCGTTTCAATGCGCATGGTGACCGCGCCGTATTAACCACTACACCTATGCGTGACCGCGCCGTGTAAGCGTTCTTATACACTTGTAGTCACGCCGGTTTTGAAGCGTCATGCTACTCTAGTGATTCATTCACCCCGGGTAAATCTCGTCTTTCGGGAGCGACGTCAATAAGCCGTAATTGGTGAATAAAAAGGATGGCCAAGCGAGCCCGGATCATATTATTATCGTATTCATTGTCATATCCGTTAAGCGTTTTGCTTTCGCTATTACACTTGCGCCGTTCTTCCTCCTCTCAGTGAAGGGTAGTAAATGCGGCTGATCGCCACCGTTTCATAACACTATCTTCATGTGTAATCTAGGTATGGATGTCTTGTGTGCATGCATGCATAGATCCTCGGGTATATCAAATGGCATCGACAGAAGACCGGGTTACGCCCGGCCGGAAGTCTTCGTCATGCGCGATGGTGGTCTTCGGACCTACATCCTCCGCCACGTACCGAGGGTCCATAATTCCATGAACTATACATCTGCTATACGATAAATATGTGCATCTTGCCTATCATTGCTATAACCATCATGTAGTTCTTTTTAATCCGGCTTCGACGGCCCGCTATCTCGGCAATTAATCAAAGGTGTTCCCTCCTCGTGGGGGATGTAATTAATGCCATAACCTTTATGGTATGGCAGACTGCTGGTCCCGACCGAACCTCACATTCGCCCGATATGGGTCAGAATGAGCGCACAATAAAATTGTCACTCATGTGACTGGCACGCCCGCGTCGTCAATCAGTCAGTTGACTACCAGTTAGCCAAATGGTTGATCGATACGCGAATGAAAAGGGAAAGAAAGAAAACGCCGGAAACAAGTCTGGCACGCCCGGTGGGACTGGTGTCACCTTTCATCTCTTTGCCGAGATATTCGGGCTTCGAAGCCCTTTCAAAGACTACTGATTGTTTTCATGTTTGTCTTTGCAGGCAGACAATGACAACTCATGGAATAGCTGGCGTCGACTTCGATCAGTCGATAGTTGCTGAACACGCGCAAGGGTACCTGGCGGTACCCATGGAATTCGGCAACTTCCCTGCCGCTGTAGGCTTCCCCAACTTCCTGGGCTTGGCCTTCGTCGACATCCTAGAAGTCGAAGCCCCGGAACCTTCCAAGCAAGCTATGGAGGAAGTGGAACCTCTGAGGGTTCCTCGTTGCGACGACTTGCTCAAGAATCCGGCCCCGGCCGCTAGCTGCATGGTGCACCACGTTGTACATGGGACGCACCCCGCTGTAGTCAACAAACCCCCTGGAGGACGTCAGCATCGTCAGGCTCGCAAGAACACTGTTGTGATCACCGGAACTGTCTCTCAGTCCGAGAAGTCAATGCTGGTGGGAGGCATGCGTGTCTTCCTCAACGGGCACACGGCGCGGGTGACCCCAGACTGAGTCATCCCAAACGTTCCTGTCCACAACACATATCAGGCCCTTGCAGGAAGGAGGGCAGAGATGAAAGAAGCCGGCCACCATGGCCAAGGAGACCCGGCACTCAAGCCGAGGAAGTTCAGACAGGTGTGGGTTCCCAAACGGACCCGACCTGTCCACCAGCTGACACCCATCCGCCGCCATCCTGTGAATGATGATGCGGAGGTGATAAGAGAAAGGGGCCTACCCTCGAAGATGGGAGAAGAGGTGGTTGCGGATCCTCCGCGTCACAGAAGTTTTCGGGCTGCGGCCCGTCAAGCCAACGTCCCTGCCGCGGGGCGAAGGTTCCAACAGCCAGCCGACAGAGCTCGACTGGCCTACATTCCTCCTTCTGGAGGCCGACCACTATCCCCCGTGCTACATCAAGAACGGGGTCGAGAAGAAATGGCCTGCCTGGTCAGAAGCTATTTCCGAGGATTGGGCAACACCTCACTCGGACAGCAGCGGCTGATGCAGACAGTCGCCACTGAAGAAGATTACTGTCCATCAACGGCAGATGAAGAAGAGATAAGAGACAGAATGAGGATGTCGTCGGTTGACGATAATGGATACGATGATGGCTTTGAGATCGAAGCCGATGAAGCCTTCCCCGAGCGGGAAGAAAGAAGAAGGGTTTCCGTGTTCGAGAGGCTGACCTTTCCGCAACAAGCAAGGCGGAGGGTCCATCGACAAAGAAGAAGGATGCAGGTTTTCACTTGCAACATGGCTGGTGTACCCAGCCGATATGGGGAGCTTCCTGAAGACCCCCAAGAACTGGCTCAATTGGCCGTACGCCCGGGGCCAACTACCCGCAGGACAGAAGCAGCAAGAGGGCTTCTGACAATGATGAAAGAGAAACAGCCCCAGGTCTACCTCCACTGGGATGATAAAGCCCCCGTCTTGACCGCTAATGTGGTGACGACGGAAGAAGAAGACGACGTACTCCTCGACATCCTGCCTGAGGGTACGTCCGGGGAGACAACAGAAGGTGTCCCCACCACTATAGATCCATCAGTCTTGATGCTGCTGCAAAAATATCAACGGGAAATAGATTCCTTGAAGAAACAACTGATGGAGAAAACTGAACACTCATCGGCCTCTAAACCACCCGAAATCCAGGGTGAATCATCCCGGGGAGCGGTTCGTCGAGACGACCCTCCGCCGCTTTATACACTACCACAGCCGTCAGAACCAACCGTGACGACAGCACAACAGCGGCCACCACAGCCTCAGCCGCTGCTACCTCCGGTGCTTCCTCAGGTGCACCCAACACCCCCGCTGCTGCATCCTCCACAGGCGACCACCCTGGTCACCCCATACCTGCAGCCAGCGCACTTCTATCCAGAACCGGTTGACCCCACGGTCGTGAACCGGATGATGGTGGAAAGGATGATCGAGCTGAAGCTCACAGAGAAAAGCGAAGGCGACTACGTCGCATTCGATGCCTATCGGGTGCCCTACCCGCAACACCATGCGGCTAAGCGACTTCCCCCGGGAGTCAACAAGCCGCCCAAATTTGACAAATTCAACGGGAAAGGTTCCCCAAAAGAGCATATTGCATATTATATGACCGTTATGGGTGATCTGGCCACCGACGAGTCATACCTGCTGAAATTCTTCGGGTCCTCGCTGACGGGGCTCACTTTCGAATGGTATTCCAGTCTCTCGGTCGGGTCAATTAATGACTGGTCAGATATGCAAAGGAAGTTCAGAGAAAGATTCCATGTCACAGAGAGGGAGGTCACAGTGGCCGAGCTATATTCAACAAAACAAAGGGCAGATGAGACAGCCCTTGACTACATCAAGAGGTGGAGGAACCTCGGATTGAGATGTATGCGGCCCCCGCATCAGGAGGACGCTGTGCAAATATGTAAACAAAACCTCAGGAGGGAGGTCCTGGAAAAGATGATTGGTATGGAAATACGGTCGTTCGACTGGCTGAATAATGTGGTAGCTGAGGTGGAAGCTTTTCTAGCCAAGCCTGTCCCGATGTCAACTGCTAGCATAGCCCAGAAAGGCAAGGCGGCGGAACGGCGCCCCACACCTAAAGAAGCGAATGCGCTTGATATCAAGGCGTTCGAGCAACAGAAGGAGAAAGGCAAGAAAGCGGCTCCCCCGCAACCTGCGAAAGCTCCAGATGATAAAGAAGGTCCTTCGCTGAGGGACAAAATGAAGAAAGCTTATTCCTTTCCAAAAGACAAGACTCGAGTCTTGTTCGACTGGGTAACAGAATACAACATGGTCACTCTGCCTGAACCAAGGAGGCCGGAGGACCTAAAAAGAAAAGACAGTCCAAGATTCTGCCCCTACCACCAGATGTTGGGACATCCAATCGAAGACTGCTATGTTTTCAAAGACGTCATCGAAGGGATGGTGAAGAAAAATGAGATAGAGCTGGGAGAGTACAAAGTAGACCCCCCTCAGCCACATGAAGCCCCTTTTAGGAGGGCAGCAGTCAACATGATCTCACTCTACCAGGCATTACCTGAGGAGATCTCAGAAGCAAGCACACGGAGCACCTACGAAATCCATTTCCTAGAGCCCGTGAAGGAGCAGCAGGGGTGGCAGCAAATCCCTATGAAGCACAAGAAGAAGAGGGCACCCCACCCAAAAGAGGGGGCACATATCCGTGGCATTACACCCCGGCCTGCTCCGCCAGGGGTAGCACCCGTATGGGTCACTCCACCTACAGCTGTCAGAATACATACACCTAACAGGAGGAGACAAACTCCGCTGCCAGTAATCAAGGAAACCAATCCTGGAGTCCTTCGACTGCAACACCTAATTGAAGGGCTGGATGAATATGTGCAGCCCGAACTGAAACCTCTGCTGGTACGGGACCACGTCCCATGGCAAGAGCTGGAGCAACTCTCACTCAAGCAAAGGGAGGAAGCTGAAGCAGCACCACCTCAAGAGAGCAACCTATTCTGGGCGCAAGCACCTGCAGAAACCAAAAAGAAGAAAAAGCAAAAGAAAAAGAAAAGAAAGGCCGCTGGGGCCCATAAAATACAGGTCGCCTCCTGCAATACCCTGTCAGCACTCTTCAACCTACCCGGAGAAGAGGAAGAAGAAGAAATTTGCTTCACACCCCATGCTGGGGGAGGCAAGGCCGAGGCCGCAACTGCTACACATGCCACTCGGTCAGGCCGGAAATGGGGGCGCCAGCCGCCACCCAATCACAACATTATGTTCAGAGGGGAGCAACCCTACAAGACACCTCCGTCGGAAGTTAAGGGAGTCCAAATCCCTCCTCCGTCAGGTCTATACAACAAGACTGGGGGCAAGACAGTCCCTTCATTCCTTGAATTCATGAAGATGTCAAAGGGGAAGCAGCCTTGTCAGGAGGCTAACCCTACGCCCGGGGTCATTCACCCGCAGCCAGCGCAATCCACTGAGGATGCAAATGCAGATGGGGCTTCCCCTACAGTAGCTAATAAAGAAGACCCGACAGCCGATGCCAGTCCAGAGGGTGCCGAGTCCGAGGAAGGTGAAGCAGGTCCGTCAGGGCCCGCGAATCAAAACCTTTCCAAGCCCCGATGGGCTGAAGAGATGAAGCTCTCCAATGTCCAGGCTGGAAGCCGAATAATGAAGTTACTCAAGAAGCTCCCTGCTCGATTTACGATCTGGGAAATTCTCTCTTTAAGTGAAGAGACTCGACAGGCGATCATCACTGCTCTGCAGACGCCTGCTCATTTTTAGACCTGCATAGCCGAGGCTATACCAGAAGCCAGTATGACCTTCTCTCCAGAAGACATGCTACTACCTACTGCCAGTCACAACAGGCCGCTATATATGAAAGGGCACCTGAACGGAAGAGAACTGAACCGGATTCTGGTCGATCCTGCTGCAGCAGTCAACATCCTGCCATATAGAATATACGAGAGGTACCACTTTAATGTGCATCTCGAGAAAGTCGGGGATATGCGTATCGCTGGCTTCAACCAAAAGTGTGAAGTATCTATGGGTGTGGCAGAGTTCACACTGACCCTGGCAGATTTCACTACAACGGTGCAGTTTCATATCATTGACTCTCGGACCTCCTACAAAGCACTGCTCGGCCGCCCATGGCTGCATGAAAATATGGTGGTGCCCTCCACGCTCCACCAATGTATCAAATACAGCCCCCAGGGGAAGGAGGAGAGGATATTTGCTGACATCCACCCATTCGAGGTGTTTGAATGTCACTTGGCGGACGCCAACCTATATACGGGGTCTCCCCGGAAGGTTTCTGAAGATGGAGCCCCCGTAGGGGCATCGAAGAACAAATCGGGTGACGGTTGGTATCCACCACCGCCGCGCGGATATGTCAAGCCGAAGGTGGTTTCCCACATCACGGCTTCTGGAAATGTCGGCAGGGTGACACCCCCAGCATTATACCCCAAAGCTAAGGAAGTGCATGTTGATCGACAGCACGACCGCATCGGAGTCCCGGCCGGCCTCACCAAGCCAGTCTCCGGCCTCGATGATCCCACTGTCGAACCTTTCAAAGCTGGGAGGTGACACAAGAAGATGGGCCCAGTAGCTTGTTCTATACAGCTGAGGAGCATCCCACTCAGGAGGACACAGACTGCAGCCTCCCTGAGGATCTAGCCAACCCGCGGGTTCCTGTTCAGGGCCTGGCATTTACCACTGATCGGACGGCCAGGATGTTTCAAAAGCAACACATCCCTCCCGATCAATCTCAAAAACGCAAGGAAGCTTTCCAGAAGATGTGGTATCCTGCAAATCTGATAAAGAAATGAGACGTGTCTCTCAACATCCGGGTCTGGGCTTCACCCTGGAAGACTACTATTACAGTGGGCGGTACGAGGTGGATACCATCTCCGCCTTCTATCCAACTGAAGATAGCCCTCTGGGGGCAACCTTTGATGAATATCCGGCGGAAGCCGAACATGCTGAATTGGCTCTATCCCAGAATCAACAAATGGAGACCTTGATCTCCTGCCGATGCTGGGAGCAGGTCCGTCCTGAGGAAGCGGCCTTTCAAGCCGAATTTGATACGGCTAGCAGCAGCGGAGCCGAAGACATTCGAGAAGTAGGAGTCTCTCCCCCTACAGGGGTCCTACTAATGACAACTTCAACACCCTGTCTGCCAACCAGGGAGGCCTTGGTCAACTCCAATCAAGGGAGCCAGCTACCAGAAAAGAAAAAGCCACTTCTGCGGAAGATACAATTGTCCCAGAAGGCGGGACTCCTTCAACTTCTGCTACAAATCCAATATGCTGTCTGAGTCCGGCGGCAAACAACTACTGGCCTATCATGGCTGCAACCTCATCTACAAGCACTGAAGCTGTTCTCTCACCCTCGGGAGCTACAACGGCAACGGATGTGTCCATAGATCCATCCACACAGTCGCTAGCGCAAGCAGCAAGAGGACTCCATGAAGCGCTGGCGGTGTCTGACGAGGAAGTCGAAGTACTCGACCCTCGAGATGGTATTCCAGACTTCGTTGACCTCCAACCGGCACCTCCAGAGATAGAAGACGGAGGCCAAGCCACAGTCGATGAACTGATAGAAGTCAACTGGGAGATGAGAGGACCCTAGGCCTACCTTCCTCAGTGCCCAACTGTCCCCAGAAGAACGGGAGCTGTACATCCAGCTGCTGCTAGAATACCGGGATTGCTTCACCTGGACTTATAAAGAGATGCCAGGTCTAAACCCTACTGTCTCACAACACGAGCTAACAATCAGCCCCGAAGCCGAGCCGGTGAAGCAACCACCGCGGCGTATGAGGCCGGAGCTCATCACCCGAATCTGTGCTGAAGTTGACAAGCTCATTGATGTGGGATTTGTTGAAGAAAATCAGTACACCACATGGCTGGCGAATATCATCCCCGTGAAAAAGAAGAATGGACAGATCCAGATTTGTGTTGACTTCCGAGATCTAAATAAAGCCTGCCCTAAAGATGACTTTCCGGTGCCAATAACCGAGGTCATGATCGATGCTACAACCGGCCATGAAGCCTTGTCATTCATGGACGGGTCTTCCGGCTACAATCAAATTTGGATTGCGGAGCACGACCGGGTCCATACTGCTTTCCGAACTCCTAAGGGCATTTATCATTACAAGAGAATGCCATTCGGACTGAAGAATGCTGGCACAACCTATCAGCGCACAATGACCAAATTTTTTGATGAATTGCTCTACCACAAGGTCGAGTGCTACATAGATGACCTGGTGGTCAAAACCAGAAGAAAAGAAGATCACCTGCAAGACCTCCGGATTGTTTTTCAGAGGCTGAGGCAGCATGAGCTAAAAATGAATCCTATGAAATGTGCGTTCGGAGTGTCGAGCGGAAAATTCTTGGGCTTCATCGTCCGATATCGAGGAATCGAGATAGACCCCGCGAAGATCAAGGCAATTCAGGAGTTGCCTCCACCTAGGAACATTTCCGAGCTGAGGTCGCTACAGGGCCACCTGGCTTATATCCGGCAGTTCATTTCCAATTTATCAGGGCGATGTCAGCCTTTTCACAAGTTAATGATGAAAGATGTTCCCTTTTATTGGGATGAAGATTGCCAGACAGCCTTTGACAAGCTAAAAGACTACCTGAAGACTCCTCCAGTATTGGGCGCACCGGTGAAAGGACGGCCGTTGATACTGTATATAGCAGCTACACACAATTCTCTGGGGGCAATGCTAGCCCAGAATAATGAAGAAGGGAAAGAACAAGCCCTCTATTACCTCAGTCGGAGACTGGTCAGAACTGAAGAGAAATATACTTATATTGAGAAGATCTGCCTGGCATTAGTCTTCGCAGTCAAAAAGCTCCGGCATTATATGTTGTCGCATGAAATCAGCTTGGTGTCCAAGGAGGATCCCCTGAAATATATTATGTCCCAGCAGGCACTCAAAGGCCGCCTAGGCAAGTGGGCGGTAATCCTTATGGAGTTTGATGTCTCCTACGTACCGCGCAAGGCCATCAAAGGTCAAGCTATTGCAGACTTCTTCGCTGAGCACCCAGTGCCCGGGGAAAGCCCGTGGGAACCGGAACTCCCCGAGGATGAGACCCTAGAAGCCGCCCAAGTACAGCCTTCCTTATGGCAGCTATACTTTGATGGCGCTTCCAGAATTGACACCTCTGTCACCGGGTCATCCAGGGTCAGAGCAGGGGCAGGTATAGTCCTGAAATCTCCAGAAGGAGAAGTGGTGCACACATCCTGCTCCATAAACAAACAATGCACAAACAATGAAGCAGAATATGAAGCCCTGATAATCGGGTTGCAGATTGCTCTGTCCATGGGAATTCAGATGCTGGAAGCATTCGGAGACTCCATGCTAGTTATAAAACAGTTGGAGGGAGAGTTCGAGCTGCGAAAGCAAGAGCTCCTCCCCTATCACCAGTTGGCAACTCGCCTGATGTCAAGATTTTACTTCATCAGCATCAAGCATATCAATCGAGGCCGGAATGCTCAGGCAGACACCCTCGCTAAGCTGGCCAGTTCATTGGCGGTCCCGCCAGACACAAGCCTGAATATAACAGTGATCAACCGCCGACAGGTCCCTAGCGTAACAGAGGTTCTGGCCGACGAACAAGAGATGGAAGTAGCAGTCATCGAAGGGGTTCAGCAGCCCGACTGGCGAGAGCATCTCCTACGCTGGTTTCAACACCAGCAACTTCCAAAAGAAAAGGAACAGAGAATGAAGCTCCTGAGGATCAAGGATTCCTACGAGATGAGAAGCGGGACCCTGTTCCGAATTATGGCAGATGCCCGAAGGAAAGTCCTACTCCGTTGCTTGTCTTCAGCAGAGGCGGGACAGGTGATGCAAGAAGTTCATGTAGGATCAGCTGGAGCACACCAGGCTGGCCCGAAAATGAAAATTGAGATAAAGAAGCTGGGTTATTATTGGCCCACTATATTTGATGATTGCTGCAAGTTTGCCAAAGCTTGTCAGAAATGTCAAGAACACGCTAGTGTGGCGAGGAGACCTCCAGTGCCACTGCATCCCACTCTGCCAAGTTGGTCGTTTGCCCAGTGGGGGACGGACGTGGTAGGGCCACTACCAGCATCTTCATCAGGATGCAGATACATCTTAGCAGCTACAGACTATTTCTCCAGATGGGCGGAGGCAGTAGCACTAAGAGATGTGACCGGAGAACTAGTTGCAAGATTCTTCCGGCAGAATGTAATATTTCGGTTCGGGATCCCCAGCCGAATCATCTCTGATAATGGCAGCCATTTCAGAAATCAGAAGGTTTACCGGCTAGCCGACAAATACAAAATTGACTGGAGGACATCATCCCCCTACAACCCTCAAGCCAATGGACTGGCAGAGGCCTTTAACAAGACCTTGTGCACACTATTGGCAAAGACTGTCAAGTCTAACAAAAAGGATTGGGAAGAAAGGATGTACGAAGCACTTTGGGCTTATCGTACTATCTACAAGACCCCAACCGGCTGTTCACCTTTCTCCCTTGTCTATGGGTCGGAAGCTGTAGTGCCGATTGAACTTGAAGTTCCTTCATTGCGAGTTGCCATCCAGCACGGATTAGTCAGTGGTGAGCAGACCAATGCAGAAATAAGATTGGAAGAGCTCGCTGAGCTCGAAGGAAAACGCCTCCGGGCGCAACAAAACATCCAACTCTACCAAGCTCGCATGGCCCGCGCTTTTGACAAGTTAGTCAAGGGTCGAGAGTTCAAGAAAGGAGACCTGGTGATGGTCAAAAGAAGAGAAGTGATGGCCTCTAACCCCAAAGGGAAGCTGGTCGAAAACTGGGTCGGACCGTATATCATCCGCCGAGTATATGAAGGGGGTGCCTACGTCCTTGTAGACCACAAAGGAGTCATCCAGTTCTCTCCCCTCAACGGAAAACACATTAAGCTGTATCATGCGGCGCATCCGACACACCCCGAGTGATCTGTCGGAACACCCTTTCCTTGGTTAACGACATTCTGCCCTAATCGAGCTACCCTTTCCTTGGTCTAGTGGCACTCCGCCCTAACCGAGCTACCTTCCCCTTGGTTAGCGGCATTCCGCCCTAACCGAGCTACCTTCCCCTTGGTTAGCGGCATTCCGCCCTAACCGAGCTACCTTCCCCTTGGTTAGCGGCATTTCGCCCTAACCAAGCTACCCTTTCCTTGGTCTAGTGGCACTCTGCCCTAACCAAGCTACCCTTTCCTTGGTTAGCGGCATTCCGCCCTAATCGAGCTACTTTTCCTTGATTAGCGACATTCTCACCTAATCGAGCTGGTTTTCCTTGGTTAGTGGCATTCCGCCCTAATCAAGCTACTTCTCCTTGGTTTAGTGGCACTCCGCCTTAACCGAGCCGCCTTCTCCCTTGGTTCAATGGCACTCCGCCCTAACCGAGCTACCTTCTCCTTGGTTTAATGGCACTCCGCCTTAACCGAGCTACCTTCTCCCTTGGTTCAGGGGCACTCTGCCCTGATCGAGCTACCCTCTCCTTGGCTAGCGGCTCTCCGCCCTAATCAAGCTACCTTTCCTTGGTTAGCGGCATTTCGCCCTGATCAAGCTACCCTCTCTCGGCTCGCATTCCGAATAAAAAAAAAGGAAGAAAAGAAAGAAGTCAAAATAAAAATGGGGTTAAAAATAGAGATACCCCGCCGGACTTGCTCCCATGTCGGGACAAGTGCAAAAATGGCCGTAACCCAGCTGTGGCGAAAACCCAAAAGGGCGTCGCAGGCAAAATCGGGTACCCCGCCACGTGAAAACCCGAAAGCGCGCGTGGGCAAAAGCAAGAGGGGGCTGGCTTCGGCGAAAACCCGAAAGGGCGCCTGAGTCGGTAAAGTGGTAATTTTCCAAATGCCTCTCCTATTCTCCACCCAATAAAACCCCGAAAGGGACAGTCATCAAAGTCCCGCCGGAAATCCTTTAACAAATCCTTTTCGACCCTCGTCATCATCGGCGAGATCGGTCGATCTCTACCCTCAACTTGGACCCTACATCCCTGTTGACAAACCCCATCCTTGTTTTGGCAGTGATATATGCCGACGAACAAATCCTTTTCGACCCCCGTCATCCTCGACGAGATCGGTCGATCTCTACCCTCAGCTTGGACCCTACGTCCCTGTTGACAAACCCCATCCTTGTTTCGGCAGTGATATATACCGACGAACAAATCCTTTTCGACCCCCGTCATCCTCGACGAGATCGGTCGATCTCTACCCTCAACTTGGACCTTACGTCCCTGTTGACAACCCCATCCTTGTTTCGGCAGTAGCATGCGCCGACGAATAAACCCTTTTCGACTCTCGCCATCATCGGCGAGAACGGTCAATCTCTACTCTTGAACTTGGATCCTACATCCTTGTTAATAAGCCACGTCCTTGCTTCGACATTTAACCAGTGTCGACGAGATAAACCTAAGACCAACCCTTGTCCTCATCGACAAGGACGGTCAGCATTCCCGCGGTCCAGTTCTTCTGAATCTCGAATTCAAAAACAAAAAAAAAGAAAGAAGTCAAAATAAAAATGGGGTTAAAAATAGAGATACCCCGCCGGACTTGCTCCCATGTCGGGACAAGTGCAAAAATGGCTATAACCCAGCTGTGGCGAAAACCCGAAAGGGCGTCGCAGGCAAAATCGGGTACCCCATCGCGTGAAAACCCGAAAGGGCGCGTGGGCAAAAGCAAGAGGGGGCTGGCTTCGGCGAAAACCCGAAAGGGCGCTTCGGTCAGTAATGTGAATAAAAATGAATGGTGAATAGTGATGAACCATCCGTCGTCCAAAGGCCATTTCTGAGGTCGGGGCGAGGGTCTTCATCCGATATCCCACTTATACACGTCTAGTGTCTACCCCTTTTGACCCTTGTCACCATCGGCAAGATCGGTCACTACCTATCCGGTTCTTGTCACCATCGGCAAGATCGTCTACCCCCTTCGACCCTTGTCACCATCGGCGAGATCGGTCGCTACCTATCCGGTTCTTGTCACCATCGGCAAGACCGTCTACCCCTTTCGACCCTTGTCACCATCGGCAAGATCGGTCGCTACCTATCCGGTTCTTGTCACCATCGGCAAGACCGTCTACCCCTTTCGACCCTTGTCACCATCGGCAAGATCGGTCGCTACCTATCCGGTTCTTGTCACCATCGGCAAGACCGTCTACCCCTTTCGACCCTTGTCACCATCGGCAAGATAGGTCGCTACCCAGCCATTTTTTTTGTCACCATCGGCAAGACAGTCTACCTTTTTCGACCCTTGTCACCATCGGCAAGACCGGTCGCTACCCGTTCTCGGTTCTGGCCGTTCTCGGCATGACCGTTTATCCGTCAGTTTCACTATGCCCTCCTGAGTCCCCCGAACTCTCGGCCGGCATAAGCAGTTTCTAGTCTTGAGAGAAAGTCGCGGTGCGGTGGAGTGAACACCTCACCCCTTCCCTGAAGGCGTGAGCGCTCTCCTGCCCTAGTGACTCATACACTCGGACTAGAATCAACGGGCAAATGAAAAAAAAAACAATGACAAGATGGAGCCTTCATTCAAAATCGGGATGGAGATTTTTCATTACTATAAAGTAAAAGCACATGATTACATGGGCCATGCCCTGGAATACATAAGGTGCATTAAAAGGGAGCACATAAAGAAAAGAGACTACGGCAAAGGGCGTCGGAAGATGTCCTCCAGCACAGGAATACCCAGGGAGGGATGACGGATCAGTTCTTGCAATTTGAACTCGGTGGCCTCCAGCTCGGATAGCTTCATCTCCAGGGAAGCAGCTTGTCCTTCAGCCATCTCAGCGTCCTCAACCTTTTGGACCCCCAGGCGATCTACTTCTTCAAGTTCAGCCTCTATCCTGGAAAGTTCGGCCCGCAATGCCGTCATCCGGTCCGTTAGGGAGCCCCGGCGTTGTAAAGAGGCGTTGGCTTCGTCCCTCGCCCTCGCCGCAGTCTCTTGCAGAGAAATAAGGGCCATCTTGCTTTCAGCCCTCTCCAATGATATGGCCGCCAGCTGGTCAGCTGCCTCCCGGCCTAAGAACTCCCTCCTATTCACATACTTCAGGAGCAAGATTACCCGCGGAGTCCAGTCGTCCATGGGACAACCGAGGGCCAGCAGTGAGCGGGACAGATGCTCTATCAAGCCCCTCAGCTGAACATAAGTTAAATCCCTACTGGCTGTTACGGTCTGCTGGAGGGTCCCCAGGAACTGCCACACGACATCACTCGAGGATTGAAGACCAAGTGGCGACGTCTCGGGCAGTTCAAACTCTACTCTGCTATCCACGGCAGCCCATATATCATCGGCCGTCCCGGAGGATGACGACGGCATAAGCTGCAACCCACTACCACTGGGAACAACCGCACCAGTAGATGTGGTGGCTAGAGCCTCAACAACAACAATCTCTTTGTCTGTCCCCTGGGGTGGAAGTCCAACAAGAACCTCGAGCACCGAGGACGTCCGTCCCTCAATAATCTCCCCGGCTTCTACCTCAGCAGAGCCACCCTTCTCTAGAACTGACTACTGTGCAGCCTCCCTTGACGGAGAATCTCCGGCTATCGTCGAACTATCAACTTCCACGAGCGCTCCGGGACCAACTGGAACCATCGCTGCTGCATGATCCTTTGGGTACCGCAATGCGATGGGCCGCAGGACGGACGGGAAAGTCGCCTGGCCTGTTCCCAGGGCCGGGAGTGGTATCTGCACCGTCATAGTTGGCAGCGCCACCTCAGTCTGCATCGGAGATATATACATTTAGAACCTGGCTAGAAGGAGGAGAAAAGAAGCATGGTAAGCATCGGCCCTGGATAGGTCCTTACCTCGGCCGGGACTAAGCTCAAATCTTTAAGAGCAGCTCCCCCAGCGCCAGCCTCCTCACTCGTAAGCGATAATGACGGCACAGGACCGCCCCATGATAACCGGGCCAGGCTGAAAGTCGGATAGTCACTCTCATAGGCCGAGGACACCCCAGCATTGTCGGTCTCAAAATCAAGCGGTGATGGCTCCTCGTCACTGGAGCCGCCACCATAATCTACATGCTCAGAGGAGGAAGACCCCTCTGCTCTCTCAGGACGCTCCGCCGTCGAAGTAGGAGCCTCGCCAGCAGGAGCATCACCCTCGGCGGGAGCTTTCCCGGTGCTCTCCACACCAAGGGCAGCAATAGATGATACCTCAGGGGCGGGTTCTCCCTGCCCCGAGGGGATCACCTCCTCTGCGCTCTCCGAGCCCGGAAACAATGGTGGTTGTATATCGACTACAATTCACAGCAAAAAGGCGTTAAGACGGCTGAAGATATGAAGATTTGCGTTGCTATCGCAACTAAACTATAGATTACCTTCCATCCCCCGCCGGGGTGTTGGAGAGGGCAGATCCCTTTCTACGGGAGCAGCGGGGACTTCCTCTGCCCCGTCCCTAGCCGCTACATCTACCGTCGCCTCCGATCCGACGACCGCGGCAGCTGTATCGGCAACTGTCAGCATGGGCCACCCCAAGCGGTCGAAACAAGCTAATGCACTCTGAAGAAAAGAAGAGCCTACCTTCGGCCTCTAGCCCTTGTGCGCGAGAAGCCTCAAACTCTTCAAAAGATACAACAGAAGGAAGGACGGTTGCCGATTCCTTCTCTGCGGCTTTCTTCCGGCGCGCCCGTGTCACTCGGGTCACCGTCGCTTTTGCCTTCCCGACGGCCTCTCGCAGTTGGGACCTAGTCCTCTTCCTCGAATCTCCAGGAGGTAGTGGCGTCGTGGTCGGGGCCGGCTCAGGAACTTCAAAATATGCCGACTTTTGGGCCTTTATGATCAGCTACCTGAAGTGCTGGGTGTCCTCCGAAGTCGGTCGGACTGTATACGCACAAGGGTGAGAATGACACAACCACAATGAAAGGAAGAAGCTAGCCGAAGGGCCTGAAGGAAAAGATAGAACTTACTTGCCGGTCCCGTATAAAAGGGGAAGAGAGGCCAATAAAATAGCGATGGCGTCTTGTCCCTCGAAGCCGCCTCGCAAATAAGCCAGCATAGATACTCGATCTTTTCGCTCGGCTCAGCTAGCAACGCCAGGTCCTCGTGTCCACGGGAGGACAGCAGATAATACAGGCTCAGATGGTCCAGCCCCCACCTGTCTGCATATTTGAAGGAGATCTGAAGAGGATGGTCCAATATGGCTTCGCTGGGGCTACCCACCGAGAGGCCATGAGACCGAAGGAGTGCGAACAGCCAGGGGGTATTGGCATATAAGTCAGCCCGTCTGTCCTCCTTGCGAATGAAAGTCCGATGGGGATATAACCTATCCACCTCGGGACGCCAGTTGGCCATAGCTGTGATAGGCTCTTCTACCGGTAAAGGAAGTTGCTGGAGAATCACCCTCTCACTGCTTACCCGGCATAAACCCCGAAGGGTCTTCACATAATCATCCTTGTTGATCGGGGGCAGCTTCAGCTCAACTTTCATCTTGCGGCCTTTTACGAGCTTGCGGGCCTCTAGATAGGCCTTCACGTCCGTATTAGTCCAAGATTTCAACTTCTTCAAATAAGAAGCGTCAATATCAAGAACTGGCTCCGGCTGGGAAGCTAAGAACCTGTGCTCTGCCACGGCCCAGCACTCTCTCCTGGAGGTCCTGTAAAATCCCGTCCGCGCGTTCCACCACTTGACGTATTCAGGCGTGACGCGAGGGAACCGTGTGGGGGCGGGCACCCGGAAAGAAACGTCTTCGCGACGATGGAAAAAGTCCCACCATATCCGGGCGTCGTCATTGGACGTTTGCCCGGCCCTGTGCCTGTTGGGCAATGCAAATTGCGAAGAGGAATGTGGAATCTGCTGGTCGTAGCCAAAGTTCTGACTAAAACGGAACGGGTAATATGGCTCCAGCCACAGAATGCCGCTCTTGCGAAATATGAGGACACTAGGCCTGATGGCCAGTGCCCAATCAACCAACTCCGGCTCCAGAATAGGCCTGGTATAATTGGCCTGGGAAATCGGATGGATGTACTCCTCAGTTTCAAAGAGCTTGCATTGCCTCGTCCTGTTTGTCAATGGGCTCGAGTGAGCAGCTAAGCTCCAGAAATGAAGAACCCCGGGCGAGTCCACGGGAAGACGGGTCAATTTACCCCGAATGGCATAGAGTTGCTCCGCTAGCAATGATGGCTCGGCACTTGCAAACTCTATCATGCGCGGGACCAGAGGAACTGCTTGTAACACCCGAGGAGCTGCCTCCGGGAACAGGGTGCAGACCCAAGCATTAAAGAAATGTAACGGACCAACCGTCCGAAGGCTTCTGGGGAGGCGCGTCTTATGCAAGTCTCCCAACATCTTGTAAATGAAGCACAGGGCCACTGGGCAAAGAGACAGCTTGGTACCCCAAGCCATAAGACAGGCTGGATATATGGCTTCCGCCTTGATCACGCTCTCGTCACCTTGAGGGAGAGCAAAGGAACAAAGCCAATAAACCAAATATGCAGCACAGTGAGTCACTGCATCAATACCAGTAGGGTTTGGGTTTTCCTCCTGCCCTCCTCTCGAAGAAGATGACGAAGCGGCCTGGTGTCGTATCCTCTTCTTCCGCTTCTGGGCCACCGGTGCTATCGGAGGAAAATCTTCATACTTGTTCTTCCCCTGGAAGAAATATTGAAGCCAAGCGCCCATCCGCACTCTTCGCTTCTCGCCCGGCTTTCGAGCTTCTCTCGTGTCATGCGACGAATGAAGAGGGTGCGATACGCCTTCATTAGATATCGATAGGCGTAGCCCGCCATATACCGACCGTCACCGTCGGTCTGGTCCTTCAACCAGTCAGGCCAACAAACTTCTTCATACGGCTCTCCATCAATGGCAGGCCGCTGAGCTGAGATAGGCTCCACAAGTCTAAGGAGGTCTCCCCCTCTGAAGTATAGAAGGTGTTGTATTCAGGGCAAAACACCTCGATCATGCCACAGCACAAGCCTCGGGAAATCGGGTACCGATACCTTGAAGCGTACACGCTGTGATATACACCAGCTCTGGTCAAAAGAGGAGCATAATGATGCAGCACATAGTCTGTGAATTCCACTGCTCCGGGCCTGAATGCGTGGGCGTCTGTAGCTTTCAACTCAGCAAACCACCCCACGGAGATCTGGTGCTTGAAGCGAATCGCCAAGCAATCCAGCAAGAATGACTCATCTCTATATCCCCATCTCAACGGGGCAAGGAATAGACCAAAGATCGGCTTCTCCGATCTACTCTGCCGCGGAGTCATTCCACCGAGCAGGTACAAATTCGGGAGCTCTGGTCAACAGTCCGTCTGCCGGAGCCAGGTCTTGCAGCCCCAGCACAACGCTCCACTTCCTGACCTCCCCGGGAGATAGATGGGTCTTCCTCGCATTACGCATTCGGCCAAGCTGTCTCTCTCCACCAGCAGGGCCTGCTCGACCTTCCGGACGGCGAACACATCCCGCTTCCCCTGAAGGTTGAAGCGCTGAAGAAGGGACATCAGGTGCTTGTCCTTGGGATAATCCTTCTGGTCACGCCCTCTCTATCATAATGAAAAGAGTCACCCCCGAGAATAAGGAGACGACCGTTGTCTACAGTGTCCGTCTCTGAATCCGAAGACTCCGCAACTATGGCCACCTGGCCGTGCCCCCAGTCAAGGGAATTGACGTTCTCCCATGTCACTACGGCACGAGAAGAAGAACTGGATGCCATGATAGCTGCAAAAGAGGCATACCAAATAAAAAACAAAGTCAGGAAATGGCTAATCAAAGGCGAGCTTCTGACAAAATTTCGGCAGAGTCTCCCCAGCACAGGGAATTGCCGAAGAAAAGCGGGAACACGTCCACTGAGGAACGATCCCTAACAAGCAGCCATCGGCATTACACCGAGGCCAGAGGAACACTCGGGGAAATAGCTCCGAGGGCAAGCCCTGCTAGAAGCCTCCCGGGGCCCAAAGAAAGGGTTTTGAAACCCAAATGGACAACATCTCCACTCACCGGAAGGAAAATCGCCGCTCTCGACGCCGGAGAAAGGGAAGAGAGAGAAAAAGTTTAGGCAAATGAGGGATGAAGAAGAAAAAACAAAGGCGAAAGCCTTATATGGAGGGGCCCCCCCTCCGTTAAACCGCCGCGCTATTTAGCGCGCCGGATTAACGGCCCTCTAAGCAAAAGGCGTGCCGGTAAAAGGCGCGCCGGGTCAAAGCGGGAAGCCAACGGCCGCGCCAGATTAACAGCCCTTTAAGCAAAAGGCGCACCGGTAAAAGGCGCGCCGGGTCAAAGCGGGAAGCCAACGGCCGCGCCGGATTAAAAGCCCAAGGGTCACAGGCCGCGCCGTACTAACATCTAAACGGTGCCGGGTCAACGCCCGTGCCGAATTAAGGGCCATCCCAGGCGCCCGCTAATCAAGGAAGGGGTCAGTCCGGATGAAATTCATCCGTCGGCCTTGCTGCACTCGTGCCTTGCTCGCAACACCCACGTCTGGGGGGCATTTGTTGGCACTCAAAATATGATTGTCGGTGACCAAGCTATAAGGACGAATGACCCGGCCCACCGAAGTACGGAAGCCGATAAAGATCAACATATTGAAGACTTCTCAAGCTGACAGAGCCTCGAGTCACTCTGTGTGGACACGGGGACTTCACCTCAGGAGAGCCGAGACAAACTCGTCAACCAACCGGCAGTGCGACCAAGCCTGCCCAATGAACCGGCATCGACTTTGTCATGCCGCATACACTCCACCCGTTGTCCGATCAAGGACGACGGTCTATCCGGTGGATCCCCCATCATATGAAGAGGTTCTCCCGAAGATGAAGGAGTTCCCCCGGCTCTCCGAGACGGAGGACCGAAAGCTCCGTCGGCAGAAGATCTCGATCACCCGGCACGGGTATGGCCCTGCCAAGGTGGGCCCATTAGTGGCCGAATGATCACCCAGCTCAGGCGGAACTATCCCTGGTGTTACACCACCCCCTAAAGAGCTCTGAGTACGAGCCAGGCTGGACCAACAACATGGATCATAGAGCCGAAGGCCGTGTCGGTAGAAAGCCCGTACGATCAAGATAAAGCTATTCAGAACCTCGAAAATGGCCGTACGCCAACTTAGGAGCTCCGATAAGATGTCTCGACGAGGCTGCAGCAAGCATCGGCAAGGTACACGTCCACGGTGACCCCCGGAATCATCCCCGGGTTCATCGGCTAACCTGTAACGCGCGGGAAATGCTAATACGGCGCGCCCTTATATGGCGCGCCCGTTAAACCGGCGCCCCTCGAGCCCGGCGCGCTAGTTATTGAAATGTTAAACCGGCGCGCTGATCTCACGCCGAATGAAGACTCGAACTCACCCCCTATATATATGGCGGTTCGAGACAACAAGTGGGGGGGCTGATTGTTTTTTGGGGGGCTGATTTTTTTTTTGGGGATCGGCTTTCAGCCCTCTGATCGTTTTCGAGAGGCCGGAGAGGGAGATCAAAAAAAGAATCCGAAGAAGAAAAAAAAGAAGAGGGAGGAGAGGGCTTCCTTTTTCGCTTGAGGTACAGAGAGTGAAGGTTTCTCGGGAGCAGTGACCGCCGGCCATCTTCTTCGGCTGCGATACTCTGTTTCAGGAACAGGTGGGCGCGGGCGTTGATCTTCTCCTGCTTTCCATAGTTTTCTTCCTCGAAACTCCTATCCGTCGAATGTAAGCGAGGGGGGGAGGAGCGATATTGAAATGAGTCGATTCTCCTCCCCCCTCTAGGCGATCTCTTCTGATTTTCTTCCTCCGTTATCGCACCGTGAATGTCTTCTGTCTCTGTTGTCGGCAAACATCGATTAAGTGATGTTGCCGGGGCTGTACTCTCGCTATGTAAATGTTAAACCCTTCCCATTTTTTTGGAATGGCAACGTATGTGCGTGCGTGTGAATGCTTAAATCAATGAATCGGATGAATGATCCTCCCCTCTCTTTCTCTATCTATGCTAACACGTCTGTCTGAGTTCTTCTCTGCATCACTCTAACCTTGGTTTCTCCGAAGGTTGCATCGTGCCCCGACTCGTCGTGGGCTATAGAAACACCCCTCCCCGGGGGCTTTTCTTTGATTCATTTTTTTTGTTATGCTTGATTCAAGGGTCTTTGCACCCCTTTTTCTTCTCGGAGGGGGCCGTGCCTCTGCGCGTGTCTCTGGCCGCTCCATATAGGGTTTACCTCCCTGAACATTGCTTTCTAGCTGTTCGAGCATATGCCCCTGCTGCGTGCCTGTCTAACTTATGCCCTTATCACTTGTTCTTCATGGTCATCTGCATCGTTCCGAGGTTTCCTCGTCGTTCTGATCACCCGGGGAGGGGGACATTCCCCTGTTATTTCCTGCAATTGCTGGGCGACTGAGGGCTCTACCTCTCCGTGGTAGGCGCTTTCTCGAAGCCATGGCTAATAATGACGGGGATCCAGGTTCAACAAACTCAACCCCGATAGATCAGGACCCGATCGAGACCAGGGGAGGTGTGCTCCTTGTAGGCTAGCCCTCGGAGTCCCACTCTCCAAATGGTCAGTCCCTCCATGGGATGAATCACCAACTATGGGTTCTCCACCCCTCGTAGGCTAGCCCTCGGGGCATCGTTCCCATCATCAGTGACTTCGTCCCTCTGTCTCTTCCCTTAAGGAGCTTGGGTGCCCCTAGCAGGCTTGTCCTCGGGGTATCCTATCCAGTAGGGTATGCTGGCTGCCTTCGTGTAGACCGGTGATTTTGGGGGCTTGCTCCACCAGTGAGTGTGACCCCGATTCTCCCCTACAACTCTTCTTGTTCAGGGGAGATGCTGTCAAATTTTAGACAGATTCCAACTAAATTAGGTTAATAAAGTGATCGTTCTAAATTTAATCAACTCAGTGCTCGAGTATGAACCTCGCACTGGTTTAGTCTTCATCTTCAGAGGGCTCAGAACTTCAACTTAATAAAGAACTAGCCCTCAATGGCCTCAAGATCCCCTGCGTAGGCTTAACAAACTCAAAATGTCCAAAACTAACGTTAAAACGGCGCGGTACCTCCCGGCGCGCCCTAACCCGGCGCGGTACCCCCCCCGCGCCGGAGGCCACACTCATTTCCAATAAATTTTCCTTTGCGCCTTTCCGGCGCGCCCTAAACCGGCGCGCCCCAAGGCCCTTGCGCGCCGTTTCAATGCGCATGGTGACCGCGCCGTATTAACCACTACACCTACGCGTGACCGCGCCGTGTAAGCGTTCTTATACACTTGTAGTCACGCCGGTTTTGAAGCGTCATGCTACTCTAGTGATTCATTCACCCCGGGTAAATCTCATCTTTCGGGAGCGACGTCAATAAGCCGTAATTGGTGAATAAAAAGGATGGCCAAGCGAGCCCGGATCATATTATTATCGTATTCATTGTCATATCCGTTAAGCGTTTTGCTTTCGCTATTACACTTGCGCCGTTATTCCTCCTCTCAGTGAAGGGTAGTAAATGCGGCTGATCGCCACCGTTTCATAACACTATCTTCATGTGTAATCTAGGTGTGGATGTCTTGTGTGCATGCATGCATAGATCCTCGGGTATATCAAATGGCATCGACAGAAGACCGGGTTACGCCCGGCCGGAAGTCTTCGTCATGCGCGATGGTGGTCTTCGGACCTACATCCTCCGCCACGTACCGAGGGTCCATAATTCCATGAACTATACATCTGCTATACGATAAATATGTGCATCCTGCCTGTCATTGCTATAACCATCATGTAGTTCTTTTTAATCCGGCTTCGACGGCCCGCTATCTCGGCAATTAATCAAAGGTGTTCCCTCCTCGTGGGGGATGTAATTAATGCCATAACCTTTATGGTATGGCGGACTGCTGGTCCCGACCGAACCTCACATTCGCCCGATATGGGTCAGAATGAGCGCACAATAAAATTGTCACTCATGTGACTGGCACGCCCGCGTCGTCAATCAGTCAGTTGACTACCAGTTAGCCAAATGGTTGATCGATACGCGAATGAAAAGGGAAAGAAAGAAAACGCCGGAAACACCATGTTGCCAGGGGGGAAATTGCACAAGCCGATGCACTGGCAAAGCTGGCAAGCTCATTAGCAGTCCTGCCTGATGGATCTCTTAGCATCCGGGTGGTGAATCAGTGCCAGGTGCCTAGCATGATAGAAGAACCAGAAGAAGAAGAACTGGAGGTCGCTGTAGCAGAAGCCGTCGGCCTGCCTGACTGGAGGGACCCTCTTATGCAATGGTTTAAACATCGGCAACTGCCCAAGCAGAGAGAAGAGAAGATTAAGCTGATCAGAACAAAGGACTCTTATGAGGTTCGGAACGGGATCCTATTCCGAATTATGGCAGATGCCAGACGGAAGGTGCTCCTGCGATGTCTATCCACTGAAGAAGCTTGGAAAGTCATGAAAGTGGTCCACGCCGGGATAGCCAGTGCACACCAGGCGGGATCGAAGATGAAATTTGAAATAAAGAGGCTCGGCTAATACTAGCCGACAATGTTTGATGACTGCTGCAAGTACGCCAAGTCTTCTTAGAAATGCTAGGAGCATGCCACGGTGCCCAGGAGGCCACCCGTGCCGCTACACCTGACATTACCCAGCTGGCATTTCGCCCAGTGGAGAACAGACGTCATGGGTCCACTACCCGCGTCATCCGCCAGGTGTAAATACATTTTGGCGGCAACTGACTACTTCTCCCGTTGAGTGGAAGTCGTTGCTTTGAAAGAAGTAACTGGGGAGATCGTCGCCAGATTTGTCCGTCGCAACATCATATTCCGGTTTGGCACTCCGAACCGAATTATCTCAGATAATGGGAGCCACTTCCGCAACCAAAAAGTCTACCGGCTAGCAGAAAAATACAAGATCGACTGGAGGACGTCAACCCCCTACAACCCGCAAGCCAATGGTCTGGCCGAAGCTTTCAACAAAACTCTTTGTACTCTCCTCTCCAAAATTGTCAATTCTAACAAGAGGGACTGGGAAGAAAGAATGTATGAGGCCCTCTGGGCATATCGAACTGTTTACAAAACCCCGACGAGCTGCTCACCCTTTTCCCTGGTATATGGCTCAGAGGCGATCGTCGCCATCGAGCTAGAGATACCCTCCCTTCGGGTTGCAATCCAACATGGGTTGGTCCGAGAAGACCAAACAAATGTCGAGCGAAGGCTCGAAGAGCTCTCCAGCCTGGAGGGGAAGCGGCTCCAAGCCCAGCAGAACATCCGGGTCTATCAGGCCCGCATAGCTCGCGCCTTCGACAAGCTTGTCAAGGAGCGTGAATTCAAGAAGGGTGACCTCGTTATGGTAAAAAGAAGGGAAGTTATGGCTTCCAACCCCAAGGGTAAGCTGAATGAGAATTGGCTTGGACCCTATGTAATCCGAAAGGTTTATGAAGGCGGAGCATATATGATAGTCAATCATCAGGGGGAGGTCCAGTTTCCACCCCTTAATGGTAGGCATCTATGGTTGTACCACGCTCCGAATCCCCCTTTCAATGAATAATACATCTTCTCGTCCTGCAGCGGGTAAACTTGCACTTCGATTGCCCAGATGGTGTGTCATTATTCACTGTGCATTTCAAAAAAAGGGGGGAAGAAAATATATATATATATAATAGAGAAGAAGAGAAGAGAAGAAAAGAAGAAAAAAAAAGAAGAAAAAAAAAGAAGAGAAGAAAAGAAAAGAAGAAAAAGAAAAGAAAAGAGAAGAGAAGAAAAGAAAAGGAGAAAAAGAAAAGAAAAGAAAAGGAAGGAAAAGAGGAAAAGGAGGGGAAGTAAAGAAGGAGGAGCCAGCCCTTCTTTACTAGACCTCACCCGTACCAACGAACATTTTAATAAACGAATCAACCCTGTCAGCCCTTGACATTCTGTCGGCACTGGCGAAGAATACCCCAGCTGGACCTTTCGCCCGGGATCGGGGAATCAACCCTTCTCCTTGCGTTGGCACTCACCCGTACCAACGAACATTTTAATAAATGAATCAACCCTGTCAGCCCTTGACATTCTGTCGGCACTGGCGAAGAATACCCCAGCTGGACCTTTCGCCCGGGATCGGGGAATCAACCCTTCTCCTTGCGTTGGCACTCACCCGTACCAATGAACATTTTTAATAAATGAATCAACCCTGTCAGCCCTTGACATTCTGTCGGCACTGGCGAAGAATACCCCAGCCGGACCTTTCGCCTGGGATCGGGGAATCAACCCTTCTCCTTGCGTTGGCACTCACCCGTACCAATGAATATTTTAATAAACGAATCAAACCTGTCAGCCCTTGACATTCTATCGGCACTGGCGAAGAATACCCCAGCCGGACCTTTCGCCCGGGATCGGGGAATCAACCCTTCTCTTTGCGTTGGCGCTCACCCGTACCAACGAACATTTTAATAAATGAATCAACCCTGTCAGCCCTTGACATTCTGTTGACACTGGCGAAGAATACCCAGTCGGACCTTTCACCCAAGATCGGGGAATCAACCCTTCTCCTTGCATTGGCACCCACCCGTACCAACGCACACACCAAGACACCTGTCCCCTGCACTCTGTCGGCATAAACAAACAACCCTCTTTTGACCAAGACCTCCCGTCAGGGTCATTGAATGAACAAACTCTTCTCTCCGCCCTTCCAAGGTCAGACCAACCTAGTCGGGTCAAACATACCGGTGACATCATTCAGATGAGTCGCTTGATGGACATGGTGGAGTGGTCCCCTCGTCCCTCCTCTGGAAGGGGCGAGCACTCTCCTATGCTCCTCTGCGAACCTCATCGGGTTCTCCTCGGGTAAGTTGTTAGTGTGGACTTGCGTCCCATCACATAGCAAGGAAAAGAAAAGAGAAAAGGGAGGAAGAGACTGCTCAACACCACACACATACAGGAGGCAAGTGGGATAATTGCATTGTATTCCTGTTATATAAAAAAGAGAATTACACTGGCCTCGGGGCATACCCCGGTGTTACATGCAAAAAGGGGATGGAAGGGGGACTGGCAGCTAGTCTAGCCCCCGGAAGATGTCCTCAAAAGGGAGGATCCCGACGCAAGGGAAGCTCATCATCTCACGCAGATGGTCTTCCTGCGCGTCGAGGCGTTCCAACTCTGTCATCACAGAGGCCACCGCTGCTTCGGCGATGGCCAACTCTTCAGTTTCCCGAGTCTTGTCCATCTTGGCCTTGAGTAGGTCGGACTCAGCCTGGGCAAGCCTACCCTAGAGTTCCTCTATCTGGTTCTCCAAGGCGTGGATGTTGGCATTGCACCCGTCCAAGGCCCCCCGGTGTAGCTCCCTGCTATCCCTCCGCGTCGCCAGAGCCTCCAGATATTCATCCCTCTGAGCCCCGATAGCTGTAAGCTCAGTTGGGGCCTGCGTCTTGAGGAATGCACGATGGTTTATGTACTTCAATAATAACAGAACGCGTCGCGACCACTCTTCCAACGGGCAGCCCATCATCTGTAGTGCTTTGGTCAGCTGCTCCACGATAGCCCTTGCGTCTCGATATGTGAGCGTTGGGTCGGAAACGACCATAGAGCGCAATACCAACAGGGTCTGGCGGACTGGCAGATCCGAACTCACGTGGCCGATAGAAGGGACGGCTGGTGGGTCGAAGCTAAATTCGCTATTCATGACCGCCCACAGCTCTGCGTCAACCACGGCCGAGCTACCCGGAAGGCTCAGGGTCGAAAGGAGGGACCTCGCGGGTTCCGAGGTCAACCCCTGGCCAGCTACCACCATAGGTAAGGGAGAGACCATAACGGAGACGTCTGGCATCGCCATGATGAGCGGCTGCCCTAGCTCCATCGACGGGCAGGTTTCGAGCCCGACAATGCCGCCTCCTCCATCAAAACTAGAGCCGAGGCCCTGCCGGGAGAATGGACGGTCGCAGAGGCCAGATCTGGTGCCACAGCAGACAAAGTTGCTTCGGCCTCCGTCGCCTCGGTAGACAAAGTATCGATGGTGGGCGGGTCCGATGTCGTTCCCCGGAAGTCCTCATCTCCCTCCCGCCTGGAATTCCCCCGAATGTTCATTAAGGATCGCCAATATCCTCCCTAGGAGTCGGGCTTCCTCGGGTACGACTGGCGTCGGGATCGGTGGCAGTGGGATCACCAACCGCGGGATGGCCCCCATCTGTAGAAGAGACGTCAAGGACCCCGCGTCCGGCCCCAAAAGCATCTTCAATCTTTCAGTCGCTTGCACGCGGAAGGATGAGCTCCACCTGGGGACGGATTTACGAACCCAAGGTGCATGTGCTCCGCGGGGCGTTGTTGTTACCTGACCATGTAAAGAAAGGTCAGCCGCTTGCCAAGTGGAATAAATCGTTGAATTCTCAAGGAAGCCGAATGGATCCCCCCTGCTTACCTCGCCCACCGGCACTATGCATCTCTCCCCGGGCGTCGACTTCAGAAACTGTCTCCCCGCAGGTCTCCGCTGCCGGTACTACCTCCCCTTTCCTCCCGAGTCTCAGCTTCGGATACTACTGGCACTTGCACCTCGATCTCCGGTGCTATCTCCCCCTCCTCTAGGGCTTCGGTGGCTGGGATAGCAACCTCCACAGCTCCTTTCGAGGCATGAGCCTGTATTACCTCAAATGAATCAGCGACCTTGAGGGAAAGCTTGAGGATAGGACAAGAGAAAAGGGAGGAAGACGTGCACTTACAGCCACTACCACTCCTTCCCAGAGTAGGACCTCGGATGTTGAGGCGGAAGCACCTGAGCTCGCCGCGGCCTCTTCTCGCCGCACAGCCTCGGCTAGGGATGCCAATTCGTCCAAAGCCGCAGTAGGTGTCTCTCGCCTGGTAGCTTCTGACCCCGAGACGTGGGTCTCTGCATCTTCTGGCGGGACATGTTCCTGTTGGGAGCCGAAGACAATAAATTTGAGGAGGTTAGTTAATGGCCTCAAGAAAGAAACCTGAATTAACATGTTCACACTTACAGGCGCCCGCTTCACCAGGCTAAGAGAAATAGGTAGTACCGGGGCTTTCCAGGTAGGAACTTGAAAGCTGGGCTCCCCGGGTACACCCTTAGTCGAAGGCACTTCGTCAGATGAGTAGCCGTAATCTACCTTTTCACCTAACAAAGATTTAGTGCTAGTAGGCACCTCTTTGCTTGTCAAGACGGCCCCCGTCCCAACATCCGGGGTCGGCTCGTCATCGCGCTGGATAGGCAGCCGCGACTTCCCTGACCGTCGCCCCTTTCTCTTGTACGTCTGCTCAAACCGGGATGTTGCAGAGATCACGTCCGGTTGAGGGGCTGCCACATCAGCTCCTACCAAGCAAAGCAAGATCCGGGTTCAGTCAGGCCCGCAAAGTTTCAAAATTTTCTAATCGAAGTGACTAGCAAAGAAAGTGATATACCTCCTTCAGCTTCGATGGCGGGAGTTGGGGCGAAGAAGGTCTCTTCGACAGATTCCACGGCCCCGCGGGTCACATCTTCACCCACGCCTAAGATGGATACGGGCGCAGGCCTCTCGGCGACAGCTGGAACAAAACATGTGTGTTACGAGAAACGCCCCTCTTAATGTCTGAATACATCCCGGAGAGCCTCAAAGAAGAAGAAACCCGACCTACAGGCCGACTCGGCTCAGTTTGAGTAGCTTCGAACTCCTCGAATGAAGAGATCACATGCGCCGAGGGAACGGTCGTCATAGCTTTGGCGGCCTCTGTCTTTTGTCACTTTGCCTCTCGCCGCCCGGCCGCCTTGGCAGCATCTACCGCCTTCTTCACGGGTGATTTCGCCCGGGGCCTCTTCGCAGGCGGAGGCAGGGGAGTCGTGGTCGGAGCCGTTGGCGCCTCCTCGAAGTAAGCAGGTTTCCCTGCTTGCCGCAGAAGATTGCGATACGTAGCCATCTGGACACTATCAGGGTGGTCTATTCAAAGAAAAGAAAGAAAGAAAAAAACCCGATCAACGTCCAGTATTCAAGAAAGGTCAGCATTGAAGAACACAAGGAAAAGAAGATAACACTAAGTACCATGTGGGCCAGTGTACATCCGCAGCGTTATCGGCCAATAATTGAGGGATGGCTCCTTGTCCCGATGAGCCGCCTCCCGGACCAGCCATCATACATCTTCAATCTTTTGGCAGCGATCGGCGAGGGCGGCCAGGTCCGCATGCTTCTTGGCGGCCAAGTGGCAGAAGAGGTTGAAGTGGTCTATCCCCCACCCCTCGGCGTAATAATAGGCGATATGGAGGCGATTGCCCAAGATGGCCGCACCCGGATCTTCAATCTTCAACCCATGTACTCGGAGGAGGACGTAGAGCCATGTGGTGTCCTTGTAGTTTTCTGGCTTCCGTTCCTCCATCCTCACAAAGGTGCGATAGGGACAAAGTGGGTCCCTCTCCGGGCGCCAGCTCCTCGCTGGGGTGCCTTCTTCCTCCATGGGAAAGGGATAGTTGATCAGCTCCAGGTGGTCACCCCCGATATGGCAAAGGTCCCGCAAGGTCTTCCTAAAATCATCCTTCGCTACAGGAGGCTGTTTAGCATGCGGTGCCGGCTTGTCCTCTCGAGCGCTCTTGCGCGTGATCATGTACACAGCCACTTCCTGCTCCTTGCCCTGCCTCAACCGGAGGAGGTGCTCCGGGTCAATATCAAGGACCGGCACTGGCTGTCGGCTCAGAAACCTCCTCTCTGCCCCATCCCAGCTGTCGGTCCGAGATAATCGATAAAAGGTTGTCCGGGCGTTCCACCACTTCACATACTCCGGGGTCACCCGTGGAATCTGACCCGGGGCTGGCACCCTGAAACTGGCAGTGCCTGCCTGATGAAAGAAATCCCACCAGGTTCGGGCAGTCTCAGCAGTGGGGCTCCCCCCGAGATTTTGCACCGGCAGCTCAAAGCAAGCACTATATGCCGGGATATGTTGATCATACCCAAAATTTCTGCTGAAGCGAAAGGGATAGTACGACTCCAGCAGCAGACTATCCCCTTTGCGGAAAACCAGCACACTGGGACGAATGGACAGCGCCCAGGCCCTGAGCTCCGGCTCCAATAGCGGGCGAACCACGTTCTCCTGGCTGATCGGGTGTACATATTTCTCCACTTGGTCATCTCTGCATTCCCGGTTGCTGTTTACTAACGAACTGGAGTGAGCGGCCGGGGTCCAGAAATGAATAGTGCATGCACTATCAAGAGGCACCGTCGTCAGCCTGCCCCGGATGTCATACAACTGCATGGACGTCGAGCTTGACGCCACACTCGCGAACTCCAGCATCCGTGGAACCAGTCCCCAGCCTTGAATGGTGCGTGGGGTGAACTCTGGAAATAGGGAATAGACCCACGCGTTGAAGAAATGCAGTGGGTACACATACCGCGCCTGCCGCGGGAATTGGTGAGCGCTGACATCCCCGAGCGCCTTGTATATCAGACACAGGGTAGCTGGACATAGAGACAGCTTGATACCCCAGGCCATCTGACAGGCCGGGTAGATCGCATCCGGTCGGATGACGGTCTCGTCTCCATACAGCATGGCGAACGAGCACAGCCAGTAAGTCAGGAACGATGCACAATGCGTCAGCGGGTCGACCCCTGCCGGATTGGGCCCGCTTCGGCGCCCTCGGGAGGAGATCTTCACATCAGCCTTCGCCTTAGTACGCTTCTTGCTAGCGGCGGCAGTGCCTATGTGCGGGAAGTCTTTGTATTGTTTCAGGCCGTCGTAGAAGTACTGCAGCCACAAGACCATGCGGACTCTCTTCCGGTCTCCACGGGGGGGTTGCTTCCCGCCATGTGCCAACTGATATAGGTCCCGGTACGCCTTCATAAGATACCGGTATGAATAGCCGAGGGAGTAGTAGCCGTCCCCGTTGGTCTCATCCATGATTAGATCCGGGATGCAGACTTCTTCATAAGGCTCCCCGTCAATAGGCAAGCCACTGAGTTGACTGAGACTCCACAAGTCCAATGAAGTCTCACCCTCCACCGTATAAAAGGTATTAGTCTCTGCATTGAACACTTCAATCATCCCGCAGCAGAGGCCCCTGGAAATGGGGTAGCTATACCGGGAGGCGTAGACACTGTGATAAACGCCGGCTCGGATAAGGATAGGGGCGTAATTGAACAGCACATACTCTGTGAATTCCACGCCCCCTTCCCGAAAGCTGTGCGCGTCCTTAAGCCGGAGCTCCTCGAACCAGCCCAGCGCCAGTTTGTGCTTGAACCAGATGGCCAAGCAATCCAGCAAGAAGGGTTCTTCTCTGTACCCCCACTTTATTGGAGCCAAAATAGACCAAACCGGGGATGTTCGCCCTGGACTCGCCCAGCGGATGTGTCCCACCGAGCAGGGGTAAATTGAGGTGCCCGCACTAATTTGTCTTCTATCGGCAGCACGGCTTCAAGTCCCAAGATGGGTTTCCATTCTCGAGCCTCTCCCACCAGATACATCGAAATACTCCTCGGAACACTGTAGAGCAGGCTATCCCGGGACCGTAAAATCGCTTCCTCGGCCTCCTTGACAACCCGGAAGTTCCGCCTCTCTTGGTGACTGAGATGCTTCAGAAAACGGATGAGATGCCGGTCCTTCGGGAAGTCCTTCTGGTACTCCCCCGTAGCCCGGTCAAAAGTCATGATGCCTTCAACCCGAGTAAGCTTGCGGAAATCCATCATCTCAGTGTCGGAGCCCGACGATCCGGCCAACGCCGCTATCTCGGCATGCTTCCTGTCCAAGTCCTCCACATTAAACCATGTAACTGCCGGCACTGGGGGTGGGGGAACGTGCTCAGCACCGGAAGCAGCAGAATCTCTTGGGGCAGCCATCTCTCTGCAAAGTGCAAGATAGCTCGAGTCAGAATAAGACACAAACAAAAAGGAAGAATAAATAAAATTACGAAGGGGCTATGCTACAATCAAATTAAAAAGAATGCCAATAATTTCTGATGAAATTTTGGCAGAGTTTCCCCTAGGCCGGAGGCGTAAGGGAAAAACATGGGTGCACATCCACAAGGAGTGACGGCCCCAACAAAGTCACGGTGTGCCCAAGGGCGACACCGGAGGTCCTCCAGTTGAAGAAGTCTTCTTCTCCCCTTTAGCGGCACACCCAGGCCGAGCTCCTCCAGCGGCACACCCGTGCCCTCACTCTAGCGGCACACCTAGGCCGAGCCTCTCAGCGGCACACCCAGGCCGAGCTCCTCCAGCGGCACACTCGTGCCCCCCCGCTCAGCGGCACACCCGTGCCCTCACTCTAGCGGCACACTCGTGCCCCCCTCTCAGTGGCACACCCGTGCCCTCACTCCAGCGGCACACTCGTGCCCCCCCTCTCAGCGGCACACCCGTGCCCTTCCCCAGCGGCACACCCGCTCCAACCCCCTAGCGGCACGCCCCCTGCCCTCGTCAGCGGCACGCCCCGGCGCCATGACCGCCCCGATGCCGAAGGGAAGAAGGAGAATAGACTAAGGGGAAAAAGAAGATGAAGAGGAAGAAGAAGAGAGGAAAGACAAGAAGAAGAAGGAAGAGGAAGACGAGGAGCCTAGGGCTCCGTCGTCCCCCGAGCGAAGAGAGAACGAGAAGAAGAAGGAAAAGGAAGAAGGAAAGGAGAAGAGAAAGAGGAGGAGAGGAAGAGGAGGAAGAGAGAAGGAGAGAAGAGCCCCCACGGTGGCCTCCTCACCCTGAGACACTGGAGGAGGAAGACGACGGCAAGCGGCGGCAGTCTTCGGCTGTGAAGAGAAAGAGAGAAGGGGAGGTGGGAGACGAAGAGACAAAGAGAGAGAGGGAGAGAACTCGAAAGAGAAGAAGGGGGGAGTTTTGAACTCCCCCACCCCTCTTATAGTGGCTTCAAAAGAGAGAAAGGAAAGAAAGGAAAAGAGAGAAAAAAAAAACAAAATAATAGAAAGAAAAGGAAAGAAAAGAAAGAGAGAGAAAGAAAAAATAGAAGAAAAGGAAAGAAAAAAAAAGAAAAAAAGAAGAAGAGGAAAAAGAGGGAAGGAAAAGAAATATATATATATATATATACATATATATATAAATGATAATGATATAATAATAATATATAATAATATCTACGTCACATATCTTATGAACGTACGCCCAATAATGTACGTTATTTCCACGAATGCACCCACGAGCACCGTCTGGCTCATCCTTCTCCCGCACTGCCCGTGGGTGGGGGACATTTGTGGACATGTAAAATCACATATCCATATGTCCCGCCAAGCCCCCGCACCGATGTCAAAGTCAAAGACCCGGAGAGACTGGCCATCCAGGGCTCTGGGAGAATACTATCGTCCGGAAAATCCCCACATTTGCATGGGCGCATTAAGAGACCAAGAAAGCACAGGATGCCCTCCTGAATTGATACACTGCTATGAACCCACCCTCGGGTCCCTAACGGTAAAGAAATATCCCAAAGAATGCACAACTGTAAGTTCCTGAAGCCAGAGCTGGTGCCCCTTCCAACGGCACACTACCCTGCAAGGCCCCAGCGGCACACCCCCCTGAAGTGCCCCAGCGGCACACCCTGAAGTGCCCCTGCGGCACACCCTGCAAGGCCCCAGCGGCACACTCTATGGGGGTGCTCCCAGCAGCACACCTTCTTGGTGCTCTCCAGCAGCACACCCCTTGGAAGCCCCTTTCGACGACACAATGCCCCAATGCCCTTCCAACGGCACAGTAGTTGTGCCCCGTCAGCGGCACAATCATCATGTCCTCCAGCGGCACAGGCGTTCTGCCCCCCTCAACGGCACAACCCCTCAGCCTCTAGCGGCACAGCGGTGAACTCCCCCGAACGCCACAAACCGGCAAGATACACAATGGTCATTAGAGGGGCCCCTTGGCGCGCAGTGTGGCCATGTCAACGCCAGCTAACCCCAAGCTCAGGTGTCGTCCTCCGGTTGGATGAAGGAGACTTTCACCTGACGAAGGCAAGATTCGGGTCAACCTCGGATGGCAGTGCCATCATGAGGTCCCCACGTCAACGGCCCACGTATAAAAGGCTCTCACAGGGAAGAGAAGAAGGGGGATGCGAAAGACACCCATACGAAGAGAGCAGCAGAAGAGGAAGAAGAAGAAGAGAAGAAGAAGGTAGAAGAGATATGGAGAAAAAGAGAGGAGAGTGATGTGTGTAAAGGGGAAGGGAGGAATGGGCTAAAGGGAGGCACCCTCCCTCATTCCAACTCTCCCCCAACTTTTTTTTCTGCTCTTCCTTCCTTTTAGTTTTATCCTCTCTTCCCTCCGTTTTGGAGTGTGTTGTAATGCAGTTGGCCTTCGGGCCATGGTCTTTGATATTTGGAGTCTTTCATGAATAAAAGTGCCTGTTTGGGGGTGCAGTTGGCCCGCACCGGGATAAACTCTCCCGATGGTTTAGTTCACAGGGATTGACTATGTTTTTCTTTTCTTTCATCTGCAGGTTGGTTTAATGATCTGTTTGTTCATTCATTTGGTGGATTAAGTTGGTGAAGAGGGGGTTTAATCATTTTAGTTGTTTATTAAGATGAATTAGCATGAGGTTTATGTGTTTTGTTCGGAGGAGTTTATTGTGCAAAGACTTCAAGTGGTTAATTCACAGAGGGCTCACTGTGTGTTCCGTTTGTTCTCTGGAGGGTATCTTCTTCATTTGTTCTTGAGCATTCTTGGCCCTGGCAAGAATTGGGCAGAACCTCCCCCAGACCGGGACTTGCCAGAGAGAAGCGAAAGCCACCACATAGATTACTCCCGGGTAAACTCTCAAAAAATGCGGAACGGCCTCACGGCGGTCCGTTAGCCCAAGTGTGAGTATGGAACGCTCGAGGGCCAGCCTACGAGAGCGACCACGACTCACGGGCGATGATCTAGATGTTCGCCATGGAAGGCTATAGCTCTTCATCCCACGGACGGGTTCCCCGAAGGTCATGCCACGGAGAGGCAGACCTCCGAAGTCCCTGGATGATAAGAAAATCGAGAGGAAGGGGAAGAGATCACAACGGTGGAAGACTATGCATGCTTAGAGAACCCATTCTTCTCATTCATCGTTGAGGGAAGAAAAAAGGGGAACATTGCAGGGGAAAAGAGGGAGAATACATTAACAGGGGAGGAAGAGAGAGAGCACGGGTGATGGAGTTTCTTTGAAGCGGGACAAGTGTTCGCCACAAGGGCCATGGATGTTCATCCCATGTCGGACCCCTTCGAAGGACATGCTATGGAGAAGCAAGTCTCGAAGGGCTCTAGATGAGGAGAGGGCGGAGAGGAAGCAGAGGTTGAAACTGAGATCACCTTGTAAAAGGGCTTTTCTTTTTATTCATCCACACAAATGGGGGTAGAAGTTGACACAGGGGAGATTCATCTCCGGGCAAGAGAAATACATAACAAGGGGGAAAAGAGGGGGATACACCGGTGGAGGTGAGGGGATGGAGCATAAGCCCCCCCCCCTCTGGACTCACCTTCCCTTTCTCACACACTCTCTCTCTCTCTCTTTTCTTCACCTTGTCGGTGCCGGGGGACCAAACTCCTTCTCTCTTTTTCTTCTTCTCTTCACTGCACACAGCCGAGAGCCTTTTCCTCCAAAATGACTAGCCGGGGGAAAGCCAGCCTCTCTTTTTTTGCTCTATCGAACATGCAGAGTATATATAGAATGGGTTGCCCTTTTCGTTCCTGAACGGAAGAAACTCCCGCCATCTTCCTCCTCGTTCGTTGGGACATCCGGAGTTGACCTGCCGTGGTGCCGTCCGTTGATTTGTACAGTACGCTGCTGCTCGTCCGAGGATGGGATGTTCGCGGGTTTGCCGGGGCCTACTTCGCCGCTGCCGCTTCTGTGCTGTCGAACGGAGGTAGATGCAAAGCTTCGAGCATTAAATGTTATCTGCGTAGCGTATGATGCAGAACAGAGCATCAGAGTTTCGATGGGATGGCATAAGGTTAAAACGGCGCGGTGGAACAGTGCCCGCACCGGTTTAAACCCAAGTGCAATTGGCGCGCCGTATTAAGATTGCAAATGGGCGCGCCGGTTTAGCTTTTGGGCAAGTGTGGCACCGTTTTAAGAATCAAAGGGGGATGGCCCCTTCAACAGGAGCGCGCCGGATAATCAAAGCAAGGAGGGGCGCGCTGTTTTAATGCAACACAAGGGGGGCGCCGATTAAGGGCCTTGCCGCGCCGTTTTAAGCACCGGATGAATTCTTTTCGAAGTCGCGGCTATTTATACGAATGTTGGCATCCCCAGAATGTTTTAGTTGCGATGCATGGCTTCCGTAATTTTCCATTCGCAGCTTCTGGGGCTCAGTCCAAGGCTTTGCGTGACTTCCGGCATATGCCGAGACTGTGCCGCAATTCCTAGCTTTTCTTTGATTCAGCTCTCGACACAGCCGGCTGTAGATTTGTGGCCGTATCTTACGCCCGGGGAGGACTCCCTCATCGGCCAGCGGACCACCAAGCGAGTCCTCGTCTTGATCGGGTGAGGTATGAGGTTTATTCGGCATTTCTATCTTCGGCTTGCTCTCGAGTGTCGAGACGTGCATGCCGTATGATCATCATCGACATTTTTCGACGTCCACACCCTCCTATGCTTTTTGACGCCCCCAGGGGTTTAAAAATCCCCAGGTATCCCCCATTCCATTTAGTCATGTTCATTTCCGTCTGTTTGAGCATTTACTCCACTTTCTAGTTCTAATTTAGGTTCTTCCTTATGTTCTACACGTTATTTTGCAGGTCAGCAACACACTAACGCGAGGCCCATCCTTTCTGGCCGGCCGAAAAGGGTGGAGGTTGGACTCTTACAACTTCTGGCGTGTGTAGGTTCTAAGAAATCCACTTAGAACAATTAAAAAAAATTAAAAGAATTATTAAGCATGCACGAGGTGCTAATAAGGAGAGTGATCACCAGAGGGGTTACCTCAAAAAGAAGGGAAATTGATCGCGAATACCTGGTGAGAAAAGGGATGCGGGATGATTGTGGATTTCCTCCTCCTCCTTCTACCGGCCGGCCGATGAAGGGGGTTTCTCTCTTTGATTACCCTTAAACAAATCACAAACAAACAAGATAAAAAGGATTAGCCAAAGTGTAGTATCAATCCTCAAATAGAATAATGTGATGAAAGAAAAGCATGAAGTGTGCACCTTTTGGTTTCTTTAAAAAAACCCTAAGAGAACTAGGGAAAGGAGACGTGATGCAAAGCTAATGCAAGAAATCACTATAATGAACAGTGGGATGATGATGTGCTAATGTAAAGAACTCCCTACTGTTCCTGACAACAGTAAAGGGAGAAACCAAATTTGGCTTGCAGCTTATGCAAGAGGAGGAAGCAGACCACCGAAGGATCGAAGGTTGTGCAGGAAAGGGAAGTGGAAACTCCTCTCCGCGTGAAGGAAACCTGCTGCTCTCTGTGCCGATATTAGCTAAAGCTCCCTGTTTCTTCCTGCTATCCGCCCTTTTACGCGAGCTCGACGCAGGGATATATTTATAGGATGCAAAACACAGATGTGGTGGGATAAGAACAGGCAAGACTCATCTACGGTAAGGTCTCTACTTCCCTAATCGAACATGGTGACCAAAACATTACAGGGAACTCTCCAGGAAGGGGGTGTTCAAGAAGGACACGGAAGGGTGAAAGAGGACCCACGAAAAGGCGTTATTTGAAATTGACGACCTTGGTCAAGGCGTTAATTAAAATCACGACTGAGACAAAGGCGTTAATTCATGGATTTAATTTTTAGTAATGAAAACATTCTTTATTGGTAAATGATGAAGAGACGCCTGAGAGAAAGACGTTAATTCAAAACACGACCCATGGAGGGACGTTAATTCTTATTTTCTAATTTTTGAGTAGGATTCGTAAAAGTCCAGAAACTGACGCCTCTTGGATCAGTCGTCCTTTCTTTGAGAAACACCCCGGCTAAAGTCGTTATTTAAAACACGCCCTACGTAGAGTCGTGAATTACAAAAACAATTAGAAAATGGCCTAAAAACACACAAAAATAGAAAAACTTCATATTATGGAAATATTGAAGTCCACTTTGAGGCGTTAATATGGTGACATGAGATTTAATCAACATAGTATCAATTTTGGCGTGTCTACAGCTGCCCCGCCTTGACATCTGCTTTGCAAGGGAGTGAGACGAAATGAAGTGAAAGTGCAACAAGCGAAATGAAGTGGAACGAACTGATAAGTAGATGCCAAGGTGTGATGTGACACGCCTCTGACACTACGCGTTAGAAATCTTTCCAAGATTCTGAGTGAAACAACTCCGGGTGATTTCAAGAAAGCATCGATTGGCTGGATGAATGAGACTAAACTAAATAAATAAAATGTGCGCGAGGGCACGACAGGGAGGCACCTTTGGAGAGCGGTTACCAGTCAATGTGGACGTGCTACAACCAAGGTGGATTTGCAGAAAATCAAAGTGAATGGAAATGAAGACCCAACAAAGGGACGCTTTCAAGGAACTAGCCTGAGCGGCTTTAGAGAGAATAAAGTACTCGATTTGGAGTGGAATATCTCATGTCAACTCAATCAAGAGCGAGCGACCTTCATTATTACCATAATACGAAGATTTTCATCATTAAGCTCAAAGTCCTACATGATGCATGCGGGGATAAAAGAAAAATTAAAACAAACTAGAAATAGAAAATAATCAAGGATAATATTAGCAAGCCATCTAGATTTGGTCAAGAATCCAGATCTCTGAGCTGACACTAAGCCGAAGCCCGTTTATCCGCGCATCAATCCAGAAATTGGAACCATCGTCTCAGACCTTTAATGACTCAACGGCCTATCCGTGTGATCAAGATTCTCCTGGAATTATCACTGTTTTTGATGAAGGGGAACTCAAATTCCAGGTTTGTCAAAACCACAAGGTCCTTGATATACTATAATAGCGTAGATTACCATATAGTAACAATGCTTACAGGAAAGAATACAAGAACGGAATGATGTTACTTCAATGCATCTCGAATCCTGCACTCTTCTGCACTTGAAAATTCATTAGTCCTCAGTTTAAACATGACATGACCATAAGTGCATAACCACAAATAAATTCCACTTAAAAGACAGCACTTAAGTTCATTAAAAACAGCATAGAGAAGCTGAATACGTGAGCCATAAATTGATGACCGATAGCAGTGGCGTCAAAAGGATAAAAGACGACTAGCATCAAGGCGTTAATAGCTTTGAGATTTCAACAAAAGACGACCCTCATCAAGGCGTGAAATAAAACACGATCTGGATTAAGTCGTTAATTCAATAAATGACGCCCTGAATACCGTCGTTAATTAACCATAAATTCGAAACACACGCTTCCGACTCTGAATCGGAAAGCTTAAACCCAATTATGCTCGTACTTGATTTTGCAGTTTCAAACGGGCATAAGATCCTTCAAACTTCTATAAAAGGAGGAATTTCTCTCAGATCAAACAAATCCTATTTTCTGCTGCTTCTTCTTCTGCTTTCACAGGTGCTGCTTTGTTCCGTTCGGCTTCTGCAGACAGTTACTCAAAAGATGGAGAGAGATATCAAGAAACCGAAGATCTCCAGTCCTAGGCTTTCGGAAATTAATGGACATATTAGTATCCGAGTTGCCATGAACCAGGTATTTCATAATTTAAGTTGTTAGTTCTTTTGTTTCTTCTCTTCTACCTTCCACTACTCATCTTTCTTCTCTGTGCTTTCTTTTCTTTTCTTTTCTCAGGATTATCCAAATATTCCAGGGGCAAGGAGATTCACCAAAAATAAATGGCTTCCCCTCTTGCTCTCCAAATTCAGTTCGGACATGAGAGCTTTCCTATCTAGATGGCATCTCCTAGGTTTAGTTACCCATGCCAAACATTATGACCAAATCCACCGAGATTGGGCAGCTATAGGAGCTCTTGTTGAGATATGGCATCCTTCTACTCACACCTTCCTCTTCTCTACTTTTGAAGCCACCATTCTATTAGAAGAGTTAGAGATGATTTTGGGCTTAAGGAAGATGAAACAAGGGGATGAGGAGAAGATGGCCATCATGCCAAGGCAAATCTCTTCTCATGAATTGCTAACAAGCTTGATTCCTAGCCCCAACTTAGTGAGCCAAATCAAAGCCACCAAGGGAATTAACCTTCTAAAGCTTGCCTCATGGGTCTACAAAAGGTCCGACCAAGCCAAAGAGGATGATGAAATAGAACGGGTAGCAAAAGCCTTTGTTGTGTGCTTGGCGGGAGCAATCTTGTTCCCCTCCACGGAAGATTTCTTAGAAGAGTCCCAATTGAGTGCTATAGCTAGCCTTTGGGAAGGAGAGAGAGTGGGACCGGCAATATTAGCCTTTCTATATAGCGGGCTTACTTCGGCATCAATGGGGAGACCAATTTATGGATGCATGCTTGCACTTTCTAGTTGGGTAGATCTCCACTTCAAGTTCGATCCATGTGAGGAGGCCCAACAACCATCAAGGATATTCTCAAAAAGCCCTCTTTCTACATGACCGGCTCATTGGGGTTGAGCAATAGAGTGGTGAACCGGATTCCTTAAATCAAGAAGAGGATGGAATGGAGGGAGCATCTCAAAGTAATGCCTAAGAACCTCTTCACATGCGCCCCGGATTATTCAAATTTCAACAACTCCGCGCATGATTCTCTCCCGGGATGGATCTTCGTCTAATAGGCGCCACGGAATTCGTGTTATACAACTCTCATAGGTGCCTTCCTCAACTCGGGCTTCCACGGCGACTATTCGAGGACTTGTCTCATCTTCCTCCTATCAAGACAAGGGACATCGGCTGCAATGAAGATGGAGAAGAAAGCACAACAATCCAGGCATTGTGGAAAATCTGCAAAACTCATCAGCCTGTGGAAAACTTAGAAGAAGACAGGGATCAGTGGAAATCATATGTAATAGCTTTAAGAAGTTTAAGGCCCAAAATGGCTCATTAGATGCATTGTAATCTTTTCATCAATAATAAACAATGATAACATTCTGATCGAGCCATATTATGCTGTTTCTGATGAATTCTTTCAAAAATCTGTGTTTCTGTTCTGAATAACGACTCAGAGAATGACGTTAATTCCACAAATAACGTCTCAGAACTTGTCGTCTCTCATTGATCTTTTTCTGAAAATCAAAACATTAATTCCCATAATTGACGACTTCAGCAATGGCGTTAATAGAATCACGCTTTAGGACAAGGCGTTAATTTGATTCAAATTCCAAAAAGTATTCGTTAAATATCCGAGAATAACGCCTTTAGATAAGCCACTTCTCATGTAAATAACGCCTGCATCAAAGTCGTTAATCAAAAAAAATAGTAATGATTTTTCCGATCACATCAATCAATTCCTATTAAATGCTCCTGACGACGCTTGTCATTCCCCTTGCGAAAAGAAATCACGCCTCAAACCCCGTCGAAAATTTAACAAGTAACGCCCTTAGGGCCAGTCGTCCATTTAACAAGCAACGACTTCGATGGGGTCGTTAATTCTTTTTGACCGTTCAACTTTGCTTTCCCTCCTTTCTTCTTCTTCCTTCGTTTTTGTTTCTCCCCATCTGCAACCCTAACCGCAAAAAACCTCCCTTTCTTTCTCTCACTCTCTATCTCTCTCATTCTCTCACCCCCTCTATTCTAGCCATGGCAGGCGGTGGGCTTAAGCGTCAGAGGGTTTCTGCTCCCGATGTTGTAGACTTAGGCGAGGACGATCTCGCCATGGAAGAGGCTCCTCCGGCGGCGGCCGAGGAGGCCTCACCGGCGGAGCACGGCGTCGAGGAGGAACACGGTGACGACGAGGCCGAAGGAGACGAAGAAGACGGCAACGACGACGAAGGAGAAGACGAGGGCGAGGAAGAAGACGAGGATGAAGAAGGAGGAGAAGAGGAACAAGAAGGAGAGGAAGGAGATAACGAAGAGCCACCGGCCACGGAGGCGGCCATTCCTCACCCCGGCCAACTCCGACGGCCACAGCAACCAAGGCCCCAGCTTCGGGGAGAATTAACGGGACCCAAACGACAGAAGGTAGGCCCTCAACCCTTATTTCCATTTCTTTTTTTTTTTAATTTTTAATTTTTTTTTGTTTTTTTATTTTCCTTCCATTTCCATAGCCCTCGGGCGAGAAAACCGGTGACTCAGCAGGAAGACGCCCCCAGGGGTGTCGTGGATTAAAAAATAAGACGCCCAACCTTGGGTCGTCAATTCATCATTTTTTTATTTTGAAAAATAATTAATCACATGAGAACATGCCCTGTAACATGTCGTTAATTTGAATTATCATGTTTATACTCATGCTGATAATTTCCATGCTTTTTTCATTTTCAATAATTTATTTTTCAATATGTCTGCCCTGATTATCTCGCATGCTGTTTCATTCATTTTTTAAAACCCTGGGAAAAATAGCGCCCCCCATAGGGGCGTTAATTCATTAGGTGACGACACAGGGATGGTCGTTAATTTAAACATTCCTAGAACAAGTTCCAAACCAACGCCTCCCATAGGGGCGTCTTCTAGATAATCAACAACCCAGGCTGGGTCGTTAATTCAATCAACATAGGGAACCATTTAGAAATAACGCCACCCTCAGGGGCGTTAATCAAGCAAGCCACGACCCAAGGTTGGTCGTTAATTAAATCAAACAGTAAACATCTCAGCAAATGAATTTTCACATGAAATTTAAACAATTAAGCAAAAATTGTATGCAGGGATTGATGAGGACACGCATTTCCTGGGTCCAGGTGCGAGCAGCATATTATGGTCTCCCCGAGTTTCAGAGAGCTAGGGTAGATGCCATGGGGTTCGGGGCTTTCCTCAGCATAGAGCCAGTTAGGCTAGACCTAGCACTGATCCAGATTCTGAGAGAGAGGTGGGATAGGACTAGCCGGGCATTCCTGATGCCATGGGGTCATATGATCCCCACCCTAGAGGATGTGGCTAGGATTACCGGGCTGAGGGTAGATGGGGAGGCTATGAGCGGGTTCACCTACCCTGACTACACTGAGCTTGCCCAGAGATTGCTAGGATTAGAGATGGTTTATGAGACACCTAGCGAGTGCAGGACCGTCTTCCGTACCGACCTCACCACAGCTATGGGATTGGGCGATGCGAGGCAGAGACCCCGGGAGTCTTTAGAGCAGTTTTTCCAGAGATTGATGGATGGGGCTAGGGAAGCCTATTGCCAGGACCCAGCTGACAGAGAGAGGGTAGACAGAGATCTGAGGAGGTTCTTATTTCTGATACTCGGGAGGCTACTGCTCGGCACGAAGGGCGACATCATCAACTGCCGATTCCTAGGGATACTCGAGGACTTGGAGGGAGTCAGCAGATATGCCTGGGGAGCGGCGCTGCTGGCGGACTTGATAGCCGACCTCTCCACGGGGACAAGTCGAGAGACGACTATCAGTGGCTTCTCACCTTTTCTTCAGGTATGCATTTTTTCTCTTTTATGTGTTTTTGTTATTTATACATATGCGTATGAATGCTTTGCTAATATGATGCATGGATGCAGATTTGGAGCCACTTGTACATGCCCATGGGGCGCGTCGACCCACGGCCTGGAGGTGAGGGATCTTTCCCTCTAGCACGGCGCTGGCTGCCGGTGGTGTTTGGAGCCCCACTCGCCTATGAGTTGTGGGTATTACGCAGGGAGTTCCGAGACTTCCCTCCCTCACTGGTACGCATGATTAATGTTATGCATTTTTTTATGTTTACGTTATATGATGGATATGATGGATGTATGCATGCTTGTGAATGCAGGTGCGGTGGAGACCCTACGAGGGGATGACCGACGAGGGCCAGCCATGGGTCGTAGCGGGCCGACCTCGCTTTGAGCATGAGCTTTGGGTTCATTGCCTGAGCGAGATTGAGCCGTTACGGCTTAGACTGGTGATGATGACTCTCGGCCTTCATCAGGAGTGGATAGAGGTTGGAGAGCCGCGAGGGATTGGGAAGAAGACGCGCGGTCGTACCAAGGAGATCGACTGGAGAGTGCGGTTTGCGGACCAGTACGCCGACTGGCAGCGGGGCGGGATCCGAGTCACCTCTCAGGCAGCGGATAGCTCCGAGTACCTCCGGTGTTACTGGGAGGTTTACGCCGGCCGACCCCAGATGAGGGTCCTAGGGGTATGTATGAATGCGCTTATTTCTAAATTGAATGCAAATGCTTATGTATCTATCATGTGACTAATATGTAATAGATGCAGGATGCGCGGGATATAGCAGCGATGGATGCACAGGCCCACCTACACAGCCTGGAGGCACAGCTGGCCACCACGCGGGCAGACCTTGAGACCCTGGTGAGTGTTTAAATTATGCAAATGAATTCCTTCTTTTTGTTGAATTATTGATGATTAACCATTGACGATCTCAATTAATGCAGCGTGCCCAGCAGGGAGCAGTAGGGAGAGATACGGGAGAGGCCTCCAGCTCGAGAGGGCCTAGTGCAGAGGCGACTGCACTAGCGGAGCAGCTAGCAGGGGCAGTGACAGGGGCCGACGCAGCAGAGCGCGACCTCGCCTCACGGGTAAGTTTCAAAACTCAGACCTCATTCAATTATTTATTATTATATGCTAAAAAAAGTGTTTTACAGACGGAGGAGCTCCGAGCCGCTCTTACTTGCATCGAGGAGGGCCAGCAGGCGATGGCCACACGGGTGAGTTTTACTTTTAACCATGCATTCATTTCATGAATTGTTGAATTATTGCATTAAATGTGGAACTGATGACTTGTTTACCTGTTTGCAGACTACACAGTTACAGGAGGCTCATACCCGGGCTTCCCTAGCCGGGGCGGAGTTGGCGATCCATGAGCAGCGGGTCGCGGAGCTGGAGAGGGCTTTGAGGCGGCGGGAGGAGCTGCCTCATGACGTAGCGGAGCTGCGGGTTGCTCTTGAGCTGGAGCGGAGAGAGCGTGCGCGAGAGCGCGAGGAGCGTGCTCGGGAGCGTGAGGAGCACCTGGCAGACCGTGCCCGTCACCACGAGCTACAGTAGTCAGAGCGTGCCCGGTACCAGTAGCAGGTGGCAGCGCATGAGCGTGAGCTGGCAGACTTGAGGACCCAGCTAGCCGTTACCCAGGAGCGGCTACGAGCGTCAGAGGAGCGTCTTCAGCGAGGGCGGGAGCGGGCGCGAGCTGCAGGGTACAGCTTCACCAGCTCCACCTTTGTGGCGGGCTCTTCTCTTCGAGAGAGGAGCGAGGTAGGGGACCAGGTTCGAGTTCCAGCTTCTTCACGGGGACCCATGCCCCCTCCACCAGCGCCTCCTCAGGACGGCGAGGACGAGGTAGAGAGTAGGAGAGAGGAGGGTGGAGGCGAGAGCTGAGAGAGACTTACTTGTACTCCTCCACCCTCACACCTGTACTCAGATATTTATGATGTATATATATATGAGATTGAAATTTTTGTTACCTGAGCACTTGTGTAGTTGTGTACTTGTGGTTGTGTACTTTGCTCCTTTTCCACGTTCTTTGCTTTTGCTTCACTTTTCCCTGTGCCTGCAGCCGTAGTTCACACTTAAGCAAACAGGTTAATTCATCTGTTCGACTTGGCCCCTTGCTTAATAAGCAAGGGATGTCTTTACTTTGACCTTGATAATGGGTCAAGGGGCCAAGCCTTTAATCAAATAAGGTAAATGAAATAACCAATAAAGGGAGATGCAACACGCAAGCAGTCATATGTAAATCATAATAAAAGATGCCCATACAAGATGCAAGCACATATCATGAACAATAAACCACCACCACTTTTTATTTTCTTCTTTTCTATTTTTCTTCTTTTCATTCTTTTTTTTTCTCTTATTTTCTCAAAAAGACGCCTTAGACTAGGTCATTTTTCAAATAAAAGACGCCCTCAGTGACGGTCGTTAATTTTGAAAAAGAATTTGATTTTCGTGGAGATGACAACCTACCTAGGGGCGTTATTTGAGAAAAGATGACTTTCACACAGGCGTTAATTCCATAAAAAGGCGCCTTATTCAGAGGCGTTAATTTTCGTGTCTTCAGAATTGGGTTAACAAAGCTACTGAGGCACTGGGTCCTAGTGGTCATCATTGAGGATTCATTGATCTTTCTTGAATAATCAAAAGGGGGTCGACGTGCTAATCGTTAAACTTATACGCAAGATCTTGCACAGTGCAATCTCCTAGGTCAGTCTCGACCCTTCTGTCGATTTATGACTTATCGCAAAGAAAGAGATGGAAGAGGATATAAGGAAGCCCATAAGGGATTCTGAGAAGCTCGAGGCAAAACTACCTCCCCTACCCTATGCCTGTTGGGGTTCAGTCTTCGGCATAGGGAAATTTTGTTTCCTTTTGCCCCTTTTATATTACATGCATACGCCCAAGGTTTTCTTTGCGGGGACTTTGCCCTCTTGATATGCTTTTCTTTTCACGATTTGACTTTCTCTTCGAAACTAATTTGTACTGATGAAAAACTTAATTGTACTTGGGCTTTTGTGACATTTTTGTTCCCTTTTGGACCCTGACTTTCACTTACTAAGGCGGCAGGTAGGCTTGGCGGGTCTACTCCGAGACCTCCCTTCCTCCCTTATGGGCCGAAGAGGAAAAGCATGGGTATTGTCTTCACCTTTAGTCAGGTTTTGACTTCCCATCGGATTTTGCACCGCTTGAGTTCGAGGTTTAAGTGTGTAGTGTGTGCGGGAGTCGACCCCATTTTAAGTTAACAAGACTGATGAATGAATACTAAATTTTGGTCTTTCAGACTTTGCGTCCTCGTATGCCATGGCAACCATTTTGGAAATTGGAAGACTTTTTTTTTTGGATTTTGGATTTTGGAGAATTTCTATTGTTTTTTTTTTGGGTTTTGGAAATTTCAATTTTTTTGGATTTTGGAAAATTTCAAATTTTTTTTGGATTTTTGGATTAGGGGTAGTATTTCTTAAGGTACAGACCATTCCAATGATGAGCTAGCTCCTCTCCTTCAGCATTAATCAATTTATAAGCATTGCCAGGATAAACATCTTTTATAATAAAGGGTCCTTCCCAGTTTGGTTGGAGTTTTGAACGGGGTCCACCAGGTTTTACGAAGATTCTCTTGATTACCATCTCACCGATTTTGAATTTTCTTTCAATTACTTTCTTTTGATAAAAACGTGAAAGCCTATTTTGATAAACGTGCGCATGCTCAGCGGCGACCAGACACTTCTCATCTAGGAGTTCCAACTAGGCAAGGAGTGAATCACGACGCTCATCAATAGAGAATTCCTTGTCCAATTGTACTCGCAGAGAGGGAATGAGAATCTCATAAGGAACTACCGCCTCCATTCCATAAGTAAGGGCGAAAGGGGTTTGCCCAGTGGGGGTACGAATGGAAGTGCGATAGGCCCAGAGAGCTTCAACTAGCTTGTCCGGCCAATCCGAAAATTTATTAGCCTCACACGTTTTCTTAACAATTTTGATCAATGTCTTATTAGTTGCCTCTACTTGACCATTACCCTGTGGATAATAGGGAGAAGAATGATGCAATGCAATGTTATACCTATTGCAGAGATCCTTGAGCTCTTGAGAGATAAATTGAGGCCCATTGTCGGTGATGATGGTACTCGGGATGCCGAACCTTGCGATGATGTTCTTCATTATGAACTTGCAGACGGTTGATGCTTTGATCTCCACGTATGCTTCCGCTTCCGCCCACTTGGTGAAGTACTCCGTTGCCGTAAGGATAAATGGCTTTTGTTTTGTAAGGAGGTTCGAATCTCCAAGAGGTCCAATGATATCGAAAGCCCACATAGATAAAGGCCATGGGGAGGACATAGGATGGAGTGAAGAGGCAGGAGAGTGAATCTTGTCGGCGTGCAGTTGGCACTTAACACACCTTCGAACATAGATGGAGCAATCCTCTTCTAGAGTTGGCCAATAGAAGCCTAGCCTAAGGATCTTCTTAGCTAGCATCTGGCTGTTCACATGACCACCACACACTCCTGAATGTGCCTCTTCCACGACCTTCCAGGATTCATCATCGTTGAGGCATCTTAATAAAACACCCGTGAGCCCTCTTCTATAGAGCACACCTCCAACCAAAACATAACGTTGAGCCACTCTTCTAATTGCCTTCTTTTCCTCCACAGTGGCTTCTTCGGGATAGGACTGATCATTACAATATCTGGCAATCTCATAATACCAAGGTTTCTCCTCATCAGTCAATTCTTCTTCCCAATCTAATAATATGACCTCTTTACTTTTAAGAGCTTCACTCCGCCTGACCTTCTCGAGCACCTTATCCCTAATGTCGAGGAACGCGCGATCCTTAATAGCTGGAGTGTCACGCTGATGAATGAGAGGAACATGAAAATCTCATTCAGGAGGGAAGACTAAAGCAGAGGCCAATGAGGCAAGAGCGTCAGCTAAGATGTTCTGGCTACGAGGGACATGGACGAAGATCAATTTGGTGAAGAGTTTGGCATAAGCTGAAGCAAGTTCCTGGTATGGTTTGAGCTTAGGATTGATAGTGCGGCATTTGACAAGCACCTGGCGTAGAATGAGCTGACTATCACCAACAATTCGTAATTGGGTAACACCATATTTATGAGCAGTTTGAAGGCCGGCCAAGAGAGCTTCATACTCGGCTATATTATTTGTGACAGGGAAAGTAAGCTGAGCGACGAATGGGATGGTGACCCCTTCTGGTGTTAAAAGAACCATGCCGATCCCTCTTCCTTGGGAATTTAGAGCTCCATCAAAATGTAGTGTCCACATAGGATCGTGGGGTTGATTTATGGACATTAGTTCTTCATCTGGAAACTCCGAATTGATAGGATCAAATCGGGGTAGAGGGTGGTGAGCAAGATGTTCGGTAATGGCGTAGCCTTTAATAGCTTTCTGTTGAATGTAAGTGATGTCAAATTGAGAGAGGAAACTTTGCCAGCGTGCTAATCGATCAGTAAGGACAGATTTTTCAAGAAGGAATTTAATCGGATTCATGCGCGCAATGAGGTGAACCTCGTGAGCTAAGAAATAATGCCTTAACTTCTGAACTACCCAGACTAAAGCAGTGCAAGTCTTTTCCATAGCTGAGTACCTCTGCTCACAAGGGTTGAGAAGTTTAGACAAATAGTATGCTGCCCTCTCCTTCCCTTCTTCATCCACTTGAGCTAGGACAGCACCCACAGAGTCATCCAGGACAGAAACATAAAGGATGAGCGGTTTGCCTGGAACTGGCGGCCTCAGGACAGGAGGATTGGCCAAATAATCCTTCAATCCATCAAAAGCTACCTGACACTTGTCATCCCAATTAAACTTGACCCCCCGGCTTAGTAAGCTCGTAAAACGGCCTACATCTTTGTGAATGCTGGGAGACAAAGCGGCGGATAAATTGCAACCTCCCGATTAATCCTCGAACTTCCTTCAAATTCTTGGGAGGAGGCATATCTCTGATGGCCTTTGCCTTATTGGGATCAACTTCAATTCCTCTTTTGCTGACAATAAATCCAAGCAATTTCCCTGATGAAACACCAAATACGCACTTCTTGGGGTTCATTTTCAACTGATACTCTCGTGATCTTTGCAAGACTTTAGCTAGAACCCCAGGATGCTCAATCCTTGTTCTTGATTTTATCACTAGATCATCCACGTACACCTCAATATAAATGTGGATCATATCATGAAAAATTACCATCATAGCCCTCTGGTAGGTGACTCCAGCATTCTTGAGTCCAAAAGGTATGACCACATAGCAATATGTACCCCACGGTGTAGTGAACGATGTTTTCTCTTGATCTTCCTCGGCCAGACGAATCTGATTATAACCCGAAAAACTATCCATGAAGGAGAGAGTCTCAAATCCTGCCATATTATCAATTAAAACATCAATATGAGGGAGGGGGAAGTCATCCTTAGGACATGCATGGTTGAGGTCCCGAAAGTCTATACAAATCCGAACCTTTCCATCTTTCTTCATGACCGGGACGATGTTAGCCACCTAGTTAGGATAGAGGACAACTCTAACAAATCTAGCCTTATGAAGCTTGTCGACCTCTTCTTTCATTTTTAAAGCCATGTTAGGGTGGAAACGTCTCAACCGTTGTTTGACCGGGACAGACCCTGGCTTAAGTGTAAGCCGATGTTCAACGAGCGCAGGGTCTAATCCAGGCATATCTTCATAACTCCATGCGAACGTGTCCTTGTATTCTTGAAGTACCAAAATTATCGCCTCCTCTTCGGAGGGCGGCAAGTTCTTTGAAATGAGGACAATCCTGGGGTCTTCTTCCGTACCCAGATTTATTTCTTTGGTAGGCTCTTCTACTGAGGCTGATGGTTCATCAAATCTCCTCATGCCACTAGCAAAGGCATCAGCCTCGTCCTCATATTCTTCGTAACTTTCATCCCCCTCTTCAATAGGGTCTTCATCGTTCATAATCTCATAGACACCCAAACCCTCATAAGAAGCACAAGTACCCTCATATTCTATCTTTGGCAGGATGATCGCATTCTCTAGAAATTCGGGAAGAGTTAAGCATGCCTGGCACCTTCTAGCCAATTCTAACAAGAATCTACGGGGAATCTTCTTACCCTTGGGTTTCTTATGTGAAACTACCCCATGAATTTTATTAGAAGAAAAAAAGGAGCAACTAGCTTGATTATTAGAAGAAGAAAAGGAAGGAGGTGAAAAAGTGGATACAGGAGGGGATACAGACGAAGACCCTTCGCCATAAGGGTAGAAAAGATTTGTCAATGAATCCCGGAAGAGCGGCCCCTGGGTAGGGACACACTCAGAAAGGAGATAAGAGGTCTCCTCAACGGAGATGGAGGATTGAAAAGTTGGAATTTTGGCATTTTTTCTTCTTCTTTATTTTTCTCTTCATTTTTATTTTCTTTTTCCAATAGAAAGCAATGTGAAGGGGGAATAGTAGGAAGAGTGGAAATTGAAAGATTGGAGAAGGGTTGAATTAATAGTGATGGAGAGTCTGGAAAATTGCTCGAGGAGCAATGGAGGAACTGGAGGAAAAACTCGAAGTGAACTTGGAGAAGAGATGACCATGATTGGAGGCGGTCTGGGCACACATGGAAACATTTGGGAATACAGGGAGACAAGAAGAGACGGATGCATGGAAGTGAGAGAGAAAAGGCCGGCCCACAGCCTGTCTGTCATGAAACCTTCTTCGTATGGCACATCAGGCTCTCCAGTGTCGGTATAATTGCTCAGCAGCTGCCTCTTATCTGTTATCACAGCAGGTTTTTCAATCAACTCATGGATTAGTGGCGGCCATTCTGGGTCGGTCGGCATAAATAGACGACTCAAAGCAATAGCAATATCATTCATGTCAAACCATCTATACCAGTCACACTCTGGATCACCCATTTTCCTTCTCTTATCAGGCCTTAGAGACTCGAGGGCTTTATAGGTGGCCAATGGAGCAATATGACGAGCAAACTGTCTAGCATGAACATCTTGACAGTCTAACACTGAAGTGACTATTGTAGTCTGCTCATTATTTTGAACGCGACCTTTAATAAAATGTGTCCGCAATGTCCATGTAAGCGGTTGGCGATCTGTCTTCAAAGTAGATGTCATAACTGCCCATGGCTCTTCTTCATTCTTGCCCGACCCTTTATAGCCTAGGCCGCCCCGTGCAATTAATTTTTGTGGCTTGACAGGCTTAGTTCTGCCTTGGAAATTAACACCCAGACCTTTACCAGCTTGGTACCCCATTTTCATCAAAATATTCCAGCCAGGGGTATTTATTATGCTCTTCTTCTTCTTCCCCTTGGAAGTCAGAGGTGTCATAGCAACCGTTGTGACTGTCTCTGAGGGCATCGGCTGTGGGTTAATGACATCTAACACTGATAACAACGGTTTGTTGGAAGGCCAAATAGACGGAACTGATGTTGCTAAGTGTATGTCTTCATCTGGCAAAATCGGCATGCTAGTGACTTTGATAATACGGCCTTTATGTGGAAACTTGAGGCATTGATGATTTGTAGAAGGCACCGCATCCAGCTGTTGAATATAGGGGCGACCCAGGATGCCATTGAATGTTGGATCCATGTCCAAGATGTGGAAATCTACCGTGATTGTAGCTGGACCCAAACTGACTTTTAATGTTATCATACCCAAGGGAGGCTTCTTGGTGTTATCATATGATGTGACTGTTATAGTGGATGGCCGAACCTGACTTTCCGGAATGCCGCACATCCTTAAAGTGCTAGGTGGCAATACATTGATGGATGCCCCAGTGTCCACCAAACATTGTTTTACTGCCACCTTGTTAATGTCCACTGTGATACACAGAGCATATTTCCGAGCTGGTTGAGGTGCTAGTTCATGTTCATAAAAAATAATTGCTGGTTGACCGCTAGCAGGCGTTAGGACCGTGGTTATATGTGTGGATGTGCATAAATCCCCACACAAAAGAAGTAATATATATATGTGTGTGAAAGTGTATTATCACTCACGTGGAGCAAGAATCATGATAAAAAAATAAAGATTAAATGAGGGGGGAAGACTTGCACGCGGTGCAAAACGGAGGTGTGATCGCCAGAGGGGTTACCTCAATAACAATAAAAAGGGATCGCAAATACCTCGTGAAGATGAGAACGCGGGATGATGTGAAGTTCCTTCCTCCTTCTTCAATCGGCCGGCCGATGAGAAGGGTTTTCTTTTTTGATTACCTTGCAAGAAAGACAACAAAAAATAAAGCAAAGAAGGATCAGCCAAAGTGCAGTAGTATCAGCCCAAATAAAACGTATAATGATGAAAAGAGCAACACATGCGCACTTTCTTTTTTTTAAAACCCCTAGAGAGAACTAAGGGAGGGGAGATATATGAGAAGTATGCAAGTGCAGACAAAATCGATGTCAACGATATGATGATGATGATGAACAGAATGGAGATGTGATAAAACAATGCACACAAAACAAAAAAATGAATCAACCCCAAAGAGCACCCTGCTGTCCCTTGATGACAGTAGAGGGGCAACCAAGAGAACAACGGCTGTTGACAGGAGGAAGACGAGGAAACAGAAAGCAATAGGAAGAAGAACTCTGCAAACTCGTAAGACTAAGCTCCGTAATCTGGGTGTAGGCAGGTAGGTCGGTAGGTAACCTCTCAAAGGATCGACCATGAGTCCCTTAAATAAGCTTAGATAGGATGATAAACATGGGCATGAGATAACCATGGCAATGGTTATCAGGAGCAAGAGCCCAATCAAGTAATAACACCAAACGAGGCAGGACTCTACGAAGGAAAGACAGAACAAGGCAGGGCTCTGAAGGTGAAACACGCCCTTCAACAGGGCGTCAATTAGAGATTTGACGACCTACCCTACGGCGTTTCATAAACCACGACCCAAGCCAGGGCGTTTATTCCTGGATTTAATTTTGGCAATAAACATTGCTTTATTTGAAAATTATGAGAACACGCCCAAGATAGAGGCGTTAAATTAAAACACGCCCTGAGGAAGGACGTTAACCAATATTTAAATTGATTTTGTATTTACTTAAAAACCGGATAATACCAGGAATTGACGCCCTGAAATTTGGTCGTCCTTTCTTGAGAAAACGCCCTGGATAAGGTCGCTATTTAAATAACGCCCCTCTTCAGGTCGCGAATCACAAAAAGCAATAAATCAAAACCACACACAAGAAAATAGAAAAAGTTCATATTATGAATATATTGAAGTTCACTTGGGGCGTCATCATAGTGACATGAGATTTGATCAACATAGCGTCATTTTTGGCGTGTCTACAGCTGCCCCGCCTTGGCATCTGCTTTGGAAGGGAGTGAACGAAAATGGAGCGAAAGTGCAACAAAATGGAATGAAGTGGAGCGAACTGATAAGTAGATGCCAAGGTGTGATGTGACACGCCTCAGACACTAAGCAATGGAAATCTTTCCAAGATTCTGAATGAAACAACTCCGAATGATTCCAAGGAAGCATCAATTTGCTGGATAAAGGAGATTTAAACTAAAAAAAGTAAGGCAAAAGGTGTGCGCGTGGGCACGATAGGGAAAGACCATTGGAGAGCGGTTACCAGCCAACGTGGACGTGCTACAACCAAGGTAGATTTTGCATAAAAATAAAGAGAATTGATATGGAGATCCAACAAAGGAACATTTTCAAGGAATCAGCCTGAGCGGCTTCAGATAGAATAAAGTACTTGATTTGGAATGGAATATCTCATGTCAACTCAATCAAGAGCGAGTGACCTTCATTATTACCATAATATGAAAATTTTCAGCATGAAACTCAAAGTCCTACATGATGCATGCTGGGCTAAAAGAAACGATAAAACAAACTAAAAATAAAAAAATAATCAAGGATAATATTGCTAAATCAAACAGATTTGGTCAAGAATCCAAATTTCTGAGCCAACACTAAGCCGAAGCTCGTTTGTCCGCGCATCAACTAAGAAAGTGGAACCATCGTCCCAAACCTTGAACGACTCAACAGCCTATCCGTGTGATCAAGACTCTCCTGGAATTATCACTATTTTTGATGAAGGGGAACTCAAATTTCAGGTTCATCAGAACCACAAGGTCCTTGATATGCTATAATAATGTAGATATCATATAGTAACAATGCTTACAAGATACAGAATGACAAGTGCGATGTTATTTCCATGATCAACCCAGGCAGCTTGGATCCTGCAAACTTCTGCACTTTAAAATTATCAGTTTTCGAAATTCAGGATAATCAAACATAATTTTCATTTAAATCATAATATGATCATAAGTGCTCAATTAAAAACAATTCAACGAAATAATAGCACTTAAGTTCATTCATAAGCTCATAAAAACACGCCTGCACGGACGGCGTCAAATCATGAAAACGCGCCTTATTATGTGGTCGTTAAAACATGAAACACGCCATCCATCAAGGCGTTAAATCCATCAAGAGGCCAGAGAGTACACGACCTACAAAAGGGCGTTACACAAAAAACGACCCCTGAAAGGTTGTCAATTTAAAAATTGACGCCCTAACAAAAGGCGTTAATAAATCCCATGCTTCCGTTTCCGGCTCGAAACCAAAACACAATCCTAATGCTAATCAATCTCTGCAACTCCGAACAAGAAAAGGGCTCAAGCTTCTATAAAAGGCAGGCTTTCCTCAGGAAATCAATCAACCCTAAGCCCCTCGGAACTCTTCTGTTCTTCTGCTTCTACTTGTAGGTTCTGCAACTGCTGCTCAAGCTCTTCCTGCAGCGGCGATGGACAGAGCTATCAAGAGGTCGAAGGTTTCCACTCCCAAATTGACTGAGATCAACGGGCACATCTGCAGCCGAATAGCACTAAACCAGGCAAGCTAACTGCTGCTTTCATCCCTTAAGCAATCCTCAGCATATCCCTCCTTCTCACTATATATATTCCTCTGTTGTTCTTTCGGTTGTTCTGTTCTCAGGAATACCCAAATGTTCCTGGAGCCCGAAGATTCACCAAAGTAAAATGGTTGCCACTGATTCTTTCCAAATTCTCTTCGGATATGAGGGTGCATGTAGCCAAATGGCATCTTATAGGATTAATAACCCATGCCAAGCATTACGATCAAATCCACTTAGATTGGGCTGCCATAGGAGCATTGATTGAGATATGGCACCCTTCCACTCATACCTTTCTCTTTTCCACTTTTGAAGCCACCATCCTATTGGAAGAATTAGAGTTGATCTTAGGCTTAAAAAGGATGAAACAAGGAGAAGAAGAAAAGATGGCCATCATGCCAAGGCCAATCTCCTCCCACGAATTGCTAACCTCATTGATACCTAGCCCAAACATAGTGAACCAAATCAAAGTCAATAAAGGAATCAACCTCTTGAAGCTCGCCTCATGGGTGTATAAGAGAGCGGATCAAGCTAAAGAGGAAGAGGAGATAGAAAGAGTGACCAAAGCCTTCGTGGTGTGCTTAGCAGGAGCACTCCTATTCCCATCCACGGAGGACTTTCTAGAGGAGTCCCAATTGAGCGCAGTGGTGAGCTTATGGGAAGAAGAAAGAGTTGGACCGGCGATCCTAGCATATCTCTATAACGGGCTTACTTCGGCGGCCATGGGAAGGTCCATCTACGGGTGCATGCTAGCACTCTCAAGTTGGGTTGATCTACATTTCAAATTCGATCCATGTAGTGAGGCCCAACAACCCTCAAGAATTTTCTCAAAGAGTCCACTCTCGTATATCACCGGCTCATTAGGAATAAGCAATAGGGTGACGAACCGGATTCCTCAAATCAAAAAGAGAGTGGAATGGAGAGAGCACCTAAAGGTAATGCCAAAGAACCTCTTTACTTGTGCCCCGGGTGTACTCAAGATGCAGGAACTTCGTGCACGATTCTCTACCGGGACGGACCTTCATCTTATTGGCGCTTCGGACTTGGTCTTGTACAACTCTCACAGATGCCTTCCTCAAATTGGACTTCCAAGGCAACATCTAGAAGACGTCTCTCATCTTCCTCCAATCAAATCAAGAGACCTAGGCAGCAATGAAGATGGAGAAGAGGCTATCACAATCCAAGCCTTATGGAAGATCAACAAACTTCACCAACCTGTAGAGGACTTAGATGAAGACAAAGAACATTGGAAGAATTATGTAATAGCTTTGAGAAAGCTAAGGCCCAAGGTGGCTCATTAAGCCTTGTAATCCTTTTGCAATGATAATGATAATAATTGTTTTCTGATTGAGCCTTACTGCTGTGCTTCAGACCAAAACCTCAGATAACCTGTCGCTCTGTTGAGGATAACGCCTCAAGGAAAGGCGTGAATTCCAAAATGACGCCTTCATCATAGGTCGCTTCCAACATTCCTGTCCACCTATTTGACGCCTTCCGTGATAGGCGTTACTTAAATAACGACTTAGAACAGGGCGTTAATCGATTCAAATTCCCAAAAAAATGTCCGTTGAGATTCCAGAAGTAACGCCCTCAGAAAAGTCACGTTTCAATGAGGTAACGCCTCTAGCTCAGGCGTGAGTAAAAACCATAATAATTACTTCGATCACATCAATCAACGCCCATTGAATGCGTCTGACGACGGTTATCATTCCCCATGCAAATAAAATTCACGCCTCAGGCAACGTCGTCTAATTGATAAACACGCCCGTCCCTTAGTCGTTACTTCCACAATAAACGCCTCCTCCGAGGGCGTCGCTTCGTTTCGAATCCTAAAGGGGCTTTCCCCCTTTCTTCTTCCTCCCTCCGTTCCATTTGCCCTTCTTCTCATTCTCTGCAACCCTAACCGCAACTCTCCCTCCCTCTCTTCCTCTATCTCTCTCTCTCACACTCTCACCCTCCCCAACCATGGCCGGTGGCGGATTAAAACGGCAACGGGTGGCCGCCCCCGAGGTAGTGGAATTGGGCGACGATGACCACGGTGAGGAAGGGGCCATCGTGGTGGTTGAAGATGAAGCTCCAATGGAGGAGGCCGGCGACGAGGCCGGAGGAGACCAAGAAGCCCACGAGGAAGGCGAAAGAGACGGTGAAGGTGAGGGAGATGAAGAAAGGGGAGAAGAAGAAGAAGGAGGAGGAGGAGAAGAAGGCGATGAACCACCGGCCGCGGCGGCGCCCCTTCCCCGTGCCGGCCAACTCCGGCGGCCACGGCAGCCACTACCTCGACCACAAAACCAGAAGCACAAGAAGGTAAGCCTCAAACCCAACTCCCATTTTTTATTTATTTTAATTTTATTTTTTTCTGATTTTCCATAGCCCTCGGGTATGAACCCTGCAACCCAGAAAGAAGACGCCCTCAGGGGCGTCGCGATTTCAAAAGACACGCCCAAGCCAAGGGCGTTAATTAGATTACTTTTCATGAGAAACAATTAACCCCAGAGAACACGCCCTAAAGCATGTCGCCCAATCAAATTTACATATTATGCTTTTAATTTCACATGCTGTTATTTTTTTATTTCAATTTCTGAAGACTGGAAACCACGCCCCACACCAGGGCGTCAATTCAAAACAGACGACCAAACCAGCGGTCGCCCATTCATTAATCTCATTGATTAATTAACGAACCCAATTGAAAAATGCCCCTCCCAAGGGCGTGAATTGATAAAACCTTTAGGATTTAGAAATTAACCATAAAACACACGCCCAATACAGAGGCGTTTCACAGATGAAAAACGACCTTGGGTAGGTCGTTAACTTGAAACACAAACAAAACCACGCCCCCTTTAGGGGCGTTACTTCAATGAAAAATGACCTGAGGAAGGTCGTTAATTCCAATAACATCAATTTTTAACCTGGGGCAATGAAAATGAAACAAGCATGAATAATCACAACAATTAAGCCAACAAATCTTATTTTATGCATGCAGGGGCTGATGAGGACGCACATTTCATGGGTGATGGTCCGGGCAGCTTACTACGACCTCCCTGAGTTCCAGAGAGAGAGGGTAGACACTATGGGGTTCGGTGCCTTCTTCAGCATAGAGCCAGTTAGGCCAGACTTACCACTCATTCAGGTGCTACAGGAGAGGTGGGATAGGACTAGCCGGGCATTTCTGATGCCTTGGGGACACATGATTCCTACCCTGGAGGACGTGGCTAGGATTATAGGGTTGAGGGTAGACGGAGAGGCTGTGAGTGGGATTACCTACCCAGACTACACCGAGCATGCCCAGAGATTGCTAGGGCTGGAGATGGTTTATGAGACGCCCAGCGAGTGCAGGATGATTTTCCGCACCGACCTCACCACAGTGATGGGTTTAAGGAATGCTAGGCACAGGTCAGGAGAGAGCCTAGAGCAATTTTCGCAGAGGCTGATAGACGGGGCTAGGACAGTGTACTGCCAGGACCCAGCCGACAGGGAGAGAACTGACCTAGACTTGAGGAGGTTCTTGCTACTGCTACTGGGAGAGCTGTTGCTCGGGACAAAGGGCGATGTCATCAACTGCCGGTTTCTAGGGATACTCGGGGACCTGGAGGCAGTTGGCAGCTACGCCTGGGGAGCGGCTCTACTGGCGCACATGATGGCCGACCTGTCCACGGGGACAAGGCGAGAGACGACCGTCAGTGGCTTCTCACCTTTTCTTCAGGTATGCATTTTTCATTTTTTTTTTCTTTCTTTTATGCATATTTTTATGTGTATGCGAATGCCTAATTAATGCAATGCATGGATGCAGGTTTGGAGTCACCTCTACATGCCGATGGGGCGCGTTGACCCACGGCCTGGGAATGAGGGAGCTTTCCCTCTAGCACGGCGCTGGGTGCCGGTCGTCTTCGGCGCCCCACTCGGCTACGAGTTGTGGGTTCTACGGAGAGAGCTCCGCGACTTCCCTCCCTCGCTGGTATGTATGAATGCTATGCATCTTTCTTTTGCTTTTATTTAATTTTATGATGATGACGATGAAATGATGATATGTATGTTTATGAATGCAGGTGCAGTGGAGACCCTATGAGGGGATGACAGACGAGGGCCAGCCTTGGGTCGTAGCGGGCCGACCTCGCTTTGAGCGTGAGCTTTGGGTTCACTGCTTGAGCGAGATCGAGCCGTTACGGCTTAGGTTGGTGATGAGGACGCTAGGCCTCCACCAGGAGTGGATCGAGGTAGGCGAGCCGCGGGGCATCGGGAAGAAGACTCGCGGTCGTACAAAGGCGACCGACTGGAGGGTGCGATTCGAGGAGCAGCACGCCGACTGGCAGCGTGGCGGGACCAGAGTCACCTCCCGCGCGACTGACAGCTCCGAGTACCTCCGGCGCTACTGGGAGGTATACGCCGGCCGACCCCAGATGAGGGTCTTAGGGGTATGTATGAATGCAATTGTTTCTAAATTAAATGCAAATGCTTATGTGACTATCATGCGACTAATATGTGATGAATGCAGGATGCGCGGGACATAGCGGCGATAGATGCCCAGGCCCACCTACACAGCCTGGAGGACCAGCTGGCCGCCACACGGGCCGACCTAGAGACCCTGGTGAGTGTTTAAATTATTTCTATATGCAAATGTGTTTTTGTTGAATTATTGATAATTAGCCACTGACGATCTTAATGAATGCAGCGTGCCCAGCAGGGAGCAGTGAGGAGAGACCCAGGGGAGGCCTCCAGCTCGAGAGGGCCTAGTGCAGAGGTGACTGCACTGGCAGAGCAGCTAGCGGGAGCGGTGGCACGAGCCGAGGCAGCAGAGCGCGACCTCGCTTCACGGGTAAATTCCAAAACACAACTCCATTTAAACATTGATTATATAATTGTGTACTGATAAAAATTCACTTTTACAGACTGAGGAGCTTCGAGCCGCTCTTACCTGCGTTGACGAGGGCTTCCGCGCGACGAGCGCGCAGGTGAGTGGTTCAATCATGCATTGTTAGATTATTGAATTATTGCATTGATTGTGGATTTGATGACTTGTTTACCTGTTTGTAGACGGCTCAGCTTCAGGCAGTACGTACCGAGTTGGCGATCCGTGATCAGCGGATCTCAGAGCTTGAGAGGGCCTTGAGGCGACGAGAGGAGCTTCCTCAGGACACGGCCGAGTTGCGCGTGGCGCTTGAGCTGGAGCGACGGGAGCGTGCCGGGAGCGCGAGGAGCGTGCTCGCGAGCGGGAGGAGTACCAGATGGAGCGTGCCCGGTACCTTGAGCTTCAGCAGGCGGAGCGTGCCCGGTACCAGGAGCAGGTAGCGGCACGGGAGCGAGAGCTGGCAGATTCGAGGACCCAGTTGATCCTTTCTCAGGAGCGGCTACGAGTGTCTGAGGAGCGTCTCCAGCGAGGGCGTGAGCGAGCACGGGCTGCGGGGTACTCCTTCACCAGCTCCACCTTTGTGGCGGGCTCTTCCCTCCGAGAGAGGAGCGAGGCAGGGGACACGTTCGGGTTCCGGCTTCTTCACGGGGGCCCATGCCTCCTCCACCAGCACCAGCTCGGGACGGCGAGGAGGAGGTTGAGAGTAGGAGAGAGGAGGGTGGAGGCGAGAGCTGAGAGACTTACTTGTACTCCTCCACCCTCACATCTGTACTTACACATTCGATGAGATATATATATAGAGATTGAGATTTTTGTTACCTGAGCTCTTTGTGTGGTTGTGGCCTTGTGTTCGTGTACCTTCTTCTTTCACGTTCTTCGTGTTTGTTTGCTTTGCCCTGTATCTGCAGCTGTGGTTCATGCTTTGAACAATACAGGTTAATTCATCTGTTCGACTTGGCCCCTTGCCCAATGAGCAAGGGGTGGCAATATTTTGACCTTAATGACGGGTCAAGGGGCCAAGCCTTTAATCAAATAAGGCAAAATGAAATGGCTGATAACGGGAGATGCATCATGCAAAGCACACATATGCAAACAGTAAATGCTCATGCAAAAGAATGCAAGCATTCATGGTGAAGGAAAGCACTTTTTATCTTTTTTCCACTTATATATTATTATTATTTTTTTTTGATTTTCCTTATAAAACGCGCCTTATGGTAAGGCGTGGTCATCATAAAGATGCCTACAGAGGACGGCGTTAATTATAAAAGGAATTTTTTTTTTTTGAAAAAGAAACGACCTTCTCAAAGGCGTTATTATTTTTTTTTAAATGACTTAATATAGGGCGTTAATTCCCTAAAAGCGCCTTAGCCGAAGGCGTCAATTGAATAATCAAAAAGGGGTGTCAAGGCTATCAAGACCACGGGTCCTTCACGGTCACCATCTAAAATTCATTAACCTTTCTTGAGTAATTAAAAGGGAGTTGACGTGCTCATAGTTGACTTGTATTCAAGATTTTGCACAGTGCAATTTCTTAAGTCTGTCTTGACCATCCTGCCGGTTCGTGACTTTACCACATAGAAAGGATGGAAGAAAATATAAGGAAGCCCATAAGGGTTCTGAGATACTCAAGGCAAAGTTACCTCCCCTACCCTATGCCTGTTGGGGTTCGGTCTTTGGCGTAGGGAAAATTTATTGCCCTTATGCCCTTGTTATATTGCATGCATACGCCCAAGGTTTTCCTTGCGGGGACTTTGCCCTCTTGACATGCTTTTCTTTTCATAACTTGACTTTCACTTTGGAATTGATTTGCATTGATGAAAATAAACCTAATTGTACTTGGGCTTTTGTGGCATTTGCTCCCTTTTGGGCCCTGACTTCCACCTACTAGGGCGGCGGATAGGCTTGGCGCATCTACCTCAAGGTCTCCCTTCCTCCCTTATGGGCCGAAGAAGAAGAGAACGGGTATTGTCTTTCACTTTTAGTCAGGTCTTTGACTTTCCATTGGATTTTGCACTGTTTGAGTTCAAGAATAAAGCGTGTAGTGTGTGCGGGAGTCAACCCCCTTTTAAGTTAGCAAGACTGATGAATGAATTCTGCATTTTGACCTTTCGGACATTGATCCTTCGTGTGCCATGGCACCAATTTTGATCTCTTTTTGATTTTTTTTTGAAGAATTTCTATTTTTGTTTGCTTTTTGGAGTTTCTATTTTTAGATTTTTGAATCAAGGGTAGTATTTCTTAAGATACAAACCATTCCAAGGATGAGTTAACTCTTCGCCTTCAGCTTTAACCAGTTTATAAGCATTGCCAGGATAAACATCTTTTATAATGAACGGTCCTTCCCAATTGGGTTGAAGTTTTGAGCGGGGGCCACCTGGCTTTACAAAAATTCTTTTGATTACCATCTCACCGATTTTAAATTTTCTCTCAATTATTTTCTTTTGATAAAAACGTGAGAGCCTATTTTGATAAACGCGCGCATGCTCAGCGGCGACCAGACGCTTCTCATCGAGGAGTTCCAATTGGGCCAAGAGTGAATCACGACGCTCATCAATAGAAAATTCCTTATCCAATTGTACTCGTAGAGAGGGAACGAGAATCTCATAAGGGACTACTGCCTCCATTCCATAAGTGAGGGCGAAAGGGGTTTGCCCAGTGGGGGTGCGAATGGAAGTGCGATAGGCCCAAAGAGCTTCAACCAGCTTGTCTGGCCAATCCGAAAATTTATTAGCCTCACACGTCTTTTTAACAATTTTGATCAACGTTTTATTAGTTGCCTCTGCTTGGCCATTGCCCTGCGGATAATAGGGAGAAGAATGATGCAGTGCAATGTTATACCTGTTGCAGAGATCTTTGAGCTCTTGAGAGATAAATTGAGGTCCATTGTCGGTGACGATGGTACTCGGGATGCCGAACCTCGTGATGATGTTCTTCATTATAAATTTGCAGACGGTTGACGCTTTAATTTCCACGTAAGCTTCTGCTTCCGCCCACTTGGTGAAGTATTCCGTTGCCGTGAGGATGAACGACTTTTGTTTGGTCAGGAGATTCGAGTCACCAAGAGGTCCAATGATATCAAAAGCCCACATGGAAAAAGGCCATGGGGAGGACGTAGGATGGAGTGAAGAAGCAGGAGAATGAATTTTGTCGGCGTGCAGTTGGCACTTAACACACCTTCGAACATAGATAGAACAATCCTCTTCTAGAGTTGGCCAATAGAAACCTAGCCTAAGAATCTTCTTAGCTAACATCTGGCTATTCACATGACCACCACACACTCCAGAATGCGCCTCTTCCACAACTTTCCAAGATTCATCATCATCGAGGCATCTTAACAGAACACCGGTGAGCCCTCTTCTGTAGAGCACACCTCCAACCAAAACATAACGTTGAGCCACTCTTCTAATTGCTTTCTTCTCTTCTGCAGTGGCTTCTTCGGGATAGGACTGATCATTGCAATACCTGGCAATCTCATAATACCAAGGCTTCTCTTCGTCAGCCAAATCTTCTTGCCAATCCAAAAGCATGACTTCCTTACCTTTAAGAGCTTCCTTCAGCTTAACCTTCTCAAGCACTTGATCCCTAATATCGAGGAATGCGCGATCCTTAATAGCCGGGGTGTCACGCTGATGAATCAGGGGAACATGAAAATCACGCTCAGGAGGGAAAACTAAAGCGGAAGCCAAAGAGGCGAGAGCGTCAGCCAAGATGTTCTGGCTGCGAGGGACATGAACGAAGATCAATTTAGTGAAGAGTTTGGCATAAGCTGAAGCGAGTTCCTGGTAGGGCTTGAGCTTAGGATTGATGGTGCGGCACTTGACCAACACCTGGCGCAGAATGAGCTGACTATCACCGACAATCCTCAAATGGGTGACACCATATCGATGAGCGGTTTGAAGACCGGCCAAAAGAGCTTCATACTCAGCTATATTGTTGGTGACGGGGAAAGTGAGCCGAGCAGCAAATGGAATGGTGACCCCTTCTGGTGTTAAAAGAACCATGCCGATCCCTCTTCCTTGAGAATTTAGAGCTCCATCAAAATGTAATGTCCACATAGGATCGTGGGGTTGATTGATGGACATTAGTTCTTCATCTGGGAACTCCGAATTGACCGGATCAAAACGGGGGAGAGGGTGATGAGCAAGGTGTTCGGCAATGGCGTAACCTTTGATAGCTTTTTGCTGAATGTAAGTGATGTCAAATTGAGAAAGGAAGCTTTGCCAGCGTGCTAATCGATCAGTGAGGACAGATTTTTCAAGGAGGAATTTAATTGGATTCATGCGAGCAATGAGGTGAACCTCGTGAGCTAGGAAATAGTGCTTTAACTTCTGAACTACCCAAACCAAAGCTGCACAAGTCTTCTCCATGGCTGAGTACCTCTGCTCACAGGGGTTAAGAAGCTTAGACAAGTAGTATGCTGCTCTCTCCTTACTTTCTTCATCCACTTGAGCTAGGACAGCACCTACGGAGTCATCTAGGACAGAAACATAGAGAATAAGTGGCTTGCCTGGAATTGGCGGCCTCAGGACAGGAGGATTGGCCAAATAATCCTTCAATCCGTCAAAGGCTGCCTGACACTTGTCATCCCAATTAAACTTGACTCTCGGCTTAGTAAGCTCGTAGAACGGCCTACACCTCTGTGAATGCTGAGAGACGAAGCGGCGAATGAATTACAACCTCCCGATTAATCCTCGAACTTCCTTCAAATTCTTGGGAGGGGGCATATCTCTAATGGCCTTTGCCTTGTTGGGATCAACTTCAATTCCCCTCTTGCTGACAATGAAACCAAGCAATTTCCTGAAGAAACGCCAAATACGCACTTCTTGGGGTTCATTTTCAAATGATATTCTCGTGACCTTTGTAAAACCTTAGCCAGAACCCCAGGATGCTCAATCCTTGTCCTTGATTTCACTACCAGGTCATCCACATACACCTCAATATAAATATGAATCATGTCATGAAAAATCGCCATCATAGCCCTCTGGTAGGTGGCTCCAGCATTCTTAAGTCCAAAGGGCATGACCACATAGCAATATGTACCCCATGGTGTAGTGAATGATATTTTCTCTTGATCCTCTTCAGACAGACGAATCTGATTGTAACCTGAAAAGCCATCCATAAATGAAAGAGTCTCAAATCCTGCCTGTATTATCAATTAGAACATCAATATGAGGGAGGGGGAAGTCATCTTTAGGACACGCTCGGTTGAGGTCCCGGAAGTCTATGCAAATCCGAACCTTCTCATCTTTCTTCATAACCGGGACAATGTTAGCCACCCAATTGGGGTAGAGGATAACTCTAACAAATCTAGCTTTGTGAGCTTATCGACCTCTTCTTTCATTTTTAAAGCCATATTAGGGTGGAAACGCCTCAACCGTTGTTTGACCGGGACAGACCCTGGCTTAAGTGTAAGACGATGTTCAACGAGCGCAGGGTCTAATCCAGGCATATCCTCATAACTCCAAGCAAACGTGTCCTTGTATTCTTGAAGAACTAAAATGAGCGCCTCCTCTTCGGAGGGCGGCAAATTCTTGCTAATGAGGACAATCCTAGGGTCTTCCTCGGTACCCAGATTAATTTCTTTGGTGGGTTCTTCTACGGAGGCTGATGGTTCGTCGAATCTTCTCATACCACTAGCAAAAGCATCAGCCTCGTCCTCATATTCTTCGTAACTTTCATCCCCCTCTTCAATAGGGTCTTCATCATTCATAATTTCATAAACGCCCAAACCCTCATAGAAGCAACAGCATCTTCAAATTCTAACTCTGGCAGAATAATTGGACTTCCCACAAACTCAGGGACTGCTAAACAAGCTTGGCATCTGATAGCCAATTCCAATAAAAATCTGCGAGGAATCTCCTTACCCTTGGATTTCTTATGTGAATCTACCTCATGAATTTTATTAGAAGAAGAGAAGAGAGGAGGAGCAACTAGCCTGATTAGAAAGAAAAGAAGGAGGTGAAAAAGCGGATACAAAAGGTGATACAGAGGAAGACCCCTCGCCAGAGGGGGAAAAGAGATCTATCAAGGAATCTTGAAAGAGCGGCCCCTGGGTCGGGACGCACTCGGGAGAGAAATAGGAGTCTCCTCAACAGAGATGGAGGATTGGAAAGTTGAAAATCAGCGTTTTTTTTTTCATTTTTATCTTTTTCTTCATTTTTATTTTCTTTTCAAGGAGAAAGCAGTGTGATGGGAGAATAGCAAGAGGAGTGGAAATCGCAAGATTAGAGAAAGATTTAATTAATGATGGCCCATGGGGGGGCGAGATGGAGATTTTAGAAAATTGCTCGAGGAGTGAAGGAGGAATCGGGAGAGAAATCTGAATTGGAGCAAAGCTGATTGTAATCGGAGGTGGTCTTGGCACATGACCAAACAAATGAGAATGTAGAGAAGCAAGCACAGATGGATGTAGCGAAGTGAGAGAAAAGACGCCGGCCCACAGCCTATCCACAGTAAAACCATCTTCAAAGGGGACATCTGGCTCCCCAGTATCCGTGTAGTCACTCAGCAGCTGCCTCTTGTCTGTGATCACTGCTGGCATTTCAATCAATTCCTGTATTAATGGAGGCCATTCCAGGTCAGTCGGCATGAAGAGGCGGCTCAAAGAAATAGTAATGTCATTCATGTCGAACCACCTGTACCAGTCACATTCTGGATCACCCATTTTCCTTCTTTTGTCCGGCCTTAAAGACTCCAGGGCTGTGTAGGTAACCAGTGGGGCAATGTGACGAGCAAACTGTCTGGCGTGAACATCTTGATAGTCAAGCAATGAAGTAACTATGGTAGTCTGCTCATTATTCTGAATGCCGCTAGTAACAAAATGTGTCTTCAGTGTCCAGGAGAGTGGCTGGCGATCAGTCTTCAAAGTAGAAGTCATAAATGCCCATGGTTCTTCTTTATTTTTGTTTGGCCCTTTATAGCCTAAACCGCCTCGTACGAGCAATTTATGCGGCTTAATGGGCCTAATCCTGCCCTGACAATTGGCACCTAGGCCTTTGCCATCTTGATACCCCATTTTTAACAGAATGTTCCAACCGGGGGTATTAATCATGCTCTTTTTCTTCTTTCCCTTAGAAGGCAGGGGTGTCATAGCAACCGTGGTAACAGTTTCAGATGGCATTGGCCGTGGACGGGGGACGTCCAGCACAGATAACAGTGGCTTATTGGCAGGCCAAATAGAAGGAACTGACGAAGCCGCATGAATATCTTCCTCTGGCAGAATCGGCATGCTGGTCACCTTGATAATACAGCCCTTGTGTGGGAATTTGAGACACTGATGATTTATAGAAGGCACCGCATCAAGCTGCTGGATATACGGGCGGCCAAGAATGCCATTAAATGTTGGATCGATATCCAAGATGTGAAAGTCTACTGTTATGGAAGCTGGACCCAAACTTACTTTCAGAGTGATCATGCCTAGAGGAGGCTTTTTTGTGTTATCATAGGCAGTGACCGTTATAATGGACGGCCGAATTTGATTTTCTGGTATGCCACATAACTTCAAGGTGCTCGGTGGCAAAACATTGATGGATGCCCCAGTATCCACCAGACATTGCTTAACAGCCACCTTATTAATGTCGACTGTGATGCATAAGCATATTTTCTTGCTGAGATTGGCGCCAGTTCATGCTCATGAAAGGTAATTGCCGGCTGACTGCTAGCAGGTGTTAACACTGTGACTATCTGCTCAACTGGAATGTCTTCATTAACCATTACCTTCTGCAGGTATTCCTTTAGAGCCAGCTGATGAGTGGTGGACTGTTTGATCAATTCCAGGATCGAAATTCTTGCCGGAGTCTGGGCCAAATGTTTTAACAAATCATATTCAGTGCCCAGTATAGACCCTTGTTCTTGTTCTTGCTCTTGCGGCCCCTGCACGGGCTCTAGCTCTCTTTGTGGAAAAATACGGTTGAACATCCGTCCACTACGGAGCGGCGCCACGCCTTGACGTGCCTCTGTCGGCGCAAGTGTGGGAGGAGAATTAGAAGAAGAGAGGAGGGAATGCCGGTGGTAATGTTCAACAATAGGGGTGCCCCCGTAGGAGGTGTGGGAGTAATGTTTAGCAAAGATGCCCCCGTGGGAGGCATAGGAGAGTGGTTTGACGAAGATGCCCCGTCAGAGGGCGTGGAATTAGAAAGGGATACCCGAATGCGAGGAGCATTGGCGGGTGGTCTAATAAGAAGAGATCTGGGTATGAGAGGTGGGGGACTGATGGCGGAGGAACCCTTGCCGGTGTAGGAGCGGTAGAGGGTGTAGCGGGTGCTAGCGGTGAGCGAAGTAGGAGTGGCCTGGACGGCGGAGGTATAGAGTTGGTGGTGGAAGGTGGGGTTTGTCGTGCGGTAGGTTGTGGAGGTGGCAAATGGGTAAGAAGAGAGCGGGCCGGCAAGGCCGTAGAACTGGTGGAGGTAGATGGGTTGACGGGACGTAGAAGAGGACGTCCCGATAGGAGAGTAGAAGAAGAAGGGAGGGTGCGCAAAAGGCGCGGAGGTTGATTTTGATTCGGATTATGATGAAATGCCCCGACAGAGGCGTTTTCTTCGTGCCATCCCTGTCCTCTCTGCACTTCGTAGAGGGATGTGACAGGGTTCACATGTTGATTAGGGGCGTGCTCCGGCAATGGATTACGGACAATTCCCATATCCTGCTGGGGTGCTGGAGCTTGCTGTGGTTGAACTTGTTGTAGAGCGGGTTGCTGAAGTTGTTGATTTTGCTGTTGCCGAGAAGCCTTTCTTTCTTTCATAGCGGCTGATGAACTGCCTCATCTCATCCCAATTAATGTCACCCTGGTCATTTAGATCGTAGATGTAATCTCTGAAGTGGAAGCAACGATCCAGGTTGTGACCAGGGCCGCGATGAAAAGCACAATAACGGGATGTGTCAACATTAGCGGGCCACACGGTTCTTTCCCTTGGCAAGGCGAGCAAGTTGGCGGCCATCAGGGCATTAAAAATATCGGGGAGACTTTCAGGGAGTGGAGGATAGTGGTCCCTTTTGGGGCCAAGTGGTGGTCTCCGTTGTTGTTGGCCGTAGTTGGCAGGTGGGGGCACTTGATGGTATTGTGGTGGAGCTGGAGGGTCTATGCGGGGGGCTTGGTTTTGCAGTGGAGCGAAGGAGCGTTGAGGTGCGAATTGGGGTTGTGGAGTAGGGTTAAAATGAGGGTTCTGTCGTGGAGGCGGTGGTGGACGTGGGTTAGCTTGATGATGGGGGTTGCCAACTACGCCGACTTGCTCATTTGTGACAGTGCCCTCAGTTGTGGGCCCGCTGTTGACATTTGTACTCTTCTTAAATAGCCGAGACTTCGGCTCAAACATGCCCATGATGGGCGAGTCCTTCATTTGTGTTTGTATATAACGAGCTCTTTCGTAGAGCTCTTCCATAGTTGTCAGCCGATTCATGGCCAAAATATGCCGGAATTGAGGAGTTGCGTTAGAAATAATCATCTTTACTTGCTCCTGTTCTGACAATGTGTCTTTCAATTTCTCGGCCATAGACCGCCACCTATCAGCAAATATGATGAAGTCCTCTCGGGCTTCATTTTTTCGGCAACTAAATCTGTAACAGAAAGGGAAGGTCCCACCCGGTCTCTGTACTTTTGCAAGAATTTCCTCTGGATAACATCGAAATCGCCAGCATCGACTGGCTCCAAAGAATAAAACCATTCGAGGGCTGGCCCCTCAAGAGATCTCCTGAATAAGTAGGCCAGGGAGGCCTTATTGTCTTGCCAAAAGGAAGTCTCATATCTGAAATCCTTTAAATGAATGAACGGGTTGCCAGTTCCATTATATCGCCGAAAATTCGACATTTCGGAAGGTGGTAAGTGGAAAACTGGCAATGTGGGAAGAGAAATTTCCGGAGCACTCTTAGTAGCTGTGACTTTCTTGAGCTGTTCCTCCATGCTGGCCAACTTCTGGAGCAAAAGAGTGTTGGTATCGGGCTCGACCGGGGCCTGATTCTGAACAAAGGAATGCGGTATAGGCGTTCGTAGAATCCGAGGAGGCTGGAAGATTGATGCCTAACCGCTGAATAGCTCGCCTGCTGAGCCGGCATGACCGCAGTAGGCGTTTGTGGACGAGAGGGGGGTGGATGCAAGACCGCCTGGTCATTAACGATTTGATGGCCGCTCATGGCCGGAGGGGGATTAGAAGAAGAAGAAGAGCCGACTTCCCCTTCAAGGCGGCCTGAATGGCTTGCCGCTGGGAGTCATCCAATTGAGAGAGAGCTTGGATTAAATCTGTGACGTTGATGGGTGGGGGAGGGTTCCCCGAAGTATTGGAAGATGGAACTTGAGACGAGGGGTCCGCCTCATGAGTAGTGGTATCAACCACATGAACTTGTGAGTAATGGGGGTGAGGAGGGAGGTAGTTTGCCTCATAATAAACGGAATCCTGGAGAGGGTCCCCATATTGACCAAATATGTTCTCATTCTCATCATCATAGGAGTACTCGTTGCCTGACATGTTGATGATTTTTCCTGAACGGAGTTTCATACTTAAGAGAGAGGATGTTTAATGAAGGAATGTCCACAAAAGCACTTAATCAAAACAATTCAATCAAGTCAACCCAACCAAGTATATGCAAACAATGTTGGAAAGGACGGAAGGTTTTAATGTTTGATGTTTTGAGATTAAAGTGGATTATTTGTGAATAGTTCACTTCTTTTGCCAAATGAAACCTAGTTTGATCCAAGTGTGACCTCCGGGTCAACTAGGTTTCTCTCTCTCCTCACCAACGCGTAGGATCTCTAAACTCCGGGTACTTCGAGGGTACAACCAGCCCGGCGTCCGTGAGGGAATCCACGGGTGCGGGGACTTATGGAGGTCTTGGAAAAGGGATCTCCGGTCCAAAGAGATGGAATGCTCAATGGAGGGTCGTCCCGATTCCAAGAAAGGTGTGTGGAATCCTAGTGTAGAGAGAGGAGGTCTCTCAACCAAAAACCCACAAGTATAACGAAATCAATGCAGATCACAGCAATATATCAAGATAGATCAATATGCCAAACAACGAATCACAAATAAGCCAGTAAGCAGTTTCTGTGAAAACTCAGGAAAGACACGACCTGGAACAGGCCGTTACTCAAAGCAGGAGGAAAAACACGACCTGGGAGGGGTCGCTACCAAACAGGAAACGGCAGCGTGGCTGTCGTGAATCTCTGTGAAGGGCTCACAGGAAGAAGAAAAATCACGCCTTGGAGTCAGGCGTTATCAGGAAAGGATGCCTCCAATGGAGGGCGTCAAATCAAAAGAACATGCCCTGATTAAAGGCGTTAATAACAAATAACACGCCCTAGCGCGGGGCGTAAATTCTCAGACAGTGCAACAAGATAAGAATAAAACAGGAGAAATGAATAACGCGCCCTGACGACAGGCGCTAAGAATAAATAACACGCCCTGGGGGTGGGCGTGAATCCTCAGATAATGCAACAAAGCAGCAAACGAAACAGGAGATATGAAAAGGACACCCTGCAAAGAGGCGTTAATCAAATGAAACACGTCCCTGTAAAGGGCGTTAAATCAAAAGGCGCCCTCGTGGAAGGCATTAATTCTGGGAGATATCCAAACACTAACTGGCTGATCCCGGAGTGTGCAGTGTGCACAGTGTGGGGTGCCCGAGGGGCACAAAGGAAAGGGTACCGAGGGTACCAAGGGGAAAGGGCACACATGGGTGCCAAAGGGGAAAGGGCACACGAGGGTGCCAAGGGGAAAGGGCACACGAGGGTGCCAATGGAGATGGTAATCAAAAAGAAAATAGTGGAAGTCCCACCGTGATCGCCAATTTGTGGATGTGCATAAATCCCCACATAAAAGAAGTAATATATATATATGTGTGAAAGTGTATTATCACTCACGTGGAGCAAGAATCATGATGAAAATAAAGATTAGAAGAGGGGGGAAGACTTGCACGCGGTGCAAAACGGAGGTGTGATCGCCAGAGGGGTTACCTCAATAACAATAAAAAAAGGATCGCAAATACCTGGTGAAGATGAGAACGCGGGATGATGTGAAGTTCCTTCCTCCTTCTTCAATCGGCCGGCCGATGAGAAGGGTTTTCTTTTTTGATTAGCTTGCAAGAAAGACAACAAAAAAAAATAAAGCAAAGAAGGATAAGCCAAAGTGCAGTAGTATCAGCCCAAATAAAACGTATAATGATGAAAAGAGCAACACATGCGCACCTTCTTTTTTTTAAAAAACCCCTAGAGAGAACTAAGGGAAGGGAGATATATGAGAAGTATGCAAGTGCAGGCAAAAACCGATGTCAACGATATGATGATGATGATGAACAGAATGGAGATGTGATAAAACAACGCACACAAAAAAAAAATGAATCAACCCCAAAGAGCACCCTGCTGTCCCTTGATGACAGTAGAGGGGCAACCAAGAGAACAACGGCTGTTGACAGGAGGAAGACGAGGAAGCAGAGGAAGCCGTCTGGAGCTTTTCCAATCTCTTCTAACCTCTTCAAACTCTGGAAATCGTCAATAACGTCAACCTCTGCTTCGATCGCCCAGATCATGTTTTTATAGGATTTCAGTGGGAGATAAGCTTGAATTTGGTAAGATAAGGATAGGCAATGTTCAAAGAAGGCAGGACTCTACCTCCAATTCGAGCAAGGAGACCATTAGAGGTAGGACTCCATACAGGAAAGAGGAGTTCAAGCAGGACACGAAGGGTGAAACACGACCTTGCGAAGGGCGTCAAATCAAGAATTGACGACACACCCATACGGCGTTTCATAAAACACGACTCAACACAGGGCGTTTCTTCCTGGATTTAATTTTGGCAATAAAACCTTCCTTGTTTGAAACTCATGAGAACACGCCTAAGATCGAGGCGTTAAATTAAAACACGCCCTGAGGAAGGACGTTAACCAATAATTAGATTGATTTTGCATTTACTTTAAAACCAGATAATACCAGGAATTGACGCCCTGATATAGGGTCATCCTTTCTTGAGAAAACGCCCTAGATAAGGTCGCTATTTAAATAACGCCCCTCTTCAGGTCGCGAATCACAAAAAGCAATAAATCAAAACCACACACAAGAAAATAGAAAAACTTCATATTATGAATATATTGAAGTTCACTTGGGGCGTCATCATAGTGACATGAGATTTGATCAACATAGCGTCATTTTTGGCGTGTCTACAGATACGTGGGAAACTGGGGGTGTATGAGGTGTTGGTGAAGATCGGAGCAGAAGGGGCCTAGAAGGAAATGGGTTAGTGGAACTAGATGGGGTGGGAGAAGGATGAATGAGGAGTGGCCTGGATGGCGGAGGGTTGATGGAGGTGGAGGGAATTTGGTTGGTGGGGCGTAAGAGGGGACGTGAAGGTTGAGGGAAGGGAGAAGGTTATGGTATTATTCTTAGCAGCCAGGGAGGTTGATTTAAATTGTGATTTGTGACCATGACAGAGGTGCTCTCTTCATGTCACCCTTGTCTCCTCTCCACTTCATGGAAGGAGGTCACAGGGTTGAGTTGTTGGTTAGGTGTCGGGTGCTCCGGGAGTGGATTATGGACAATCCCCATGTCCGGTTGCGGTGTGAGAGCTTGTTGTTGTTGAGGAGGTTGCTGAACCTGCTGCTACCGAGGAGGTCTTTGTGCTTTTAAAGTGGCAATGAAACATCTCATCTCGTCCCAGTCAATACCGCCTTGATCATTCATATCACAAATATAATCTTTAAAATGGAAACAATGATCAATGTTGTGACTGTTGAGTCTCTCCAGATGATTTTGATGATAACAAAACCCCCGTATTACAACCTAAGTAATAACTGGCTTAAACCACTCTCAAGGCCATCCTTAAGCAAGCAAATGCCTAAATCCACCTTGGTTCAAAAAATGCCCTGGATAAGCTCAACCAACTCATTCTGAATGGAACAGGATGTTGTCTTAAAATGAGCTGATCACAGATAATGATTTATTGGCTAACTCTCTAAAAATGCAGATTTTCCAGACTAGCGGTCGACCGCCAGACAGGGGCCAGTCAACCGATTTTTCCAGCACTGAAAAGTTCAAACTCTGTAAATTTTTGGTCGACTGCCCCCTCCTGTCGGTCGACTGCCAGCCTCGAGGCAGCAATTGTTGACTTGTGTTCTTCAACGTGGGAAGCCTCTTTTATTGGGTTTGTTTAATCCCAAAGTCACCATACATGCCATGATTTATGGATCTGGTTCCTAACTTGTCCCTTGACCATCCAAGATTTATAAAAACATCACTTTGGGATCAAAAAACCCTAATCACAAAAGGGCTATCAAGGGAAGAAAGAGAAGTGCCACTGTAGCTCCGTGAACAATGTTTTGGGGAAGAACTTCTTCATCCATCTCCAAGTTTTTGAAGATCATCCTGAGTCCATTCAAGAGAAGATCAAGCTATGGAGCAAGCTTCATCCAGACCAATCTTCATCCACTAAGGGGGAGCTTTCGATCGAAAATTTCCTTTTAGTGTTTCTCCGTCCATTTCTATTTGAGCTTCAAGTGTTGTTATGTATAATCTCTAAACATTCTAGTGTGTGTGGATCTGTTTAGATCAGTGTGAGTGTGTCGTGGATCTTTCAGATTCGTGTGTGGTTTGGTGAGTGTGCACGGTCGTGGGAGTTCCGAACTCTCCACAAGTGTGTGTGTGTGTGTTGATCTTGTAATATTTTGCAAGATAGTGTGTGAATCCTCACAGATCGTGAGGGGTGGACGTAGGTTGCCGTTGTTGCATCCGAACCACCTAAAAATCACTGTCCATTGTGTGGTTTGTTCCTTTTCTTCTATCTCCATTCTGCGTAGCACACACGTAGATCTATTTGGTTGTTTTGTTCGAGTTAGATTTAGCATAATTTATCATTCTCATATTAAATCTCGAGTATATTAAAAGGTGGGTTCGGATCAACAAGGCAAACCTTGTCCGGAAGATAACATCTTGCGTGAGTTGAATCTTCAGATTTTCACCTCCACCACCGTACCTAAGATCGGTTGAGTGTGATAGATTTTTTTAGATCTAAGTGTTTACATATAGATCTATATTTTCATTCGGCTATTTTTCACACTTGTTTGAATTGGGCAAGATTTTGTTATAAGTTTGTAAACACCCAATTCACCCCCTCTTGGGTGTCATTGATCGTGAGACTTCAATTGGTATCAGAGCCAATGCTCTATTTCTTTCAGATCTAACGATCTAGAGTCAGATCCAGATCAATGGCCAACAAGGAGATGATGCCTGAGGGTCACTCCATAAACCGTCCTCCATTCTTTGATGGTTTGAACTACTCCTATTGGAAAAATAGAATGCATATTTTTCTAAGGGCTCAGGAGTACGAGGTCTGGAGGGTTGTGGACAAGGGTCCTTATAAACTCTCAGATGATGAAGAAAAATGGACACCCGAGGAAATTAAGAAATGCACTATAAATTTTAATGCTATGAATATCATGCAATGTGCTATACATCATAATGAGTTTTCTCGTGTATCCATGTGCAGTTCAGCAAAGGAGATGTGGGACAAGTTGCGGCTCATATATGAGGAAACCTCAGAAGTCAAGGAGACTAAGGCCAATCTACTTGTGAGAGACTATGAGCTACTCAAAATGAAATCTAAAGAAACTATCTCAGAAATGTTGACAAGATTAACGGAGATCACAAATGATCTCAAAAGCCTTGGGAAGGAGTACACAAACTCTGATCTTGTGAGGAAAGTTCTGAGATCACTTCCGTCGACGTGGCACAGAAAAGCCACAGTAATTGAAGATTCAAAAAATTTGTCCACACTCTCTTTGGACGAGCTCATAGGGTCACTCATGACCTATGAGATAAACATGAAGAGAACAGCCGAGGAAGATACGAAGAAGAAGAAAGTAATTGGACTGAAAGCTCACCAATCTGATGATGACTTTCAAGAAGAAGAATCCAGCGAGGGAAGCAATGAAGAAGAAGACTTGGCCATGATAACTCGCCAAGTAAAGAGATTTTTGAGAAAGAAGAGGAATTTCCAAGGCAACTTCAGAAAAGGGCAAAGGAAGCCCATTCAAACCAAGGGCGAGCCGAGCAAGCCCAATATTGTCATTTGTTACGAATGCAAGAAGTCCGTGCACATGAGAGGAGAGTGCCCAGACCTAAAGAGGAAATTCAAGAAGGACAAGTTCAAGAAGCCCAAAGCCATGGTCGCCACATGGAGCGACGAAGAGAACGAACCGTCCTATTAGGAGCTGCAAGAGCTCGTGGAAAGTCTATGCCTCATGGCACATGAAGATGAATCAGCAGAGGTAAATTCTGATCAAGATTTTATTTCCAATGAACAATGGGAGTCAGAATATGAAAAGCTGTATACAAAATACAGAAAAATTAGATCTAAAAATAAAACTCTTAAAAAGAAAATTGATGATGTATCACATGAGGACATTTTTGTTAAATTTAAGAAACTGGAACAAGAATGGTTTGAGTTAACAGAAGAAAAAGAAACTTTACTTCAAACGATTTTAGATCTTGAAAATGCCAAAGAGGAGATATCATGTAAAATGTCTGAAATTGAAAAGGTCTGTGAAAAGCTCAAGAATGAAAAAGAAATTCTAACATCCTCCATTTCAAAAATTGAAAATAAAAATGTGAGCTTGAATAAAGAGGTGACTGACTTGCAGTTCACTCTCTCTAGGTTTGTTAAAGGAAAATAAAACCTAGACAATGTGTTGGGAGTTAAAACTAACTTTCGGAAAGAAGGATTGGGGTACATACCCCAGAATAAGAAATCTTTGGAGCACAAGATTACTACATCTTATGTGCATGAAAAAGAAAATGATTATGCTTCATGTTCACACTCTAAGCCAGTACATGTTCAACCAAAACCACGCCAATTCCCAAGAAGGTCCTCAAATGTCAATTGCTTTCATTGTGGTCATTTTGGTCATGTTATTGCTCATTGTTGGTTTAGACAAAACTCACATAGAAATCATGCTGTTTGGATAAAGAAATCATATGTGCATAATTGGACTAACTTCAATGAACCCAAATTCGTTTGGGTACCAAAAATAATTACATGCGAATGTTATTTCTTGCAGATATGTCTTGAAGCCAGAGGAACCAAATGGTTCTTGGATAGCGGCTGTTCAAGACATATGACAGGGGACAAGAATGTGTTCTCTACACTGCAAGATAAAGATGGAGGCTTAGTTACCTTTGGTGGAAAGGACAAAGGTAAAATAATTGGAATTGGCAACATAGGTAAGAATTCTGAAATCTTGACTGAAAATGTCCTTTTAGTAAAAGGCTTAAATCACAACCTGTTGAGCATAAGCCAATTGTGTGACAAGGGCTTTAAAATTACTTTTGATGAAACCCACTGCCTTATCATAAATAAAACTTTCAATGAAATCAGATTCATCGGCAAGAGAAATAACAATGTCTATACTATTGATCTAGATGATGTTTCTGGTGATGATGTATGTTTGGTAGCAAACAATCATGATAATGCATGGCTATGGCACCGAAGACTAGGTCATGCTAGTTTTGGAGTAATCTCCAAGTTGTCTAAACATGACTTGGTGAATGATTTGCTAAAATTAAAATTTTGAAAGTGATAAAATCTGTGAGGCTTACACAAAAGGTAAGTAAACACGCATATCTTTCAAAAATAAGAACATTGTTTCTACCTCCCGGCCTCTAGAATTGCTGCATCTTGATCTATTTGGCCCTACTAGGACATCCAGCCTAGGAGGTAAATCTTTTGGATTTGTTATTGTTGATGACTACACCAGATTTACATGGGTAATATTTTTAGCCCATAAAAGTGATACCTTGACGGAGTTTGAAGTGTTTTGCAGGAAAATCCAAAATGATAGAGGCTATCTTATCACTACCATCCAAAGTGATCATGGTGGTGAATTTGAAAATAATGAGTTCAACAATTTTTGTGAAGAGCAAGGGTACACGCACAACTTCTCATCACCAAGAACTCACCAACAAAATGTAATAGTGGAGAGGAAAAACAGAACATTGATAGACATGACGCAGACCATGTTAAGTGAAAATTCTCTACCAAAATATTTTTGGGGCTGAGGTAATAAGTATATCGTGTTACATCATCAACAGGGCGATGGTAAGTCCCATTTTGAAGAAAACTCCTTATGAGCTCTACAAGGGTAAGAAACCAAATATTTTCCATCTTAAACCTTTTGGATGCCCATGTTTCATCTTGAACAATGGTAAGTCCAACCTAGGTAAGTTTGATGAGAAAAGTGACAAAGGAATTTTCTTAGGTTATGCACTTAACTCTAGAGCCTATCGATTGTTTAATAAGAGGACTTTGGTTGTTGAGGAAAGTCCTCATGTGATTTTTGATGAATCTGAGATAAAACTAACAAATCAATCTATTGAAATTATGGATGCAGATGAAGATCCCAGATGTTCCAATGATGCCAAGGCCAAGGATGAACCAACTGAAAGGATCCCCAGCAAGAGTGAAGAGGATGAAGATCCTCTAATTGAAACGCTTCAAGAGCAACAAGTGCAACACCTCGACTTGCCCAGCTCTTCTATGTTCTTAAAGGATCATCCAGCTGAAAACGTCATAGGTAATCCTGAAGATGGGGTAAGAACTAGGTCTTCATTAAGACAAGTAGAAGAAGAGGATTTGATGGCCTTAATTTCACAAGAAGAGCCTAAGAATATCCATGAAGCTCTTCAAAATGAATCCTGGATTCAGGCTATGCATGAAGAGCTACACTAGTTTGAAAGGAAAAAAGTGTGACTCTCGTGCCACGTCCTAAGGATCATCCCATAATTAGAACCCGTTAGGTTTTCAAAAACAAGTTAAATGATACGGGATTGGTTGTTAGGAACAAGGCCCGGCTTGTAGCCAAGGGGTATAGCCAGGAAATGGGTATTGATTTTGATGAGTCCTTTGCACCAGTTGCTAGACTAGAAGCAGTCCGGATTTTACTGTCCTATGCTTGCTCTTTGAACTTCAAACTATTTCAAATGGATGTTAAATCTGCATTTCTTAACGGTTACATCAAAGAGGATATTTTTTTAGAGCAACATCTAGGTTTTGAAGATTCAAAGCATCCAAAGCACGTGTACAAGTTGTAGAAGGCTTTGTATGGGTTAAAGCAAGGACCAAGGGCATGGTATGAAAGGCTCACTACATTCCTCATGGAAAATGGTTTCAAAAGAGGTAAGGTTGACCAAACACTCTTCACGAGGAAATCAGGTAAAGACATATTAGTAGTTCAAGTATATGTGGATGACATTATTTTTGGAGCCACTAATAATGTCTTATGTGAAGAATTTGTAGAAATCATGCAAGGAGAATTTGAGATGAGCCTAATGGGTGAACTTAACTTCTTTCTTGGATTGCAGGTGAAGCAAACACCCAAGGGCATTTTCATCAATCAAGCTAAGTACACACTGGAGGTGTTAAAGAAATTTGGCATGGCTAAAGTGAAACCTTTGTCAACTCCGATGGCCATAATCACGAAGTTAGAAAAAGATGAAAATGGTAAAATAGTAGATCCCACATTGTTTCAAGGTATGATCGGATCACTACTGTATCTCACAGCTTGCCGCCCTGACATTCAATTCAGTGTATGTCTATGTGCTCATTTTTAGTCATGTCCTAAAGAGTCTCATTTAATGGCTGTTAAACACATTTTTCGATACTTAATTGGCACCATAGACTTTGGCTTGTGGTTTCCCATCGGTAGTTCATTTGATTTGATTGCATACACCGATGCAGATTATGCTGGATGCATTGTAGATCGCAAAAGTACTAGTGGGTACTGTCAGTTTCTTAGTGGGTGCCTAGTCTCATGGGCCTCCAAGAAACAACATTCAGTAGCTCTCTCAACGGCCGAGGCTGAATATGTAGCCGCCGGAAGTTGCAGAGCCCAAGTACTTTGGATCAAAAATCAATTGCTTGATTTGGATGTTGAAATGAAATGTGTGCCAATCTTGTGTGATAATACCAGTGCAATCAGCTTGTCAAAAAACCCTATTCAACATTCTAGGACAAAGCACATTGACATTCAACATCATTTTCTGAGAGATCATGTAGGAAAAGGGGTCTTTGAATTGAATTTCATTGACACACACAATCAACTAGCTGATATTTTCACAAAACCCCTAAACCAGGATCAATTTAGAAAGATAAGAAGAGAACTTGGGATGTACAAGGGTGAGAGCATACATACATAGGTATGCACTTAGGATAAGAATTACACTTATAGAAACTCATATGCATCAAGGGTAGATTAACATGCATATTGTATGTATTTACTTTTAATACCTTGTGTGTGTTCATATATACTCCTGGATGCATGAATGTATTTATACATATAGACCTCCTTGAAAAATATTTCTAAGGCCAGATATTCCTTGGTTACATAAATGTGGACCCCGTGATGCCGGACCTAAGGCAACTTCTGAGGGGGAGTTAGAGAACTTTCCTCAAATCTCCATCTCTTCTCTGTTGGTCCCTGGGTAGGCGAGCGGACAAGAAGGGGGGGGGTTGAATTGTCCCCCACGCTATATGGCAAATTAAAACTTTCTTGGTGGAATTAACAAGTTTGACGAGATTGAAGGAAATGAACTAACAAAGTAATTTAAGTTCACTCAATCTCTCCGATCTCACTCGAACGACTAAACAGAGTAAACAAGGAACACACAATCACACAATGCAAACCACAAGACACAAGGGTTTTAAAGGTGGTTCGGGACCATGACGAGCTCCCTACGTCCACTCCTTACCAAACTGGTAAGGATTCACTCGCTGGATAAACCAGCATGGGGAAGACTCCCAAACATGGAGCAAGACTCCAACACACACGGGGATAAATCCCCAACACGGAGGCGATGCTCCAACAACACGAAGGATGACACCTGCATACACACGGGGATGCACCCCAACACACACGCAGAGTATTCCCTACAAACACGGGGTACAACCCCAAACACACACGGAGACGAAGTCTCCAACTCGATCCAATGACGAGATCACAAACACACACACAAGTTGCAGCACCACAGCATAATAATCCACAACTAGGGTACAACCCCAAACACACACGGAGACAGAGTGTCCAACTCAATCCAACTACAGGATCACAAACACACACACAAGCTGCAACACCACAGCACAATAATCTACAACCGTACACAGACGGTTCACACACTCTCTCTCTCTTAGTTTAGAAAAATCAAAACAAATATTTAAACATGCTCAACCCAGAATATAAATCATGAAACACATCACAAACAACAGATAGAAGATGTTGAAATGATCCCCCTTTATTTCTCAAGGCTGAATGATGATGTTCTTTGATGCTCGGGTCGGAGACAAGCCGGATGCCGTCGATTTGAATGTCAACGCGTTCCTCTCTTCAATCCACTTCACTTTCTCTTCACGCACGATCTCCAAATCCTCCAGGATGTAGATCAAATCCCCTTGGCTTGAGCTCTTTCTTCCTTTCTCCCCTTTCTTCACCTACAAGATAGAAAAAATGAACAAATTAGGGTTATGACTTGTGAAATTCGTAGCTCTCATATGTATACATATAGGAGACATCAAAAGACTAGTATAGCCCTTCTAGAAACCTCCAAAAAGACCCCCAATAGGTCTCCCACCAACCCAATGGCAAAGGGGTAAGAGTTAGGCACAAGTTGACTTGGTTTAGATGGGTTTCGGAACCACGTTTTTTGGATTTCGCCGGTGCCGGTCGACCTACACGGGGTGGGCGGTCGACCGGAAATTTATTGGACTAAAATCCCCATCACTGGGAATTCCGATCGACCGAAGCCCTATGGGCGGTCGACCAAAATCTGGGTTTTTCCCAGATTTCATATTTCAGCCTCATAACCCCTTTAGCAGCCCATTCAAGTCTGAGGCTTCAAACTCCTTTGATCTTGGGGAATGTATACTGAGTGTTTTGACCTACAAAACCAAAGAGAATAGAATTAGAACTTTAGCTTGATAATCCATATGATAAATGCATGAAGTACATGTATGAAAGCCCATGAACTAGGTGCATATGAACACTTTGAAACACAAGTGTTCGAAGCTAAGGATCAAGAGATATGTCTATGAATGTGAACAAAGTATGAATACCATTCAACCAAATCTACCAAGATTCATGTGAGCATTCAGCAACCATGTATAAGGATTATGAGAACACACATCAAGCATATTCTTCCAAGATTCATAAAACCCCTTCAATTTGCATTCTAGGCCACAAAGACCACAATAAGAATATGCGTGAACACGTAAGTGAGTAAAGGCTAGCTTATCAAGATCCATGTGAAAATCTCAACTAGTACTCACCATGATGGCTTTTAATACTTCAAGAGAAATATGCATGGAATGCATTCAAGACTATACAAGATACCCATGAAACCTTTATTACATAAAAGCCATTCTCCACAACCCCATGAGACAGAAAAAGTGAGACGACATTACCATGCATCCATGTGATGTTTAAGTGTGATCCAACCATTTCTTTCTCCCTTTGTGAGGAAGAACTTCATTGATGGACTCCTTTGAGTTCTAAGCTTGAACCATTGATTTCGATCCTGCAAGCCAAGATAAACATAGCGTGAGTTCTTTAAACAATAATCATTCATATAACTTCCAAGTGAGAATGTTGAAGTCATCTGTTAACTCATCAACTAAGATGCATACATGTTGCTCAATGAAACACACACATGCATGCTTAATGATGCACATCGCCACACGTAGAATCATTTTGTTATCATTAAAACCAAACACCAAACATCAACTAGGAGATGCAACAATCTCCCTCAACAATCTCCCCATTTTTGATGATGACAAAATAATGTGTGCGAGAGTTCCTAAAGATAGAGGAGAAGCATTTCAATGAATGTTATGAGAATGGTGGATAAGACATTTAATCACATTCTCCCTCAAAACTACTCTCTCTTCATTGAGCAGAAGGCGTTGAGCACACAACCAACATGCATTGAGCACACAACCAAACCAACATGCATTGAGCACACAACCAACATTCTTCTCCCCTTTTTTGTCATCTACAAAAAGATATGGGGTTATTGGACATGATATGAACATGTGAGGTAGGGAGAGATGATACCAATTCGGACACCAATTGTTGGTAATTGTTGGCCTCAAGGATATGAAACATTGTTGGAAGACTTATGCAACATGAAGTGTTCAAGATGATAGTATTCAAAGTCTAAAGCTCATTTCTAATTTTCACAAGATGCAAGAGCAAAGCAACGCCAAGATGTTTGTCAAGAAGGAATAATAGTGGAGACATCAAATGCCTTTATTTTTTGAGTTTCAGATTTTCGATATTTACATTTTTAGATTTTTCTTTTGAAATGCATACAAACTCAATGCATACAAATGATGACAATGACATGACTTTCTTTGATTTTTAGATTTTCAAATTTTTAGTTTTCTATTGAAATGCATAAAGCTAGATGCTTACAAATGAGGACACTGTGAATGCATGCAATGCGACTGATCAGATACGTTTATATATATATATGTACAAGCAACACAACTCCCCCTTACTTATTTAAGAGGGGAATGGGTATAAGAAAAGGTGCATGTGAGTCAAACCAACTAGGATGCTCATGTGTAACACCAATGAGATTGTGCAATCACACAGAAGAGTTATGCAATAGTCAATGTAGTCAATCAATTTTTGAATACATATTAAATCAAATTTCCATATGTGTAGGTGAATAACATAAAGATAGACTGTAGCCATATGGATATTAAGATTTTCAGATCAATACAATGAAAGATTATACAAACTGCATTTCATTTTAATAGAATAGCGTATTGGAGGCTATGCTCTGTCACAACGAGTTTTCACCATAATTTTTAACTCAACCAATATCACATGATAGTCAGAATTTTTCAAGAGTGATCAGGTTCAAATAATTCCTTTTTACACGAGGATACACATGGAGCTCATGCTAGAATCTCCGGTTACTCAGAATATTGAACCATTTCACCTCATTTTGAGCAGAGATACTATAGTACAACACCTTTCTGAAGTGAACCACATCACGTCTCAGGTGACATGTGCCTAATTTACTCAGTGAGACTAAATATTACTCTGCCATTCTTTTCAGATTCTTTCTACAAAAGTAGACAGGTAGCTTTTTCCTCAACTGTCTCTTTAACAATCATGCAGCAAGTTTAATATCTCTTGAGTGTTGAAAAGAAATTCCTACATTCTTATCTCTAACACTCATTTTCACATTTTGTGCATGAAGTGTACGAATTTGATTCAACATGTATACCGAAAATTTCATGAATAAATAACAGTGCAGCTCCCCCTATCTAGATGCACTTGTCAGAGGATTACTCCCCCTGAGTGTATGACATGTAGCACTTTAGTGATGACTCAATTTGCAACATTATTTAGCAAGAATTATGAGGTCTTAGAAATTTCAAGCAAGGGGGTGATTAACATATAATAACATACAAGCACACAATGGGAGTATATGCAATATGCAATGCAACAATATTTTGGCACACAGTGAGCTTCATCTTATAAATGCACTAAGTGAATGATATGCAGATATGATATGCAAATATGCAATGTGATGCAAAATGTCAGATTTTTATTTAGAAGTTCTAAATACATTGTAAAATTTAACATGGGTGCAAGATGCAAGTTTTCAGTTTTGCATGTGAATGATCTAAATGCATCTTATGAATTTTCTAATGCATGCAACTTATAAACATGAGAATGTAATGCAGGATGCAAAAATAAGATGCAAGAGTTTGTTTTTCAGAACATCATGACAGATTGCACAAAGAGACATACACCTTCAAATGATGACAACAACCATTTTCCAAGACTTGGCCTTTTTGAACAAGGGTGCACAAATGATCAAAATTAAGCAGTGCAACCCAATTATTTTCCCAATTATTTTCAGAAACGTTCAAAAATAGATTTTCAATAATATTTTAAAAGCTTAGAGTATCGCCCACAAGCCAAGCAGATTTTTCAAGTTCCGGTACGAGGTGGAGGTGAATGTCCGAAAACCCAACTCACACATAGTGAGGGGTTCTAGGTGGACGTAATCCACCCTTCCACTACACACCATGTGATATACCAGAAACTCAATTAAGTTTAGATGCTCATGTATTTCAAATTGAAAAGTATTCAATTTGCAGAGACATCATACTTACTCCTCAACATTTTTAATTTTATTCAACCAATGAGACATGTTCATCATAGCAGAATACATGAATAACATATCAAGTTTTCAGAATCAATATTTGTCAAATGAACAATTCAACAATTCAGAAATTTTGCCTTCTTGAAGCAAGAAAGAATTTCGGAATCAATTTGAACGCACATGGTATTTCAGAATTTCAAGACAAATTGATTTCCTTTTAAAAAACATGTTTCCTCGTTAGCCAAACAATTCAATTTCTGAATTTTGGTACAAGGCGGAGAGCTTTGATCCGAGGATCACCTCACACATGATGTTAACTTCCTGATAGACTTAATCTGTCATTTCACATAACAATATTTGATATACCAAATATTCATTCAATGAGAGCATGAGTGACTTGTAAGGAAATACATTTCATACATAACAAGGTAGCAGAAGGAAAACATCAAAAATGCCAATTTGACAAAGAAGAGGCAAAATTGGGATTTTATTTTTCGAGTGTGCCTTGTTCCATTTTGTTGGAACTCTTTTCATTCTTTATTTACTTTAAGGCACACCTCCATCAAAATCAACTCAATTGACAGATTTTGTCACTGAAGCCTTTTTGGGTCCCTGGAGATTAGAAACATTTCTACCAAATTTCTTCTTCAACATTCTAATAGCCATCATATCACCATTCTTCGTGATCTTGCAATCCTCAATAATATGTCCATGGTTTCCACAATAAAGGTATTGAGGAGAAACAGTTTTACCAAAGGGCTTCCTTTTAGGAGCAAAGAAATTTTCAAATCCATTCCATCTTCCATTTTCATAAGGTATAGATTTAACAACATTAAACCTAGCATTCATTTTAGAAGCATGAAAATTTTCTATTTTAAAAAACCAACACTCTTTCATAAGATGCCCGTACTTCTCACAATGAAAGCAACAAGGAGATGTGGGTCTACGGAATGACTTTTCATTATTTGCATGAGTGTTTGTGAACAAGTTTCTCTTATAGGATAAAAACCTTTGAGCATTGGAAGCATGTTCATTTCTGAATTTTCTTTGAACATCAAACTTAGCATTCATGGCTCGAAAATCATCATTTTATTTCACAAAGTAATTATCGATCATATGACCTAGTTTGTGACAATAGAGGTAAGAAATATTTCTCTGTCTCTTGAAAGCAGATTTATCTTAGCATGCTTTTTCATCATCTATTTTCATGATAACACAATCATTCATTTCATGGCCATACATGCCGCAATAAAAGCATTCAACATTTGAATTCATTTTCTGCCCATCTTGAATTTTTTGAAACCGTTTTTACATTGCGGGCTTTGTGTTAAAAATTTTCTTTTTCTCAAAGTCATTTTCAAAAATTTTCATTTGAGAAGTGGAAGGAGGTGCTTTGGAGGTGCTGGGAATATCAGATACATGAACAAAAGAGGTTGTCATTTTGTGTTCAAAAGACTTTTTGTTGAATGGGGTGTATCTAAGACATTCCTTTTGAAAATTCACTTTAACACCCAACATCTTATCCAGATTTTCTTTCCCTTTGACAAATCTAGATAAATCATCTTTCAACCTTTTCACCTCTTCTTCCAGACCAGAAATATGCAATTCATCATTTGTGATTTCTTCTTTGCATGCAAAGATTGTATCACCATACAAACAATTCTTTGTTGTGAGTTTCTCATTTTCTTGTATGATTTCTTTATTTTCATCATTTATAACATGCAGTTTTTCAGTCACTTTTTCAAGAACTATCTCAGTTTCAACAAACTTTGAGATCTTAGCAAGCAACTGTTCATTCTCAGATTTCAACAGTGAAACTTCTTTTTCAAGTTTTTCAAAATTTTCAATCTACCTTCAAGTAAAGAGTTCTCAATTAGCATGTCACCATTTTTCTTTTTAAGATCTTCATTCTCATTATGATGCTCTTGCTATCCATTTCAAAATCAAGTAGCTTTTCAACATTTTATCATCATCAGACAAAGAAGCTACCTTGTTCTTAAGATATTCTTCATTTTTCTCAAGCATGAAGATTTCAGACATGAGAAATTTATTTTGCTCACGCAACTCATCACATTCATTTTCAATTTGAAGAGATGTGTTATATTTTCTAGCCATTTCAACATCTTCATTCAAACAAGAGTTCTCATCTGAAAGTAATTCGACTCTGGATTCAAGAGATTCATTTTGTTCTTCTAGATTTTCCACTTTTGATTCCAAAGTTTTACAATTTTCACAGGAGGAATTAGCATGCCCATTCTCATCATTTTTCCTTTTCAATCTCTTGATTTTAAATTTGTATTTTTTGCATCTGTCATGCAAATCGGCATATGCTAATTGCCAGTCTTCCATTGAAAGTTCTTCGGAGTCAGAATTTACCTGACCTTCACTTTTTCCATGAGCCATCATGCATGTATCGTTTGCATCTTCTTCAGACTTGCATTCCAGCTCATCCCAAAGCTCCCTTGCTGATCTGCACATTAAAATCATGAAATCACATCAGATTCCATGCTATCCTTCAAAATATTTAATGCAGTAACATTTATAGCATTTTTCTTGATGTGTTTTTTATTCCACTTAGTTTCATTTGAAGGGAGTTTATATGGACCATTACATATCACTTTCCACATTTCAGGTTCATAAACTTCAAGATAAGCACACATGTTATTTCTCCAAGAAATGTAGTTGTGACCATCAAAATGAGGAGGATGAGAAGATAAGCAACATATAGACATGATGTTCAATGAAACTCGCCGAGAGATCACTCTAAAAGTCATTAGACCCAAGAAATTAGAGCCGTGCTCTGATACCAATTGTTGGTCCCTGGGTAGGCGAGCGGACAAGAAGGGGGGGTTGAATTATCTCCCACGCTATATGGCAAATTAAAACTTTCTTGGCGGAATTAACAAGTTTGACAAGATTAAAGAAATAAACTAACAAAGTAATTTAAGTTCACTCAATCTCTCCGATCTCACACGATCGACTAAACGGAGTAAGTAAGGAACACACAATCACACAATGCAAACCACAAGACACAAGAGTTTTTAAGGTGGTTCGGGACCACGACGGGCTCCCTATGTCCACCCCTTACCAAACCGGTAAGGATTCACTCGCTGGATAAACCAGCACGGGGAAGACTTCCAAACACGGAGCAAGGCTCCAACACATACGGGGATAAATCCCCAACAAGGAGGCGACGCTCCAACAACACGCAGGACGACACCTGCATACACACGGGGACGTGCCCCAACACACACACACATAGAGTATTCCATGCAAACACGGGGTACAACCCCAAACACACACGGAGGCGAAGTCTCCAACTCGATCCAACGACGGGATCACAAACACACACACAAGCTGCAGCACCGCAACATAATAATCCACAACTAGGGTACAACCCGAAACACACACGGAGACAGAGTGTCCAACTCAATCCAACTACAGGATCACAAACACACACACAAGCTGCAACACCGCAGCACAATAATCTACAACCGTACGCAGACGGTTCACACACTCTCTCTCTTAGTTTAGAAAAATCAAAACAAATATTCAAACATGCTCAACCCAGAATATAAATTATGAAACACATCACAAACAACAGATAGAAGATACGAAAATGATCCCCCTTTGTTTTCCAAGGCTGAATGATGATGTTCTTTGATGCTCGGGTCGGAGACAAGTCGGATGCCGTCGATTTGAACGTCAACGCATTCCTCTCGTCAATCCACTTCACTTTCTCTTCATGCACGATCTCCAAATCCTCCAGGATGTAGATCAAATCCCTTTGGCTTGAGCTCTTCCTTCCTTTCTCCCCTTTCTTCACCTACAAGATAGAAAAAATGAACACATTAGGGTTATGACTTGTGAAATTCGTAGCTCTCATATGTATACATATAGGAGACATCAAAAGACTAGTATAGCCCTTCTAGAAACCTCCAAAAGAACCCCTAATAGGTCTCCCACCAACCCAATGGCAAAGGGGTAAGAGTTAGGCACAAGTTGACTTGGTTTAGATGGGTTTCGGAACCACGTTTTTTGGATTTCGCCGGTGCCGGTCGACCTACACGGGGTGGGCGGTCGACCGGAAATTTACTGGACTGAAATCCCCATCACTGGGAATTCCGATCGACCGAAGCCCTATGGGCGGTCGACCGAAATCTGGGTTTTTCCCAGATTTCAGATTTCAGCCTCATAACCCCTTTAGCAGCCCATTCAAGTCTGAGGCTTCAAACTCCTTTGATCTTGGGGAATGTATACTGAGTGTTTTGACCTACAAAACCAAAGAGAAAAGAATTAGAATTTTAGCTTGATAATCCATATGATAAATGCATGAAGTACATGTATGAAAGCCCATGAACTAGGTGCATATGAACACTTTGAAACACAAGTGTTCGAAGCTAAGGATCAAGAGATATGTCTATGCATGTGAACAATCAACCAAATCTACCAAGATTCATGTGAGCATTCAGCAACCATGTATAAGGATTATGAGAACACACATCAAGCATATTCTTCCAAGATTCATAAAACCCCTTCAATTTGCATTCTAGGCCACAAAGACCACAATAAGAATATGCGTGAACACGTAAGTGAGTAAAGGCTAGCTTATCAAGATCCATGTGAAAATCTCAACTAGTACTCACCATGATGGCTTTTAATACTTCAAGAGAAATATGCATGGAATGCATTCAAGACTATACAAGATACCCATGAAACCTTTATTACATAAAAGCCATTCTCCACAACCCCATGAGACAAAAAAAGTGAGACGACATTACCATGCATCCATGTGATGTTTAAGTGTGATCCAACCATTTCTTTCTCCCTTTGTGAGGAAGAACTTCATTGATGGACTCCTTTGAGTTCTAAGCTTGAACCATTGATTTCGATCCTGCAAGCCAAGATAAACATAGCGTGAGTTCTTTAAACAATAATCATTCATATAACTTCCAAGTGAGAATCTTGAAGTCATCTGTTAACTCATCAACTAAGATGCATACATGTTGCTCAATGAAACACACACATGCATGCTTAATGATGCACATCGCCACACGTAGAATCATTTTGTTATCATTAAAACCAAACACCAAACATCAACTAGGAGATGCAACAATCTCCCTCAACAATCTCCCCATTTTTGATGATGACAAAATAATGTGTGCGAGAGTTCCTAAAGATAGAGGAGAAGCATTTCAATGAATGTTATGAGAATGGTGGATAAGACATTTAATCACATTCTCCCTCAAAACTACTCTCTCTTCATTGAGCAGAAGGCGTTGAGCACACAACCAACATGCATTGAGCACACAACCAAACCAACATGCATTGAGCACACAACCAACATTCTTCTCCCCTTTTTTGTCATCTACAAAAAGATATGGGGTTATTGGACATGATATGAACATGTGAGGTAGGGAGAGATGATACCAATTCGGACACCAATTGTTGGTAATTGTTGGCCTCAAGGATATGAAACATTGTTGGAAGACTTATGCAACATGAAGTGTTCAAGATGATAGTATTCAAAGTCTAAAGCTCATTTCTAATTTTCACAAGATGCAAGAGCAAAGCAACGCCAAGATGTTTGTCAAGAAGGAATAATAGTGGAGACATCAAATGCCTTTATTTTTTGAGTTTTAGATTTTCAATATTTACATTTTTAGATTTTTCTTTTGAAATGCATACAAACTCAATGCATACAAATGATGACAATGACATGAGTTTCTTTGATTTTTAGATGGGTTTCGAAACCACGATTTTTGGATTTCGCCGGTGCCGGTCGATCTACACGGGGTGGGCGGTCGACCGAAAATTTACAGGACTGAAAATCCCCATCACTGGGAATTCCGGTCGACCGAAGCCCTATGGGCGGTCGACCGAAATTTGGGTTTTTCCCATATTTTAGATTTCAACCCCATAACCCCTTTAGCAGCCCATTCAAGTCTGAGGCTTCAAACTCCTTTGATCTTGGAGAATATATAGAGTGTTTTGACCTGCAAAACCATAGAAAAAATAATTAGAACTTTAGCTTGATAATCCATATTATAAATGCATGAAGTACATGTATGAAAGCCCATGAACTAGGTGCATATGAACACTTTGAAACACAAGTGTTCGAAGCTAAGGATCAAGAGATATGTCTATGCAAGTGAACAAAGTATGAATATCATTCAACCAAATCTACCAAGATTCATGTGAGCATTCAACAACCATGTATAAGGATTATGAGAACACACATCAAGCATATTCTTTCAAGATTCATAAAATCCCTTCAATTTGCATTCTAGGCCACAAAGACCACAATAAGAATTTGTGTGAACACGTAAGTGAGTAAAGGCTAGCTTATCAAGATCCATGTGAAAATCTCAACTAGTACTCACCATGATGGCTTTTAATACTTCAAGAGAAATATGCATGGAATGCATTCAAGACTATACAAGATACCCATGAAACCTTTATTACATAAAAGCCATTCTCCACAACCCCATGAGACAGAAAAAGTGAGATGATATTACCATGCATCCATGTGATGTTTAAGTGTGATCCAACTATTTCTTTCTCCCTTTGTGAGGAAGAACTTCATTGATGGACTCCTTTGAGTTCTAAGCTTGAACCAAGGATTTCGATCCTGCAAGTCAAGATAAACATAGCGTGAGTTCTTTAAACAACAATCATTCATATGACTTCCAAGTGAGAATCTTGAAGTCATCTGTTAACTCATCAACTAAGATGAATACATGTTGCTCAATGAAACACACATAGGCATGCTCAATGATGCACATCGCCACACGCAGAATCATTTTGTTATCATTAAAACCAAACACCAAACATCAACTAGGAGATGCAACAATCTCCCTCAACATTCTCTTTCTCTCGACTTCATGTTGATGGTTCCAATCAGAAGGTCAGATGGTGTTCCCCACATATAAAAGAAAAGAAAAGAAAAAGAAATAATTTTTTTTTAAAAATGGGGATTTTTGCGTCTAGCGGTCGACCGCCAGCCCTCCACCGGTCGACCGGCGGCGGCGAACTGGCCCAGCTGGAACCTCAACCGAGCCACCTTATAAGGGGTCCTATCACCCCATTCTCTCATTCTATCACCACCACTCTCTCTCATACCCCATTTCCTAACCCTAGAACCACACATCTCCACCTCCCAAGCCCCTAAACCTCATCATTCCTCCACCCGCACAAGATCCGGCGTGTTCGTCACGGTTTCGGGATGAACTCCATTCGGCCGTTCGTACGTTCATGGAGCTACTTCCTAGGTTCCAGATTGTGGAGAAGGCTATTGCAAGCCCTTGGAGTGTCTTTTAGTCTTTCTTCATCCCCTTGGATGAGGGTCTTCTCTTCAAGGATTTCCACTGGGTCTTCTAGTTTGGCATGCCACCTAGAGGAAGCTCTCGGTGTTCTACCCAAGGGGAAGCTAGTGGCCAGAGACGAGAGGCCCCGGCTCCTCCACCACAGCGAGCACCTGCACCTCATCATGCACCTCAGTTGCCTCCTCGACCTATTATCGACCCTTGACTGGTCGACTTCAATGAGGTGAACGAGCTTTTGCCCAATTTATGTGCTGTCTTTGAGATTCAACCAGGTTGGACTGATTTTGTCACTAGATATACCCGATATTACCCCAATCTAGTGCAGCAGTTCTATGGGAATTTGATCAAAAGGAATGAGGAATTATTTATAGTTGTTCAGGGGTTGATATTCATATTACTCCCGATCTGTTTGAGCGGGATCTAGGAGTTGCGGCTAGAGGAGCCAACATGGTTTTTGGTCATGGTGTTGTTGAGGAAACCTTTCTTGCTATGACTAGTTGTGATTACGTGCATGGTGTCCGCAACTTAATTGTATCGAATGCAAATCATTTTCCACTATTGCAGCGTATATTGCACCATATGTTTACATCCCTCATTTATCCAAAGAGTGACAGTAGAAATGAAGCGACAGAGGTTCACAGGTTCCTGTTCTACAATGTTATGAATGGGCTCCAAGTCAACATGGGTCGCCTCATGACAACTCTCATTGGAACTTGCCGAACCAATTTGCGGCGATCCTTGCCTTATGCTTCATAGTTGACCGACATATTCATCTATGCTGGGATCAATCTGGCAAATGAACAGTTCATTTATGTTCGACAAGATGACATATACAATAAGCATAAGATCTTTACAGATTTTGGATATTACTATGGTCCCGATGGTGAGTTACGCCGGGATGTGCCTGTTTATGGAGAAGAAGTTGATAGTGAGGAAGAGCAGGAACAAGAGTAGCAGCAGGATCAAGGGGATGTTCCCCCTCTAGTTCAGGCTAAAGAGCAGCCTCCACCACCTTCACCTCACCATATGGATCCCGAGGTGCCTCCTCCACCTCAGTTCTATCATGGAGACTCTTCTACTCAGGGGGCCGCACAGCACACTTGGGTAGATTATGAGACTTTTGACAGGCAGTTTACTGGACTGGAAACTCGAGTGGACACTTTTGGGGATCGACTTTCTATCTTTGGGGATCACATTGACACTATGGGTAATGTGATTGACACTATGTCAAGTCGCATAGATTTCTTCTCCACTGTTCTGGATACTCTCTCCACTCAGATGGCCACACTCTCCACACATATGACTAGCCTCACCGATAGCGTTGCTGATTCAAGCCAGGCCTTCCACTTCATGAACCTGACACTTCTTGGCATGCAGCGCCGTGATGCGGCCCGTGACATCTCCATTGGCTATATTCAGGAGCGTCTTCAGGTTCAAGATCATTCTCTTGAAGACATCCGCCGCCACCTTGGATATCAGCCTCCTCCTCCAGAGGATCAGTCTCCTGTAGATGCCCCATGAGGATTTTCTTTTGCTTCCTCCCTCTAGATTGCTGTCCTTTGGTCTTGTACCTTTTGGGTCCTCCTTTTGTCTATCCTATCCCCTTTTGATGATGCCAAAGGGGGAGAAGTAGTAGTGTAGGGGTCTAATATATATTTTATGTTGGTATGTTCGTATGTTTGTATGCATGATCATTGGTAAGGATCATTGTGTCAGTTCTGCATTTACCTTGTCGCATGTGTCTAGTGTCTAGAGTCTTGCATTTGCATTCTCTCAAGCATCAATGTAAACTCTGTAATGAAATGATGAAATGAATGCAATTGGTGTTTGATCTCAAATGCTTGGCTCGTGAGTCTCATTTCCTATCTATTTGGCAATGGCAAAAATAAAGTGTTGAATGGTTGTTTTATTCACCTTGTGGTTTATCGACCTTACTTAGCTCCAAATTTGCTTAAAGGCATGCCAATGCTCTTGTAATCTAGAGTTTTGTCATCATCAAAATGGGGGAGATTGTTGAGTCTCTCCAGATGATTTTGATGATAACAAAACCCCCATATTACAGCCTAAGTAATAACTGGCTTATACCACTCTCAAGGCCATCCTTAAGCAAGCAAATGCCTAAATCCACCTTGGTTCAAAAAATGCCCTGGATAAGCTCAACCAACTCATTCTGAATGGAATAGGATGTTGTCATAAAATGAACTGATCACATATTATGATTTATTGGCTAACTCTCTAAAAATGCAGGTTTTCTAGACTAGCGGTCGACTGCTAGACAGAGGCCGATCGATCGATTTTCCCAGCACTGAAAAGTTTAAACTCTGTAAATTTTTGGTCGACCGCCCCCTCCTGCTGGTCGACCGCCAGCCTCGAGGCAGTAATTGTTGACTTGTGTTCTTCAATGTGGGAAGCCTCTTTATTGGGTTTGTTTAATCCCAAAGTCACCAGACATGCCATGATTTTTGGATCTGGTTCCTGACTTGTCCCTTGACCATCCAAGATCTATAAAAACATCACTTCGGGGTCAAAAAACCCTAATCACAAAAGGAGGCTATCAAGGGAAGAAAGAGAAGTGCCACTGTAGCTCCGTGAATAGTGTTTCAGGGAAGAACTTCTTCATCCATCTCCAAGTTTTTGAAGATCATCCTGAGGCCATTCAAGAGAAGATCAAGCTGTGGAGCAAGCTTCGTCCAGACCAATCTTCATCCACTAAGGGGGAGCTTTCCATTGAAAATTTTCTTTTAGTGTTTCTCCGTCCATTTCTATTTGAGCTTCAAGTGTTGTTATGTATAATCTCTAAACATTCTAGTGTGTGTGGATCTGTTTAGATCAATGTGAGTGTGTCATGGATCTTTCATATCCGTGTGTGGATTGGTGAGTGTGCACCGTCGTGGGAGTTCCGAACTCTCCACAAGTGTGTGTGTGTGTGTTGATCTTGTAATCTTTTGCAAGATAGTGTGTGAATCCTCACATATAGTGAGGGGTGGACGTAGGTTGCCGTTGTTATATCCGAACCACCTAAAAATCACTATCCATTGTGTGGTTTGTTCCTTTTCTTCTATCTCCATTATGTGCAGCACACACGTAGATCTATTTGGTTGTTTTGTTCGAGTTAGATCTAGCATAATTTATCATTCTCATATTAAATCTCGGGTATATTAAAAGGTGGGTTCGGATCGACAAGGCAAACCTTGTTAGGGAGATAACATCTTGCATGAGTTGAATCTTCAAATTTTCACCTCTGCCACCGTACCTAAGATCGGTTGAGTGTGATAGATTTTATTAGATCTAAGTGTTTACATATAGATCTATATTTTCATTCGGCTATTTTTCACACTTGTTTGAATTGGGCAAGATTTTGTTATAAGTTTGTAAACACCCAATTCACCCCCCTCTTGGGTGTCATTGATCGCGGGACTTTAGTGACCGGGTTGCCAGTGGAAGACACAATACCGAGAGGTATCCACATTTTTTGGCCAGGCTGGCCTTTATTTTGGCAATGTGAGCGCGTTGGCGGCCATAAGGGCGTTAAAGATATCGGGGAGGCTCTCGGGTAGTGGAGGATATTGGGCTCTTTTGGGGCCCATGGGTCTTCTTGGTTTCTAAGGGCCATAGTTGGCATGAGGTGGCACTTGGTAGTATTGCTAGGGGGCTTGTGGATTTTGCGGTACAGCTTGGTTTTGTGGAGGGGGCTGAAATGGCTGAGGAGGGTTATTTGCTTGGTGGGTGTGGACATATAAAATTCCACGTCCATATGTCCTACCAAGCTCCCGCATTGGCGTCAGAGCTAAAGAGAGAAGACCCGGAGAAACTGGCCATCCAGGGCTCCGGAGAATACTACCATGGCAAATCCTCATATTTGCACGGGCACATTAAATGACAAAGAAATAACAGGATACCCTCCTAAATTTATACAATGCTATGGACCCACCCTCGAGTCCCTAACGGTGAAGAATGTCTTAAGGAGTACAGAATTATAAGTCCCTGAAGCAAAGACAGAAGCCCCTTCGAAACGGCACACCCGGTGCCTTTCTTTGGCACACTGCTCTGAAAGCCCCAGCGGCACACCCTTGAAGTGCCTCTAACGGCACACTACTCTGATGCCTTCCAACGGCACACTGGCGGCGCCCTTCCAACGGCACACTTCTTAGGCCCTTCAGCGGCGCACTCCTCACGTGCCTTCAACGACACACCCCTCATGTGCCTCCAACGGCACACCCTCAAGGTGCCTCCAACGGCACACCCAAACAGCCCTCCAATGGCACGCTCCCTATGCCCTTCAACGGCACACATACGAGCCCGTTCCAACGGCACAACCATCAGGCCCTCCCAGCGGCACACCCTGCCAAATGGTCTACCCGGTGCAGCATGAATCCCTCCGCACCCGGCACAGTGTTGCAACCTCCGGACTGGCACAAACCGATAGAAGACTCAACGGTCATTAGGCGGAGCCCTTGGCGCGCAACTTGGCCACCTCAAAGCCAGCTAATACTTCGCCATGGTGTCATCTCCTGATTCGGCCACGAGGACTTCGAGCTGACAAGGATGGGACCAGAGTCAACCTCGGATGGAAGTGCCATCATGAGGTCCCCCCGTCAACGTCAGACCTATAAGAACCCCTCACGAAGAGGAAAACAACAAGGCAAAAAATAGAGACACACACAGTGAAAAAAAGAGGAAGAGAAGGCTGCAGCAAGAGAAGAAGAAGAAGATAAGAAGAAGGTAGAAGAGAGTGAAAGGAGAGGGAGAGAGTGTTGAATGTAACAACAGGGGACGGGGCAGAGAAGGGAGTTCTGACCCTTCCTGGCTCCGGTCTTCTCTTGTTTTGTCGTTGTTCTTTCTTTTCTTCCTTCTTGTTTATCCTCCCCCTTTCGTTTGAATGCATTGTATTGTATTTGGCCCTTTGGCCATAACCTTTTGTCATCATGTTCCCTATGAATGAAATACCCTTTTTTTTGTTTGATTCTTGTTGCTCTCATTAGCTTCTCCTTTGCCATTGGCCTGTGGTTTGTACTCCCCCCCAGTTTTCTAACCCTTTGTCTTACCTTCTCCCCCATGGCACTAGCCAGTCTAGCCCGATAGGTGGTGCGTCACGCTTGATAGTATAGGGCTGGCCTCCTCCATCCTCTATGGTTTGCTACAGCATAATCACCCCTCCTTCCATACGGGTTTGTTAGAACTCATTGCCCCTATTCAGCACCTGGGACTCACCCATTGGCCAAAGCATTCCCATTGCCTTCCTTTTAAAGCCCATGGTGTATATGCACCTACCTAGGCCTCCCACCGGCACACCCCATATGTCTTTACCCGGTGCACTCCTAATGCGTCCAGCCCGACACACCGCCCAGGCTGCCATCGGTACACCCTCGACAGCCTGTCCACCAGTGCACTCCTAGCCCTCTCGTCCGGCACACACCTCAACCGTGCCTTGCCCTGCACACCCCCTCTTTGACCTTCAACCGGTACACCCTAGCTGTGCCCTGCCCGACACACTCCAGTCATATCCAACCCGGCACATCCCTGGCTAGTCCAATCCGGTACACCCTAGTCATGGCTTGCCCAGTGCACCTGTAACTTGTGTTAGCTCAGTGTCTCCCGTTTGCTATTTTCCCTGAGTTTTCCGAAGCTTTCTTAAAGGTGTCGCTGCCTTGGCACGCACCTCGAATTGTTGGGTCATGCCACTTCTTGTGGGCATGTTCCCCTTTCACTCCCTTAGTATCCGGGTAAAGGGGAGATGCTACCGAATTTTTGTTAGAAATAACAATATGTTAAAAGACAAAAGGAAGCAACAAACAAATGAAATAAGCAATAATAAAATAGTTCAACCAAGACAAGGGAATCATGCAAGACTCAAAGAATTGGACTGCTGAACATGACCTTGGACTTAACCATACATCAGAAAATTGAAAGATTGATCATCTAAGGCCCTCCATCTGAACTCCATGGGCAGGGGAAGCTCCCCTTAGACTATACTTCATCTACATGGATTGTCTCATGCTAGATTGACCCTTCAACCCGTTCTAGCCCGGTACACTCTTACCCTGCCCCACCGGCACACCCTGCCTGTGCCTCACCCGTCACACCCTGCCTATGTCCTACTGGCACACTCTGCCTTCTCCCCGTCTGGCACACTTCCACAGCTCCCTGTCGGCACACCATGCCCAGTCTCTCTCTCCCCGGCACACTCTCTATGCCTCCATCCGGCACAGCCTTAACCCCCGATCCGGCACACTCTCACCCTCCTACCCAACACACTAGGCCGATGCCCTACCCGGCACACCCAAGAACACCTCCACCGGTACGTTATCAATCCCTCTGCCCGGTGCATGTAGATCGTGATAAATCTACACACGAAGAAGAAATTTAAATATGAGAAAGCATAATAAAAATAAGGGGGAGATGATATAATAATAAGGAAAAGAAGCACGTGGTGCTACTAAGGAGGGTGATCGCCAGAGGGGTTACCTCGAGAAGAAACAAAGAAGATCGCGAATACCTGGTGGAAAATAGAAAACGCGGGATGGATTGTGAATTCCTCCTCCTCCTTCAACCGGCCGGCCGATGAAGGGGGTTTTCCTTTATTGATTACCCTTGCAAAAAAAAGACAATAAAACAAGCCAAGAGAAGTGGATCAGCCAAAAGTGTGTAGTATCAACTCTCAAAATAGAAAATATGATGAAAAGTATAAAAACATGCGCACCTCTTTTTTTGTTGTTTTTAAAACCCCTAAGAAGAATTAGGGAGGGAGGAGATGTGTGATAAAACTAATGCAAAGGAAACTGTGCGACAGAGATGATATGAATATGATGATGCAACAAAGCAAACGGAAGACAGAAAAAGATAGAAAGAAGGCCCCTGCTGTTCCTGTAAAATAGTAAAGGGGAAACCGTAGCAGGAAGAAGAGGAAGTAGCAAGGAAGCAGCAAGGAAGCAGAGGCAAGCCCTTAGAAAGAGATCAACAGCAGGAGGAAGATGGTTCTGTTCTGCTAATGCTAACCTGCTGACTTCTCTACTCTGCTTCTAACCAAGCTCTGCTATCTAACAGGCTAACCTCTGTTTTTCTCTAACCTCTCTGCTGCTCGGCTTGCTGATCTGGTAATCTCTGCCTTCTCTTGCTAACCTCGCGCGAGGTCGATCAAAGCCACCATATATAGGGTTTAGATCAATGATTAACTCAAACTCGGAAGGATAAGATTGGGCAATGATCAACGGAGGCAAGGACTCTAGTTCCCAGATCGAGCAAGGTGACTAACGGAGGTAGGAAACTCTTCGGGAAAGAGGAGTTTAAGTAGGACACGAAAGGATAAAACACGACCTTCAGAAGGGCGTCAAATCATAAATTGACGACCTACATAAAGACGTTAATCAAAACACGACCCCAACAAAGGCGTCAATTGCTGGATTTAATTTTGGCAATAAAACTTACTTCATTTGAAAATTATGAGAACACGCCTGAGACGAAGGCGTTAATTGAAACCACGTCCTGAGGAAGGATGTTAATCAATAATTTGAACATATTTTGAATTTATTTTGAAACCGGATAATACCAAGAATTGACGCCCTGACATTTGGTCATCCTTTCTTTGAACACGCCCTAGATAAGGTCGCTATATAAAACACGTCCCTCCTCAGGTCGCGAATCAAAAAAATGCAAGAACAAATCAAAACCACACACAAGAAATAGAAAAACTTCATATTATGAATATATCGAAGTTCACTTTGGGGCGTCAACATAGTGACATGAGATTTGATCAACATAGCGTCAATTTTGGCGTGTCTACAGCTGCCCCGCCTTGGCGTCTGCTTTGCAGGGGAGTGAGACGAAATGGAGTGAGAGTGCAACAAACGGAATGAAGTGGAGCGAACTGATAAGTAGATGCCAAGGTGTGATGTGACACGCCTCAGACACTAAGCATTGGAAATCTTTCCAAGATTCTGAGCGAAACAACTCCGGGTGATTCCAAGGAAGTATCGATTTGCTGGATAAAGGAGATTAAACTAAACAAGTAAAATGTGCGCATGACACGATAAGGAGACACCATTGGAGAGCGGTTACCAGCCAACGTGGACGTGCTACAACCAAGGTGGATTTGCAGAAAAATAAAGGAAATTGAGATGGAAACCCAGCAAAGGGACATTTTCAAGTAATCAGCCTGAGCGGCTTCAAAGAGAATAAAGTACTCAATTTGGAATGGAATATCTCATGTCAACTCAATCAAGAGCGAGTGACCTTCATTACTGCCATAATATGAAGATTTTCAGCATGAAGCTCAAAGTCCTACATGATGCATGCTGGGCTAAAAGAAAAGATAAAACAAACTAAAAGATAGAAAATAATCAAGGATAATATTGCTAAGTCATCTAGATTTGGTCAAGAATCCAGATCTCTAAGCTGACACTAGGCCGAAGCCCGTTTGTCCACGCATCAACTCAGAAAAGTGGAACCATCGTCCCAGACCTTTTAATGACTCAACGGCCTATCTGTGTGATCAAGACTTTCCTGGAATTATCACTGTTTTTGATGAAGGGGAACTCAAATTCCAGGTTCATCAGAACCACAAGGTCCTTGATACGCTATAATAGCGTAGATACCATATAGTAATAATGCTTACAAGAACAACATGATGTTACCTCCACATTAATCCAGACATCTCGAAACCTGCAATCTTCTGCACTCAAGAGTTCATTAGTTCTCTCAAAATTTCAGTATAACATGATCATAAGTGCTTAATAAGATAAAATCCCAACGAAATAATAGCACTCAAGTTCATCAAAGCATGTAAGGAAAGAAATTCATAAGTTCACAAATTCACGCCTGCAACAAACGTCGTCAAAACATGGAAGGCGCCTTATCAGGAGGGCGTCAAAACGATGAACATGCCTTTCACTGAGGCGTTAAATGCACCAAGGGTTCAAGAAGAAAACGACCCTGGAAAGGGCGTTACACAAAACACGACCTCAGTCAGGTCGTCAATTCAACAATTGACGCCCTAACAGAAGGTGTTAATTAAGCACGAACTTCCGTTTCCGATTCGCAAACTAAACCCAGTCCTAATGGCAATCAACTTGCTAACTCCGAACGGCCTTAAGACTCCTCAGACTCCTATAAAGGAAAGGCAATTCCTCAAATCAATCAAAGCAACCTTCGGAGCTCGGTTCTTCTGCTACTTCTTCTGTCTGTTCTTCTGCAGGCATCGCAATTGTCAAAACTTCTTCTGCAAATCGAAGATGGAGAGGGCGATTAAGAGGTCCAAGTCCTCCACTCCCAGGTTGACCGATATTAACGGGCATATTAGCAGTAGAATTTCCATGAACCAGGTAGAGAGAAAATCCTTCTGTTCTTGTCTTCTCTTGTCTTTACTGAAACATTGTATTCTCTTCTGTATGCATATTCATTCTTCTTTCTGAATTGTTCTTCCTTTCTTTCTTCCACAGGACTTCCCAAATGTCCCAGGAGCAAGGAGATTCACAAAAATCAAGTGGCTCCCTCTCATACTCTCCAAATTTTCTTCAGATATGAGAGTCTATTTAACAAGATGGCATCTTCTGGGTCTAGTCACCCATGCCAAACATTATGATCAGGTTCATCTTGACAGGGCAGCTATAGGGGCTCTTGTAGAGATATGGCATCCTTCCACCCATACCTTTCTCTTCTCTACTTTTGAA